>CP032250.1:5522836-6772155 GCA_005610355.1 Gossypioides kirkii
TTTTTGAATTTTTGTTTTTCATGGAGAACTATTGGTACAGATTCACAAAAGAATATATTCTCTGAACTCTGAAGACTGACTTTGCTTTTTTCTTTCTGATTTCTTTCTTGATAATTATTTTTATTGATTTTTTTTAAGTTTTACAGTAACGGAAAAAAAACGGGTGTAGCGGCCCGTTATTACCGTAATTGACCGTTATCCGTTATATTACGGTCGGGTTTTCGCCGCTATTAGTGTGATTCCGCTTCACACCCGCTATTTTCGACAATAGAGATTTTCGGACGGTACCGCTACCGCTATATAACGGCTGCTATTCTGCTACTACTCGGCCGCTATTTGAATCCCTGCTTCTGACAGATTGATAATCTCAATTTTTTTTTTGCAGATATGAATATAGATTCGTTAATTAAGGATGATAACCACATATCGGCATCTACATATATATAGGTAATAATTGTTATTTGTTAAAGTATGAAAAGTTCATTTAATTTACGATATTAAACTAAGTTATATTAACTATATCGGTAATTTAATAGTCTCAGGATGTGTACCGAAAATAAAGGGGTCGCGTGAATGGGATAAATTATGAACCGGACGAACGCATAATGCCATACTTGATTGCAGCTGGATTTGGAGCTACTTCACTGATCCGGACATTTGATTTGCGTTACGACTTAATTTCCGCTTTGGTCGAGCGGTGGTGGCCAGAGACCCACACGTTTCACTTATCATGTGGTGAGTGCACCATCACACTAGAGGATGTTGCACTGCAGCTTGGGCTTCCAATCAACGGGATGCCCATACGGGGTCATCGGGGTCATCGACGGATCTGACCCACGCCCTTTGTGAAAGCTTATTGGGAGTCTCACCGGTGATGGTGAATCGAGATTCATGGGATTGAAGTTCACATGGTTGAGGGAAAGATTCCACCATCTACCAGCTGATGCCACCGAATTTGATGTGATGTGTGCTGCTCGGCTTATATATTGCACCTTATAAGGGGTGTACTGATGCCGACGACAAATGGAAACAAAGTGCACATCATGTACTTGCCCCTATTGACCGATTTAATGAAGCGGGTCAATATAGTTGGGCTCGACAGTACTAGCGATGTTGTATCGTGAGCTTTGTCGATGCACAAAGCCTGCTACTATTAATATTTGCGGGTGTCTAATATTGTTACAATCGTGAGCCCTATATCGGATGCCTTTCTTGGCTAATATCAGACACCTACTATACATTTTTCCACTCGTGAACAGGTGATAACATCTAATCTTTGTCCACAATTATTTGATTCTTTTGTATGTAAATTTGATGTAATAAGTTATTTTTTGTAGATAACATGGGAATCCGAATATCGAAAGGTCATTCACGGTTCCGATATATCGCCAGATGATCGAGACCATGCGGAGGAGATGGTAAGTTATTCGTGACATGCAATTTCATGAATCTTCATTTATTAATATTAATTGAGTCGTCTTACTATAACAATGTTATTTAAATTGCAGTTCCTTTGAATGCCCTATTCGGTCCTTGATGTGGCGACTATTATTCCCGATTTTACCCGCAACCACTCGTACTTGTGGTGCCTTGACGCACCAGTTATATGCTTTCAGACAGTCGAGTGGTACTACGGGGATCAAGTACTTCGATAATTCGGTACATACAAACCATCCAGAGAGATCCAGTTGATTTAGGAGATATTCATGGTATCGATAAGAAAGGCAGATCGAGAATGGACTGGGGGCAAGTGCACAAAAGATATGTTACTGTGTGAGCGAGACGAGCAGAGCGAATACCTCAACGTGACATAGATCACAGTTTCACTTTGAGGTATCCGTAAAGTATAGACAGTGGTATTTCCATACGGGGAACTATATATATTTGATGGGCAAACAATGTTTGTCCCCCGTTCATGCTACCACGTGGGCACCACTTTCAGCCGGTTGAGCCTGAGCCTGAGCCGCAGCACTATTCGGAGCCTGCGCTCAGTCGGAGCGTAACACCGAACCGACGCCTAAGTCGTATCATTTAGGGTGGTCAGGGAATACATATAATAATACGAGTTGGTCAGCGCCAGTATCATTCAGAGTTCCTCGGGTCCAATACCGATGAGCAGGATCCGAGATCATCTTTGATGTTTGATATCTTCAGCTCGATACCACCACAGTTTTCTATTCCTTTCAGCCCGTTACGGTACTTTACTCCTCCTCGCCCATTACCGCGGTAGAACTTTAGCCATGGCTCATTATCATCAATAACACCCGAAGGTGTGAAAGACGATGACGTTGAACGTCGTGAGCACCCATAACGTGCTCATCGACCACCACAACGTTTTACTCCTAGAATCACACCATCGAACTATCAAATGCGATGAGATGGGTCTTAGAATTAAATATGTTTATGTTTATGTTTATGTTTATGTTCTTATTTATGTTTATGTATGCAAATATTTTGTATTTCCTTTTTCTACACAACAACTACTTATGATTGTTTAATGTCATTTGCTAAACCTCATTAAATAAATTCAAACATAAAAATTATTAAATAAATCCAAATTTAAATATAATTAATTCCAAATTCAATCATAAACTTAATTAATTCCAACAGAAAAATGACCAATAAAAATAGTTTAAGTCGAGCCCGATCCAGATGACTGACCAATATAGTAGGTTCGTTAGGGGCAGTTACGTCGAGTATGCCCAGCTAGTCTACATATTCCACACAGCTTGCTACCGTCTATTCTTTCCATAATGTCCATTTCGTTACGGATTCTGGAAACATTCGAACGACCTTTCGGATTCCTTCGCAAACTTCTGTTCTGTATAAGCTCGAAAGTCGTCGGAGGCACTCCCATGTGGATAAGCCAGGCAGGACGGAAAACTCATTTTCTCAAATACGTAACGTGCGCTGGAGAGTGTAAACGGGGTCGATGAACTGTTCAATATTGAGCGACACTTTAGCACAAGCTGCAACGACATGTGCACATGGATAACGAAGTGTATCGAACCTCTTGCAATCGCAGTGCCTGTTCTGCAAATCACCCCGTATGACCTAGGTGGGATACCAGGTTTTCGCCCAATTGTCTCTGTAACTTGAAATCGTTGAAATTGTCGTGAATATATTTCAACGTTCATCGTCCTCGCTCTTTGACGGTTTGCATCCATTGCATTCCTGACAGTTTCGACAAAAAACGTGTCTGACGTTCATCTGGTCGATTTGTCGCGTCCCTATCACTAGCATCAAAGTAGCCAGCCTAGAAAACGTAACCGAGAACACGGATGAAATCGGTAGATGTCGTATTCTCTTGAACACGCCATTAACCGACTCTGTCAGGTTAGTCGTCATTTGACCATATCGATACCCGTTATCAAAACTTTGAGCCCATTACCATGGCTCCATGGTACCCAACCAATTTCGTAACGGCTTGTTCGTTTCACCTTCCACGTTACACTCAAGTTTGGTCATTTTTTGCCAAATCAGTGTGGCTCTAACTCGTACGCTGTTGGAATAATAAGAAAACATAAGTTATGCTCTCGAATTAAAACATAAAAAAATATAACTTAAAACAAAATTTCTTTACCAATTCTCACAAGTCGTCTTCTCCAGTCTGCATTATTATATTCTTTTTGAAAGTTTACCGCAATGTGTCTACTACAATAATCGATCTCCATGATACACCGGTACGTCTAATGGCCGCAACAATCCCCTTCCCTCTATCGGAGATGATGCAAATATTATCGTTATGAACAACGTACCTCCGCAGGTTCGTTAAAAAGAATTCCGATGATTCCATATCTTCTTTGTCCACAATAGCAAATGCTATCGGGAGCACGTTCTGGTTCCCGTCTTGAGCCACCGTAATTAGTAGAATTTGCGTATATTTTCCGTTTAGCCAGGTCCCATCTACCTGGACAAATGGCTTGTAATGAGGAAATGCTCTAACACACAGAGATCAAATGTCCAAAATATATACTGGAAAATTCTTCTTACCGGTTGTAAGTTGTTATCCGGACCATAATAAGGCCGTGTCACCAACTTAATCGTAGTCCTGGGCACGTATTGTCGCATTACGGCTATCCACCCTTGCAGCTCATTGTACGATGCATCCCAATCACCGAACAACTGTTCCATTGCCATCTGTTTCGCAATCCATGCTTTTCGATATGAAACTCGATAATGGAATCGTACTTGCATCTCGATAATCAGTGTAGAAACTTTGATGGTCGGTTCGTCCTTCACCATTGGCATGATATGTGTGCAGATAGTTCTGGAATTGAGTTTCCGATGATCTTCTGACAAACGTGTTGAACTGCATGTGTGAGGCCCAACAAATTTTCTTATCTCTCACTTTTGCGACTTCTGGATAAATGCAGCTCGTACCCGTCAATTCAGCCTTTTGTCCAACACTCTCCAATATATAATGTCGGTTTAGACACGATGACTTTAGTCCACTGACAAATTCATGCTATACCGCTTAATGGCAAATACGCACTCTTCTTCGAGTCAAACCTTTGACCCACGAACAATTGTTCAGGTTCTGGTGTAAGTGCCAATTGGTGAGCAGGCATTATATCAGGGTACTCTTCGAAATCGACTACATATGCCGCATTAGGGTCTATAAGTGACATGTGTGCCCCAGTAGGATAATTGTGCATCACAATACGTCGACCATTCGGGACCTCGTCATTTAGGCCTTCCTCATCGATATCATCTAAGACCTCGTCCATGTCGGGATCACCATCCGTATCATTATCGGGTGCAATATCAAGATCGATATTAATCCCACTGATCCCGCGAGTTACAGATTGATTATCAACGTAGGATGTCGGAGCCATCATACTTAATGGAGTGGGATCTTCAGCTCTCTCAACATCAGTTAGCTTAGCAAATAACTGAATCGGTGCATTTTCATTACTCTGATTCCCACAATAAAGAGCGATCATTGTCTCAACATCTTCATCATCTACGAGTTCCATCTCGGTAAATTTGATAGGATCTGTTGAAACTGGAAACTTATAGAAAAGTTTTGAAATCCTTCTCCCACAACGTCTAGCAATTCTTTCACTAATCTTTGCCTTCATATTATCCACCAAGACTTTTTTTATTAATCTCATTACTAGTTGTTGACGACATTTAAATACACATCCAATTGTTGTTGTTAAAATTTTCCTATCGAAAAAAACGCATACGAAAAATTGATTTTCCATCTGTTAAAAGAATAAATAAGATTTTTTACACAAAATAATATAAAAAATTATTTATTATAAATAAATAGAATTACAATTAAAATTTTCTGCTAACCTTCTGTTTCCTTTTCTTCTTCAAAACTTTTGCTTCCTTTCTTTTTTCAAAAATTTGCTGTTAAACTAATCTGATGGGGTTTAAATAGTTTTGACAAAGGCACCACTAGTGCCGCCTACCCAGTAGGCACCATTGGTGCTGCCTACCCTAAAAGCACCACTTGTCAAATTTTAATTTAATTTAATTTAATTTTCTTTTTTAATTTAAAATATATAAAATTAAAAAAATTAGCACTACTTACCTAACTGTACTAATATGGAGATTTTTTACAATAATAATAATATATATAAAAATTAATACTAAATATAAATTAAAAAAATTAGCACCACAGATAGGCGGCACCACTTTAAATTTCTGACAATTTCTTTTTTTTAATTTAATAAATATTAAGGGACTTGAGATGCAATTTTTTCATTTTTTATTAGCAGTTGAGAAAAGTGTATCCTAACAATATGGCGGCACCAAATTTTGAAATTTGGTTAATTGCTTTTTGAGCCATTCTTATTTATTATTTTCTTTTAATCTCATTCAACACAAAAAAATAGAGAGAAATATTACTAATAAGTTCAAAAAATTTTCTATAAAAAATATTTTTGTAGAAAATTCAATTCCAATCGAAAATATGGTTAATCCAAAAAATTCAAAAAATATTAACATTTAAATTATTTAGGTATATATAATTACCTTGTATATAAAAAATCCAAACCGAACTAAATCGAGATTAAACTTGAAATAATTCAAAAAAAACTCAAATTTGAAAATGCATATTTATTTTCAAATAAATTAAAAAATAGCATGGATTCGTAAAAAAATAAAAAAGAAAATTATTTTTTGAGTAATTATTTGATACATTATTTTAGAGTTTTTTAATATTATATACAAGATAATTATATATACCTAAATAATTTAAATGTTAATATTTTTTGAATTTTTTAGATTAACCACATTTCCGGTTGGAATTGAATTTTTACAAAAATATTTTTGATAGAAATTTTTTTGAACTTATTAGTAATAAATCTCTCTATTTTTTGTGTTGAAGGAAAATAAAAAATAATAAATAAGAAGGGCTTAAAAGGAAATTAACAAAAATCTAGGCGGCACCACTACCCCAAATGTATCATTTTAATAAATAATGCGAAAAGTGTATTATTTTGGTATTTAAATTTTTTATTATATTATTGTAAAAATCCCTAAATATAGAGATTATTATTTTGATAAATAAATATTTTTATATTATTTATTTAAAAAAATTGAGTTATTCTTATTTAATATTTACTGTAATTTTTTTAATTTTATAATATTATTTTCTACAATTCTTATAAAAAAAATATTTTTTTACTTTTTTAATTTTTTATAATTTAAATGGATTAAAAAATATATATTTATATTATTTAAGTTATTAATTTTTTTTATTATATTTTGGTGTATAATTTTTTTTGTATTATTTAGGTAATAAGAATACGGGTTGGTGCCGCCTGACAGGAAGGCACCATTGGTGCCGCCTGACAAGTAGCACCCCCCCCTTATACCCCTTTCGTATTTTAATACCGAGTTTATATTTATCGGATTTTTTTAATAATAATTTTTTTATCAGAATGTAAAGTGATACCGCCTACCAGATAAACATTACTCCTCTAAATGTATCATTTTGATAAATAATGAGGAAAATATATCATTTTAATATATAATATTTTTTTTAGTAAAAAAAACCGATGAAGAGCTGTATACAAATAAATAAATAAATAAAAGCGGTTAGCTAACAAACGTGAAGTACACTTGACAGGTTTAGAAACAGATATTAAGTACAACTGGGGAGTAGCCAGCCTACTCTAAGCTATAAATAGAAGATCACAAAAGCTGCAAACCAACATTTCATCTATCTGTAGTCCTGTCATGCCACATCGACTTCATCAAAACTAATTTAAATTATTAAATATGTTATTTCAATTTATTTCATAACTGTTAACTCAAATTTATTTTTTTTTATTTTCAAAAGAGTTTTTTCCGCCTCAACCATTTTATAATTTAGATGTATAATTATAATGAATGTAAAATAAATATAAATTCGAGAATAATTTCAACTTGAAAAGATTCAAATTCAAAAAAATTTGATTTGCAACCCACTTTTAATTTACCTGATTGCCATCTCTACTATTAATCATTTATAGGTGGTTAATACTAAAACTAAATTATCTTTAATTGAAATTTTAAAATTTTTAATCATTAATTAAATCAATTTTTTTAAAAATCTATTAATTAATTAGAATAATTTTGACGAATTCGGATAGCTAATCAAATTAATTAAAATTTTTACATGTTTGTTTCTTTTTTACTTTTTTTTGTTTATCTTTTTAGTTTTATTTTATTTTTCAAATAATTTTAGTTTTCATGGTATTTCTTAAGCATATTATAAGAATATATATATAAATTTTTATATTTTGGGTTTATATAATGTATTGGATTTATCCAATATATTGGGTTTAAAATATATTAATATTAAGGGTAAACTACACATAATTAGTCACTAAATTATGGGTAGATTTTCATTTTGGTCACTTAACTAAATAAAAAAATTACAATTTGATCACTAAATTATTTGAAAGTTTTTATTTAAGTCTCTGAACTATTTAAAAGTTTTTTAAGTCATTGGGTTAAGTTTTTTTAAAAAAGTTACACCGGCAAGCTCAAAGCGATTATTTAACGACCGATACAATGGATCAATACCCATCTTCAAATAGAAGAACATACCCATATCCAAGTTGATCTAACGATCAATGTTGGAGATCAGAGAAAATAAGTTGTTTGAATTTTGGTTCATAGATTCGTGATGTCAAAATCTGTTTTATAAAAAAATTGAACTGTAGAAGAGGAGGGAAAATAGAGCTTTCGATTGGTGCAAGCAATGCGAACAGATAAAGTTATGTAACATTGATTTTAACAGTTCAATGACTTAAATGAAAACTTTCAATAGTTTAATGACTGAATTGTAACGATTTTTAGTTAAGTGACCAAAACAAAAACTTACCCATACTTTAGTGACTAATAGTGTAGTTTACCCTATTATTAATAACTTTGAACTGAACTAACCAGTAACATAAATTTAAAAAGAAACCTTTAACTGACCCCCCGACCAAATTAGATTCGGTGGTTGATCATTAATTGAATTAATTCAGTTCGATCGATTAATTCGGTTAAAACTTGTTTTAAGAAGCATTTTTTAAAAAGTTTTAAAAGATTTCAATTTTGCCATGAAAAGGATGGGATGGTATGTAAATTTTATTCCGAGATTCTCAAGTTTCAAAAAATTTATCTCGGGATTCTTAAGTTTAGGGTTAGGGTCATAGGTTTTCAAAAACGCGCTGCTGAGGATGCGTTTTAGTTGTAGGACATGCTTTCACCCTCTCTCTTGCAACATCAACTCAAAATGCTCATTGTAGGAAAGTTTTGCTTTTTCTTTCTAAAAATAACATGTTTCACTAATTTTCAAAAAAACTTACCTAAATCCACAAGTTTTCTTTAAAGTTAGCACATATACCTCATTAACTCCAAAACCCAAATTAAATAATAAACTCATTTCAAATTAAAAAATAATATTAATAAGTTTTTATTATATAAATACAAAAATAAAAATTAATCAATTAAAACTAAAACTAAAACCTAAATTCCCAAATCATAAAAAAATAAAAGTTATCTAGATTCTCAAATCATTAAAATTAAATTTATTAGTATTTTTTTTTGACATTTTATTAGTAATGTTCTTAGTATTACATAATAAATCATGGTTAATCAATAGTGATAAGTATAACATTAATTATTGTATTATTAAATAAATATGTTATGTGATTATATATTTTATATTATCATTAAATTTAATTTTTATAGATTTTAATAATTAATAATTATAGATATTTATTATAATTATAATATTAAAAAAAATAAATTATATTCAATTAACATTGTTAAAAAAATATTTCACTTCATAATTTAAATAAAAATTTATTATTTATTACTTTTTCTATTAATAAAATTTTAATATAAACATGTAAGATTTATGAACACATTTTCATAAAATAAATAATTATCATTTATTTTTATTTTTATTTTAAGTCATCATACAATTATATTAGTTATTAATATCTATTATGGTTATTCAATTATAAATTCTGGTTTTTTCAGGTTTTGGTTTCAGACTCGAATTCTTATTATCTCGAAGTTTTTTGAGCTTGGGTTTTGTTGGGCTTGAATTTTCTCGGTTTCAAATTTTCTCGAAATCAATCTTTTTCAGGCTCAGATTGGTACGGATGAGAATAATCACCATTAATTTTCCCTATTCTTTGTTCACCAATAGTGTTTGGATTATGATTTTTTTATTTACTTAGGATCTAATTAGTAATCAAAAGCTCCTTTCTATATATATTTGCATCTTTACTCAAATTACTTTAAGATTCCCCATAACTACTCTCCTGTTTTCCTTTTCCCTCTGAATCCCCAACTCTAACCTCTTGACTCTTCTTCCCATTCCTTTATCACTCTTTCAGAGTTCCCTTCAAATCTAATTTCATCTTCACTCTTACCTTTCTCTTCTACCCTTGCCTTCCTCATTACCCCATCTCTCCTCTCATTCTTATTATCTTTAGTACCCTCTTTCATAATGCTTATTTATAAACCGACTCCCTCTCATAGAATTAGCACACAAATGGAGTTTATATTTATACTTAAATAGTGCAGTCTCCTAATTCTTGGATATCAAATTACACTATCTAATAGTGTGATCTATACATCCATAGTTACAACAAAATTCTTGCAACTTCTTATACCTCATTCTTACCTAGAATTGACCCTTGTTATGCCGTGGAACCTTTATTCCAATCCTTAGATGCAAGAAGCAAACTAAAACAACCAAGGATATTTACATGATGAAAGACCATGGCCAAAATAAGTTGGCATCATTGATTGTGTGTGAAACACATTGCAAAAATAACATAATTTGTTACACAAAAGGTATTAACCAATACATAAAAAAAAAAAAAAACTCTAACGATTTTCATTTCAAATCCATTTTCACCATTGTCCTCTCCCTTCTCTCAAGAGAGTTCTTTTTTTATCTCTACCAAGCTTGCTTATGAGCGGGATTGGCACTGCTCACATTGGTCTTTCAGCATAATAACTCAACATCCCATCTCATCTCTTCTTCATCAAACTTAAGCCATCTATAAGAGGTAGTTGTCTTGGTGCTCCTTTGGTTTACCCATGTTTTGGCTGTCTATTCCTCAGGTCTTTTTGGCAAACTTTATTTGTTTTTCCTCTATTTGGTGTTACGGTTTGTGATGTCAATGTCTCCTCCTTATGCCAATAGAGTTGGCTGCTAGGATTTTTCTTGAGAACTGGATTTAGTTGGGCTTAACCCTTTTGTTCTAAATTTTAGAGCTTTAAACCCTTTATATTGTAACTAAGCATATTCATGGGTCGGGCTAATCGTTCAAGTTCGAAAGTCCACCTAAAATTTAAGAGAGTTTAAGTAAAAATATTAGGTCCGGAAAATGGACTTACGCAAAAAAAATAAGCTCGTTTAAAATATGGGTTGGGCTTGGACTTGAACATCTAAGACTTGAGCTTGGCTCGACCCAACATATTTTATGTTTATAATACTTTATATTATGTTATTTTTATATATTATGTAATTTATAACACATTAAAAAAATAAAGTTATATTAAATATATAATGCTACTCTAATGTAATATTAAAAAAGTGTTAAGATGATTATATAAAAAAAATTTAATAAATAAAAATATATAAAATTATTAAATATTAAAATAAAAAATATAAATATTTAAAAAAAACTTAAAAAACAATATGGATTGACCTAAAATGAGCTTGGGTTAATCTTTTGCAAATATGAGCGGGTTTGGATAAAATTTTAAGTCTAGATTTCAGGTCAAATTGGGCTTGGACAAGTATAAAGTATGTTAATATCAAGTTTAGGCCCGACCCGACCCTCTTCATCTAGTTACAAATCTCCAAACTCACCTTATGAGCCCCATCCTCCCTATTCCAAGTATTAAATCCATTGCAATCTTGCTATCACTCTCAACTAATAACCGATGCACTCCTTTATCCCACGCTATTCTGACCCCATCCAAAATCGCTTGAACACTCTCTAAAACCAAACCCACCCCCTAAATAATGACTATAACCAAACACCCAATCCTCCTTAAGATCTCTCACCAACTCCTAACCATAACCTAACCATAACATTATCAGACTTAACATCAATCCCACCATCCATATTCAATTTAACTAGTATTTTTTTATGAGTGACTTCTCATTTTGAAAAAAAAAAAAAAAAAAAAAAACCTCAGATAAAATCCACTATCATTGTATAATATAAGAACATCCATCCAGCTCACCATCATTAATATTATTTTAAATTATCCCCATTTCTATGTATTTTCATTTGCTTGCATGTGCCAAGAACTATTTTATACATATATTCTTTTTCATGGTTGTTGGAAGATGCTACTGTGCTAACAAAATGTTATGTCATAAAGACAAAGGTCCATGTCAATGTCAACTACTACTTTATATTCTATTTTAAACTTAAACCTCATTCTTCATTATATATTTGAAATGAAAAGCAGGGCCTCATATTCTTTTAATCTTTGCAGTACCCAATTGTAAAAGTATAATCACCATTTTCTATTACTTAATGAGCTTCAACCTAATCTTGTCTTAAACAGGCAAATAATTGGGGATACATATAAGGTTTATTTCACTATCTGGTTTTTTGAAGTTTACTTATTTTTTTATTTTAATACTTAAATTTTTTTGTTCTAATTTGATATTTAAAGTATCAATTACTTTTCAATTTGATACCTAAAATATACCTCCGTTATATTATAAAATTTTATAAATATTTAAAAAAATTATGTATTATAAACAATTTTTTAACATTTTAAATTAATATAATATATGATAGGAAAAATAAAAAACACGTGTCATATTCTAATAGCGTCATGTGACAAATCAACGACAGTCAATAACTAATTAACAATAAGTAAAAAAGAATATTTTTAATATTTAAATATTTAATATTTAATATTTTTATTTTTCATATATCTAATAGTCAAATGAATATTTTTTATCTCTTGAAATGAAAACGAAAGTAAATATTGGAATGTGGTCAGTTAAGTACATCCATGTGAATATAAATATAAATTACTTAATGATTTTTTTATTTAAGATAAAAATCAACATCAATTTGCTTCCATATTTATATTCTTCATATATTTAATATTTTATAATCTCAATTATTTAGTTTTTTAATTTAATAATTAAAGTTGAACTAATAATATAGTTATATGATTTTTTAAAAAAAGCCTCACATATTAAATTGGCTACATAAATAAATTATTTTATTTTAAATTAACATAATTCAATTAAATGAAGTTATTTAACAGTCTTACCAATAAAATTGATTTAAATTTTAAATCAGAAAATTTTAAAAAATATAGTGGGAATAAATTTCAATATATAGAATTCAATTTATTAGCAGAAAACGATTTGTCAAAGTTCAGTTGATATCAACTGAGACATGTCTACTTTAAACTCAGTTTTACTAAAACAGTTCATCACACTTCTCCGTTTCGACTTCGGAGTTACGTCATCAGACGTCAACGTGGACGACAAAGATGACGGCGACTGAGCCGATGAACAAGAGGAAGACGGCTCAGGGGATCTTCGCTTGTGACTGCTCTCACTCTCACCGGCTCCTCCTGATTCGAGCCGATAAGGTGGGGAAAATTCAGCTTCGCTTTTGCGCCACGCATATTAAAAGCCGCTCTGTCGTAAGCTAGCGCAGCACCCTCGGGAGTCTCGTAAGTACCGAGCCAGATCCTCGCACCGTTTCGTTCGGATCTCTTATCTCCGCCGCGGCGTATGTCCCCCACGGCCTTCTCCTTACGCCCCTGTAATTTACCTTCTTCGGCGGCGCGTGAGGTTTAGGGACAGCCGCCGAAGTCACTTCTAAGCTGGGAAATGAAACATTATCAACGGCGACTTTCTCCTCCGCTGCATCAAACAACTGATCCAAGTTTATCCATTGATCCACATTTATCGCATCATCATGAAGCTCATTCTTTGGTAGATTTTCCACAACCTGTCCTGTAATTGTATCAAAATCATCTTCCAAAAGGTACTGACGAATCGAGTCCAAGAGGCTGAGATCAAAATCCGAAGCACTATCACAGTACATGTTTGTGTGTTTGCTAGAAACGACTTTGACGCTTTGAGACTGCCGGGTATGGATTTCATTATATATATACCTTGAAACTTTGGGTATTAAAATATGGTTATTTGCTTTCCTTTAGACAATTCCAGGAAGTTGCTCATGGCTGAGTTCCGAAAATAATTTCATCACGTTGTTGAAGTGCTGCAACTGTTCATTTATTTAATATACTTTGTGTATTCATTGAACATTTATGGTGACAAAAGCTGCATAACTTCATATTCCATGATTGTCCATTTAAGAATCAATGAATAAACTAATATTAATTCTTATCCATTTGTTCAATGATTTCTCAACTATATGATAAATAGACAAAATATTCATCCTATAATTGAAAGGTTTCAATATAATTATTGAATCTCTCTCCCTCTATGTTCTTAAAAAAGACACAAATTGGTTGTCAAGTATCATTCCACATTCCCTTTTAAATTTACATAATAATAAATTTAACATTCAATATTTATATTTTTTTATCAATTTAATTCTTATTATTTTCTGAATTAAATTTAGTTATAAAATCATTTTTTAAATAAAAATACTAATTAAAATATTAATTTTTATTAATATTGGATTAACAATTGACATGATATATAATTTATGTGTACTTCATGTTGACGTAATACTATTTATCTTATATTATATCTATAAATAATTTAAAAATTATAAAAATATTTAAAATTAAAAAAACCATAACTGTCATGTTTAAAACTTAATATTTTATTCACTATTTCTATTAAGAAAGTAAATCAACTCTTTTTAAAACTTGAGAAGTTAACTTCTCAATACATTGATTTCAATGCTTGAGAGGAGTCAATATCAAAGCAAAATTTCTAAAAATAATTTGTAGTCTGTCTTGAGATATGAAATTTTATCTCGAGATTTCATACTGAAATTTTATGAATAGAGTTTCGATTTGAATTTTAATTTTGTTTTCAATCAAACACAAACTTATAACCTTATTTAGAGGGTCATATAACATTGAATTATCGTGTTTATGTTGATAATCGTGACTGTAAGTGATCATTATGAATTAATGCCAATCTGTTTGATTAAATTACTTGAAATAGTCTGTGTTGCTTCGACAATGTAATGTGACGTCACGCATTTAAATCCGACGATCGGATCGGATCAAATGTAGGATGTCACATCATGTCTGCAGAATAATCTCCAAAGAAGAGAAAGACAAAATGGCAATAATTGCAACAGTAAAGAATTCAAAAAACAAACTAGTAATGTGTTACCTTGATTGAACTGTTAAAAATTACATCTTAACCCGCCAGCATCAGACCCACCTAATAATGAATTTCGATCAACCAAGAAACCATTATCAACAATCTTAAGAGACTCAGCACATAAAAAACCAAATCTCAAAATAGTTTATTTTTCTCTAAATGAAAGAGGAAGTAAATATTGGAATATGGTCGGTCAAAGTACAGATATGGTAAATTACTAAAACAAGTTTTCTGTTAATGTGAAGTAAAATTCCTACCATGACATATCAGACTATGTACAATTCAATTACATTAGCAGATCAGGGTTTGGCAAAATTCAGTTGGCATGTCTACTTAAAACTCAGTTTTAATCTCACTCCTCCGTTTTGACTTCGGAGTTCCGTCATCCCATGGAGATGATGGCGACTGAGTCCATGAACAAGAGGAAGGCGGCTCAGGAGATCTTCGCTTGTTACTGCTCACTCTCACTGCCTCCACCTGATCCGAGCCGATTAGGTGGGGAAAATTCAGCTTCGCTTTAGCGCCTCGCATTTTAAAGCGGCTCGATCATAAGCTAGCGCAGCACCCTCGGGAGTCTCGTAAGTACCGAGCCAGATCCTCGCTCCGTTTCGTTTCGGATCCCTTATCTCCGCAGCGTATGTCCCCCACGGCCTTCTCCTCACTCCCCTGTAATTAAACTTCTTCGGCGGGGCCTGCGTTTTAGGGACAGCCGCAGTAGTCTCCATCTGAAAACTCACTTCGAAGCTGGGAAATGAAGCATTATTAACGGCGTCCGTCTCCTCCGCTGCGTCAAACAACTGATCAAAGTTTATCCATTGATCCACATTGATCGCATCATCATGAAGCTCATTTTTTCGTAGATTTTCCACAACCTGTCCTGGAATTGTATCAAAATCATCTTCCAAAAGATACTGACGAATCGACTCCAAGAGGCTGAGATCAAAATCTGAAGCACTATCACAGTACATATTTGTGTGTTGCTAGAAACGGCTTTGACGCTTTGAGACTGCCAGGTATGGATTTGATTTCGATGTCTTCGTTGCGTTAAATACCTATAAACTTAGGTATTAAACTACGGTTATTTGCTTTCCTTTTTTGTTTTCTTTTCACAATTCCAAGAAGCTGCTGATGGTTGAGATCTCAAAATATTTTCATCTCGTTTTTGAAGTGCTGGAACTGTTCATTTATTTATTTACTTTATCCTTTGAATTGTTTATTCATTGAACGTTAATGGCGACAAATTCTCCATTACTTCATACTCCATAATTGTACATTTAAGAATCAATGAATAAACTTAAATTATTTTAACTATATTAATTCTCATCCAGTTTTTGAGTGATCTGTTACTTTTAATTGTCTCCAATAGAATTTTAAAAAATATTGTATAGCAAAGTAAAATTTTCCATATTCCATCCTTACTGAGTTTTTGGGATAGCAAAATTTTCCCCATCTAGTATTTTGTACTTTGCTTTGAAAATTTCTCAACATACAGGCAATTATAGCTAAACATTGCTTGGCAGGCAAGAAATGTACTTACTGATTATTCCTTTTTTATCTGGCAATCAAAGCCAACCTTTAGAGTGAAGGGTAGGATTCATTGATCCATGTTCCCCTCAGTAAGGGATGCTTTTCAGTCACAGACTTCCATAACTTGTAATATCATGGCTACCCCCGTTTCTGTTCTTGAGAATGGAATGGACTCTATGTATCGAAACCTTACATATCATGGGATCTCTCTCTTGGTTTATTCGTTTATTCGTTTTTTACTTCCACGTGTTTGGACTGTTAGAAATTCTATTGTTTTTTCAGAAGCCTCTTGCTGATGATTTGATCATTTATAACTATTGAATGCTGTGCTTTATTGTCAAATGTCAAGAATGCTAGTTATAACGACCCTCGTCCAACTTAAATGGTCTCCCTCCACATTCAGATGGTTTAAACTTAACTAGAATGATTCTTCCATCGGCAATTCGGGTTGTGGGTGCAGGCACTATTATCCGCGACCATAATGGGAATTGGATTGCCGGCTCTCGTTGGCTTATTGGTCACGCCCCTAATATGGTTGTCAAACTTTGGGCTCTTTGGGATGGTGTTTTACTTGTTAAGCATTTGCACATCACTTATCTTATTGCAGGGCTATGTTGACAAGCTTCCATAGTAGTTTTGTTCTTCAGATTTTCCAAAAAAGCAACCAATAGGTGGATGCTTTGACTACTGAGGGTAGTAATGTTAGGAGTTAGGACTAATAGTTATTTTGATTCTAGAAATTCCGGTGATGACTTTATTGCTTACTTTGATATCTCAAACTTCATGTTTCCTCTTGTTAAAGCCAATTTTATTGGGTTATGATGTATTGAAAGGCTTTCATAATCAATGTTTTGCACCTTTTAGTGAAAAAAAAAAAGACAAGGCTTAGGGGATAATTTTATATGATTAAAACTTTTTTTTTAACTTAAAAAATGTTTGAATCTTCTTGTTAGTACCTCGTTAGAATAAGACTCGCCACTCTTACGTCACACAACAACAATTCACCAAATTACCATTTCGCCTAAAGGTAATACTTCAATTATGGATCTCACATGTATTTATATATATACACACATATATATATACATGACAAGTGAAATGCCTTTGATCTACCCTACTAGGGATAGGTATCAGATCTCTCTATATATGGATCACACTACTTGATCCAAGTCAATCTCATCACCACCTATCTAGATGGCTACTATGCTCCCTAAGTTGCCAACCTTAATAAAAATTAACGGCGGGCATGTATAAAGGGCCTAATGCTAGAGATGGGCGACCTCACTTATAATATCCATCTTTGACCTTAAGAGAGTTTCTTCAAGCTCTTCTTTTGAAGTGTTCAACCTTGGTTAATCCTCATTTACAAACGACTCTCAGTTTGTCACTATCATGTGAATTGCCACTTTTTTTTTCCTATTAGGATTTAGTGTCTTAAGTGTAGTTTATTCATAATTTATACTTGTAATTTTTGGAATAAATTTGTTTAAACAAATTTATTTATTTTTAGGATTTTTTAATTTTTTAAAATATTTTCACATTAGCATGAGGCATACGTGGTACACCTCATGTAAATGTTTGTTTTCTCCGTCAGTTACATCAACATTTAACAATAGAAATTGATAAAAATTTTAATAGAAAGCCTAGTTTACTCTTTGATCTAACAAACATGAACTAATATGTCTATGTTTTTAATATTGGAAGTAAAATGCAACCAACTCCTAATGCAACTTCCATTGTACTTTTATCTAATCCTAATAATCATCCTTTAATTCTAGGTCATTTGTATAAAAAAATTGAAAAAGTCAAATCATCACTTATCGGTATATATGAGTGAAATTTTTAACGAAAGAGTCAATTTATATTTTTTGTAACGTAAAAAAATCATAATAAAGATAAAATGTAATCTACCTCCTAATATAAATTTGATTAAGTGAGAAGGTATCATTCTTTTTATCAATTCTTAATTTTTTAAATTTCATCACATTTATCTGATTCTTTATAATTCTTACGTAATCAACATTGGTAACTTTAAGGCTAGAGATTTATAGGCCCAACCAATAAAAATAATCCCAGATTTTTTACATTTTACATGTAAGCATTATATTTTTTATATCCTATTCATTAAAGGGAAAAAAAAATAAAAACCTCTACCAATATACCTAAATTCATGTCTATCAAACTATCGCATCAAAAACTCCAGTTAAAAACTTCATCAGAGTGATTGTCTTCTTGGAGCCCCTATTAGATTTTTTACATGTAAGCATTATTATTTTTACCCTATTTAGTATAATGCTTCATGAAGACAACTACTCTGATAAAGTTTTTGACGTGATAGTTTGATAGGGATGAAATTGGGTAGGTTGGCATAGGGTTTTTTTTTTTGTCTTCATGTAAATATTACAGCTAAAAGAAGCATGCAACAATATTGAATACAAAGATGATTAAAATTTTTATTAGAAATTTGTTTAGTAGGAATTTGAACCGTTTTACATAATCTCCTATAAAAATATAATTAAAGTTGCAGACTCAAATTATACTCCTTCAAATGCAACTCCAATAACATCAGGAAACATGGGAACAAAATGTTCTTGCTATCAAGAGCTTAGAGCAAAGCAAAGCCCCTAAACCAACCACGAGTTAGGCAGGAGAATGTTAATTCCTCAAATCTCTTCGTAGAACGACATCTGATGATGTCCTACTCTAACAATCCCTAATTGGCTTTAAAGGTTGATGATGCGAATATGATTTACTCTTTTTAAGCCACCGAAAGAGACATATGATTGACGCAAGGATCTCACAGACAATCTCGTCAAACGCAACAATTACCTGAAATCTTGGGAACACCTAATACAAACAAAGCCCAATGAAGATGTAAACCCAACACATAGGGTAGAAAAAGTAGTCGAGAACGTTAGTCCCATACAAGACAAAGCTCCTAAAGGCTAATAACACCTCTCACTCTATGACGTAGAAATAGGGTCAATTACTTTAATCAAGTCTTCCTCCCGATGAATGAGAACAAAGAGAGACCTTGACACGGTACTTTGGTGTTCTCAATCATCAACGCTCTCAGCTATCAAGATCATGATCAAAACCTTAATGCGGTGAGTTTGTGTCCTAATCCTTATCGTGATGCCAATGGAAACATCACGAACATGATACAATAGACACTCAACAAAAATAAACCATTGCCAGCTTGAGTAATAAAGTCACATAGGACTAGAAAACCCAAGTCGCTAAGGACTCAAGAGACCTTGAGCCACCACCACGTAGGGCTAGGTCAAGGTCAAACCCATGCCCAAAACTTACTATCCAATAGATCGTACCCCTTCCTGCTGGAAAATGGACAAAGGCTAGAAACGAGGGAAAGAGTATGATCGACGGCGGAGAAGGCGACCAACTGCTCAACAGCCAAGCCGTGATCAGTCTCCATGAAACTCTTGGAACCATCTAGGGTTTTAGCTCAACTTTCACCTTTAGGGTACTAAACCGGCGTAAAAAGAGCGTCAAGTTGTTGCATGTAGCTAGGCTTTGGTGGAGATGCGACGGCGGAAGGACGTTTGAGTGGTTGAGCTCAAAGGCATTGGGTAGAGCCGTAAATGGGGAAACTGCACAAAGGACTAAAGCAATGAAGGGCCAAAACGGATAGTGGAGCAAAATTGGGAATGGGCTGGTACGACGGGTGGCTTAGCTTGAAGCTGACTGCTGGGGCGTCGGGTGGAGGAGTACAAGCGGAGGGGGTTTTGGATAAGGGACGGTACAGACGATGGAGTTAGGCCGGTGGCGGGTCTTTAAGGTCGGCAGTGGAGATAGCTAGATCGACAACAATGGATGGGAGCAAGTCCCTCCGTTCTACAAAATGAGAGAAAGAATGTTTTGCTTTTTTTTTTTTTTTTAAACACGCTTTTTGGAATATGAAAGTAAAATCACTATTAAAATAGAAACGATATATCAGAATGTGAAATTTAATTATTAGTATATAAGGGTTTGGCAAAATTCAGTTTGCATCATCAACTATACATGTCTACTTCAAACTTAATCTCACTTCGCTTCCGTTTCGACTTCGGAGTTTCGTCATCCGACGTTAAAGTGAACAACGGAGATGATGGTAACTGAGCCGATGAACTAGACGAAGACGGCTCAGGAGATTTTCGCTTCTTACTGTTCACTCTCTCCAGCTCCACCTGATTCGAGCCGATTAGGTGGGGAAAATTCAGCTTTGCTTTGGCCCCTCGGAATTTAAAAGCGGCTTGATCGTAAGCTAGGGCAGCACTCTCGGGGGTCTCGTAAGTACCAAGCCAGATCCTAGCACTGTTTCGTTTCGGATCCCTTATCTCCGCTGCATATGTCCCCCACGGCCTTCTCCTTACTCCCCTATAATGTACCTCCTTCGGTAGGGCGTGAGGTTTAGGGACAGCTGCAGTACTCTCCATCTGAAAGCTCACTTCGAAGCTGGGAAATGAAGCATTATTAACACCGACTCTCTTCTCCGCTGCATCAAACGACTGATCAAAGATTCTCCATTGATCAACTTTAATCGCATCATCATGAACATGAAGCTCATTCTTGTCTACATTTTCCACAACCTGTCCTGGGTTTGTATCAAAATCATCTTCTAATAGATACTGACGTATAGATTCCAAGAGCCTGAGATCAAATTCTGAAACACTATCACAGTACATATTTGTGTGTTCTTGATCTTGAGATTAAACCCAGAAAGGTAATCAAACTTTGTAGGTAGAAAAGATTTGAACTCAATGGCTTCGTTGAGTTCCCGTTTGCTGTTTGATTATGTACATATTTATACCTTGAAACTTTGCTACTAAGCTATGGTTATTTGCTTTCTTTATTGTTCTCTTTTGACAATTCTAGAAAGTTGCTTTCATTTTCATGAACCCAAAAAAAAAATATTTTAAGTATTTATCCGAATAAAACAAAGATTGTCCAGTTTTTTTAATTAAGTTTAATTTTACGAAAGCATATCGACAGCAAAATCTTCGTCATATGATTTAATATCAGTAAAATTTTTCAAAATTCAGCTGCGAAAAAAAAAAAGAATGCAGGGTTGACTGATTGGGAACTTTTTTAATTTAAATTTTGAAAACGTGAGATTTCATTATATTGCTTGGGTAGTTAGAATAACATGTGCTTCTTATCATATTTTTAAATTTGTTGATATAGAATTTTATTGTTGGTGAATGTAATCAGTTCACATGAGTTTGTCTATACTCTCTCTCAAAATCATTTTACAACCTTCTATTTCCCTCTAACTTTACCAAAGCTACCCTAAACACTATCTACAACTACTACCAACATCAAATTTGGGTAGGGGTGAACGTTCGATCAAATTGAGTGAAAAATTTTTGAGTTAATTGAGATCACGAGTTCTATTTTATCATCTTAATTCAATTTGAAACTTTTTCGAATTAAGTCGAGTGAAATAAAATTCAAATAGAGTCAAATCGAGTAAAATTGTTCCAATTAAATTAAAAAATTTAAACATGTCAAATAAAAATATTATTACAGTATAACTAATTTCATGTTAGTGCACATAAATTTGAAACCCTATATATTTGAACCTTTAGAAAGATTTTAAAAATTTAACCTTTTTTTATATATTTTTATAATTTTATAATTTTTTAAAAAATATAGAATTTGAATTTTTTATTAATATTTTTTAATTTTAAAAATTATTTTAAAATTAGTTTGTAGTTTTTGTTCAGAGAAAGATATCAATTTGCTTATTTTCAAAGTTGACAGTAATCAAAAGAGTATTTACACTAATCTATTATTTGAATTATTCAAATTATTTGAGTCGTGAAGTTTAAATTCGAATCGAGTTTTACTCACCCTTAAATCTGATTATTCCCTATTCCCTCCTTCGACTTGCCTTTTTTATAAATAGTGAAGCAACGTGAGGGCATGCCATGTTACTTAATTTGTGTATGACCCCCAAATCGACCCAAATCTATTTAAAAAAAAACTGGCTTTTTTTAAATCAAATTTTGCACCTTTATTCCTTCCAATTGCATGTGCGGCTGTCAATTATTAGGTTCCATAATTATTTAAAAAAAAATTATTAGGGTTCCAGAAGCCTAACTTAAACTTCATAACAATTCAATTTGGGCCTTTGGGCCCATGACTAATTCGAACTTGGGCTTGAACCGGACATCAATTCAATTTGGGCTTAAACCCATACCTTAGACCTGACATAACTTGGACCTGGATTCTAATCAAATTCAGAATGGACCTCAATATGCGGCATGTCAATGCAAATCCAAAATGACTTTATTTTAAAAATATTAAAAAAAAAACAAATAATAATGATTTTATTCAAAATGAGCCTAATAAATTTGTACATTTTCAAAATTGTCAAGGATTTAAAGAATATTTATATCAATTTTTTATTCAAATTATACGAGTTCTAAAATTTAATACAACTATAGTTTGAAAAATCGAATTATTTATTTGAGATTATTTGAAAAATTAAATAACTTAATTCGATTAAGTCAAAATTAAAAAAAAAATCAAATTTTTTGAATCAAAATAAATTTGCTCACCTAACATAGCCACTTAAGTAATGTAATTTCGCAATATGCACATTATTCATTTTAATATAACAAATGTGATGGTTTATACCAAACTTACAAAATATTATCTATTTTGGTCCATCAAATTTCATGGTCTTATTTGTTGGAGCCCAATTTTGGCCGGGCCTAACTTTTAAACCAAATTGAACCTAATTTCAAAATTTTAAATTTTAATTTATTTTAAGTTTAAATTTATTTTAAATTTAAACTTATTTTTGAGTTTAAATTTATTTTAAATTTAAATTTATTTTGAATTTAAATTTAAAATTTAATTAAAAAATCCAAAATTATAAATTCAAGTCCAAAATTACAAAACCCAAACCAAGCCCAATGATTGAAGCCCAACAAACCCAAATTTATGGTTACAACTCTTGACCCAATTACAAACAGGCTCAAATGGCTCAAAACCTAAATCTAAGTCAAAGCATTGTAGCAAGTTGCTCCAGCAACCTCCACATCAACCACTCACGTGCTGCCACATCAGCACCAGTAACATCACCACCTTCAACTTGGATTGCCACCACCGTCATTGCCAAGACGCACCTACAAGGGAGAAATGACAGCAATTCAATGGCAAGCAACAAAATATAATAATTTGTAATAAAGCTATAAAAGCTAGATTAATTTCATATGTAAGGGTTGGAAATTTTGGAGAGAAACCATAAAAAAGAAAGCATTCAAAATCATTTAGAGACAGAGTATTGTGAAAGCAATTGAGCAGAGAATACAAATCATTTTCCAAGGTTTCAAACATCAAATTAGCAAGGTATAATTTCAATAAATATTTATTTACTGTGACTATTTGAATTTTAAAAATGTTTATATTTTGTATATTGAATATATTTATTTATTATGTTATTAAAGTCATTCAATATTTCTAAACATGCATTTATTGCATACATTAAGTATAATAAATAAATATTAAATATTAAATAAATAATAATAAAAGAAAATTCTAAAAAGTCTTATCTGGATTCGATCGGCCACCATCGGAGTTGTGAAGGGAGCCCCTCCGTGCCGTCATCGTCTTTGCAGCCCAGACGCTATCATCGCAATCTCAAAAATGGCAGAATCAGAATATATGTTAAAACAGATCTAAAAAAAAATAAAAGGAAATACAAAAATGAACCAAATAATCAAATTCCTTGTTTTTAAAACACAAGAATCGAAACGTTTTAGATCTGGGTTCGATTTCATGCGATTTGAACCTAGATCTGGATTTTAAAATAAAGAAAACATCTTGGATTCAAGGTTTTTAAGCTCCAATCTAATTTTTTAAAAAGAAAAATAAAAAAAGAAACTAATTTTGCTTTAACGCCGTTGAGGACGGCGATCGAACGACGATCGAAAGCAGCGCGTGGTCATCAACGACGATGGAGACGACGGACCGAGGGGCGGCATCGTGGCTGGCCAAAAGAGAGGCTTGAGAGAGTTTTTTAAAAGGGAGAAAGGTTTTGTTTTTTAAAGAGATGTTAAAATGATTTTTTTTTGAAAGAAAATGCCTATTTATAGTCATCTAACATGGCGTCATTTTGGCATGGCTTAAAGATGCTAAAAAACGGCGCCGTTTCATACTCAGACCCAAGCTCCGATCCGACTCGCCTCAGGATCCACGTGTTTTTGAAAATTGGTCTATTTCTTTCCTTGATCCTTCCGCTTTTTTCAAAATTTCTAATCAGGTCCTTTTTGTATTTTTAATTAATTATAAATTTACCCATTAATTTTATTTCATTTTCAATTTAGTCCTTTAACTCTCTGGAGGCCTGAGAAGCTGTCACGTGTCTATTTTTGGGTTATTTTGCAAATGGTCCTTCTTATTTTTGGTTTGTTTTAATTTCATCCTTAAATCAAGTTTTATTTTATTTTAAATTGGCCCAATAATTTTAAAAGATTTACAAATTGGTCCTTTAACCCTAGAATGCCTGAGAAGCTGTCATGTATCTCATCTTTTTGGTTTTATTACCCAAAAGGTCCTTGAACTGTCTAGAAATCATATTTCAACCTCTACATTTTTCTAAAAATCACATTTTGACCCTAAACTTCTCAAAAATCACATTTTAACCCCAATCTTCTCAAAAATTACATTTTGCCCTTGAACTTCTAAAAATTACATTTTTACCCCTAAACTTCCCAAAATTAAGTTTTTCCCCGGAACTTTCAAAAATCACATTTTTGTCCCCGAACTTCCAAAATTACATTTTTGCCCTCGAACTTTCAAAAATCACATTTTACCCTAAATTTTCCTAAAATGACATTTTTACCCCTAAAACTTTCTAAAATTATATTTTAACCCTAAACTATCCAAAACTTCATTTTTGACCTCATTTTTTTTTCTTTCTTCGACTTTCGTATATAATGTTTTTTACCTTTTTTTAAAATTAATTTTGTATTTTCTCATTTATTTTGATTTATAATTCGTATTTTATTTCTCTCATATTTATTTTCGTACATTTGTTCATTCTTTATGTTATTTAACTTTATTATTAATTGCATAGCTCATATTTAATTTGCATGCTTATTTTTATCTCTATTTTTTTACTAAAGTCATTTTTTGATTTTTCTCCAAAATATTTAAAATCGAGACAATATTCTTTTATTTCGGATTTTGAAAATTTGTGCCTTAACTTACTAGGCACGATTTTTCTTCAAACCGGGATAATCGAATACCCTTAAATCCAAAATGATTTTATTTTAAAAATATTTAAAATAATAAATAATAATGATTTTATTCAAAATGAGCCTAATAAATTTGTACATTTTCGAAATTGTCAAGGATTTAAAGAATATTTACATCAGCTTGTTATTCAAATTATACAAGTTCTAAAATTTAATACGACTATAGTTTGAAAAGTCGAATTATATATTTGAGATTATTTGAAAAATTAAATAATTTAATTCGATCAACTCAAAATTAAAAAAAATCAATTTTTTCGAATCAAAACAAATTTACTCACCTAACATAACCACTTAAGTAATATAATTTCGCAATATGCACATTATTCATTTTAATATAACAAATGTGATGGTCTATACCGAACTTACAAATTATTATCTATTTTGGTCCATCAAATTTCATGGTTTTGTTTGCAAAAAGCATTTCACAAGTAATATAACACTTGTATCCCAACACCAATTTTAATTATGCGATTGAAGAACATCTGTAGGATCATACTAGTGGTGGAGCGTAATGGAGGTCCAACGGGTTATAATTCCCTTTAAAATGATAAAATTTTAATTTAGACTCTTTATAATTTATAAAATTTTAAATTAATAATGATAAAATTACATTTTCACTCATAAAAAATGATAAAACTAATTTAACACTTTAAAAATTATAAAACATTTAAATTACTAATGATAAAAAAAATACAATTTAAATTCGAATCCAAAAGAATTTTAAGATACGCGACTTACCATAACAACACTATCCCAGTCCATGAAGCGGCAACAAAGAAGTAACAGAAACAGCAGAGATGATGCAAAAAAGCATATCCTCTTTTACTTGTCGAGGCAGCCAAATAAATGACATTTGAAAGCAAAGAAGCAGCCAAAGTATCGTAACTGCTATTGTTATGCCTCCACCTATATATATCCATCTGGACCTGCCATTTTATAATCACCACCCACATTCAGAGATCAAGCTCAAGGCTCAAAGCAACTCTTGATTACTTAATACCAAAACAAGAAAAAGGAAAATGGAAATGAAGGGCGTTGTTACCTCAGTTTTGGTGGTGCTAGCCATGGTTCAGTTTATGGTTAAGCCAGGAGAGGCGACCATAAGTTGTGACGAAGTTGTTAATCTTGTGAGTCCTTGCGCTCCTTACATTATGACTGGGATAGGGAGTCCCGCCGCTGGGTGCTGTAATGGTTTGGAAAAACTCGGGAAAATTGCCACAACCACCGCTGACAAGCAGCAAGCATGTCAATGTGCTAAGGACGCTGCTGCTGGTTTCCCCATGATAAATGAACAAGCTGCCGCATCGCTTCCTGATAAGTGCAAAATGCAAATTGATTTCCCAATCTCCAAGAACATCAATTGCCAGGAGTGAGTCACTATTTTATAGATTTATATATATATCATGCGTTCCTTGACATTATTTTTATTTTCCTGCATTTTTGCCAGTATCCACTGAGATGGAAGCCATCAAGAAATGAAAGAAATAAAGGCGCCGATGGGGGAGCCATTAATTAGGTGTTGCAATCCTAATATATTTATGTTCCAACCTCAAAAGTTTATTGATTATGCAACTTGTAAGAGATCATGCACTGTGTGTCTGATCGATTGAGCCTAATAATAATTATAATTAATTATAATAATGAATTAAGTTTATGAAAATCCCTGCGAGCTCGCTGTACCAGTTTGAAAGATTTCATTTCTATAATTATATTTGAAGTTGGTAAATATATTACCTATACTTTTTCAAAATCCCTGGTAGAAACAGCAAACAAGCGGGTTTGGATGGACTCGAATTAGCCTGTCTTTGTATTCGGATCAGTTTAGGTTCAGGTTTTTTTTTTTTTTAGTTCGGATTTTTTCAAACTCAAGCCCTATCAGATTTAATTTTTTTTCTGATTCTAGTTGAGTAGGCTTAAATAGATTCAAAGAATTTTGATATTTTATAAATTATATTTTGAACGTAATTGTAACACTCTACTCCTAACCCGAAAGACGATAGAATTCACGATACCACATTGGTTACTGAAGTAACCTTGACAAATCTAACAGTTCAAAATTTCGATTACTAGACACGTTGAAAGATATTTTAAAGCATTCAAACATATTTGATAGTAATTAATCAATAGTATAACTAAATGAACTTAAAAACAACACCCGAGGCTCAAAATATCAAAAACAATGGTCAAATTCCGATACTTAGCCCCTTGGGTACTGAAACCCATATCTAAATTTCAAACAAGCAATTACACGACCACATGTTTCGATACATAAACGCCTACATCCTGATACCTCTTATCTAAGTTTTGATACCTCGATCTTCAGAACCTAGAATTTTGCAAAAATATCATTTCAAACCACTAATCAATACCTCTAAATACTTCTAACCAATATCAAACATGTACCAAAACATGCCCAACACATTTAATATATTATTGTCTACCTCTTGCAACTAGAATTTAAGCTTGCCCGTATGAATTTTTATTTGAGCTTATCTCGTTGTTTAGTTTATCTTTGCTCATTAGATTCCCCTTCATATCCTCGAACGATAAATTATCTCTCTCATATATCAGAGTTTCCTTGAAGGTTTTATAAGAATAGGAAAAAGAGCATAACAACAACATAGCTTAATCCTCACCACTAATCTCTGCTTCGAGATTCTTTAAGTCATTAAGAAGGGTAACAAACTCACTAATATGGGCTCTAATAGACTTACTTTCAACCATTCTGAACATGTAGAGACGTTGTTTTAATATTAACCTGTTGGGCAAAGATTTAATCATGTACAAGGCTTCCTCTTTCTTCCATAATATATATGTTGTTTTCTCCTTCAAAAACTCTGTAACACATTATTTGTTAGGCATAATTGAATTGTGGATAGAGCTTTTTTATCTAACCCACCCCATTCTAACTGTTCCATGTCTTCAAGTTTTTTCTCTACAAGGATCCTTTCAATATCACTCTGGATCAATATTCCTGACATGTGAACTTGCCACAGACTGAAATCTACGATGCCATCGAACTTGTCGATATCAAACATTGATGCTATCATCTCTGAACAGGTTGAATGCAAAAATCGAATTAGCTCTTATATCAATTTGTAAGGAGAATGCAACGAACAAGTAAATATAATAAAAATATAAAAAAAAATCGAACATACAAATTTTACGTGAAAAAACTCCTCAAAAGAAAAACTTGAAGTGCACGTTGTCACATCGTGACATGGTATCACGTTGTTGAGACAAAGGCTTTCTTCTCGTCGTGATGTCGATTGCTTGTCGGGATAAAGAACACTTCCTTATTGTGACGTCATACACTGCTTGATAAAAAATGCGAGGCATAACACCACAAAATTATTCTTTTAAGACATTTATTGTACGCTTTGTTGATTTACAACGTTAGCCATAAAAGTTTTGATATGATGTTATAGAAAAGGAAAAAAGTTACATAAGTTGTGTTGTGTAGTTGTCCGTGTACAAGCGGGTTGTTTATTGTAATTTACATTTATTAGTTGTAAAGAAGTAGCTTTTTATGGGAAGAGGGATTACAATCATTTTATTTGAACTCAGATTTTTTATTTTTCATGGCCGTTTTATGTAGAAAAGAGCAATTTTCAATTAAAATCGAGAAAGTTAACTAAATTGATTCAATTGATTTATTCAAGTTCGATTTACGTGGTTTAATCGATTTTTTATCATGGATTTAGTTTTGTTGGTTATTTCAGTCTATTATCGGGTTTTGAATTTTCAAATCGACTCGACGGAAAATAAAACTTAATTTAATATTTTCTTTAATTATTTAAAATATATTTATAATCAAAATTCATAAAATACATATAAATTATTTAAGTCCAATAACTAAATTCGGTTAATTGGTTAACCTACCAACTTAAAGTTAGTTCAATTACATCAATTTTTTATCTCTAATTCAGTCGAGTTGATTTTTGTATATATGATCAATTAAATTAGTTTAATAAAAAATGACCAAATCAAACGAAAAAAAAAATGTTCTTCTTTAGCTTTATGATTCATGTTCAGAATTTGGTTTAATAAAAACACCAACTAAATCAAGCTAAAAAAAAAAACAAATGCTCTCTCTTAATTTTATCGTTCATATTCAAAGTTCGTGACTTTTTTATGATCATTTATAATTCATATTTAGAATTTGTATTACCTCTCAATAATATTATCTCTAATATTCAAATTTTCAATTTTTTTATTTAAAGCGTAATGTTACCATTTTCCCGAAACATTTTTTTCCTTTTAATTTACTCATTGAACTAATTAGGAGTTTACAAATAATATAAATAATTACTAAAATGGCTCACATTGGCCGTATTGAGCTAGATCTGAATTCCCTACAAAATCAGACCGAACCCAATATATTTTTCTCTATGGTTTCTCGGTTTCTCTACATTCCTTCTTCACCCAGATAACCATTTTCTCTCATGTTAGAGTTCCAACCTTAACACAACTGCAACTTTCTCTTGTTTTTTTTTTTTAGACCGAACAGCCTTATTTTGTTTCCATGGATCGTTGGAGTGGTGTTTTCAATGTGAAATTAGACCCAAACTGTAAAAATTACTACCGAATCGCAGCATCTCTCTGCTTCTCCTCTGCCTCCAAATCCCTAACTGTAAGTTTCTTTCATTTTTCTTCCTCTCAAACTTGAAAAGAATGGTTCGAAATCCATAATATATCTTGAGATGATTGGAAATAGGTGCCATCAACGAATGCCATATTTTTCAATGGAGACAGAGTTGAAGGGACAAGGAACCCTGTGGTTGAGAGGCTATCGGATCTGCAAAACGTAGCTCAAGTTTTGGTTTCTAAATTTGGTGGGTCAGTTAATGCTTGGGTCATCCAGGCTTCGATTTTCAATGGACCTTTTGCTGTTTACAAGGATTTTATCCCATCAGTCAATCAGTATGGTGAGCCTAAATCATATTCCCCTGTTGGATTCCCGGCTTCTACATCAACTGTCTCTCTCTTATCAATTGTCTTCAACAGGTATATGCTTGATTGAAAAAAAACTAGGTAAAAACACTTTTTAAGTTCTCTCAAATTCATATTAATCAAATGGTTCTCTCAAGAATAATTTGCATAAATTATTATAAGGTACTTTTGTTTGACTCAAATTACATTTTAGTCACTTATATTTGAAATGTTACGTTTTAGTCACTTAAGTTATCGTTTTGTTACGAAGTGATCACTTTACCATTAAGTTTCATTACCTCCTTAACTTCAATCCTACGTGGTAGTTCAAATAATTTTAAATGTCAACTTAGATTCTAAATAGAATATAATAGATTTTAAATTAAATAAATTTAATTAATTAAAAAATTAATTAATTGCACTTTTGTTTACCTTTTTCTTTTAGTTTTTTTTTTTTTTTCATTTTGATTGAAAAAACTATTTTTATCTTAAGTAGACATTCAAGTTGACATTTAAAACTCATTTCGTCTGTTACATAGGGTTGCTGTTAGGGAAGTAACAGAGTTTAACGGCAGAGTGATTATTTCGTAACAAAACGATAATGTAAGTGACTAAAACATAACATTTCAAATATAAGTGACTAAAATATAATCTGAGAAAAGTAAAAGTGACTATTTTGCATAAATATTGACAGAATGTGTAAATATTGCGGGTTAACTTTTTTTAAATCAAGTGACAATAATGCAGGTTGAATTAATTAAATTAAGATCAAATTGACATAATATGTAAATTTCGAAGATTAATGTTTTTATAATCAAATTTATTATATCAATAAAAAATATGTAAAACTGACAGAAAACATTAATGTTATGATTAATTGTCACTTTCAAAATTGGGAAAATTAAAATGTTTTATATTTGTTAGAGGGATTAATTTGCGAGATGGAGCAGAGAGTTGTTTTAAACAAAAAGCAAATTTGATGAAATTGCACATATTGCTATAACGTCTTTGCTTGGATTGTTTCCATGTACTAAATTTATATCATTATTGCAGGCAAAAGATGTAATTTCAAGTGGAACGCAGAAACCATGCTCCATTAGTTCATCATCTACATCACGACCCAAAACCGTAGTTCTTGGTTTCAGCAAAGGTGGTACTGCAGTTAACCAGCTTGTGGCTGAACTTGGTTCTTTGGATGACAAATCCCACGTAGGAGAACAGCCTGCAAGGGTTAATGTCCAAGAGGAGGTTCAAATACTTCCCACGACTAAGGAAAGCTTATTAAACAGCATCACTGAGATTCATTACGTGGATGTGGGGTTAAACTCTTGTGGTGCATACATCACCGACCAAGACGTGATCGAAAGGATATCGAAACGGGTTGCGGATGGAGGCCCCAGGGTTCGTTTCTTGCTGCATGGAACTCCTAGGCAGTGGTGCGACGGCCGGAGAATTGGATACAGGATGAGAAGAACAGATTGTATCGTATGATTGAAAGTGAAGGTGAGAAAAGTGGTGGGAAATTGGAGGTGTGCGAGAGATTTTATTTTGCTGATAGGAAGCCTGATATGCAGATGCATTTTGAAGTTATTGAAAGATGGATGTTAGTTGATTGAATAATAATAATAATCTGAATTCAAAATAATCCAAAATCTTAAACCCAAAATTGCTCGATTTAAACAAATTCAACCCACTCAGTTCCATTTTCTTTTACTCGCCTCTGTTTTGCATGGAGCAGTCAACTCCCTTGTTGGGTGTTAGGTATTAGAACCCTAAACTCTGAAGGGAGCCACTTTATGTAATTATGTCATTCTTTTTACCGGCAATCACCTCTGTTTCGCACGCTAAGTGGAAAAATTATGCAAGACCGTGGTGAAGAATTAAGGGGAAAGTAGTATTTAAGGCAATTCCTTAAAAATTTTAAACAAATTCAAATGATTTTTCTGTTCAAAATCTAAGCCAAAGGGGGCAAAAAAGAGCGGCGTTGATAGATGAGAGATGAAGAAGAACCACTCTTGCAGTTGCACTCGCTATGGCGTCCGGTCGAGAGAAAATGCATGTTTCTTCTCCAACAAAAGAACACGAAAACCACTCTCCTCCAAATCCACGCTTTCATGCTCCGTCACTCCGTCGAAACCAACCTTAATATCTTCACTAAGTTCATCAGGGCATGCGCTTCTATTTCCTCTCTTTCCGCTATAAACCACGCCCGCCGCTTGTTCGATGTTAGGCCCCACCGAAACGACACGCTTCTTTGCAATTCTATGATCAAAGCCCATCTGGGTGTCAACCAATTTACTCAATCTTTCACTCTTTATAGAGATCTTAGGAAAGATGAGGAGGGTTTTGTTCCCAACAAGTTCACATTTTTGACCCTTGCGAAGTCTTGTGCTTTAAACATGGCAGCCTGTGAGAGTTTACAGATACATAATCATGTGATGAAATTTGGGTTTTGCTTGGATTTGTATGTTTCAACAGCTTTGCTTGATATGTACGCAAAGCTTGGAATCATGGGTTCAGCAAGAAAGGTTTTCGAAGAAATGCCTGACAGAAGTGTAGTGTCATGGACAGCTCTGATTTGTGGCTATGCAAAAGCTGGGAATATGGAGAGAGCAAAGAAGCTTTTGGATGAGATGCCTGAGAAGAAGGATTCTGTCTTATACAATGCTATGATTGATGGGTATGTTAAGTTGGGAGATTTGGATTCGGCTCGAAGTTTGTTTAATCAAATGCCAGATAGGAACGTGATTTCTTGGACTAGTATGATTAATGGATATTGCAATAGTGGTGATGTTGTGTCTGCCAGATTCTTATTTGATTCCATGCCTGAAAGAAACCTAGTATCTTGGAATGCAATGATTGCTGGGTACTGTCAAAATAGGCAACCTCATGAAGCATTGAAATTGTTTCATGAACTGCAATCGACCACATCTTTTGAGCCAGATAAAGTTACCATTGTGAGCATTCTTCCACCTATTGCTGATTTGGGTGCTCTTGAATTGGGTGAATGGGTTCACCATTTTGTTCAAAGGAAGAAACTTGATAGAGCAACCAATGTATGTACAGCTCTTGTTGATATGTATGCAAAATGCGGAGAGATAAATAAAGCGAAAAAAGTTTTTGATGAGATGCCAGAAAGAGAAATAGCTTCATGGAATGCTTTAATAAATGGATATGCAGTAAATGGGTGTGCCAAAGAAGCATTGGGTGTATTTTTGGAAATGCAGAATCGACGAATCGTGCCAAATGATGTGACCATGATTGGTGTTTTGTCTGCTTGTAACCATGGTGGTCTGGTGAAGGAAGGTAAGAGGTGGTTTAAAGCAATGGCAAAATTCGGGCTCACCCCAAAAATTGAGCATTATGGTTGTATGGTTGATCTGTTAGGGAGGGCAGGATGTGTGGAGGAAGCAGAGAAGCTGATAGAAAGTATGCCATATGAGGCCAATGCAATAATTCTCACTTCACTCCTATTTGCATACTGGTCCTTGAATAATGTTGAAAGAGCAGAGAGAGTGCTAAATAAGTTGGTCCATATGGAGCCAACTAATCACGGGAGTTTCGTGATGTTAAGGAATTTGTATGCCGCTGAGAAAAGATGGGAAGATGTGGAAGAAATTAGGAGAGAGATGAGAAGGAATGGGGCTAGAAAAGAGGCTGGCTGCAGTGTTATTGAGGTTGATAGGAGGGTTTTGGAGTTTGTATCTGCAGATAAACTGCATCCTCAATGGGAATTAATACAGTCTGCGTTGCTGCAGTTGCGGATGCACATGAGAGGACAACCAGACATGGAAGCTGCTTAAGTAGAAGAATGTTTTTTTTTTTTCTAACGATGCTTGGGCAAAGCTCAAAGCTAAAGCAACTACTGGGAATAATTTCATTAGCTAATGATGTTCTGTGCATGAGATTAGAGCTCTCAACTAGGCCAATCGAGTTGAATTTGATCAAGACAAATCCCCATCTGCAATTTGACTCACTTGTAATTCGAATAATTTGCGATAATTCAATTTTAACATTTAAATTATTTGGTTTCAAATAATTTTAAGTTTTCATAAGGGCATAAATTATATAATTGTTCAATTTAATACAAAGACAGAAATGATGAGTTACATGCTTACAAATCCTCATGCAAAGATTAGTTGCAGGGAAGGAGAAAGTAAATTTACCCAATCCTAAAAGTACGAAAATGTTGAACAGACTTTGTATATTTGAAATGTTACAGTGACATCTGAAACCCTTGGCTAACATTAAGGTGGTTCCTGAATTAGATGGAATGTTCTACTTGGTGGTGCTCGAGGTTTCGGAGTACGATTCGTGCAAAGATTTTAGCCTCAATAGGAGCATTTGCCGCCGCGGCTGCTGAACGCAGAACCCTTGCTGCTCCAGCACCCTGCATAAGGCTAGCATGGTGCACTGCATGTCGACCACCAGGGATGGTAAACTGCAATTATCGAATAAAATTAAATATAATAACTAACAAAGGAACATGTAAAAATCCCTTGGAGTAATATTTTAGCAATATATATTATACTTAAGAAGGAAATCATAGATATAAATTACCTGGAGCAGAGCAAATGCAGCACATGTCTTGAGTATTGAAGATGAGTTTCGAAGCATGGAGACAAATCTTCCAATTTCAGCCCCACTAAGGAATATAAAAAGTTAATTCGGGGAGGTGACATTAAAGCAAGCATAACATGAAGGAGAGAGGGCTCTAGCATCAAAAAGTGGCCACCACTATTCAACATGATTAATGAATTCCAAGCACTAAAGAATAGCTGGAACGGGATTTTATTAAAGAAAATTTGGTAAGTGAGCAGCAAGCTCACTGAACTGGTTATTTTATCGAGTGTCGCACAAATGGAGACAGATATCATACTGGGGTTATCTCTTTATAACTTCATTTAAATTGAGAACATAATTATCTTGAAAGTACAGATGCTTCTGCAATACAAACAGAGACAAGGCAAACCTGCATCTTAGATGCCCTGCTTCTTGAATTCGAGCTTTTTCAGTTACTTGTGCCAATGCTGCTGGAGCTGATGAAACAGCTGCTGCTGCAAATGCTTGTGCATCGGAGAATCTGAGAATAAAAGCTTCGATATGCTTCAAAGCCAGTCTTCTGGGCCCATCCATGCTCACACTCTTTAAACTGCTTTCTGATGATGTGACCATTGGTGTAAACTCATCAGTTCTGCTTAAAATATCATTCACAGAAAAAATATTACCAAGATGGCTATGAATATTATTCAATAAGATACATGGATATTAACATAATATCTATCAGGATATTCATCAATCTGGCCCTTCGATTTATCTTCTACCACATAGCAACTCTCAGAATGTAATTTCTGAAAAAAAAAAAAAAAAACTATTTAATAATACCCTTTAGAGTCACTATTGCCGATGTCATCTAAAATTTTAATTCAATCTATCAAAGAAAGTTTCTGTAAGAATTATTCTATGAGTTTAATTGATCGGTTGCTTAATTTTTAATGTGTACCTCTTATTCAACCAAGGAGGATATATAAGGGAAAACCACATATATCCCAAGATTTGAAGGTAAAAATCAAAATTTAACTTTCTATCACTGTTTACACTCCATAAAATGTGAATGTAGCTTCCACTAGTTCTAATCGATCTTAACTCATTACTTAGGTAGGAATAATGGTCAGCATCCACATCAGGTTCTAACAAAACCTGTAACAAAGCTATTGCCTTTTTTTTTCTCTGAACTTAACTGAAAGATCTATGAATAGAAATATATAATTTTTATCCATATATAACTTTACTGATTTGCTCTCTTTTTAAGCTGTTACAAGGATAGAGATAAATTCCAGCTGTCAGCGCTTGTTAAAGATGGTCTTTAACCTTAAATTTCATCATGATAAGGAACACTACAACAATATAATACCAATTACATATTATAGTGACCAGCATACAAGTAAACTTAAAACTGCAAGGTCCTGAAAACAATATAGAGAAAGATATGTTAGTTAAACTTTATGCAATTAAGGATAGCAACAATTACCTCCCATCAAACATGTATGCCAGTGCCAATGCAGCCATAAAGCATGCCATCTTTGATTCTGATGTCAAACAAAGATGAACAAGTGCAGGAACCCCACCTTCTTCAACTATCCGAAGAGCGTTACTATGGTTAAAAGCAAGGTTCCAAAGTGCCCCTGCAGCAGTTTCATGAACATCCTGAAAGTGAAAGCAAAAGTTAAGATCAAATAAGATTCCACCGGAACAAAAATAGTTCATGCACAAACTATGAGCGCTGGATTATGAAAATGCTTACTTCAGCATCAGAGCGAGCAAGAGCAATCAGAGGAGCAACACCACCTTCTTGTCCAATAGCAATGCTGACAAAGAACGATACAAATAGCATCAATATTCAAAATGAGAATATCTTATTTGAATAATGTATGAACTAGAAGAAAAATGCAGTCACGTCATTAACATTAAGAAACTATTTAATACAGTTCAGCCTATTATCCAGTAAAAAACTTCCATGTCTTATCAAGAAGCTTGGGTAGTAGTAATCATGATAATTATTGCCAACTCCCTTGTAAGTCATGTCCACATACAGAATCAAAAACTGCAATACCTATTGGCTTCTGACACTGACAATCCCCAAAGAGCACCGGCTGCCCTCTCTTGAAGACCTGGGGAAGCATTTGAACAGGATTGGGCTAGAGTAACCTGCGCAAAAATAATAATAAAAGAAATTTAGAGAAAAAAACCAATACCTTTAAGATGTAATGAGCTCTTTAACAAATGAAGCACATATTAGTATTACGACAAAAATTTTATTCCCATTGGCTCTACCATAGAATTATCATGAAGCCAAGAGCATAATTCAACTAATCTTCAATTAAAATTACTCAATTTCTGTAGCACTTCACTGTAGTGGTTAATATTATTTCAGGATTCAGACTTTTGCACCATCTCACCAAAACAACAAGGGAAAAGGAATGAAACATCAACGATGTCTGTTGGAATCCAGGCATACATGAAAGAGAAAGGTTCAGATGACTAAGACACATCCGCTCCACATCTAAACATATTATTGTAAATTAAGGAATTATTGCAGTAAACATAATCTAAGTCTATGGAGGACAATTTGTCCAAGCAAAATTTATTTAATCTGTACACCAAGTTACTGGATATTTGGGAAGCCTTTAAATGGACCACCAACAATTATCCACTTTTTGCTGTACATAATGGTAACCAAGACTAGCCCTGCTTATATGGAGAAAAAATAGGGGCTAAAAAAAAAAAAGAAAATCATACCAAGGCCTCAATACCACCACCAGCTGCAATTGCTTCTCGATTTCTGTCGTCAAATGATAAATTCCACAGAGCACCAGCAGCTTCTTGCCTGTTTCAATCAGCAGATATCATATACATTAAAACAAACCTATTAAGGAAACACATCATAATTTTGTGCATGGAGAAAAAAGAACCTAAGGTCTATGATTATAGACAGGATTTATTATTGTGGATCAGCACAAAAAACGAAGAGAGCTGAAACAATATTGTCGGACCACAAGATGAACGCTGACCCTATGTACAGGCAAAAGCATCTAAAAAGTTGTATAGAGATAGCAAGGTGTTCAGCAGAACAGAATCGGGACTTTAGACAGGAATCTGATGGAACTAGAGGGAACAATCTATGAAAACCTAGGACAGAAAAGCTTTCAGCTCCAGCCAAAATCAATTCTAAAGCATCAGTTCTATGCTGCCAAATACAGCAAAAATTATAATGAGAAAATGCCCTTACACTAAAGATGCGGAAATGATTGCATTTAAGATATCAAAGAGCCATAAGAAACATGTAATCTAAATTACCTGACACCTTCATGAGGAGAACGAGTAAGTTGAACTAGTGCTTCAAGAGCACCAGCCTCTTGTCCTACAGCAGCATTGTTACTGTTGCTATCACCATGAGCAGCCAAATTTGCTAAGGCGCGAGCAGCCTAGTATTTTTAAACATGACATTAAACAACTCGCAATAAACATGCAGTACATGTATCACAAGTAATACAAGAATGCTGAAAAGGAAAAAAATGGAATATTGAATTTACAAGCTTTCCTAATTCCATGACTACCAGAGTGCTGAATGCATTGCATAATTAGCATTTGCACATGATAGGATGCTAAGCATCAAAGAAATGCAGTATGGAATTGATAAGGGTACTAACAAAGTTTTCAACAATCTAGAACAATGTGACAAAATATCCTAGATACTGCGGTATCAACTTCTGAGTTGTTGAGACTAGGTGTTATAACAAAGAAAAATCAGATAACTCTAATCATTTCTAATCAAAACAATTCAATGGAGCTTTAGGGAATATATCATGCAGAGCCAAAGGTGCGCTTCTTAATCGTGAAAGTAACAGCACCTGTTCTTGCACTCCTTCAAACTTGCAACTACGAGCAAGCATCACCAATGCATGCACACCTCCTGAAATGGCAACTTCCATACTACATTTATCATCTGCTGCCAAATTTGCCAAGGCACCAGCTGCACGCTCCTGAAAACAGAAAAAGGAAATCAGGATCCAACCAACAAAGTATAGCCTGAAACCATGTGCTGATGCTCACATGGTTTTAAAAATAACACACACACCAAACACATTGGATAAAGAGAAACATACAAGAACTCCATCACAACCAGATGACCATTTGAATATAAGGTCAACCAAAGCTTTGACTCCACCAGCTTCAGCAATTGCAGCCTAAATTGTTAAAAAAGAATGTGATTATAGCTAGAGATCAAAAGCTTATGTTCCCAGGTATGAGAAAAGGTTCTGATAGTACAAACCTTGTGCTCTTCCCCGACAGAAAGGTTCCATAGCCCTCCGGCAGCCTCCTCAGCTACCATCCTGTTCATGGACCTCGCCAACACAGCAAGGATATTAATTCCTCCTTCTTCAGCCACAGCTTTTGCAACATTTGCATTCACAGACAAGTTAGCTATAGCCTACACAATTCAAAAGTCCAAATCAACTATATTGAATAATCCTATAATCACTAAAGAAAATCAGATAAAAGGAAAGAATATGTAGTTGTTACTGTGATGATAAAACCATAAATTTTCAAAATAATATATACATATATATATATATATATATATAAACCTTTGCAGCCTCTGATTGTAGCCCTTCCCGCCAACATTTAGCTAGGTTCAGAAGAAGTCGGATGCCACCATCTAGCATAACTGCTTCAGCCCTTCTGCAGTCTATGCTAGCATTTTCATCATCAATAACAACAAAAGTCGCAAGTCCAGTGGCTGCCCTTTCTTGAACATCCTCTTGTGAGCTCTGCATTAAGCTGAGCAACAGTGCCGCTCCTTGCTGAAGCCAGAATTCATCAAGACCTTGTGGATTGCTCTCAGCAGTAAGCAAAAGTGTATGAGATAGGATCCATTCAAGCCAAGTCATGATCTCATTCAAGTTTTTATCTTTTTTCTTTGAGCACCTCCAATCCAAAAGCACATTCCTCCCTTTTATTGTGGTGTCGGCAAATAAAGAAGATAGTTCACTAAAAATATCTGAAAAAAGAGAAAGCAACAATTTCCCTTTGGTTTTAATTGTGCTAACACTAGTGTCCTCTTCAAGAACCGGACAATTTAAAGCACACAAAACCTTCAAACTCTGGGATGAGAATAGTAATCTAGAAACATCAGTTGAACCAATATCGGTTCTTGAAACATCCAACCCGATCAATTTAGGCAGCTTGTGCCAGAGATGTGAAACCACACTCCAGTTCATATTTGATGACCCAGCAACAGAGAGAAACCGGACAGATAAAATATTTCCCAAGGCTGCCTCACCAACATTTAAACAATCAAGGAACCCAATGTCAATCAGATTAGGACAGTGCTTAGCCAAAGCATTGATTGCATCGGCAAAAACATCCTTTATTCCGGACAACCGAAGTTTCTTCAGTTTCGGACAGCAAAAAGCTATTGCTTTTATAGCATCACCAGTGATCCTTTCACAAAAGTCTGGACCAAGCTGAATACTTTCCAGAGCCTCGTGTCGAGCAACAATCACAGATAGAGTAGCATCAGTTATTTTCCTGCAGTAATCACCATTTATTTCACACAAGTTCTTAGCTTGAAGATTAATTATTGCATCAGCAGACTCTGCCCCTCGAAACTTTAGCTTTTGAAGATTCATACACCTGGGGGCAAGTGAAGTAGCCATTGTAGCATCAAATTTATGAGCACGGACATCCAATGAACTCCATAAACATTGAGAAGCAGCCAAAACCCTCCATGCCCTACAAGTCGATGACAAACTCGCCCGATCACGATAATTCAGCCGCGAAAATAAGTGAATCACTGTATCATCAGGTAAGATTGTCCAATCCACGACCCCATTCCTCTCAGTACCTAAATCCTCAACTCCGGTTTCATGGAAACTTAGTGATACAACGCTATCCTCCCCTTTATTTACCACCTTGCGCCTTACCCTACGACTCATATCTTTTGATCAATCTAATAACAACTTCAGATGCCGAAATCCTTGCAAGTTGCAACCTCGAAGCAACTTAACCCTATAAGCCTATAACCACTCGATGCACAAACAAGGAACTAAAATACACAGACACTTCAAACACATATACCCAATTCATAAAACCACTAAAGAAGCATAGAAAGACCGAAAAAAGCAACAGTCTTCGGCCTCAAAAACCCTAACCCTCTAACCAGCAATGGAATATTGTATGTATGTCACACGCAACAAATCTTGAATTTTTATAATTTACAACAATCAACAAACTCAACAACCAATTAACATCCTGAATGATAAATGCATTGCAGGGAAGGAAATCGAACTTTTCTTCTCAAACATACGAGATTCCAGGGCCTTCTGGGTACGTGGGTGAACCATTAAAAATCTCGTAACTTTCAGATTAAAATCACTAAGCCCTTTTCTTTTCGTTTTTTATCGGATGGCATTGAAAGAAAGCTTCAATGAAAACACGAAAAATAGGCAAAGAAATGAACCATCCCTCAAGCCATGTGTCTACAACTCTGTTGGTTAATAATTTCCAATTTGTGTTCGGCACGCAAGGAAGAGAGATAGAGAAGGATAATGGGAAAATTTTACAGCATTATATTAAGATGAACAAAACATGGGCTGGGCAGAAAAGAGGTTTTTTCTTCTTCTTTTTTTTTCTTTTATATTTTTCCCCCCCTTTTATACATCAATGGCGAAGATAAAAGATATACATACACATATTTTCAGTCCTCATTCCATTGCAGAATGTAAATTTTATTCTCGTTACGTTACAGTCAACATACTTTATTGAGTTTCTTATATTAGTACGTTAATTGGTGTCAACATATAATTTTGGTCTTATTTGAACTCCTATACATAATTCTAGTATGCATGTTCATTTAATTGAATAGTATTTATTGAATGGTATTTGAAATAGTTAGATGATGAACAAAACTCAATACGAATTGATTAAGTTAAATTAAATAATCGATTTATTTTTATAAATTTTTAATAATTTATTTAGTTTCTAATGAACCAATGATATAATCGATTCGACTATCAATTTAAATTATTTTCGTGTACCAAAACATTAATTAGTATGTTCTATAATAATTCTAAAAGATTCGATACCATTTCATTCTAATGGAAAAATTAAAATTTAACATTGATGTCTCAAGTATTGAGTCTTATTTTACGTAAATATAACATATGACTTCTCTCTCAAATTTATTTTGAGTTTATATCTCACTATGTGTTATGTAAATTTGTCCTGATTATTCTAATATAGCTAATATATATTATTTTTTTATTTATTTATTGTGTTTTATAATATGTATTATTTGTATCTACTAACTAGTTTTAAACGTATTGTGTTTTGTATTGTTTAAATTCTAGTTATTATATCTATTCTAATAATTATATTTAAATATTTTACTGAGTTAACGTTACCTTTAATCGAGTCACAATTCAATTGTGAAATCATAAAAATACTCCTTATTTTAAATTATCATCTAATATTATTATGATGACATTTTTTTTCTTTTCATATTTTATATAATATTATAACTTATATTTAAAAATTTCACTGAGTTGGTGTCATACTTAACCAAGTCATCAACTCAATCATAAAATTACAAAATACCCCTTTTCGAATTATAATTAATATTTTTTTGGTGAATTATAAACACGAACTAGTGCGACTCAAACTTAGGTCACACCCGGAGCGGTGAACACCTTTAACCATTAAGCCAATACATAGGGTTCGAATTATAATTAATATTATTATGATGAAAAATTTGTTTTTTTATACTTTTATATCATTTTTAAATAAAACTATCATAATTTATAAATCCAAAGATCAAGCACGTGTTCAATAGTATTAAAATACAAGTTTGTTATTACTCTACTAATATTCTTTATTAAACAAATTTTGAAAGAAAATATGTTTAACATAAAATATTTTCTTTCACCCGTATCGTGTGTGTAACAAAATCTAGTATATTATTTTTGCTTTTACTCCTTAAAAACTTATATATGTTTTTCAAATTATATATTTGGTTTTATGTTCTAATTTACATTTTTCAGGGATAAATATTAATATTATACACGAACTTTGATATAATTTGTAATGTTATACGTTAACTTTAATTTAGTGTTTTTGTATACATCAAACTTTAATTTTGGTTTAATTTCCACATTTTATTAACCCCATTATTTTTGTCATGCAATTTATGTAAATTGCTCATATGATATTTTATTAAGTTAAAAAATAAATAAATAAATAAATTTAAATTATTTCCACCTAAATTAAAAAAAATTGGGGAAATAAAAAACCATGTTCCCAAGTACGTTTAATTTTTAATCTAGATGGAAACAATTTAAATTTATTTGTTTTTTTTTAATCTAATAAAATATCATGTCAATAATTTGCACATGATTTAATGAAAATTTGTACTACATACATAACAGGGTTAATAAAATGTGAAAATTCAACTAAAATAAAAATTTAATGTATACAAATATATCAAATTAAAATTTATATATAATATTGCAGATTGTATCAAACTATATATATAATTTTGGTATTTATTTTTTTATTATATATTTGATTAATTGAGGTGGTTTTTGCATTACTTTTTTAATATTTTAAAAATCATAATAATAAATTTAGTTATTATTCTTTATTTATTTTGACCTTGATTTTTTTATTGATTTCATCTTTAATCTTCAAATTTTAGTCATTTTACATTTTTTTATATCAGAAAGTTGATTAAACCATTAAATTTTAACCACAATAACAAAGCAAAGCAACTAGTGTTGCAAATCACGTACACTTCAAAAAAATATTAAAAAAGCAACAAATTTAAAAATTTTCATAATTTAAAAAATATATATCTATATTAACAAATTTAAAAATTTCATAATTTAAAATATTAAATTTTATATTTTAGAATCTTAAAATTTTATAATTCAATTTTAACTACCCTTACAAAAATTTCTGAATTCGTCCTTAACATTCATGATTTAAAATAATAACTTTTCAAGTCAAATCAAATTTTCAAAATACATTTTAAGCCAAATAAAAAAATTGAAATTTTTGTTTTTTTAAAAGCTTGGGTGTCAATATAAATAATCTTTTTATTTTTATAAATTATAAATATGATTTATATATTAAATTTATTTATACAATTTTTATTAATTTATTAAAAATATTTAAAATTTATATTTCATGTATCATAATATTAATAATGAGTTATCATAAAATACTTTTAATATTTTATCATAATATAAATGGAATATTTATTAATATCAAAATAATACCAACATTGTATCATGGTAATAATAAATACATGGGAAAGGAATAATATTTTACATTTGAGTCAATAATTTCATTTCTTATAAAATATTTATATTTATAAGAGTTGTGTTTATATGTGATTTAATATTTAAAATGTGATTTAAATATTCAAATTAAATTTTACAAATAATTTATATTTATTGCTTAAAAAGTTAATTTTATTGATATATGCATATAATAGAAGGTTATAAGGTAATTGGAAATGATAAATTGAAATTAATTGTCATATAGATCGAGATTTGAATCAATCGAAAGATAATCGAGAAAAAGATAAAATTATAGATTAGTCCTCGACGTTTTGTTTGTTGTTGTTTTTGCCAAGTAAGTTCATATGGAACTTACTATGTTACATGTATTATGTTTGAATTATATTATAATGTCTATTAATTTAGGCTAATTGTAATTTGATAATATTGGCATCTAAAGGACTAAATCGTAAAGTACAAAAATATAATTATTCTGAATAGATACATATACAATGTATTGAATGAATGTGAAATGGTTATATTATTCAATGATATGTATATTATGATATTAGAATATTTGAAATGGTACGGAAATGGTAACGGTGCTCGTATTAACTTAGTAAACGATTAAGATACGAATGACATGTCATTAGGGTCCAAACGGAAAAGAAAATGGTTGAATCAAAAAAATATGAAAAAGGGTGTTTAATCAAGGATTAATACGATGGCTTGAGATCCAACATATGTTGCGGATTCTCTGAAACCAATGTTAGCAAATCGAACTAAGCTCGTATGAGCAACCTTGATCTGAAGCTAGTGTTAGTAGCCCGATTATGGCAGTTCGTGTAAACAAATTAGTCTCGTGTATCCAAATTCATTTTGTTATAGTTCTCTAGATGAAACAGAAATGAAATCGATAATTAAAAGCTGAAATGAAATGATTAATCATGGATTGAAAAATGTGATATTTATAAATTAAGCATAGTTTAATAGTATATGTTATAATATGAAATGGTTATATACGTATATGGTTTCGATATTACGGTTTGATATGCAAATGAACTAACATAGTGATTGTGTGATTGAATTGTACATTAAAGTATAAGGTTACCAAAGATGCCATGTTTGTGCCAATGTATTTCAATTGCTAAATTGTTATAAATGTCAAGGTAAGTTAAGTAAATTTCATATGAACTTAGTAAGCATTCGTTATACTTACTTGTTGTTAGAGCCCAATTTCGACCAGGTCTAATATTTGGATAAAAAAATTAAACTCAATTTTAGATTTTAAATTTTAATTCATTTTACGTTTAAATTTATTGTAAATTTAAGCTTATTTGGAGTTTAAATTTATTTTGAAATAAAAATTTAAATTTAAAAGTTTATTTTAATGTTCAAATTACAAACGCAAATTAAAGGTCTAGAATATCCTAAAATTACAAAGTCTGAAACCCACTTTACAAACCCGATTGGGCCCAATCACAAATGTCCAAAACTACAACCCATATCCCAAGTCCAATTACACAAATCAACCTAAACCCAATCTGCTGCTTCAACTTGTGCAACCACCTCTTCCATGTCCAACTAAAGTGCGCCACGTCAACACCAGCAGCACCACCTCCAGTGCCACCAGCTCCCACAACCACCACTGCCTAACTTGCAAAGAAAGAAAAGACAAGTTAAATTGCAAAAAAAAACAAGTTATAATGATTGTAAATATGGCTATAAAGCCAAAATTGAGAGACATTGTAAGGTTACTGGTTTTACTTCAAGAAATTTTAATACACGGTTACTGACCTTTGTTTTTGAACACTCTTGATTAATACAAAGAAACAACCTAGACTTTTCAGTATTCTGCAATCAATATTCAGACATTGGGGATACAGACAACCAAAACATTCAAAGTCTTTCAATCCAGATACTTGTTCACATAAATATTTATTATTTGTTCGTACATCTTTCAAACTTCAAAACGTTTCATATGCAGTGCCACATTACTATTTTCATTTATTAATGCTCATTATTGCTTTTTTTAAAAAACGTTTTCTAATAATTATAATAAATGGCCATTTTAAGTGTATGATATTAAGTTAATGTGTAATAAATAAAGTCATAAATTAATAATGATATTAAGTTAATGTGTAATAAATAAAGTCATAAATTAATAATGATATTAATGATAATATTAATAATAAATAATGGTAATAAATAGACTTAATAAATATTAATAAAAATATTAATAATATTAATAATTAATATTAATATTAAATAAAAAAGGAAAGTGAGGAGTCGGGTACGTTTCACCCTAGGTCAGTGCCTCCGCTACTGGAAACCACGTCGGAATCTCGCTCCGATCGCCGTCAGCATCTCCTCATAGGTAGATTCTCAAAACAAAGACAAAAAAGGGGTTTTAGAACTGGAGTTTGACCCATAATGTTTTTTTAAAAATGAAAACAAAATGAATAAGGCACAAGGCGATGAGTACGGATCTGAGAAATTTATGAATGCAGACTTTGACAAAATGAAATCGAATCTTTTGGATTTTGAAACAGAAGCATGTTTTTAAAAAAGAGGGAGTGAAACAGATCTGAAAAAAAGGGAGTTGTAAAGGAAAATCAAAACTTTTTTAGAAATAAGATCTAGGTTTTTTTTTTAAATAATAATAAAATAAAGAAAAATAAAAAATGTTTTCTAAAAATAAAAAATGGAATAAAAAGAAACGAAAGAAGAGACATTTTACCTTCGAATGTTCGAACAGCGGTCGGACGGCATCGGAGTCGACGGAGCGTTGGCTGAACCTTAGGCCGACAATGCGCGACGGCGTGTGGTTGCGAAAGTCGATCGACGACGAACGGGCACGATCGCCAGAGGCGAAACCTTTAATCGGACAAGGGAGACCTGCAGAGGGATTTTGAGAGAGAACAAATGAGAAAGCAAAGTTTTTTTAAAAATATGAAAGCCAAAATGAATTTCAAAGGCATTTTTTAACTTAAATACCCTTTAGGAAACAACGCCGTTTTGAGGGTTGAGTTTCAGCCCCAAAACGACGTCGTTTTGAACATCCGGCCCGAATCCGACCCGACCCGATCTCAGAATCCGCTTGTTTTTAAAAAATAGTATATTTATTCTCTTGGTCCTTCCGCTTTTTTCTAAATTTTCAACAAGTCCTTTTTATACTTTTAATTAATTTTAAATTGACCCAATAATTTCCTTTCTTATTAAATTTAGTCCTTTAACCCTTTTGAAGCCCCAGAAACTACCACGTGCCAATATTTTGGTTTATTTCTACAATAGGTCCCTCCCTTTCTATTTTTGTTTTAATTTCATCCTTGAATCAAATTTTTTTAATTACAAAATTGACCCAAGAATTTTAAATTATTTTCAAATCAGTCCTTTGACTTCAGAATGCTTGAGAAGCTGTCACGTGTCACTTCCTTTATGGTTTTATTGCCCAGGAGGTCCCCAAACTTTTTAGAATTCCATTTTTGACCCTAAACTTTCCAAAAATTACATTTTTACCCTCGAATTTCCTAAAATTCCATTTTTGACCCCGAACCTTCCAAAAATTACCATTTTACCCCTGGATGTCTAAAAATTCCATTTTGACCCCGAACCTTCCAAAAATTACCATTTTACCCCTGAATGTCTAAAAATTCCATTTTTGACCCTAAACCATCCAAAAATTACCATCTTACCCCTAGATGTCTAAAAATTCCATTTTTTGACCTCGAACCTTCCAAAAATTACCATTTTGCCCTCGAGTGTCCAAAATTACCGTTTTACCCCTGAGTATCCAAAAATCACATTTTAACTCTGTCTATTTTGTTTTTTTTCTCTTCAATATTTATATTTAATTTTTAATTATTATGATTTCGTATTTCATTTTTTATTTTTGTATATTTGATTTTTGTATATCATTTATCTGCTTATTCATTTTTGTTTCGTGTTATTCAAGCTTCTTTATTAACTGTTCATTCATACTTAAAGTTGCACATCTGTTTTCAAAATTGTTTTCATAAAACCTTTAAAATCGAGGTAATATTCTTTTATTTCGTGTTTTGAAAATTTGTGTCTTAACTTACTAGGCACGATTTTTCTTCAAATCGGAATAATCGAATACCCTTAAATCGAGGCAATGTTTCTTTATCTCTGATTCTGAAAATTTGTGCCTTAATTTACTAGGTGCGACTTTTCTTCAAATCGAGATAATCGAATATCCTTTTCCAAGGTTTAAAAGTTTACAACAAAGGAAAACTCGTTATTTCTGGATCTTGAAATGTTATGTCCTAACTCACTGGGCGTGACTTTCTTTCTCGATCACCTAGAAATAGCGGGACTTCCAAACAAAAATCGATCTTTTTTTAAACATAACTTATGCATTTAAGGATCGTATTTTAAAACTTTATTCGAGTTTTCAAAATTTTACAAACAAGACCCTAAGATAATCAATATGGTACCAATTTTGGGCGTATGAGGGTGCTAATCCTTCCTTATGCGTAACCGACTCCCGAACTTGTTTTCTGAATTTCGAAGACCAAAATATTTTTTAAAACGGATTTTAAACGTTTTGTGATGATTCAATCACACCATATAAAAAGATTGGTGGCGACTCCCATTTTTCCAATTTTTGATAATTCTAAAATATTGTTCGAAACTTGTTTGTTTTCCTCGAAAAAATAAACGTTTCGACACCCGTTACTTTTCCTTTTCCTTGTAGATCGTTAACTTGCGGAACCTGTCGATCGGATCTGCTTGAAGACCACACTATCCTACCATTTGTAGTCTTTTGACCGTTTTACACTCAGTTTTGTGGCATGTACATAGGTGTTGATTTATCAACTTAAAAATGTTAGTTTAATTTGAAACTTTGTTAATGCTTGATTTTGAGCAAAATAATGTCAAGTTTTGTGTCTGTTTGATTTGGTAATTGTATGATTTTGTGTATGACATTTTGAATAACATAATTAAGCTTAATATAGTATGATTAAACGTTGTTTTAAATGGTTTAAAACATGATTGTATAGGTAATGTTTGAATATGTTGAATTGGTATGAAATGGTGCCAAATTGAGGCATATTGGATTGATTGGTTTTGGAAATGGCTAAATGAACGTTATAGAGTGTATTTTGGTTGATTTTATGCAAGTACAAAGGTGTAATTAGGCACCAAATGAGTTAATGATGTTGATGGATTGAATTAGGTATCAAAAGGTATATTTTGTGCCAAAAACAAAGTCCATGTCATGATGCCAAGTGGTGGTCGTCACGACGAGATCTAGACTCTAAGTCATGGCATGATGAGGAACCCCGTCGTCACAACGAGACAAGTTAGTATGTCACATTGCGAAGAGGAAACCCCACACGTCGTGACATCGTTTTGGAATCTTGAAATTGTTGCAAATTAATCATTGTTCGATTCCGAGTCAATTCTAAAACATACATAAGCTCATATAAGACCCAAGAAAGATTGAATATGGTGATTATGAACTAAAATGGTTATGATTATATGATTTATGTTTAACTTGAGTGTTATTTGTTTGTAACTACTCCGACAACAACTGTAGCATTCTGTAACTCGGATCCGACAATTGGGTTGGACGAGAGGTATTACACTAAGTAACTTGATTATTAATGCACTTATTTTTTTCAAAAGCATTAATTGTTGATTTACTTGATTGTATTAATAGTTAAGACTGATTGGTTAAGGAGACTAAGAGAGTTTCTTAGCGAGAACATATGTTTCATTTGTTGTATATGTTCTCCTATTATGGTTTTCTTTAAATGGGGAGATTGTTATGATAGCTTTTTAGTAGTGCCCACTAGTGTCTGGCACTGCTCACTCAGAAACTTGTCATATTTGTTGTGTTGGTAAATTTTGGTAATAAAATTATGTGTCATTGGGAACACCAAATATAACCTATTCTGAAAATTAAAGTAAATAATAGTAAAAGGGAGGTAGGGTTTAATCCTCAGGAACTGGAGAGTCGTAAAAAGTCTTGTCTATCGAGATTGTGGGCCAAATCATGCCCAAGAAAAGCGTCATGATCTAAGGAAAAGTAAAAGAAACAGAATTAAAAATAAAAGAAAATAGAATTAAAAGAAATAGAAAATAGGAAAGTCGAAGTAAAAATAAATAGCATAAAATAAACAAGTTGAAAGAAGAAGGGTTTTATCGATATTTAGAGATCCAGCCTCCGGTTATCTTGATTCTTCCTCGATTCAATCATAGACTTTGGATGGTTCTTCTCATGCCCGAATAAGCCAGTTATAGTAGAAGAGGACGCCTATGACCACCAGCTCCGGATATAGCTTTTAGAGGAACCTAACTCTAGCAAACTGTCGCTCTAATGGGACTATCTTACACTAGATCACATTTTCCCAACGATGAATACTACACCGTTTTGTCTCTTTTGGCTTGGCAACCTCTTACGCAGTAAGTTAACGAACCGACTGTGCAACCTTCTCAAAACACACAAAGCGGCTTTCTTTGCACAAGATGAAAAGATTACTTTTGTAGGGATTTTGGATGGAAGCGTCGATCCCGTAATACAGAGAATTGATGAATACTTGGGTTGAAAAGAATTAAGCGCGGATTCTAAACCTCATGAATCTTGGAGGAATATTTGATAACCTTTGACTAGAAGGTACTAAGATAGTGATTTATCACTTTGGACAAGACCTAATAGATGTAGGGAAACCAAATTGTATAAACATTTTAAGTATTCATTGTTTTCTTACTTTGCTCATCACCAATCCCTTAAGCAGTTGACAATGCTCTTAACCAATGCCAAAATTCATCACCAATGCCTGAAATAGTTGGCAATGCTCTTAAGCCTTGCTTGGTTTTACTTGCAAATATCGTTTCAAATCTATCAATTTTAATTTGGATCGGTCTCGGATTCGGATTTTTTGAGGGCTTGCCAGCTCTATTTTTTTATTGATAATCACGGTAAATCTTATTATCAAAATAAATTCATTTTTTTATCATCACAATATTAAAGAGAGAGAAAAAGAAGATAACAATATTTTGACTTTGTATCATTAGTACCAAACAAAAAGTTTAGCTACAACTCCAAACAAATTTTAACAATAATGTCATTTAAACAAAATCTTTTAATAGAATAAAATATTTAAAATGACAAAGTTTATAATACAATGAATAAAACTTGTAATTAGAAAAACAGACAAGGTACATTTTTTTCCTTTGATAATTGAGGATGCGAATAAGGTTAATTGAGATCAAACCCCAATTCTCAGTCCTCACAATATAATGTTGTTGTCGCTAAACTTCGATTCGAGTAAGTGCTGACCATATTGTAATCCAAACAATTCAATGATATATTCCCAAATGCATTCTTTTAGTTAATCTTCTTAATTAACACTAGAAACAAGCATGGGGATTAGTTCTTGTTAAGAAAAAATCATGATATATTACATAATAAACTTTTCAAAAGAGGCCTGTTTTAAGGACTTAAGATTTTTCCCAATCACTCAATTGCATACAACATCTGAATAAAAAGCTATGGTTCTCCTTTGACAGTTCTGTATGCTGAGTAATTCTATATCAAATACTTCGAACTGTTTCGAGCTGAAAAACGTTGAAGGTCCCACCTGCACAGGAAAGCATACTTTCCTATGAATCAAGATTAATCTAAATTGATTCAACCCAAAGCGTAAAAGGGGATTTAAACACTGAAATGAACATTATACACATTAATTATTACAGTTTTCTCGACAGAGTTTTAGGTGGCAAGAACTTAATGTTCGGTCAGTCTTTGTTCTTCCCACTAATAAGAGCGGATTAAAACTCTCAAGAAGGACCTCACTTTATTAAGCTTAATGAACATATGATCCTAACGTAATACAATAACCTATGTAGCTGACCCTGCATGCTAAGAAACGACTTCGTATGTTTTTTTCCGTAAGCGATTGCTGTTTAATGTTCAGAAGCACAATACAATAGGCAGAAGCATATTGAAGGAATAATATCAGTACCAATCATGCTAAAATAAGCAGAAATAAGAAACAGAATCACTAACCGGAGGTCCAAGCTCCGGAGGAACGATTATCCTTCTCTTCCCCCCTGGCCTCATGTCCCGAATTCCTTCCTCAAATCCTGTATGTATCATCTATTTCAATCATTTCTATGTGCACATTTGGTTGTACAATTTATTGCTTATATTTTGCAGGGGCAAACTGGCAATATCAGATAGTCATGAAGGTCAGATTTATAATCTATTCACCTGGAACCACTGCATTAGTTCCCATGCGGATTCTGGCAGGAGCACCTTGTAAATAGGTGCTATCAATGCGGCGACCGGACTCGTTATAACCAATATAGTGAAAGGTGACCTGAAAACCATTTTATAGTTGGCAGGCATAAATGGATATAGCAGTAATAAACGAGGTAGCCGCAATAGTAAAATGTGCTTGATTAAAGTAGCCTAGGTGCTACAGCCAGAAAAGATTTTAGACAGAAGCCACTGTGGACTTGATCATGTTTTGCAGAATGAAGAATGTTGAGACCAAAAGTATTCTATTTCTCTTAATGAAATGAGCGAACATACGTGCCAAGATAATGATGTGCAGGACAATAACAATCCAGTAGTATGATGAAATTTATTAAGAAAATTTATTAAGGTATCCTAACACAAATAATGGAAAGGAAGAGATTGTTCAAAGACAATGAAAGAAAAAACCTGTTGACCAGCCTTTGGGCAATCACCTTTACCAACTTCATAATCCCGGTATATAAGCCCTGAATCACTCTTTCTGTAATCTTCTGAAGTTACAACCTTAACCTCAAAGCCTGAATCAAATGTTTAAAAACTAGAGGTGGTTAGAAATTATTTGCAAAACAAAAAAGAGAGAATAACAGATGCAGAAAGAATCTCAAACACCAGAAATGGATGAATATTTGAAGATGGAGATCATCCTGCCAGATATTAAAAGTCAGTTTGACTTCCTATCATTGCAACACAAACCTTCTCTGATGAAATTTGGGAAGTCTTTGGGAGCGTTGTTCTCTTTCTGTCTCCGTTTATTCTGTTCTAGCAAGCGTTTTTCATCATACGGGTTCTTACTCTTGGTCTTTCCAGAAGAAGGCAAGGTCGGAGACAAGCCTGATGAGACTAAAACGAAAAGAAGAAACCTACGGCTCAAGTTTTCCTTCCTATGCAATACGCATCCGCTCTGCAGACTGGCTCTAAACAAAATGCTGAGGGTAAGGACCTAAGCAATCTTTAAAACATAGCAAAGAAAGAGATTATAAAGCTGCCTCACCCATTGTCTTTTAAGCTGTGACTCGAGCAGAAAATTGCAGTTTTCTTCCTTTGAGTGGAAACAATTCCTACCTTGGCATATGCTGAAATATAATATGTCAAAAAGTACGAACAATATATGCTAATATAAAAACAGTAAAGCATAGAAAACATCAGAGTTCATTGCTTGATTTAGAAAAGAAATTCTTTAAATATACAAGCATCTTAAGGCAAGAGTTGTCAAGATCCATTGTAGATAACAGTTCAAAAGTCAAAATAAACTGAAAGGCACCACCATTCAATTAGCCATCAAGAAGGTCACCCAATTATGCTCAAGTTTCTTCCAGATTGGAAAAGAGGGTTTCTGCGAAAGAGACTAGTCTGTTGGCAGTGTATCTGTCATCTCATCCCATGTCTGAATGGAGATTGGCAATAAAGGATTTATCAGCATGGAACAAAGCTTGCATATTGGGAAGCCTTTGGGCAGTTTACACACAAGGTTTCTACTTGGGTGACACGGATACATTCTTATGTTTTAAAGGATAGAAGTATTCCACAGGTTTCGCCAACACAAAATGCTAGCTGGGTGGATAGCTATCATTTCCCTTCTCATTAAGCATCAGAATGGAGAAATAGTTTGGAGGGGCTCTTGGTAACACCTAATATGTTGCTTTTACCTGGCAGGAGACCAGGCACAAACTAGACAAGGCTGCTTGTCACAGGTTAATTTGATTTCAGTTTCATATCCCCAGGCATGCCTTACTTGACATAATGGCTTTACTGGACTGTTTGCCATTATAGCACTAATGCAGTATTGTTCCATTTTGTTTCTTAAGTTGTTAGATTCAGGCTTTATGGAATTAAGGAAAATTACAGGGGGGCCTTGATTAACAAGGTCATTAGTATCACTAGTAAATGAATAAATGCAATTATCAGAATCACTGCAGCACATAGTAGGCATATTCTAAATAAGTAAGAAATTCCTTCCAATAAACACAGTAATAATATGGACTGAGCAGTCATCTTTAAATTAGGAAAAGACTGACAAAGATTAATCAAATACAGTGTTGTTTCCAGGCACGTTGAGTGGTTAAGTTATTATCAACATAAATACATATATATTTATGTTTTTTTTCCAGAAATCACCTCAAGGGTCAACTACTTTCCACTTAACTCGTCAACCCAAGTTCTTCTGAGTCCATTTGATGGGGAGAAAGAACTAAGAAACTTTTTAAAAGGTCAAATTAGAAACACCCAGAAAAATGGAAAGCAAAAATCTTTTCCAAGAACAAGATGAACAATTCCATCTTTCTCAGACATGTTTTTGTAGAGATAATGTAAATGTAACTGGATGTTAGGTACTTACAGAGAAACGATGGTTCAGACAGAAGAGGAGTTGAGAGAATCATGGGCATGGCTTGTTTTCCGGGCTAGACTCGAGTAGCCGTTTTGCCTATAGCAGTCATGTTATCCTCAGTTGTGACTAAAATGTCAAATCATCAAATCAACCCTTGCACTTTCTTAATATTTCTCTTATCACCCCAAAAGGTTAATTTATTACATGTTCGATTTAGTGTGTTTTCTTGTTTTCATCCTTTTTCCACTATGAAATCGTTTTAACTTTTCAATCAATTGAATTTCCATCGTTATACCCACAAATTCTAATAATAAAAGGGTCCAAAATGGCTATTATAAACTATCTTATATAATTAATAAAAAAATTTACTTTCCAGAATATTTTGATGTAATTTGTTCAAGTTTTTACTCACCAAAAAATAATTAAAAAAAGCATAAAAGGGAGTTGTAAAAGATTAATAAAACAGATTCTGTATGAACCCAAAACAAAGAGGATGGATAGCCTCTGGGGAATATTTTCTGGTTACCTTCGCTATTTATCATCTTCTACCTTTGTCCTTTCTGTTTGAACAAAAAAATGACCTAAACATCGGAGAGCAATCGGAATGTCAAGTCGGGCATCCCATAGCTCTCCGTTTCCTTTTTACAGATTTCTCCGCCTTCACAATCTAATTATCAGCCCATGCAATGCAACTAATATGATTCGAACTCAAATCACACCTAAAATAATAAATATTCTGAATAAATCAACACGGAGTTCCACTATTATCTAATTTAATTCCACATATATTGTATTTCACATCTAAAGAATCAGCACAGATGCTAATAACATAGCATTAAAACTCAAGGAGCGACTCACATGATATCATAGTGTTGGGACCAATGTCTCGTACGTCTCAATAGGTCAAAATTAGCAAGCAAGTGAAATTCCATCCTGTCTGAAATCTAGCAACCAAATTTTGGTTTAATTTCATCACCGGTCCCTTTAAATTGATTTTTAGCATTGACCACTCATCAAGAAAAGATCATTATGGGATTACTGAAGCCAAACAGCCACGTACTACTTCTGTAAAGGGAATGTTAGAGTCGTGCTACACTTGATGACAATTAGTGCATTAATGACCTTGTCACTTGGTTGAACATACGTTTGTCATACTTTGAGATTGTTGGTGACGTAACGGAACTGGACAGAAGACTCCCCACTTATAAATACCCAAGACATGACAATAAAGAGATCTTCTCCCTTTTTAGCAACCCTATCAATACACCTTAACACACAGTCGCCTCTTCCTCTCCTTATTCTTTTCCCTTCCCCTACTACTTCCTTACTCCGACTCTTCACCTGTCATAAGTGAATCGACCTCTTTGTTTTACCCTTGCTGATATTCAGTATCAACAATTTTAAAACCATTGATATAGGATTTAGAGAAAGAGCTTGGAAAGCAATTCACACGAAAATGTCAAGAGTTGCTATTAGGAGACCTAAAAGAAATGGTTCACATGAAAGTGTTGAGAACTACTGTTATGAGTTCTAAAGGAACTAGGATAATCTAGAGGTATTTAAGCAGAGTCTCAGGTGAGTTGAGTTACTTCGAGCCTCCTTGACGATGGGAAGAGTTTGTATAGGGAAAAAGTTTGGCTCGAGCATCTCTAAATAGGCGTCTTGCTATCTAGGACTGGTGATACTATAATAAACTGTGGAAGGTAAGGCCGTAGAGTAACCTATTTAGATGTTACTGGGTATTGTTTGGCCCTAGCATTGTAGAGTCAATTATAGGGTAACCAAAGACTTTATTAGATGTGATAGAGGTAGCTACCACATGAATCTTAACATGACCATGCGGGACGCCACATGGCAGGCACATGTCTTTGGTAAGTTGAGCCCTCATACAAGTGAACCCTTTTTAAGATTAATTTTTCGTTGTTTTTAAAAAGTGTTATGAAATGAAAAATAATTTTAAAAAATTTGATTTATTATTTAAGAATTTAATATTATTGTCAAATGGTGCTTTTGAAAAATGAAAGTTAAAAATCGTTATTTGATTCAAAGTATTTTTCTTAAAAACTTTTATGTTTGAATTTAAAAGCACTTGTTTAGTAACCGTTTTAAAAAAGGCAAAGTTAAATTCAAAAGCAATTTGTTGAGAAATTCTAAGGTGAGATCCACCAAAAAAAAAAAAAACTTAGGAAAGCTTTTATCAGATTTACCAATAATTCTAATATTTCTAAAACATCACCAAATTTGATCTTTTACCAAAATATCTAAGAATTTTTCTAAGCTGAAGCTGATAAAACTTTTTCTACTGCAGCTCCAATTTGTTAATAACACTTTGAAAAAGCAAAGAGACAACTTTTAACGGAGCGTTTTGGTCTGGTAGTTGATGAGGCATGTCCGAGACGTGGCAACAGATTGATCTTTTGAAACGTAATTTTCATTTGCTCATTTCTGGATGCGGTTTGAAAAGCGACTTTTTTTGGGTATTCTCCGTGAAAGGAGGAATTTAAAGGCTTTTCACAGCACACTAATGGTTTGAGACGATGAGGTGGCCGAGAATCCAATGGATCCAAGGGCAGCATGACTAATTTACAGGAGCAGCCTCCAAACACTTGCAAGAGAAAGCAAACGAATGAACCAGTAAAAAGAATAATTATACTAAACACTTCACTCAAAGGCTCGTACATGTATATATATTATAAATCCAAAACTATTGTGTTCAAAAGGAAAAGGGAATAGATCAATTTTGGGGCAAAACTATTGACAACCAAAGCAGTAATGATGAACCATTCCGGCTTTCTAATAATGTTATGTCAATTTAGATGTTATGATCTTTCAACCTTCTTCCACCACCGCTTCTAGTTTCAATAATCAGTAGAATACAAGCCTGCTCTATATGTGAAAAACAGCATTTTATAATCTGGCAAATCACTTGTTCATCCATGGAGAAACAAAAGCCACCCAATATTTAATGACTTTGCAATCTTAGCTACAAGGCCAGAAGGTGAAACAACACTGAGACAATACCGACCTTCAACTGTTAATGATCTGAAAGATATTCAGTTGCACCTTCATTACATCTGCAAACTGAGAGATATCTGTGTTAGCTTAGTAAAGAACCAGAAAACCTTTGGATATGTATGTAAACAAGCAGACACAAATTGCGCAATCTTTAAAACTTTCACCATAAGATTTTGTCATCAAAGGAGACATCTAATAGTCAAACATAGCGATGAATAAGATAGTGTATCGATAGTACAGATAGTAAAGACCATAGATTATACCAATAATGAACATGATACCGTGATGATAAGTAACTTCCTCAGATGCAGACTCTACTTAAACACATGTTGAGGTGAAATACTTGGTGCTTAATGGATTGTCAGGCAATATTGTACCACTTCGGTGCTAAAAGCCTAAAACCCAGTTTTGAGCATTAACGTGCTCATTATACATGCCCAAGTTTCATAAGTGTGCATGGATACAGTAAACTAAATCTGTACACAAAGATGTATAGAAACAGAGTTTTAATGATTATCATGTCAGAATGTTTCTTTGTGTTAATTGTTAAATATGTTCCCAACCAAATGACAAGATGGAAAGACAAATATAGTAGGAAAAATTACCCTGGTGGTTGTGTACCAGCTTGTTGAACCATCTGAGAATATATGCATTCATCAACCCTCTGCTTTGCTAAGGCAACCTAAGAAACATCCATAATTAAAACAAGATGAGAAACATGACAAAAAAACCCAGCTGAGCAGAGCTTTTATTCTGGTTTTAACATGCAATCTTAGTAGGTCAACAACCTCATATCTCAACAAATCTTTGGGGTAAAAATGCCGAATCTTCCAGCCTTTATAAAAAAAAATTACCTGCTGAGAACTACCACTGAACTGAATATGCCTCACATTTTGTTCTCCTTTCCCGCCATAAACCTGCAACAGTAGAACTAATGTATTTAGAACTCAAGAAAGTCACACCTAATCGACGTGGATACTTGACCAAGCATAACTAAAGATTGAATCCACAGAGAAAGTTAGAACAAGGCATCTGCCTACCTTTATGGTTGCTCCAGACTCAATTCTGATCCTTGAAATATTCGAGCCACATCTCCCGATCAATCCACCAATATATGTCTCCGAAACCACCATCTCAAAAGTTACATAATCAGCTGCAAGAGTGGTTGTCCTAAAGATGATGTGGTTATAAGAAAATATTAAAACTTGATAGCCACATAACGTAGCAGTTGAAAGCTAAAAATAAGTAATGTAAAATATTGAATAACCTGAAGTTGGGTCCACAAATGGCTGTGGAAGGGCCGGGCGAAGCAAGTTAAAATTATATGCTGGACTAATGGAAATCACTTGCCGTGGTGGGTTTTCCCTGGACCAGGATCCAACAAAAGTTTTGAACATTTCATCTTCAAGCATGATAACTACTTCATCGTATTTAGGAACTAAACTCAAGCAGAACTCAACTTATACCTGAGTTGATAACCAATCTCAGCCAGAGCCTTCAATACTGCAGGAACATCGCCTGATATCTGTGGCCAATAAGAATTCAATCATAATCCAGCCATCAGAACAAACAAACAGTAGAGCAATATAAAGACGAGATTCAAATATTTTAAAAAAATAAAATTTGCAAGCCTATCTCATTAAGCTTCAACCATGTAAAATCTAACCTGAACAACTCGATCAGATTCATGAGCTGATGCACACAATGGCAGCTGGTTTGGAGCAAGAATTGTGATAGAGGCTCCTGAGGAAGTCCTCAGTTTCTCAATGTTTTGACCGGACATCCCAATTAAGCCGCCTGCTTGTGACCCAGCAATCAAAAGCCTTATCGTATTTGCAGCAACATGTCCCGCACTGACAGCACCTACCTTTGCTGCCTCCGCACTACCATCATCTTCCTATTAAGAAATACAATCCAAGCAAAACATCCACAGTTCAAAAAACAACAATAAATCCGATAAAGAATTAACAATAAGACATAATTTTGCGTGTAATTGTCTTGAAATTCATCATATTTGCTTATCAGCTATCACTACAGTTAAACTGGCAATAAAATAAATAACTGAGAGATTAAAGAGAAAAAAGGGGTTACCTTTAGGATTAAGGTAGCTATTTGTTGAAGTGCATTTTCCGCATCAGAAACCATATTCTCACTATCTTTAGAGCTTATAATGATGACACGTTCTTCGTGTCGCTGACATTAACAAATATAAAAGGATATGTATAGGAATAATTAAATGAGAAAAGGAAATACAACAAAATTCATGATATTCCTAAACTTACGACGACTGCATCGGCAATCTTGATGGTGGCTTTGGTATCTTCACGAATCTTTTGGATTCTATGACCTCCTTTGCCGATGACTTTACCGATCTGCCTCGAAGGAACAACGATTCGGAAAATGATGTCCTGGGCTTTGGCCTGCCGTTTGGGAGCCGATTCGCCTGTATCGTAGGCGGCCGTGGGGTCATCTTCGTCGCGACGGCGCTTGGCAGTGGTTAAAAGGTCTTTTGGGGGAATAGGGTGGGATTGTACAGCGCTGAGAGGTTGAACTTCGATTTGGGAGGCGGGTCGCATTGGGGGATTTACAGGGAATTCACCAGGCTGGGCCATCGCCGTTGGTTCGTCAAAACCAGAGCAACAAAAAAGAAAAAGAGAAAAGAACGAATCGGTAAGAAGCTTGGAAGTCAAGGGCTTTAATCGTTTCAGAGTGTGGATTTACATATATACCCCGCTAAAAGGGCATTTGGAACTTCAGACTCGGATCACAAGTCACGAGCACCGAGCCACAACCCGCAGCACAAATCTTTCAACTAATTTCACTTTCTTCTTTTTTTTTTCTTTTTTTTTTAACTATAAAAATAGTCACTTTTAGTTACCTCAAATTAATTACATCTTGAACTGAAAAAAAATAATAATTAGTCTCTATTTTTTTTTAGTTTTTTTTTCATTTTGATTGAAAAAATTATTCTCATCTCAATTAGACATCTAAATTAATATTTAAAACTTATTTGAACTGTCACGTAAAATTATCGTTAGAGAGATAACGAAGCTTAACGGCAAAATGATTACTTTGTAACAAAATGATAACGTAAGTGATTAAAATGTAACATTTCAAACATAAATAACTAAAATGTAATTTGAGACAAACAAAAGTGATTAATTATTTTTTTTAAATAAAATATATATGGCTTCTTTTATGAAATCTAATATCTCATTCATATATATTATAGCTAGATTTTTACTTAAATTTGAAATTTTTGGCTTGTTGTCATAATTGGTTTTACGTCACGTGTCAATGGTTTAATAATGTTCATTTTTTTTAATATTCTTGCTATTAGTATTCATTATTCAATATTAGTTAAATGTCGGATTAAAAAAATTGAGAGAAAATTAGCTCAACGAGTGGCTTTAGTGGTTAAGATGATATTATTCATTCTAGAAGATTCGGGTTCGAGCACTTGTGTATGCAAGGTATGTATGCATTGTCAAAAGGTTAAGAAAATATGAATAGATACTACCATGTAATCACACCAGTATATTCAAAAAAAAATTGAGAGAATGGATCGGTTTCTAGTATATTTATCGGAATAGGTCGATTTTGAAGAGAGATTGATGTGTTCTCACCCAACTTTAATTTCTCCAACGGTCAAATTCCTCAATAGTCGAATTCCCAACGATCATAAAAAAAACGGCTACTTTTATTTTTATATAAACTCAAATATTTTCCTCATTTTTTCATTCAAATCCAATTCTTTTAATTCTCTCAAATTTCTCAAAGTCTCTCAAGATTTTAGTTATAAAATTTTAATTAAAATTCTTTCAAGTTCGTCTTGATTTAATTTAATTTTTCGTTTTTTATTTGTGTTAATTTAATTTTGGAATGACATATATTCTTATTCGTTTTGATGACAATCACATCTTCGCGTTTCAATTGCTTTGGTAAGAAAATATTTTTAACTTTTATAATTTTATTAAAGTTCATTATTATCTTGTTAAAAAGATTTTTTTTTTTTATAATCAGGTCAAAGATCAGCTTTTGGAGACATATATACACAATCTATCTTCGAGGCTATCGCGTATGATTGAATCATATTTGGAAGATGCGAGATTCTTATATGTGTCTCCTATACTCGAGGGGTGTAAACTGGACCCCACATTTATCGGCGAGTTGGTGGAAAGATGGAGACTCGAGACACACGCATTCTATCTTCCATGTGATGAGTGTACAATCACACTCGAGGATGTTCAATTATAGCTTGATTTACCGGTAGATGGGTTAGTCATTATGGGATCAGTGTTCGTTGGTGATTGGAGCAACATTTGTGAGCAACTGTTAGGCAATGTGTCGGACAAGTTTTTCGGTAGCCGGATAGAGATGAAATGGTTAGAAGAAAATTTCCAAAATCTCCATGAGAGTTCGAGTCCCATTGAAAGAGAACAACATGTCTAAGTGTACATCCTGAGATTAATAGGAGGTGTTTAATACCCAATAAATCTCGAACTGTTGTACATTTAAGGTGGCTGCTACAAGTCGTCAACTTGAAAGAAATGGGTCGACTCAATTGAGGGTTAGTCGTGTTGGTGACATTGTACTGAGAGATGTCGGGCGACGCAACCACAAAAAATTAAAATTGGTGGTTGCGTGCTCCTGCAATCATGGGCATGATTTTGGCTACCATTTTTTTGTCCTCAAGTTGACTACCATTATATTTTTTCACTCATAACAAGATAAAGTTAATTCTATAATATAGTTATCATAATATTATTTAATTAGACCGATTTCTGAAAAAAAAAATTATTTGAATAGGTGGAACCATAGCCCGAGTTATGTGGGACTATCGAAAGAGCTCGAAGATATTCGGTTACTGTTATATCAACGATAAAAAATCGAGGCTAGTTTTTTAAAATTTTTAATTATATAATATTTATTTAAGGATTTCAAAATTAATATTAAGTAAATAATAAACTTTATTATTTCATGTTGTAGTTTGAATATACATCATATTTTGATCCGAAAATTCAACAATGTATCTTGTCCAAATTTTTGGTCAATTTCAATATCTGACTCGTGAATTGATAATTTACATCACGGTGGTGTTGGATAAAGATAGTTTGAAAACAGTTTTTTTGCACAGTGAAAAATTAAAATTTTGAAAGTCGGTCCGGTTTGTGATATTTATAGTAATAAACTCTAAACCGAAATTGTACCTATATTTTCGGATAGACAAATCTGTTTCGTTTCTAGCTTTCAACCAAATAATCTTTTTCACTATTCTTATACCACGAACTATTTCGAGTGTGGGCTCGAACCAATTGAATCAAAACATAGAACTAGAAATACTTTTCTTTTGTGGAAAGTAAAAAATTCTCTTCTCCAATAGAAACCGATAGAATTGTTATTCCGAAAAAATATATTTAGTAGTTGAGAATAAATTTTCTCTATTTTTTGACAGAGTAACAATATCTTAAAGTTGTGTTTGTAGCTCTATCGGTGTCATCTATTTATAGGAAGAGAAGGTAGAATTCTTGTTGAATTGTAGAAATTTATTTCAACTAAAAAATGAATTCATTGTCTAATTAGGAATATAGGTGGTGACAACCCTAATTAATATTAACTAAGGTTAACTTGGGTTAGCCGTCCACCCTATTAACATAATAAGCTTTTGGGTCTCTTCCATATCGTGTCCAACTACAAATACTTCTCGGGCTTTTAGCTCAATATTTTATAATTTGATTCAACCTAATATTTATTTTTCTCTTTCCCAAAATAAGCTTCAATAAATATATATTGAATAATTTTCTCATCCCAATTTTACCCCTAATAAAATTATGACGATTTACACCTGGTAAAATTTCGAGAAAATATATTTAATATTTAACCGTTCAACTTGTTCACTATGATCGAATGGTTTATTTTCATTTCCAGACTTTAAAATAGCTTAAAAACATAAACTCATTCTTCCGATCATTTTTGAGAAATCCATGTTCATTTGCAAATGAATCATTTCTCATTTTCATTTTTATTTCCATTTCCATTTTAAGAAAACTACATTCATTCCCTAATGATTCCATTTCTCCATTTCGGAGAAAACTATAATCATTTCTAAATGTTTTCTATTTCTTCATTTCTAAATGTTTTCCATTTCTTCATTTCTATTCATTTTGTTCACTTTGATTCAACATGCAATTCATTTTTATTTTCAATGAGCTAGCGGAAAGATCGATTGGACATATGCAATTGAGGCTCAAACGATTTATAATTAAATTCCAGCTATTTGCCTATTAATTATAAACTCATTTAGTAACAAAGTCATTCCACTATAGTATTGTGACTGAGCTCTCTCCAACAGCATACCATTATGAAAGCAACTTGATTAGTGCTCGTCTAATGACCTTGTCATAAGTGTGTTACCCTCATAGAATATCCTTAATCTCTTTGGAATAATATTTGTTCTCCTAATATAATTCTATTTTATTTCATGATAATCATTAGATTTTCCTTTATGAAAAGTCAATTACTATCAAGTAGTAACCAAGTCATTCATCACAAAGACGAAGCGACTCATGGTCACGTTTAATTTCATCAACCATGTAATGAAAATGAGAGGATATCATTTACCCATGTCTTGGTCTATGAATTCTACTGTTGTGAATGACGCTACAAACTGCAGAAGTCGTACACCCAATGCACCAGCTTTCGATTCCTTATTTATTCGAATTTAGGTTTTTACTTACATCAAAGTGTACGAGTAATGTATACATAGTATGCCATCCACTTAGGATTTAGGTATGTTACACTATGAATGTCACAAGTGAATAAATCCATAAACAAATTCAGGATTTATTCTTTTTGTGTCCAATCCGAAGTACTATCAATCTAGTCAGTCACATCTATGTCTCTATATTTTGGGAGTCATTCGCTTCAATACCCAAGATAAGACATCACCCCAATTAAACTTGATAAACGACCTATAAGTCTTTTAATTGGTTTGCTCATTTCCAATAAGACTAAGGACATATGTAGGTTTGTCTACTAATATAAATTGTCTTTTTGTATTACGATCTGACCATGTAATACCGCTTAATATTAATTAAACATTAGACAATTAGTGAGCAATATTTGCTTCCATTTTGTTTTGCGTACAAAAATCATGTGAGTATAATATACAAAATATTAATATAATTTATGAATAATTTTATTAAACAATTTGTTTGAAAAATTATAAGTATACTTAGACGAAAATACTACACCTAGGGCACCAGATGCAATAGGTGGAGATGCACGAATCCAATCGAGTGATGCGATAATTCCGGTTTAGGCAAACTATTCTGCTGCCACCCCAATATATTGAAGCACTGCACAAGATCGACTTGCGGGGGAGAACTGACAAGGTTAGCCTAAATTCCACGAGCAATGTATCAACATTTGAGAGCATAGGTACGATTACGTACCTATTCGCGAACCAATTACCGCTCAGGAATTGGCTACCGCTTCGAAGTACATGCTACCAAATTGAGACAAAAAAAAAGTACCAAAGTGAGAAAATAAGTATACTTTAAAAGTTATGGATTAAACCTATATTAATAAAATTAAAAATATATTATAAAAGTGTAAAACCAATCGGGCTTTGATTATAAATAAAGCCCAAATCGAGGATATATTTAAGTGGATTTAATATTTTTATCCAAACATAATTTTTAAATTTTATATTTTTATTCAAATCTTTTTATATTTTGAATAAATATTTGGGTTTGATTAGATAGCGTCGTCGGTTAACATGTCTAGCGATAAAGTGTTTTTTCTTCTAACACATCAATGCATACATCCTTCAACAATGTAAATCTTGAAAATACAAAAGAAAATTATGACAATTTTTTGGTAGAGAGTCAAAGATTCACGTGGGTAACGCTTTAAATAGTGAAACTATGGATTTTCTTTTTTGGTTCTTTTTAAAGCTTTAGCTTCAAATTTGTTCGTCTCACTGAAGCTGTTTGTTTGTTTTTTCTAAAGTTTCACATTCGGATTTAAAAAATATCATTTCAACGTAAAGCTCTAGTTTTTAAGGGTGAGTATTCGATTAAGTCGAGTCGAATCGAGTTAAAAAATTTTGAGTTAATCGAGTTGACGAGTTTTATTTTTGCAATTGAATTCAATTTGAAAATTTTTCAAATCGAATCGAATCGAGTTAACGAATCCTATTATTTATACTCAATATTGCGTTTAAATAGACCGATTATTTAACTAATAAAAAAAATACAAGATTATTTAACTATATAAACAGATTTTGCCTTTTAACTTAATGGGTAAATATTTATCAAAATGATATAATTTTATCTTTTAATTTAATAGTTTTGACTTTTAACTTTAAAAAGGGTAAACATTTATCAAAACGACGTAGTTTTGCTTTTTTTTATTCGGATTTTCGGATAACTCGAATTGTGTAATTTGTATCTGAGTTAAACCGAAAAACTTAATTTTTTATTCGACTTGATTCGAATAACTCGATTAACTCAAATAACTCGAACCATTTAATTCAAAATTTAAAATTTTTATTGAGTTTTTCGAATCGAATCGGATTTTGCTCACCCTACTAGCTTTATATATATATATATCCCCATATATATTTATTACCAGTGGTGGAGTTAAAAGGGTTGGTAGTCGTCCTGATTTTTTTTAAAAATAAAAATTTTAAATTAATAATAGTAAAATTATACTTTGATATTCTAAAAAAATGATGAAAATTTAATTTAATCTTTTAAAAATTATAAATATATAAATTATTAAAATAATAATTATATTTTTACTATCGTAAAAATATTTCATTTAATTTTGATTCAAAAAAATTTACTGTCAGCCACTGTTTATTCCAAATTAAAATTAATATGTTTCCATATATAATTTTTGAGAAATGTTTCCATATATATGACCATATACATGGAAAATTATATATATAATATACTAAATTTGCAATATATATTACCATATATATTTTACCAAGTTAATATGTTTCTATATATATTTTATGAAATCAATATTTATATTACCATATATATTTATATGTTACCGTATATATAGATATTTTACCATATATATATTTTACCTTGTATATCAATTGATTTGATGCCATAAATGGATACGTATATATTAGGGTGCTTAATTGATTTTTGGGTAAATTATACTCAAGGTCATAAATTATTATTAAGTTTATAGTTTGGTCATTCAACTTCAGAAAATTACAAAATAATCATTAAACTATTCAAAAATTTTATTTTAGTCACTGCGTTGTTAAAATAATTGTTGTATGACCTATCTTCGCATTCCCTACACAAATCAAAAGCTTTATTTCTGTGACCTTGGATGTACATTGATTTTTTCAAAATATATTAAGGACTTATGATAAAATTAAGCCTTTATTATATTATTTTAATTTAGAATAATTTAATATTTTTATTTTTATATTGTTTTTAATTAATCTAAATAATTAAAAATATTCTATTTGAAATGTTGACGAATTTTTTATTAAAGCAAATTTTTTAACATTAAAAAATATCATTTCAGAACCCAACAAGTGATTTCAGTGGAAAAGTAGATATTATTCATCCTAGGGGTCCCATATTCGAGTACCTGTGTGTGCAAGGTGTGTGTAGTATGAACAGATACTACCATGTAATTACACCAGTATATTAAAAAAATTACTTCAACATTTTTAATTTAAATGGTTAACTTTATTACCTATTTAAATTAATTAATAATATCATAAAAATAAAATAATTACTCTATGTCAAACTAAAATATATACATTAAAATTGTTTATTTTAAGTATAATAAAAAATGGTTAATATAATATTTGGCACCTAAGTTTGGTTTCAATGTCCAATTTGCTATCTGTTGAGGGGATTGACTGCTTCAAAAAAGGTTTTCAACAATAAAAATTTTTGTCTCCGTGCTGAGGTTTTGTCCCCAACCTTCGTGGAGAACCGTTGTATGGTTCACGGAAGGGGCGCCTTAATTGATAAAGGTACTACCTGCAAGAGCTCTTGGGAGAAGTGTTAGTATTGTGCACAATAATAATCGTGGAGAATGTATGTGCGGTGATTCAAACCACCAATCAAGACATATGTAGCATTTATCTTGCAACTATGATACCACTTGGGATTTTATCCTCAATCTCCATGGAGAGTCGTGAATGATTCATGGAGGGAGTGCCTTATTTGATGGAGATATGATCTGGAATAGCCCAAGAGAGAAACTTTAGTATAGTGCAAAATTACAATCATGGAAAATGTGCGTGTGATGATTCAGACCGCCAACCAAGGCATATGTAACTTTTACGTTGCGACACAGAGATAATACCTTTGGTTGTTGAGGACAACGTCAACTATTTAACAAATGACACTTCAAAATTTTTTCGAAAGAGTCAGTCCCTTCAAAAACTCTAATTTGTCGAATTTGAATTTTTTTACGAAAATTATTAATTTAAAAATAAATTATTATTTTTACAAAAATAAACATTTTAACTTATATTTAATTTTAAAATAAAAAATAAAATTTCAAACTACAGTAACATTGAATATTAAAAGATGCTAATTAATAATTTTTTTTAAGATGCCGAAGAAAGAGCAACATATTAAGATGTTATATATAGATAATCACTTTATTTTATAATTTAATCACTCACATAGTGATTATTTTGATTATTTATAATAAATAAGTTGACGTGACAATTAAAAATTAATATAATAATAAATTTAATCATCAATTTGTACGTATTATATAAAATTTTAAAAATTAATTCTTAAAATTTACAAATAATTTTAATTTGATCCTAATTCTAAAAAATTTAAAAACATAAATTTTTTTAAAAATATAACAATAAATTTAAAATTTATATTAATATTTATATCAAATTGATTTTAATGAAATTGTATTTATGTTTGTGTAAAATTTAAAGATTTCAATAGTAAGATTTGATTGTTAAGTTAATTATAAAATTCAATATTTGTAAAAGAATTCATGTTAATTTAAAAGAAAAAAAATTTATTTTTTGGAATTGAACCGAATTTTATTTAAAATAAATTTTGAGCAACAAATTCAATTCATTATCAGATAAAATCTAAAAACATTGCTTAAAATAATAGTCGTCGAAGCCACAAAAATAATAAGCACATGACTGAAATTTTCCATTTTTACATTACAAGAATTACAATATAATCATTCTGTTCTATTTGCTGATTTTCAGAAAAAGGAAAAAGAAAACAATGTGGGTTGTGTCAAAATCTGTTCAAAGAATCTTAAAAAACGCCACGTGTGTTTCATGCAAAACATTATTATACAAATATTGAGTACGTATACCCGGGATTTTCTGTGGTTAGTTTCTATTTTAATGGCCCTTTGTTTTTTCCTTCACCACCAACCCCTTTTTCTTTTCTTTTTAGGAATTCTTTCAAAATTGAAAAATAAAATAAAAGAAAAAGAAAAAGAAAAAAAAAATAAAAATGGAAGAGGATGTTATTATTATTTAATATTATTCACATGAGTGGTAAAGTTGAGTTATTGACATTGAAAATTATATTTATGAATGCTGAGTTGGATGCTAAAAATAATACTCTAAATAAAGATAAAAAATTTAGAGCCAGATTCTCAATAATTATCATTTGTGTGAACATGCCAAAAATATTTATGATACCATGGAAATTTGTAACCTTTTCTAACCATTTTTGTTTTTTCTCTACCTTCGTAATCACTAGTATTTTTTTTCTAAAACTTTTACAAATAGAGCTAAAAATTTATCATGTATTTTAATTTTAAAATTTTAAAATTTTTCTAGTAATATATTAAATTAGAAATACAAAATGCAAATGCTAAATAGAATTTATATTTATTTTCCTAAAATTTTTCCTTATAATAAATTAATTGAATTATTTGTTCTTTTACATCAATTTTATATAATTTTAATCAATGTAACATAATTAAATTTAAATAATTAGAAAATATCGATTGTTTGAGTACTAGTCAATTTGATTATAGGAGAATGTGAATTGAGCGAAAATTTCATTTGATTTTTGAAAATATATTGTGTTTTTATTTTTTTATTTTTAGGAATTCTTCTTTTATTTTTTAAAATTGAGAAACATATGTGATGTGTGGGTGAGTTTAGTTTGGTTCAATCGAGTTTTGTAGATTTCTCGAACTGTCCGTATTCATTTCGTTCAAATCCAATTTAAACTGTGTTTTTTTTTTATGTTGATTTTGAGTTTTTGTTTTTTCTGATTTATTTTGACAAAATGAATTTTATTTTATGATTTTTGGATATTATTTGATAGTAAATAGTATTTTAAGTTTGAATCATATTTTTTTATGTAAAGGATATAAATATATAATAAATACACAATCAAAATAATATAATTTATTTTTGTGAAGAATAATATATGCACCCGATGGGAGAGATATTTTATTATGTATATTAAGACATCATATTTTTAAGGGATAAATTTTAAAATTATATATAAATTTTGATTTAATGTGTAATTGTATGCATGAATTTTAATTTGTGTAATTATATACGTGAAACTTTAATTGTGATTTAAATGTATATTTAAAACTTTAATTTTAATTTAATCATACATATTTAAAGAAATAAATATATCAATTTATTTTTATATTGAATAAATATAATTATTTATATATATAATATATAAATATAAAATGATATCATATCAATAACTGTATTGATAATTTATAAAAATTAAATTAAATAAAAATTTATATATAAAATTAAACAAAATTAAAATTTATATAATTCATATATAATTTTAAAATTTATTCTTATTTTTAGTGGGAGATGTATGTCTAAAAAAGGCACAAATTTTTTTAAAAAATATTACCGTAGAAATTGTGGGCCAACGACAGAACAGACTACACTCGACTCAACCGGTTTCACACACATAAAAGGTAAATAAGCAAAAACACTACAGGGTAAGGAAAGAAAATAAATCTTTGTTTCTTCCATTGTTTTGTTTGTAGTTGGAGAGTATCATAACTGCCCTTTTTCTTCTTCCTTCTCCCTTCTCCCTTCTCCCTTCTCCCTTTTTCACAATAAAAGCCTCAAACAACACTCTTTCACTTCGTCCTTCATTTCTCTCTCTCTGTCTCTCTTCGTCTTCTTCTCTCAAATTTCCCTTTTCTTTTTGTGATTTCATCTCAGTCCGATAAAGGACGGAGAATTCCTTTTTTTCTCCGTTTTATCAATCAATGGTCTTTCTTTCAATCTCAGAAACGAGAAATAACTCGAACGAAACCGTAACCGAAACCGAAGGTGTGGTGATGGCTTCTTCTTCGACCTTGAAATCTCAGCCTCTCCATAACTTTCAATTGCATGACCTCAAATGGGCCATGAACCACAGTAACAATCAACGCCTTCGAAAGCTCGCTGATTCCTCTCAGAAATCCCCTCAGCGCAGCGGTACCGATACCGACTCTGACAATAACCGGAAGGGGAATATAGTGCTGGAAGCTCCTTCCAATAACGGAGCTTCTTCTGGTTCTTCTCTCGATCATAAGACTGGAAAATCGGAGAAGAAAGTTATCAAAGGTTCTGATTCTCTGGTGGATAGTGACAGCTTGGGGAAGAAAGTTGCTCCACCGGAGGGTAGATCGAAGATCTACATACGTTTGCGAACGAAGAATCCGAAACCTGTTGAGGAGGTTGTGGACGTAGGAGATCAGAACTTGAATGTGGAAGAAGTTGAGGAGTTTGTTCCCAAGACGTGGAATCTGAGGCCTAGGAAGCCGATATCAAAGCCTCGGAATCAAAATGGAGGTGCGGCGAAGATGGTGGCTTCGGCTCACGACAATAAAACTCAGAGGCCAGAGTCGAGTCGGTCTAGGAATGGAACCGAGTCCAAACCAGCTGAGAAGAAGGCGAAGAAACAGAAGTTCTCGATTTCGCTTACTAGGGAAGAAATTGATGAGGATATCTTTGCTATGACCGGTTCAAAGTCTTCTAGAAGGCCAAAAAAGCGAGCCAAGAATGTTCAGAAACAACTTGATGTAAGCTTTTGATTTGCTTCATTATCTTTTCTTCAGAAATATGGATTTTCTTTTTCTTTTCTAAATTCGTATTCTTTTCTTTTCTATTTTCTGAGTCCTGTACAGTGCGTGTTTCCTGGATTGTGGTTAGCTTCCGTAACGCCAGATTGCTACAGAGTCCCCGAGCCTCCTCTAAAGCTCTGATGGTTTGGCTATTCAAAATGTTTAATATTTTTAATTACGTGCTTAACTGATTCCGAGTTAAGGTTTGATTTTTGTGATTGCAGGGTTAGATGGGAGTGCTGCTAAAACAGTGGTTCTGGAGGGTGGGGATAAGAGTGACTGCTAAACAACTTTTTTTGCAGTTGTAGATTGAGCTTATAGAGATGAAAGGGTAACAAATGTATCTTGTTCTTGTGCCTTTTTGTCTAATCCATGAAGAGGTTACAGGGATGGCTGGAGACAGTATATTATGAATCTTGTTATGAATAGCCACAGATTGTAAATATGACTTATCAGACTCATAATAGGGTTTAAACCTTTTTTCAGTTTATGTAAAAGGAAACCGTTTTTTTCGGGTAGATCTTTTAGATCCTTAGACTATCAGTACTTGTTAGCTGTTTATGGAACTGGTTAAATGTTAAAGCATTATAACTGTTTACAGATCCAGAAAGTTTGGGATGAATACTTGTTTTCGATGTGCATGTGTTTCTTTCTCATTTTGTTCTTTTCAATTTGCACCGCTCAGAGTACTAGTTCTAGTAATTATTGGATAGTAGTTATGAGCTTTGTTAATCATTGATCGGTTAAGTAGATATGACTACGTGTTACTAATCAACCGGTTAAGTAGATATGAACACATGCTTGTAATCAACTGATCGTGTAGCTCTGAGCGAATGTTGTAAAGTAACGGATTGAGTAGTTCCAAGCGCCTTTTAGACATTAACGGTTAAGTACTGAGCACGTGTTAGCAATTAACAGTTTGAGTAGTTCTGATCACGTGGTAGTAATTGATGGATGAAGTAGTTATGAGCATGTGACCATGCTTGAGCTACTATCCTTGGACTATCAGTACTTGTTATAGTTGCTCATGGAACTGGTTAAATGTTAAAGCATAATAACTGCTTACTGATCTGGAAAGTTCGGGATGCATACTTTTGTTTGTCTTGCATGTGTTTCTTTCTCATTTTGTTCTTTCCATATGGACCGCTCAGATAAACTGTAACACTAACGGTTGATTGATTGGTGAAACGTGTTAGTAATTATTGGAACTGGTTAAATGTTAAAGCATTATAACTGTTTATGGATCCAGAAAGTTCGGCATGAATACTTGTTTTTGATGTCCATGTGTTTCTTTCTCATTTTGTTCTTTCCAATATGCACGGCTCAGAGTACTAGTTATCTGACAGTTGATTGATTGGAGAAACGTGTTAGTAATTATTGGATAGTAGTTATGAGCTCTGTTAGTCATTGATCGCTTGAGTAGATATGACCATGTGTTAGTAATCAACAGCTTAAGTAGATTTGAACACGTGCTTGTAATCAACTGATTATGTAGCTCTGAGTGCATGTTATTAACGGATTGAGTAGTTCCAAGCACCTTTTAGAAATTAATGGTCAAGCACTGATCACGTTTTAGCAATTAGCAGTTTGAGTAGTTCTGATCACATGCTAGTAATTGATGGATTAAGTAGTTATGAGCATGTGACTGTGCTTCAGCTACTATCCTTGGACTATCAGTACATGTTAGTTGCACACGGAACTGGTTAAATGTTAGAGCATAATAACTGCTTACTGATCCGAAAAGTTCGGGATGCATACTTTTGTTTGTCGTGCATGTGTTTCTTTCTCATTTTGTTCTTTCCATATGGACCGCTCAGATAAACTGTAACACTGACGGTTGATTGATTGGTGAAACGTGTTAGTAATTATTGGAACTGGTTAAATGTTAAAGCATTATAACTGTTTATGGATCCAGAAAGTTCGGGATGAATACTTGTTTTTGATGTCCATGTGTTTCTTTCTCATTTTGTTCTTTCCAATATGCATGGCTCAGAGTACTAGTTATCTGACAGTTGATTGATTGGAGAAACGTGTTAGTAATTATTGGATAGTAGTTATGAGCTCTGTTAGTCATTGATCGCTTGAGTAGATATGACCATGTGTTAGTAATCAACAGCTTAAGTAGATATGAACACGTGCTTGTAATCAACTGATTATGTAGCTCTGAGTGCATGTTATTAACGGATTGAGTAGTTCCAAACACCTTTTAGAAATTAATCGTCAAGTACTGATCACGTGTTAGCAATTAACAGTTTGAGTAGTTCTGATCACGTGGTAGTAATTGATGGATTAAGTAGTTATGAGCACGTGACCATGCTTCAGCTACTATCCTTGGACTATCAGTACTTGTTAGTTGCTCATGGAACTGGTTAAATGTTAGAGCATAATAACTGTTTACTTATCCAGAAAGCTCTGGATGCATACTTTTGTTTCTTGTGTATGTGTTTCTTTCTCATTTTGTTCTTTCCATATGCACCGCTCAGATAAACTGTACTAGTTCACTGACAGTTGATTGATGAAACGTGTTAATAATTATTGGATGGTAGTTTTGAGCTTCATTAGTTATTGACCGATTAAGTAGATATGAACACGTGTTTGTAATAAACTGATTGTGTAGCTCTGAGCACATGTTAGTAATTAACGGATCGAGTAGTTCTGAGCACTTTTTTGAAATTAATGATCGAGTACTGAGCACGTGTTAGCAATTAACATTTTGAGTAGTTCCGATCATGTTATAGTAATTGATGGACTAAGTAGTTATGAGCACGTGACCATGCTCGAGCTACTGTCTGTTATGTTAAGAATACAAACTGCTTGATGAGAGTATATGGAATCATATATGGTAGGAATGTATGTTTATGATTCATTTGCAACATTGGAATCTCCATTTCCTTCTTTCTTCTTAAATTTACATTTGTTGAAGCAAAAATGGTTAGTTTACTGGCTTCAATTTATTTAGGAAACTGTGGTTATTTAGTAAAAGTAAGTAGTTCTGTTTGTTCTTTGGTTTTATCTCTAGATAGCGCGAGTGATAAACACGTGCCAGTGGCCATTGAAGGCAGGATGCGTGCCTGTGAAAAGTAAAAGTAGTTTTGCTTGTTCTTTCTATTTTATCTTTAGTGCGGGTGACAAACACGTGTCAGTTGCCATTCAAGGCAAGACATGTGCCTCTGAATAGGCTGAAACGTTGAGTATAATGCCCTTCTATCGGCTTGTATGCATTGTATCTTTATATTCTTACATGCTATCGAAAGCAAACTTACATGATGAAAAAAGGTTAATTCACTGGCTTATGATTGGCTTGAGATGAAGTTCAATTGTTAAATGAACTATAAAGTTCTTTTTCTTGTGCACCATTTTTGTTGAAGAGATTGTGAGCTAGATTCCTCACCATCATTTCTTGATAAAATTGATCGATCATCAACACTTGCGTGTCATTGAAGCTTTGCATTGCGTGGCTTAAAATATTTTATCACTGAGTTTAGCTCTTGCTTTGAAATTGCATTTCTGAAAAGTAAAAGCGATCCGTTTATCACTATTGACCAGATCATAGAAACATGTCAAGCTCAATTAGTTTACTTGTTTATCTTGCCTACTTGGAAGTGTTACTGTTTATTCTCAGATGTGTCTTTCTGATCAGGTCAAGAAGGCACACCTTCTTGTCTGTATGGAAGCCCACAAGCCAAATAATCAGCTTGATGCTCTTGTGAAAATATTGGCATTCTTTAATTGCCTATTTGAAATGTATGGGAAATTTGTTTGTGTGTAATGGCAAGATGTGAATGACTGCTTAGGCTTGGAATTTCATGGAAAATATTAGTGTCCAAGACTAAAGAGTTTGGTTAGACTTCTGTGATTGACCTCCATGCCTTACATGTGTGTCTGGTGTTTATGTTTTCCATCTAAAGAAAAAACTGCTTTTGGTCATCTCATGACAAACTTCATTTTTTTGGAAACTCTATGAATGCTAATCCTGCTATAGCACACATATTAATTGCGCATATAATGAGTTTTTTTTTTTTTAATTTATCTGATTGCTGTGTGGTTGCCAGCTGTACCTGCTGTTACTTCCTTCTCAAGCCAGCAGCTTGCACGAGCACAGCATGCATGCACACATATTCGAGCAGAGCATGGGCCTTAAATTTGTTAGGATGTGTTTTTTTTTCTCAGATAAATGATGATTTGATGTTATTTTGATATTTCTACTGGAAATCTCTGGTGAACCATGACTTATACATGCATCTGGCTGGGAACTTGAATGCAAAGCTGTTTCAGGTTAGATGTTCAGTTCATATGAAAGGAAGATCATTAAGTGCCATACTATTCATGTTTTTTCTACTGTGTTTTGATTTCTTCTTCAGTGTTCCATAAAAAAATGCTGAGTTGTGCTGTTTAAAGCTTGAGCCTAACTGAATGGCATTACCTCCATTGTTCTCACCTTCTTGAAAATGTTTCACGAGCACACGTGTTTTGATGACAACATGGCAGGTATCATGCTCGGTTCTGGTTCCTGCTTTCTAGTTTGGTGGGTAAGAATTATATTGTGTTTATTTCACTTAATCGTGTCAAATTTTCAGTTTCCAGCATTATGTGTTGGCAGCCAACAGAAAGGGATAATTGTTAGCATTGTAGATGTGGTTCAAACTCCAAACTTATCCCTGCTGTTCGGTAGCATCCTGGCTGGTTCCCAGCAAAGGACCGACTATCTTGGACTAACCTGGCATGCTTGCTATATGTAGATGCGATCTAGATGCAACTTCCAAAGTGCTACAATTCTGGTATGTATCTGGTCTCTGTAGTGCAGTGAGTACTTGGATGCTGCTGCGGCTGCTTTTCTTTTAGGCAATGATGGGAAGAAGAGTGGGTAGTAAAATATGAAGCTTAGGTCATGTATTTCCCACTTGAAAAAGTGGTCCAGGTTTCAACTTTTTACTGCTGTATGTTGGTTGTAAATCAAAGAAATTTGTGGTGGGGAAAGTTGCCATTCCAAACGATGTTTGTAGTAAATGGTGGTCGGCACGGCAAGTGTTGTTATCAATTATCATATATAATATATATTGTTGGCTTTGTTTGTAAGCATTGTTGCAAATATCACCAATAACTGTGATTTAATTTTCACGTCATAAAAATAAAAATAAAAACTTAGAGTGATAGTGGGCGGAGTAGATCATTTATAGAAGTGGCATGTTCCAAACCAATTGAGGAAGCAGTAGTCTGTGTGTTGGAAAGGTTGCAGGAGGAAATAGACAAGTGATAAAACATCCACAGCCTAATGGCATCTATTTCATTATTCGTATTAATTGCTGAACCTTTAACTCCCAGGGCTTTCTCCAGAACTTTCTCAAACATATTCCTTCCTTTGCTTTAACTTTATTTTCAATCATGCTTAGCATATTCTAGTTGTTACGTTCAGTGTCCCCCTTCCTCTTTTCACTAATGCATATATAAAAATGAACCTTCAAATGTTAAAACTCAGATCCATTTTTGTATAATAATTGAATTGAACTAAGTTGTGAGCACAAAAATGAAAAATATTTACATCTTTGCCCTTTAGTCTATGTGACTCATTTTCAATAACTAAAGTATTAGGAGAGTTGGATACAATTTTGAAGAAAAAATCAATGGGAATTGTTTCTTGCGGAAGTTGAGTTCATCTAACATGTTCCACGGAAAATATACCAGAAACATAAGCTTCAAGTTGTAATGACTGGTACTGCCATTTTCTGACAAAATAGATACCAGTGATTAGCATGAATGTTCAGCTCATTACAGCAAACATAATATCCGAAACATGGGGAGGGGCTGCACTGCTGGTATATTATTCACTGTTAAATCAATCCATGCCATGCATCCACCATCACTAAGGGGTAAAGTTGAAATGAATAACAAAAATCTAACTCCATTCACAATTAGAAGGAGAATGGACAAACAATTCTCAATCAAATCTATAAAATCCCCAAACGCTTTTTTTACCTCATTCCAGTAGAGAGCAACTAGAGGTGACTATGATTAAACGAGGGACACCGAAACAAAGCTCAACATCCAGAAAATTGTTCAATCCCATGTTAGTTTGTGGAAGACCTTATCTCAGCTGCCGGTAAATAAGATTCCAGCATTAGTTCTGCCTGGGAAGGAGAATTGATCTGAACTATCAAGTACGTATACTTCCATTTGTTGTCTGTTTTGTCTTTGAACATTTCTGCAAATACTTTCCCGGCTCCATGGGGTCCACGAATATAGAAATTAACCTGTTTTTTTTTTTTTTTTTATAATGGGATGCGATCACCAGATCAAAATTTGCATACGAGTGATCTAGGACGCTAAAAAATTGCGGTAATATAAAGTTGCTTATAAGCAGCTAACAAATACGAAAGACTTTTTTTGATAAACTCGTAAAGATTAGAGAATAACCTCCACATGCTCTACACCATTTTCGTCCGTGTATATCCTGTTTGGAATACGTTGGCGGGCAGCACGATTTCTAGTTTCTTGACCATAGCCAGTAATAGGATGTCCAATCCTCACCCTAACCTGACAGAAACAAATGTAATCCCATGTGACATAGAATTACAATGACCACCCCTAATTGGTATTTCAAAATGCTTAGAATCATATATAACATGGCTGTCTGTTGAACTGTCTCAAGTCTCAGGGCACGAATTGATGCATCTAAGAAAAACAGAAACATACTTATAGTTTATGAAGCTAATATATGTCAAATTCATCCAAAATAGGGCCTCTAACATCTTATTTTGATGCTCATGCTTCAGAACAACTATTTTTCACAAACCTGACTTTCATTCTGAATTCTTTCTAGAGCTTGGTTGAATATCTTATACCTATAAAACCATAGTTTTGAATTAGGGTGCAAATAACATAGGGAGAAACTTAGTAACCCAATCACCAACTAGGCATTTGACACTTACTCTTTTGGTTGAAATATCAACTCCTTGAAGACGGCATATCCTGCAGCAGCTGCAATCCCAAGCCCGACAAGGATGATCAGACTGTAGCTAGCCCCCTCTGTAAACGTCACAGGTTTGTCTGGGATATTATACGTAGGAGCATCAAATGGATCCTCAACATTAGATAATTCTTTCCTAGTCTGCCGAAGGGATAAAGACAACAACTCAGCCCAACTGATGTGAAGTATGAAGTAACCATAAAGGCCAGAGAACAAAAGATGCAGCAATTATATATTGATCAGCATAACATTTGATGAGTACAACTCAGATAATGGATTTACTTAATATAAAATAAACTTCAGTATTTTGTTTAAAATTTATTGATATGCAATAATCAAAGTATGATGAAATAATGCAAGTCATTTCATGCTCAATTAGGAAAGAAAGAAGATGATAAATCCTGAACACTTTTCAAAACATTCCTTTCAGCAACTTTTCAGCATTAAGGTATAGATAGCCTTACCATAGAAGTGTATAAAAAATGCCTTTATTCACATATCAGAATAACAAACTAAGCAAGCAACATGAAAACTATTTTTATCAATCATTTAAAGCTAATAGAGATGAGAACACAAAAAGGCCAAAAATTGAAGTTAAGATCTAAACCTCAGATGTTTCTTTTGATTGCTTTGAGGTTCTTGATGCAAAGGATCTAGCAAAGCAAGAAGAGATGACCTTCGATCCATGATTTTCTATGTTAGGGACTGCTGCTTGAAAGCGAACTATACAATCTCTACCACACTGTCCTCTAAATGGAAGAGGAATGCCTGTTGGACATTATTGTCAAATAAAAACATATGAGAAAAAAGAAGGTAACAGTTAATCTTGTGCTAATCCAACTTGACATAAACCTTTTATGCACTCCACAAAGTAGGTCACTTATGCATGATGCAATATTCTACGCAACAAAATAATGAAAAGAAGGTTAAGCAAACATGGAATTTCAGCATTATGGATGGCAAAATGGACAGTGATAATAACTGTAAAGTTCTGCTTTATCAGCATCACTAATACAAGGATCCCATAGGCCATAACTTTCAGAAAAATAGATGAAACTGAGAAGGGTTTTGGGGGGGGGGGAGGGTTCCCTTCCAAAAAGAGTCCAAAAAATCATTATAAATGTATCGCAGATTCGCTAAAACTGTAATAAATTAAACATAAATGTTGAAAGATAAACAAATAGGAGAAATAACTAACCAGTAGCTCCAAGTACACCCTGCAAAATGAGAGAAAAAGGCATTTAGTTTGCACTTTGCAGCTAATGTAGAGAGGAACATACACACACACAAACACATAAAGCACTTACTCTGCACCCAACAGCAATTTAGAGAAAAAAAATGTTAATAGAATAAGAACTACTGCCTCACCTTCGACATATTATTGGCACCTGTCACAAACTGTCTTGTAAAATTAGAATTCCCCACCGCTGAAAACTGCACAAATCAGCAAGTCATCAGCAAATGGTTTAGCAACTGATACAGATTCATCATTTTTAAGAAATATTCTTAAAAGATTATCAAAAATTATAATGCAATCATATCAACCAATTCATAAAAGCAGAAGAAGTTCCAAAAAAGTTGATTGGCTCATAGACCCTTTTGGTTTACTAATAAGTACTCGCTATTATAGAACTTATGCTACTATATCCCTACATTTCATATAAAAGCTCATCATTGCAAGCTACTTTGTCAGCTAATATCACACATAAAATAGTAAAGAGTTAATATTTCAGTAGGCAAGCAAAAAAGAAAGACCTCAAAAAAGCAAAATGAAAGAATAGTAATGTCCATTAAGACCCATAAAAAGCAAGGAATAGTGGGAATACACCATCGTACCCTTTTAGCAGCTGACGCAAAATCATCCAAATAAAGCTTAGATTCCACAAATGATCTGAAGGAACCACTCCATCTGCTCCTACTAGATATTATAGACCGCCTAATATTCTGCATCTTCAACTATACAATCTTAAACCTTTTCTTCTACAACTCTATGAAAAAACACTTTCTTTTTGGATTACCAATGAACAACGAATCAAAACAAGAAAAAACCCAAACCCCAAAAAAACAAAATCAATTTAAAACGCATGAGCCAGTAAGGACAATACAGCGGGATGCAATTGGGGAAAGGAGAAAACCCCAGCGGTTGAGGTTTTATTGTAGGAAAATGCCACCCAAGGCCGCCTGTGTTTTTACGAGCCCAATAGTCGCCAAAAATAGATAAAAGAACCTCCCTCAAGGCCCAGTACCAATAAGGATATAACAACAAACAATTATAATAGAGGGGTCGAAGAGTAATTATGAGTGAGAAAAAGGGTTTTCTCTATTGCAAAATAATATAAAATATTAATCACGGCGTGTAGTAGGCATTCCGTTCTCCTCCCTCTCTCCTTGCGTCTGTTGTCTGATTAAGAAGGACAGAGAGGAAACAAAGGGGCTTGTTTTAGCTGCCTTTGTCAGGTAACCATCCCTTACCTTAATTTCTGTGCATATAATTATGTATCTACCATATTCCTATATAAAGCTTAACAGTGATAAAAATGTGGTTTGTCATGTTATTGTACTTTCAGTTGAGCAAAGTGACCTGCAAAAGCTGGAGCTTTTTGAGGTTTCTTTGGTTTCCTGGGAGTAATGATAGAGGTGGAATGAATTAATGGAAAGCTTTTGAGTGTTGGGGCATTAAAAATTTAAAACCTTTGCTCTTGAAGAGGCTAATTGAATGGCTTTTCTATTTTGTGTGTGTGTGTATTTTATTTTATTGTGTCTCAAGTTCACTGAAATATGGTTGAAGCCGCCTGAGTTAAGTCTTATTCTTGCTCCAGGTTTCTGTTTTCTTGTTTGCATTTTGGCTGTGACCTATGAATACGAACAACTTATATAAACAAGATGTGGTATTTATGATGATTTCTATTATTTGAATGGCTTTCTCGCGCGGGCGTTGGGGAAAAGGGGTTTTGGCAACTTGGGTTTATTATTTGATAAGTGGTGTTTTGCCCTAGTTTGCAAAAACTTTGCTGATAAGTAGTGTAATCAGTGGTTCTTCTAATGTAGATGGCTAGATGGGATGAGATTCTGTCTCTTCCGGTACAAAATCCACCAACCTTGGAGTTCTCTGCTCATGATATTGTATGGTCAAAGGTGGAAGGTTGGCGTGACAATATAGATAGAGTTGCTTTGATCCCTTTTGCTAGAGTGGATGACTTTGTTAGGGGTGAATCCTCTAACAAAGATTGTCCAACTAGATTTCATGTTGAAGCAAGAAGGCGGAGATCGCCAAAGGCACCTTACAAGCCAAAGGTTGATGGTATTCTTGAATATATTCTGTAGGTTCTGCTTCTTTTCTTCCAATGTTTTCTTTTTAGTTTTTTTTTTTTTAAATCTTTTGATAGCTTGTGCTCAATGGTCGTTTGTTTAAATTTATACTGTTGAACTTGTAGGTATTGGTGTTCATTTGGTCCTGATGACCATAGGAAAGGGGGTCTTGTACGTCCCAGCCGGAACACATACATCCCTAAGAAGACAAATGCTGGTCGACCTAATACGAAAAGAGGCTGCACCTGTCACTTTATTGTAAAACGCTTAATTGCTGAACCGTCAGTAGCACTGATAATATATAACCAGGATAAGCATGTAGATAAGAAAGGGTTGCCATGCCATGGACCACAGGACAAAAAGGCAGCTGGTACACGTGCTATGTTTGCACCGTACATCTCAGAGGATTTGCGCCTCCGTGTTTTATCTTTATTGCATGTTGGTGTGTCTGTGGAGACTATAATGCAGCGGCACAATGAATCTGTAGAGAAACAGGGTGGTCCATATAACCGTGATGACCTTTTGACCCACAGGTATGTTCGAAGACAAGAGAGGAGCATTAGACGTTCTACATACGAGTTGGATGCAGATGATGCAGTCAGTGTAAGCATGTGGGTTGAAAGCCACCAGAATTGTGTGTTTTTTTACGAGGATTTCACTGATTCAGACCCTTTTATCTTGGGCATTCAAACTGAGTGGCAGTTGCAACAAATGATTCGATTTGGAAATCACAGCCTCATTGCCTCTGATTCAAGGTTTGCAACAAATAAACTTAAGGTTTGTCTCTTTTCCCAACCACTTACCTCTTAAGTTATGTGACTCAATCCTCTACCTGTCACTGTCACTATCAGTCCATGTCTTCTTCTAATGTCTTTGAATCTAACTGTTCTCTCTATGAATTATTTTCAGAATCCTATACATAGTCTCATTGTCTTCAATTCAGACAAGAAAGCAATCCCAGTAGCTTGGATAATAACCCCAAGATTTGCTAGTGTAGATGCTCATAGATGGATGAGGGCTCTATACAACAGGGTTCGCACTAAAGATCCTACTTGGAAGTTGGCTGGGTTTATTGTGGATGATCCTTCTATTGATGTTCATACAGTCAGGTTTGCTGTCAAGTCCTTTGTCTGAGCTGATTTTACATTACTATATTCTTTAAATATGTTGTAGAAGAATATTGTTCCATTGTCTATTGTGTTAGGTGAGGACTGAGGAGCTTGAGCTCATATGATTTCTTCAATAGTCCTCTTTTAGTTATTCGATTTAGGACTTAGGACCCACTGATTTCTAGCACTAGAATAGCTACTCCCTTGCTAAAAAAGGCATTTGATGAGATGCCTTTTAATTCAAGATTGTGTATTTTGTTCATCAGCTCCTTGCTTGGTTTTCTCTCCTGTGTCTTCTCTAGCCTTGGAGTTCCTCTGCTGATTCAATTCTAACAAATGTGGAACAAGCTGAGGGATTTGATTTTTTTTTCCATTTTCTTTAATTTAAACTAGGAGGAACCTAGTTTAGCTTGATTAAGTGAGCTTCTTTAGTGGCATATTATAATGTTTATGTCATTCAAGCATAGAGAAGGGTATGATTTTTGCTCTATTTTATAGATAGATGGAATGTGCTCCATGTCACACTATCTTTCTTTGCATTGCATTCAGGGATGTTTTTGAGTGCACTGTATTGATATCCTTTTGGAGGGTCCGCCATGCATGGCATAAAAACATAGTGAAGAGATGTTCAGAGACAGAGATGCGTGTTGAGATATCAAGACGACTTGGGCAGGCAGTTGATGATATTTGCAGAGGATGTGGAAATGTTGATTTGTTTGAGAAATTCATGGAAGATTTTGTTGATTGCTTGGATTTTATGGATTACTTCAAAGCAGTCTGGTATCCTAGAATAGGTTCGTTGCTGCATTTACCTTTTCTTTCTTATCTAGTTTACACCTTTCCCAAATTCTTGTTTTAAATTATCAGTAGGGAGCCACCTCGTTGAACTATTTCTTCTGAATATATGGTGCACTTTCAAATTTGTTTCCATTTTTTTCAGTCCATTTCATCTCTCTATATTTTCCAGTCCATAAAACACAGATGCAAAGTATATAATTGTAATTGGAAACAGATGGTCAGACAGTTATGATTGTATTGAGTGAACAAAGATTTATATTTCACCAACAAATGAAGGCACTTTTTCCCATTGTGAGAGCCTTTTAACTTGTGGGAAAAGAAATTATAACTTTCTCTTTGTTTCAGGGACTTGGGTCTCTGGCCTTAAAACGCTTCCACTTGCAAGCCTGGAGACTTGTGCAGCAATGGAATTTTACCACAATCAACTGAAGCTCCGGTTGTTGAATGAGAAGGATCCTGCTGTCTACCAACGCACTGATTGGCTGGTTGATAAGTTGGGTAAGAAAGTGCATTCGTACTTTTGGCTGGATGAATATTCGGGAAAAGATGATTTTGCACGATATTGGAAGGATGAGTGGGTGAGTGGTTTAACATCTTGGAGGAAGGCATTGAAGATTCCTGATTCTGATGTGGCCAGTGAGAGGAGATTTGCAAAAGTGACGGATCAGCTTGATCGAGATACAGTTTATGTTGTTTGGAACCCTGGGTCTCAGTTTGGGATCTGTGATTGTTCCTGGGCAGAGATGGGCTACCTTTGTGAGCATGTCCTCAAGGTTATAAAGGTCTATCGTGAAAAAGGGTCTATTTCACCTTCTGTCAGCATATTTCAGTACAACAAGGCATTGATTGATATGCTACATTGCCCACCTCACGATTCTTTGATCCGTGATCATGCTGTTTCTTTAGCAATTTTTGTGCAGAAACAGTTAAATTCACTAGTTGGTCATGTTCAGAAACAAACTAAGGATGCTATTGAGCAAGAAAGTGCACCAGTAGCTTCTGCTAAACAAAATAGAGGATTAGCTGATGAGGATCTCTGCGTTGACGGGAACATATTGCCTAATCATAAAAATGGTTACGTAGATTGCTCTGAGTCTCTGGCTGGTATTGCAAGTGATTTGGGCAGTGAATCGGTTGACCGGGGAGTTGGTATAAACGGTGAGACTGCTGGAGAAGGAATATTTGGTTCTGAGATGGATGTTGACCCACCCTCCAGTATTTGTCGACTTGAATTACCAGCTCTTAGTGAGGAAATTGTAGCTGGTAATGCCTTTCCAGGGCATGGAGACAGTGCTTTTATTAACAAGGTCCCTAACATGGATGGTTATTCACATCCCAAAGATGATGCTTTAAGAGATAACGAATGTGAAGAAGAAATATTTAACATAAATTGTCATGAAAGTGCAATGGCTGTGGAGCCACAACCAGATGAGGTTCCCCAAGCAGAACAGATTTCAAAGCCATGCACAGTGACAAATCAAGATGATTTGGGCAGCAAGTGTACTGAACCTTCAGTGCCATCCCTATCCTTGTGCTGTACTTTGAAGCCACAAGTGCTTGATACTGCTGAACCCTCAGGTGTTCTGAATCTGGATGTATCAGTGGCGTTTGAAAGTGTGAATGAGAACACAAGCAAGAAACGTTCTACGGATACTGGTTTCGCATCAGAGGATCATGTTAATTTGGGAATAGTTGCTGATCTTGGTCATGAAGCAAAGGTAGTCGATAGCAGTATGGCTGAACTCTTGGAAACATCCCAAAATCATTTAACAACAACACCTAATGGTGACGGTCAACCATCTACTGAAGTTGCAGCTCGTGAAACAGATGATTCTGGTGACAAGGAACTTCTTAGCAACAAGGAACCTTCTACAACTAATTCTGAAAGTGTTGAAAATGGAAGATGTGATAGTAAGGAAATTCATGAATCGGTGACTAATGATCAGAATGGTGCTGTTGATATGGAAATTGTTTCAGAAGAGGCTGCCATTGACTTTACAATCAGTGTTGGTTCTCACAAACAATAGAAAGATAGCTCATCAATTCCTTATTTCTTTCTTAGTACATGCTCAATAAATTTAATTGTAATTTTGTGATTCAGCCAGTTGCTTTAAATTATAGCATCGATTAGATTTTTTTTTTCCATGGTACACAGTTTTCTTATGGCCTGGCAAAGTTCATATTTTCTGTCAAATTGTTAGGCTCCAAAGTCCAGTTCATCAATGGAGGAATGAGGGTCAGTCTGGCTCACCATCCTACATTGAGAACCTGGAGACTATTAAAATGGAGTAAGTTCCAGATCTTCTGAATCTGAAGTAGTGTGATATTATGCTGAGTCCCTACCACAAATTAGTTTTTCCCTCAGATCCCACCACCTCAATTATACCTCACCTTATCTTTAGAAAGCCAAGATCCTTTGGCTAATTTTGTGGATCCTTGCTTTTTCATTAGTGTTTGCACCAATGGATGGCCCTGAGCAAGGGAGTGAGTGTGTGGGGCAACTATTTCTTGAGCCTGTGAGAAGTAAGATGATTTGGTCTAAGAAACTGAACCCCCCTCCCCCCATGACTCCGGATGCCTTGTTTGATGATTGTAATGAATGAACCAACAGAAGGCAATTTTCCCCTCTGTGAAAGCCTTACAACTTGTGGAAAAAGAAAGTATTAACTTTTTCCTTGTTGCAGGGGCTTGGATCTCTGCCCTTAAAACGGTTCCACTTGCAAGCCTGGAGACTTGTTTAGCAATGGAATTTTACGACAATCAACTGACGCTCCAATTGTTGAATGAGAAGGCTCTTGCTGTCTGCCAATGCACTGATTCGCTGGTTGATAAGTTGGGTACAAAAGTGCATTCCTACTTTTGGCTGGATGAATATGATTTTGCATGATATTGGAAAGATGAGTGGGTAAGTGGTTTAAGGGCTTGGCAGAAGGCATTGAAGATTCCTGATTCTGATGTTGCCATTGAAGGTAGATTTGCGAAAGTGACTGACCATCTTTGATTGGGAGATAGTTTATGTTGTTTGGAACCTGGGTCTCAGTTTGGGATCTGTGATTGTTGAGATGGGCTACCTTTGTAAGCTACGTTACTGACCTCATGATTCTTTGATCCATGTTCATGCTGTTTCTTTAGCAATCTATGTGCAGAAACATTTAACTGGTTGGTCATGTTCAGAAACAAGCCAACGATGCTAATGAGCAAGGAAGTGCACCAGAGGATTCTGCTAAACAATATAGAGGATCAGCTGATGAGGATCATTGCGTGAATGGGAAATTATGAAAATGGTTACGTAGACTGCTGGGTCTCCTGCTGGTATTGCTAGTTGATGCAGGAAGTGAATCGGTTGATTGGGGAGTTGGTATGTATGGTGAGACTGCTGGAGAAGGAATATCGGGTTCTGAGATGGATGTTGAATTGTTGATCTGCCCTCCAGTATTTGCCTACCCTAAGTACATTCTCTTAGTGAGGAAATTATGGCTGGTAATACCTTTCAAGTTTCAAAAGCATTGAGACAGTGCTTTTATTGACAAGGTCCCTCGTATGAATAGCAGTAATTCACCTCCCATATATGATTCTTTATGAGATAATTACGGATGTGAAGAGATTTTTAACAAAAAATGCCATGAAAGTGCGATGACTGTGGAGACACAACCAGATGAGATTCCCCAAAGGACAGCTTTCAGAGCCATGCACAACAACTCATCAAGATTTGAAGCAACTATTTCCTCACTGGAAAACGCTAAAGATCTGTCAAAAATTAATTTGACAGAATTATTGAATGCTTTACAATCACAAGGAAAGAGAAAACATTTGAGGTTCAGGATTTGGTTTGTTGAGGGTGCACTGCCTGCAAGAGTTCAATCAAGCAAAGGAAAGAAGAAAAAAGAAATACTAGAAGGACAACTGAGGTTTTGATTCTCATAAAATCAGTAGGGAAACGGAATTTATTTTTCCTCCTTGCAAGCATTGTGGAAAGAAAGGTCATCCACCATTCAAATGCTGGCAAAAGCCAGATTAGCAATGTGAGAAATGTCAGAAGATGGGACATCATCAAAAGATTTGCAAAAACAACTTTCAGCAAAAAGAAGTTGCATTGATAGCTGATCAAGAAGAGGATGAGCAACTTTTTTAGCAACTTGTTTTGCAACTAGCAACTCTAGTGACAAATGACTTATTGATAGTGGTTACACAAATCATATTACATTTGATCATGATCTCTTTAGGAAGTTAGATACTTCGATAATTTCCAAAGTACAAATTGGTAATGGAGTCTATATTGCTGTTAAAAACGAAGCACTGTGGCAATTAGATGCCCTTCAGGTACAAAGCTAATCAATAATGTATTATTTGCACCTAATATAAATCAAAATTTGTAAAGTGTTGGTTAGTTGCTTGAAAAGGGCTTCAAGCCTTCGAAGTTGTTTTTGACACTGATCATTGTCAAATCAAGGATGCAGAAGGTAAGGATGTATTCGAAGTAATGATGAAGAGAAAGAGTTTTACTCTGTATTCTTTAGAGCAGAAGCAAAAAGCCTATGCTGCAGCAAAGATCAATGCAGAAGTGTGGCACAAAAGGCATAGAGTTTTCAATCATGCTGCTGTAATAAGCCTACGAAAGAAGGATTTGGTTCAGGGGCTGCGTCACCTTAAAGCTAATATACCTAATTGGAAAACTTGTCAATTTGATAAGCTAGCAAGACTTCCTTTCAAAAAAGCAACCCAGAGAGCTACTGAAAAATTGAAAATAATCCACACAAAGTTGGACCTCAAAAAACTCCATCACTCAAAGGGAGTAGGTATTACATACTTTTTATTGACGACTATACTAGGATGTGCTTGATTGTTCTGGAAATTTAAGCAATGGGTTGAAACTTGAAGTGGTTTAAGATTCAAGCTTTAAGGTCTGATAATGGCAAGGGGTACACATTTGATAAATTCAATTTGTTTTGTGAAGAAGTTGGGAATGAACACCAACTCACTTTTCATATACTCCACAACAAAATAGAGTTAGTGAGAGGAAGAATCGTACAATAAAGAAGATAATTAGATGTTTATTGTTTGAGAAGTGTTTGCCAAAACAGTACTGGGCAGAAGCTGCACATACTGCAGGCTTTCTACTCAACAGGCTTCCAACAAAAGCAATGGAAGGAAAGACACTGTTTGAAGTCTGATATGGTTATAAACCTTCTTTAAAAAATCTCAAGGTGTTTGGATGTTTGTGTTTTGTTTATGTGCCATAGATCAAAAGAGATAAGCTGGACAAAAAGATAGAAGTCAAAGTCTTTGTGGGATACAACACAGTTTCCAAAGCTTACAGAGTTTTCCAACCTCATACAAGGAAAATTCTGATAAATAGAGATGTGCAATTCATGGAAGATGGACAATGGAACTGGAAAGAAGTATGACCAACATCAATTCCAGAACAAAGTAAAAAGCTCCAGTTGAAAGAAAATGAACTTGTAGATGATGTCTCAATAAGAGGCACAAGATCACTTTTTGGTATCTATCAAAGATGCAACACAGACCATCTTTGAGCCAACAAATTTTTGGTAAGCAGAAAAGGATCCCAAATAGATAGCTGCAATGAGGGAAGAAATCATCATGTTTGAGAAGAATAAGACCTGAAAACTTGTGAAAAGACCAGAAGATAGAAAAGTCATTGAAGTGATGTGTATTTTTAGAACCAAGTTGAATGCAGATGGCTTTATCAACAAACACAAAGCCAAACTTGTTGCAAAAGGGGTACATTCAAATCTTTGGTGTCGATTTTTTTGATACTTTTGCTCCTGTTGCTAGAGTAGAAACCATCATATTATTACTGGCTATAGCTGCACAAAAGGGTTGGAAAGTGTTTTAGCTAGACACTAAATCTGCATTCTTGAATGACTTTCTTGCGAAGAAGATTTATGTTAACCTGAACGAATTTCAATCTAAGGGCGTGAAGATGGACTGTATAAATTCAAGAACTGTTTGTACGGACTAAAGAAGGCGCCTAGAGCCTGGTACAGCAGGATTGATGATCATTTGTTGCAACTGAGTTTTAGAAAGAGCCTCAGTGAAGCTACTCTCTACATTAAATGTGATAAAATCAATTTTATTATTGTTTCGCTATATGTAGATGACTTGCTAGTTACCGGAAGCAATGGAATTTGTTAAAAAATTCAGAAGAGATATGCAACATACTTTTGTGATGACAGACCTGAGGAGAAATGGTTTATTTTCTTGGAATAGAAATCAAGCAAAAGCAAAATGAAGTTTTCATATGTCAAAAGAAATATGCAAGTGAGGTTTTGAAAAAGTTTAGAATGAAAATTTGTAAAGAAACAACTACTCCAACATGTCAGAAGGAAAAGTTGAGCAAGAATGATGAAGCTGAAAGAGTGGACGAGACTCTTTACAAAAGGATGGTTGACTCTCTCATGTATCTTATTCCTACTAGGCCTAACATTTTGCATGCTGTAAGTCTTTTATCAAGTTCTATGCAAGTCAGAAGTACGTGCCGCAAGCATATTGTGAGAGTGATTGGGCTGGTTGGTCGAATGATATGATTGGTTATTATTTTAATCTTGGTTAAGGGGTGTTTTCTTGGTGTTCCAAAAAGTAAGAAATTGTGATACAATCTATAGCTGAAGCTGAGTTCATTGCAGCAACAGCTACAGCAAATCAAGCCTTATGACTTAGAAAAGTGTTACTTGATCTGAATTTATAGTAGGAAACTGCACAGAAGTGCTCGTAGATAATCAAGCAGCTATTGTTATCTCAAATAATCTGGAAAACCTAGCATTTCAATATCAAATTATTCTTTCTCAAAGATGTGCAAAAGGAAGGTTCAATTGCATTTAAGTACTGAAGCAACTGAAGCAATGAGGAGTGTTGAAGATTTGCCTAAGCTACTGCAGTCAAAATAATTCAACTATTTTAAGCTTTTTTCAGTTTGTTATTAATTTTTTAGAGATTTATTGATTATGAATCTTTTAGTGGCTTATTTTTAGTCATTAGTTGTTAAAATTTTTCTCTATATTTCAGTTCAATGAAACATACACTTTCCATAAGAAATATTTCTACTTTATTCTTGCTTTTATTAAGTAGGAATCATTCTACTAGGTGGAGCCACGTTGAGGTCATGCCTTTCAAAGTTCAAATTTTTTCAATTTAATCTTTAATAAATTTATATTATAACCCTCCAAAAATATAAGTAGTTTCTTCCAAGGTTTAAGATTTTTACAATTTTCCCCTTTGTACATATATTATTGCCTTCCTAAAAATATGGATAAAAAATAATATTAAAAAATTTATTCTTAATAAAAACAAAGAAAAAATCTTGTTAAAGAAGTTAAATTATTTATTACTATTTTTGAATGATATTTTTTAATAATAATAATAAATTAATGTACATTTAATAATTCACTTAAAATAATAATATTTTATAATTAATATAATAACATATATAAAAAAAGAAAAGAAAAAATGAAGAGACTTTTATCATTTTTCATCCATATTGGTGCTTAATAAGAAAAGAGAAAAAAACTTCTTTTAACATTTTCCCTCCAAATTAGAAGAATAATACATGTTTTTCTTCAAACTTTTCATAGATTTTAAATGATTGAAACTTATTTTACATATTACCAATAGTTTTTTTTTTATAAAGTGTTTAAAACTTACCATTAAATAATATTGATGGAACTTGAAAGCTTATAAAATTAAGGGAAATTTGTATCTTTTGGACGAAAAATTATTAGGAGACAGTTTTTAACATTTAGAAGACAAAAAATGAAACAAAAATAACTAAACCATGCGTCCAAAATTACCCTAAGCCTTGAGACTTAAACCCGTTACCCGTTACCCGTTACCCGTTACCCGTTACCCGTTATCCTAAATCATAAACCCTAAAATCTAAAACCTAAAACCTAAAACCTAAACCTTATCTTAGTGCCAAATATGACTATTCTTCAAGCGGTAAAGAACAATAGACATACTAAGAACATGTTGGGCATCAACTGGAGACAACAACCCTTTAACAAGGTTAACGTCTCAAAAACAACCATCTGTCACCGAAGAGATTATTAATTCATACCCTCACAACTGGGCAAGAGAGACAAGTGAATATAAAAATATCATACACTGAAAACCATTATCATCCACATGCAACTGAATATGATTTATCGACTCACGCTTCGACGCTTGTGCATGAAATTATTTAGTGTTTGCATCATCGTCACACAACCAAAACACCTTCGAGCATTGCTTCCTGTACACAGACTCCCGAGCCAAAAATTGCATAAACTCAACCTTCGAACGAGAAACCTCTGCAACACTATAAGGATTTGCACGATGTGCGCAAATGTGCTCATCTGATCGATTGGAAACTCAAACTTTAAATATTTTTAATATATTAAAATTTTCATTCTGAAATTAAAAAAATTATACTTCAAATTTAAAATTAAAAAGTTTTATCTTAAAGTTAAACATATACGTAGTAAAATTTCATTTTGAATTTTAAGATTATCCCTTTACTTATTTAAAAAAATACACCATCTAATTAAAATTTTAAAAATATTTTTATATAATGAATAGATATTGATTATTTTTTAACTACACTATTAATTTATATTTTACCTAATAATATCTTATATTTAAAACTATTTATCATATATTCATAAAATTTATAAAAAATAATTTAATATATTTTAATTTTTACATATAATCATAAGCACAAGTAATAGCTAATTTAACTTAAGTTTTAGTTATGTTAAAAAAACATATTTTTTAATTAGTTGATAGTTTTACCCCATGCTGACAATGAAATATATATTCGTGTGAAAATATGTAAAAAAAAGTTAATTATTATATTTTATTATCTAATACAAATTATACCTTACATATTTGAATGAATGAATAATATTTGGTGTATTATAGTGAAGTTTTTAGACTCCACAAAGTTAAGAGGTTGACAAGTGTCTTAAGGGTATAGTAAATTATTAAAAGAAGAAGACATATGATAATTTTTAAGGGATAATAACATATTTGCCTCCTATACTTTAGCAAAATGTTCAATGTGATACCTAAAGTTTCTAAATATCTAACTTGCCCTGTACTTTGTTTACGTTTTCGAAAAATGTATTTTTTAATATTTTAATATTTAATATTATTGTTTTCTATTTTTTAAATTTAAATTTAATATTTTTATTTTAATTACCACCTGACATTTTTTCATTGATCAAAACATGCTATGTGGAGCTTTTTCATTGGCTAAAGTGACCTAACGAATTTTGTTAACGGATTTTGTTAAGATTTTTGTAATTTTTTCCTTTATATATATATTATAGCCCTCTTAAAAATGTAAGTTGCCGCTCCAATATTTTTATAGGATTAAAAATAATATTAAAAAATTATTTTTGATAAAAAAAGAAAAAATCTTCTTGAAGAAAATAAATTAATCATGATGACTTTTAAATGATATTTTTGTTAAATAATAATAAATTAATATTTATTTAATAGTTTACTTAACATAATAATATTTTATAAGCAATATAATAATATATTTAAAAAGAAAAAAAAAGATGAAAAGATTTTTATCATCTTTCTTCTTTATATTGGTGCTTGGCAAGAAAAGAAGAAGAAAAAATCTTTATCATTTTTCCTCCAAATTTGAGGTATAAAATATGGTATTCTTAAAATTTTTCATAGATTTTGAATTTTTGAAACTTGTTTTACATATATGTACCAATAGTTTTTTGTTTTATCAAATTTATTAGAAATTACCGTTTAAGGATATTGATGTAACTTGGAAGCTTATAAAATTAAGTGAAATGTGTATGTTTTTGGATGGAAAATGATTAGGTGACGGTTTCTAACTTGTTAGAAGTGTAAAAATGAAACAAAAATAGCTAAATAATGTAATAGTAAATTTCGGGCAAAGTGAATGGGAGGAAGAAAACCTTGATCACTTTATTTAAAATTATGTCAAATGATAACTTGTGAAGCAGTGAGCATTCCTGTGAAAACAAAATAAAAAATGGTTAACTAAATTGAAAGTTATGTGAATTTCGGATTACGAAATGATAATGGGTATTACAGATATTCTTTATTAATATCTACAACAAAAATCCCAAGATATAGTAGAACTTTGATATGAAAGTTAAGAGAAGATGGTTAGGACAATTTGTTGGAAGTTGTGAAAGCATTTTGTAAAAACCACAATATTGAGGTTCTTGATATGAATTATCCATAGGTGGTAAAATGTGGTCGTCACCAATATGTTGATTTCAATATGGAGAACCATTATCGGGTTGAGATATTCAATGCTGCTATAGATTCTCAACTTCTTGAGCTAAATAGTAGATTTAATGAATGAACAATTGATCTTCTTACCCTTAACTTTGCTTTGGATCCGAAGGGTCTTATAAATCCTTCAATATGGATGATATTTGTTGTATTGTGAAAAAATATTATCCTCTTAATTTCACTGAGTAAGAGAAAGTAATCTTGAAGTATCAGTTGCAACATTATAAGTAAAATGTTTCAAATAATTTGAAATTGCAAAAATTGTCCACAATTTCTAATCTTTGTCAAGGATTAGCAGAGATACAGATGTTAAAAGTATATTTTCTTGTTGATAGATAAATTCTTCTTCTGTTGACTCTTCTTATTTCAACTGTTACTACAGAAAGAACATTTTTGATGATGAAAATTGTCAAAACAAGGCTTCATAAAAAAATGGAGAATGAGTTTCTTACATATAATCTTGTTGTTTATATTGAGAAGAGATTGTTGAAACTTTTGATTCAGACTCCATATTTAGTGATTTTATTTCCTTCAAAGAATGTCGTGTACAATTTTAAGTAATGATAAGCTATTTTGTCTTAATTGTTGGGATACAACTTCTTTTGAATCGATTTTTTATATGTTAAAATCGATTGTCATATTGAAATACTGCTTCTTTTAAATCGATTGTTTTTATATGTTTAAATCGAGTGTTACATATCACTTCTAATTTTAACTTGACCTCCCAAAATTAATATCCTGGCTCCGTCACTGATTCTATTGATACTGGTCTACCATCAGATGGAGATGATGTCAATATGGGAATTATTGGTAATCTTGGTTATGAAGCAAAGGAGGTTGATAGCTATATGACTAAACACTTAGGGTTAGTTTAACATTATTTTTGAAAAATGTTTTTAAAATTGCGGTGGAAAAGTATTTTTGAGAAGTACTTTTAAAAGTTTGATTTAAAATTTGAGTATTTAGAATCCCTGTCAAAAAATACTTTTGAGAAATAAAATGTTCATTTTAAATATGGTATTATCAAATAACAAATATACATTTAAATAATGTTCAAATTAATTATTATTATATTTCAGTAAGAATATAAAATAATTTTTTATATTGTAAAAAAATTATTATAACTTGTTGTTAATATTTTAATATATGAAACATATAATTTAATTAAAATATATAAATTATACTTTAAATAATTAAATATAACCATTAAATATTTGTAGTTTTTTGAATAAATAAATATCTGTAACTAGATATTAGCACATTTGTAATTAAGCACCAAGCAAAAAAAAAAAAAGAAAAAAGAAAAAAAATACTATGCTATTGAAGGGGTGAAAAGTAATTAAACACCAAACGTGTGTTTCAAAAGCCAAAAATTACAGCCGAAAGCAATTTATTTAGCACAACTTTTTTTCCAAAAATGCTTTTCAAACCAAAAGTGTGTTTTATTTTTTTAATCAATAGTAAAGAAGGCCTAAATATTCCAAAGCCATTCAACAAAGATGCAGTACTCCAGAAATAGATGATTCTAGCGAGACTGCAATTAAATCTGAACTTAAAAAGTATTGAAGATGGAACATTTGGTAATAAGAAAATTTGCAAACAGGTGATTAATAATCAGAATGGCGATGTTGATATGTAAATTGTTTTGGAAGATGATACCATTGACTCTGGACAACAATAGACACACATTTTCATCTTTGTTTAAAATTATATAGCATCAATCAAATATTTTTTCTTGATAAACTTCAATATTCTTTTAAAATTTTTTTAGGAGGAATGAGAGTCAGCATTGCTCACCATTCTGCATTGAAAAATTATGTTTCTTTAGTGTGATATTATATTAAGATTCAATCAAAATTTTTTCTCTTAAATTTTATGTTGCGAAATGACCATTCATACAAACTACGACCTATAAACTCATTAAAAGTGCGAGCTCATCAAAAACCACAAGCTTACTTACGAGCTCTTCACTCTGTAAGTTTATTCATTTCAGTGTAAAATGATTAACTCTTATATTCTTCATTTTTCATTGCGATTTTTCATTTCAGTGAAAAAATGATTTTGTTTATTTTTGTTTATATTCAAATTGAGACACCAACTTTAGCAAAATTGAATCAATATTATCAGTTTCATCATCCAAAGAAAAGAAAGGCATTGGTTCATCATCATGCAGGGAAGTAAAAAGACAAAATTTTCATGAAACCGATTATTTGTTGCAACATTCTTTAGTCAAAATAAGTAATCCCACTCTGGCCACTTTTTGTAAGCACCATAAAGTTTCCAGCAATGGTTGACCCATTTTTGCATGTCATCAATCTTTTTAACTCTGCATAGCCACAATATTCTACTTCAACCACTGTCGTGTGCTCCAAGAACCCAGATATCGAAACTCCAACTCCTTCCCCTACCATATGACACAAACAACAAGTGGGATTCAAACATTCAGAAGCAATGAAATAATTATAATTATTGTTTGGTATAAACAGGATGAAGGTTACCATGTGTGACTAATAGCAAGTTCTCAGAGGGGTACTTATCAGCCAATGCCTTAATAATTTGTTTATATCTACTTCTAGATTCATCCACCGGTTCTTCCCATTGTGGCATCTGTGAATTTTTTAGACACAAGATGTTGAATTAGGCATATCAAGTGCTGGAAAGACTAAAAAATGCATGAACAATCATGAAGCAGAAGCAATGCAGCTGAAGAAGACCATAGACAAGAGAAAATATAACAAAAAAAGCTTTTTAGCCCAGCAAAGGTGGATGAAAGGCTTAGTTAAAATATCTGCAACCTGAAAACCTGTTAGCACATAATTCACTTGTAGAGTCTTGCTATTGAGTTTCTTTTACACAAAATGTATGTCTAGAGCCACATATTTGCTGCGAGCATGGTACACCAAATAGCACTCATGGCAATGGTGCTGGGGTTACCACACCAGATAGAATACCTATAACTGAAACCTTGAGATCTTTAAGAACTATGTGCACCTAAAGAACCTCAGAAGTAGTGTCAGCGATACTATGATACACCGCCTCCATAGTAGACTAGAATGCAGTCTTATGCTTCTTTGAACTCCAAGAAATAAAATTAAAACCCAAGAAAACATAGTATCTAGATGTTGAATGTCAATCATCAATGTTACCACTCCAATCAACATCAGAAAAGGTTGAAAGATGAGATACCTCCCCTGGTGCAATAAGTTAGCTATGACCAATGGTGCCCCTCAAAGACCTCAAAATACATTTTACTACAACCAAATGTGTATCCAACGGTTAATGCATAAACTGCACCACATTATTCACATTCTTCACCGCCAAAGAAAGTAGCAAGTGCTAGGAAATTTATCTACTTAGTGTAGTAATTTTTTCATATTTGATAAATTACTGAAATAGTCAAATTGATTATTCACGGAAATAAACAACCATCATTCATCTTTATGCTAGTATCATGAGGTTAGAATTTTATTTTGACAAACCACGTAGTCTTAGGCGATATTTTGAGTTCAAATTCATCTAATTCAACTTTACTCTCGAAAAATAAAAATTCTCGTAAAAATTCTCTAAGGCACCATAAACAAAGCGAAAACAAATTTGAAAAAAATGAAGCCACGAACGAATAGAAAAACCACAGAAAAATAGCGCATACGAAGTGTTTGAATAAATACTCTCAAAAGTATTCTATCACTTTGAGGATAAACTAAGTGATTACAAAATGAAATAGAAGGCCTCTATCTATAGTTGACCTCCCCAGATCCAATGGTACAGATCCAATTACATCAACAGTTGAGATTTATGCCTATCTACAATAACTACCCTAGTAACTTTAATTTTATTTGAGTGTTTCACTGGATCACCAAAACTTCAAGTAAACAAGTTTCTTCATGTATTTTACGAATCTAGCCAGTTCAAGTGGCTTAAATGAGCCCTATTTGATCAGTTAATCTCCATGGGATGGTCCGTGTGCATTCTTCATAGACTTTGATCCGCGGCTTGTGACATCTTCTCCCACCCATTCTCGCGACGCCCTCGTCATATCCTCGAAATCGTAGTGGTTTGGCTCGTCTCAATACCTAAGCTGATTTCCAAATTATCTTGCCCCTTAAAATATTTGCCTCAGCTTATGTCTCCGCCGTCCCCTAACTTAAACTGTTTTCCTCTCTTGTAGATCTCGATCGTGAGAAGCCATCGCCCTTAGTAACCTCCATTGTGACTTGCCTTGATCGGTTTCCTCTTGATCCACATAAAAAGACTTCGACACACTCACATTGAACATCGACTTAACTTTAAATATTGTCGCTAACTCTGGTTTGTAAACCAGTCGACTTACTTACTTCAGAATTCTGAAAGGGCCTCTATGTCTTTGCCAAGCCAACGATAAGTCATAATATAAATTAAACAGTAGGAAAGTGTTTGAGATGTACCTTGCTCATAGTGTTTACTCAATACGACTACCCAATGTGCATCCTTACTTTTCTCCCAAAGTCTGATACACAACCTACCTCTGTCATAGGTGGCAGCCCCACTAATAATTCAACAAACTTCATATAAGTTTTCTGCCCCTATAGCATTTCCAAAGAGGGTCTTCGTAACACTCCGACCTACTAAGTCAATATTCTTACAACACGAAACATCTTTGACTAGCTGGATTGCCAACAATACCTTGATTCCACCCTTTATGTCTCGACCCACCAATACAATTCACTGTTGTTGTCGAGTATCCAAGATACATATACAATCAACCAAAGGAACCAATAAAGCATTAATCTTGTCAAGAAAATTCAAGCCAAGAACAAAGTTGAAATCATCCAAGTGAATGACCTCGAAGCCTTCCTTACCTTTCCATTGACTAGCTTGTACCTCAACTCTTTGTACTACTCCCACAGTTGGGAACATCTTGATCCTCTTAGTCAGTTTGCTAACTGAGAGACCAAGCTTACCCACAACTTTCTCTGATATGAACAAGGTTGATGCCTCTGAATCAACAAGAACACTCTTTCTTTGACCTGTGATGTCCATGTTCATATACATCAATCCGTTCTATTTGCGATCCCTCTTCACTTTCGCAGAATTGAGTATCATTAATTCAAGCTTTAAAGCCTCTCTCTAAATCTTATTTAGTGACTGCGGACAATTTAGATCGCTATGGATAGTCTCACATCCTACGCGAACCACAATATGAAAAACACATCACTTGACTTCTTTTCATTCTCTCTAATCGATTGTATGTCTGGATCATCATCCTTTTCAATGGCAGAAAGTGCATATTTCTTTGGACAATCCCTTATTATATGTGGGCCGTCATAAAAGAAGCATTTCACTGACTCATTCGATTTGTTGATGGGTTTCCGCTTTCTATTATGTGATTTCCCATTACCCCAACTATTTATAGTTGAGTTGCCCCAAATCCAATGGTACAAATCATATTACATCAATGGTTGAGATTTGTGCCTATCAATAAAATGAGAGTTCATAGGAATTTAAACCCTATACATCTTTATCCTTTAAGATTTATTATAATAACCTTGGTAACTCTAGTTTTATTGGAATGTTTCATTGGGTCACTAAGGCTTCAAATAGATGAACTTATCCATTTGTTCCATGAATCAAGCCAGTTTAAGTGATTCATGAGCCTCATTGGTTAGTTGACTTCTATGAAACGTTCTTGTACATTCTTCACGGGTTTTAATCTGTGACTAGTGACACTAGATTGTCCTAAATGGCTTTAGCAAAAAAAGTAGAATATATAAATATTAACTATAATGCGAGAAGATAATTTATATTAGTAGGTAAATAAATTTTTCATAGTACGCAAATCAAATTCAACAAATATTCAAATAATAGGTGGCTATTATGCCGTCCATAAATCCAATTGGGAAGATAACTTGTCTTGGCTATTAAATTTGGATTGATTCCTAAAGATAAAGATATAAATGTGATTGTCTTGACTGACAATACATTGGATAAGATCCAAGTTGAAATTATCTAAGATTTAGCTATAGATTTATTCACTTCTAATGTTTAAGTTATGATTTACCTAAATCCTTCTTAATGAATAACCACGTGTGTGTAACTCATTTGATTTGATGAATTGAAAACATATACTCTCATGGTACTTGACTGAAAGTTGGAATGTTAATGCATGACTTACACATGTTATGGTTTTACACACAATTGTAGAATCATAGCTTAGTAAAATAATAAATGATATCCTGACAGGGGGTAATAACCATAAAGCCTCAAGTATTCAAGTTACTTTGGTTGCAAGGAAAACAAACCGAGATGCAAGGGAGGTTTTATATTTGATCCTATGGATTAGGTAGCAAGAAACCACATTAAAACATGAAATTGACAGAAAATGAGATTAAAAGATTAATAACATTGATCGAATACAAGGAAACAAGAGAAGAGAATGGGACGAAGAGAAATAGAAACGATTGGATTGTAGAAACCAAAACCAATTAGGAGAATGCTCCCTATGCTACCAATTTGAGTTCTCCTTGTTGGAGAAAGGTTTATATCTGTTGGAATCGAGCAAAGAAAAGTGAAAATAAAAAGTTGGTTTAAGAAAATGGAGCTTGTTCGAATGATGGTTGGCAGTTCCACCAAGCTACTGACTTAGGATTATGTTTTCTTGAACCTAAAGAAAGAGTCTGAACAACAAACGAGTCAAGAAACAAGTGAACAATCAAATTACATAAAGAATATAAAATAAAGGTGGAGATGGAATAGATAAAATCGATGGATGTGTGAAATTTAAAAATATGTGCAATTGAACTCTTCGAGATAGATTTCTCGAAAAAATCAATTATATAGCTCTGGTTGATCCATTAAGAACAAATTCTTGTCAACTCTAAGTTTAAAAAACTTTCCCCAAAACCATGAACAAGATTAAGTAAAACTATTTTCTAGAAATAAACAAGAACTAAATTATGCAAAGAAAATTACTCTAAAATGTACTTTCTTTACTCAATAATAAAAACGCCTAACAACCTTCAAGATGGTCGATTGCTCTCTCTATATAGGTTAAATGGTTGAGTAAAAAACAAACTCGTAAATGAACAAGATCTCTTAATATAGCCAAACAAATTTTCTTATTAACTAAGAAACATAAAAAACTTACAAATCTCCTAAATTTCGACATAAATAAATACCTAAAATATAAAAAATTAATATATAAAAAATTAATAAACACAGTATTGAACTTATATATAATCAGAATTAGACATTAAAAGTAAATCCAATATGATTAAAACACAAATCCTAAGTGAAAAACTTGTAATTCTCGAAATAATCTCGTCAAAAAGTTTTGGTCGCACAATCTTCACTAAAAACATTATAATTTAAGCTCTCGAACTTGAAATAAGATATTCAAAATGTGTTTCAAAAATAATAGACAAATCTTTCATCAATCAAAAGACATCTCAACTTATAAATTCCTACATCTCATTGAAAAATGTATCACAAGTCAACTTATTTTTCATGCTTGAAAATTGACAACTTTAGTGAATTCAATTTATTTAATTTCACTCTACCCATTCATGTACCATTCTCCCATTTATTGAAAAAACTAATTCTCATGTTTTATCCTTGATTGAGCAAAAAAAATCTTTATCATAGGTGGAATGATTTAATTGAGCTCGATTCACAAAATCTTGAAATAAAGAAACAAATACACTAGACAAATTCAAGTTAAGATTAATGAAAACAATCATTTCTCTAATTTGTATAGGTTCATTTTGTCTTCTCATCCTCTTTTTTCATCTTTAAGGACAACTCTCGAATTTTATCACATAACAATTTCGACTAACCAAAAGCGGACCATCAATTAGACTTTTGTTACTCAAGATCTCTTTTTCTCTAAATCTTTTTACATGAAGTATCCTCATTCCCCTCACAAAAATTTTGAAATTTATTTCATCACAATACAATGCTTTAGAAGGACATAAGGTTTCTAACTCATCTAAATTCATAAACTTTCTTTGTTTGCTAAGTTCACTATCATCGTCATAACTCTCACTAAGTGATTCATACTTAATATCCAATTCAAAATCAAACTTCAGAACAATGTGCAATGCTAAATCTAGACTCAACAATAGACACAAAATCACACTTTCTTCTTTGAGCAGGTATTTAGTCTAACATTGAAAACTTTGTTGACCTCTTTTACTACAACATCGACATGCAATTTCTTGAGGTCTAGTTGTTTGTGAATAATAAGTACCTTAAGTAAGTCTTTGGGGTCTTCATTGTTGGCACTCTCTGTAATAATGTGGAGGAACATGGCACCTCCTCAATTCTTTCCATGTTTGAATTGAGCGTTCTCTACAATGCCGGACATCATAAAGCATTTGTCTCTAACAACCTAAGGCATAGTCAGTGAGTTCTGACATGACAAAACTCGTAATTCCTTTTGAAATATGTCCAATTGAACCTTTCGAGATAAATTTCTCGATAAACTCAATTATTTAACTCTAATTGAATCTCCAAGAATGAATTCAATTTCCCCAAAACTTTGAACAAGATTAAGTACAAAGAACTTCCGAAAATAAAAAAGAATTGAATTTTGCAAAGAAAATTACTCCAAAAAGTACTTTCTTTAATCAATAATAAAAAAAGTCTTACCACCTACAAGGTGGTCGTCTACCCTCTTCATATAGGCAAGCTGGTTGCACAAAAAAGGAACTCCTAGATGAACAAGCTGAACTAAAAGATTTTGTTAACTAAAATACAAGGATGACTTAATTTAGAAATAAACATTTACCTAAAACATAAAATTTAGTAAATAAAATAGTGAGCTTATATATGATCAAAATTAGACGCTAGAAGTAAGCTAATATGGTTTAAACACACATCCCAAGTCCAAAATTCTTAATTCTTATAATAATCACGTTAGAAATTTTTGCTTACACAATCTTCACTAAAATGATTGTAACTTAAGCTCTTGAACTTGAAATAAAGTGATTTAAGTAATTTTAAAGAGAGATATTTCATCAATAAGAAGACATTTATGTATCATTCTTCCATTCTTCGAAAAGATTCATTTTCACCAAAACAATGGAGGATATGATCTCAACATTGTGAAAAAATGTGACAAATTCTTCACAAAAAACATCTAATAATGGGACCAAACTTGAGATTATTAGTTAGTTTATTTATACCTAATTTGAATCTAAAAAGTGCAAGTTTAATAAATTAAAACAAAGGCCTATAATGATACATGATAGAAGAAAATATTATATACAAACTCATATGATTGTATGTAAATATTAATAAATACCAAATTGACATTATATATTTTTTAATTATCTCTTAAATTTCAATGGCATTATATTTTTAAAATAAAAAATATAATGCCATTAAAATTTAATACATTATGAAGATATGTTAAAATCAAGATTAAATTAATAAAATATGTAAACGTAAGTTAAATTTATTGTTATATCAACATTTCATTTGGTGACAAAAGTATTTTAATGGTAAAATGACTATGTAAAATGTGTGATTAAAATAACAAAAGAATTTTGAATGACCAAAATAGAAATGCCATAATACTCCTCCATCGATCAAAAATCTGAACCCGCTTGACTACGACTTAATCGACCAAAAATCTGAACCCAATCCCAAAATCATAATTATAATTAACTCTGACTTGTTTTTTTTATATGCCCTATATACATTTATTATCCCTTCAACCATGTTTGTAAAATTCTTAAATTTTACTGATAATATATCAAATATTTTCCCTATACCAGTATGCCAAATACTAATCCTTTAAAGTATTTTTTTTTTCCTAAACACGATCCGACCATTCAAAATAAATTAAAGAACTCAACTAATCTTGATTCATCTCAAAACCAAATGCAAAAAAAAAAAAAAAAAAACTCTCTAAAAGCAACAGTGAAAAAAATTAAAGTAAACTCCATCATTAGTCACTAAACTATGAATAAACTTTCATTTTGTTCATTTGACTAAAATAAATCACAATTTAAAGTTTTTTTTTAAAAATTTTGTCAATAAGCTCTAAACAACGATTTGATAATTAATATGGCAAATCAAGTACCCATTAACGAGTAAAATAATATACTTTATATCCAATTTAAGTTGATCTGACATGTCGAAGATAAAAAAAAAATTATTTGAATTTTAATTCGTAAATTTGTGATGTCCAAAATAATTTCTTCAAAAAATTAAACTATAAAAAAGAAAAAAAATGTTCGCACTGCTTCACTTTCACCCTCTTTTTCTAGGAAAAGGATTGAATGAAACAGTGACACCACGTCATTTGTGTCCTTTTTCTAAGTAGTACGAATAAAAAAAATCATAAAATATCGATATTAATAATTCAATAATTTAAATTAAAAAATTTGAATAATTAATGATATATAATTAATGATATGTCGAAAAGGGAGAAAGATGAAAAAAAGTATGCAAAGTATAAAGATGAAAATCCACCGCGGATACTACCTTTCCGTAAACTCGTTCAACACTAGGATCCAACGTCCCACTCGGGAACATTGTCTCAAGCAGTGGAACATCGAAACCAAAGTTTCCATCTTTCGGCGCTACGTCAACCCTAATCGCTTCTTTTTGTTTAACATCTCACACAATCCATACTCAATAGAAACCTGTAAAAATATCAACAAAAAGTTTTGCAAACACAACAAGGAATCGTTTTTCTATGTAAATTGGTCTGACCTTGAGTTTTGATGGGTCGAATTTTATGACGTCGGTAGATGACTTGGCATTGGCCTCGACATCGACGGCGCACAGGGCGGCGACGACCTCGGATGCGGTTTGGACGCAGCGGAGAAAAGGGGAGACGAAGACTCGATGGATCTGGAAGGGTAGGATGGTGCGAAAAGCACGACCGGTTCGGAAAGCCCTAGCCATGCCGTTGTCTACAAGCGGAGGGTCCCACGGCCTCTCCGCCCTTTTTATCCACATGGGATCGAAGTTATCCTTACGGTCGCCGTGCCTCATTACGACGACGTTTTGGTAAAACGTTGTTGTCTCCGACTGAGTCGAAGCCATGGAATGATTTAGAAGTCTGCAACGAATGGCGTGGAGATTAGAATTCGCAAGGCAAGCACCATTAGAACAGTTGCCTTCCTATATTTTAATTTCCTCAAAAAAAAAATACAGGTGTTGCTCTCTCAACAAAAATATCTATACAGGTGTTGCAATGTTGGAGATGGGTGCATTGAAAATGTCCCTTTTTTGAGATCTTCTAATCCAATATTATTTCATATAAAATGTGAATTTGTCTCATGTTTAGTCTAATTAATAAACCGTAATTAAGATGGGCTTATTGAATTTCATAGTTTGGTGCCATCAGACGAAAATATAAAGTAAAAAAACAATGAAGAAAATGAAAAACAAACCACATATATTATAACAAAATAAAAATGGCTGCATCAAAAGAGGAGGATTCATATAGTTTATCGTCTTCAAAATTTATGGAAAATCTTAAAGGGTGTGCAATGCCATTGCAAAACAGGTGAAAACCAAAATAAAAAGCACGATCCAAGAAATCAAGCAGCCCCATTCCTCTTAAAAGCTTGAGCCTTTAGGGGGTCAAACATCTTGCACCAAAGCGTCTTCCCATCCAGCAGGAACTTGATTTGCCTCTTGCCACACAGTGTCATCACCAATGGAATCCAACTTGTCTTGAACACAATCTTTCCGAACTGCGGTGTTGGTATATCCTTCTCTCCACAATCCTTCGGCTGCGGCCAATGCACGTATATCCTCTCCACGCAATCCCCATATTTCCTGCACCAAAAACAAATCATTTCGAGGTTGTCGGTCTTACGTATGGATATAAAAATATGACTTTCAAATATCTTCCATATGAACAAGATTTAACATAATCTAATAATACCCGTATAAGATACATACCATGTTGGATACAAATGGCTAGATACTCATTTATACTTACAGGGTAAAGAATCTGGAGATTTCTTCCTCGGTTACAGGGTGTCCATTGGAGAAGGTCATGAACAAGCACCGATCTTCCTCAGGAGCACCGTTGACACGAGGAGACCAATCTTTAGCCTTAGGATTCAGTGGTTTGGTTTCAATCGGTTGGGTCATCCACGGCTGAGGGTTATATATCAGCCACCCATTGCCACCAGAAGACAAGGCCGAGTTTGATGCAGCCATGGGATGTTAGTTGGAGAAGAAACTCTGTATATCTGAAGGGTGTGAGTAAATGGAGAGAAACAGTGGGTATATATTGAGCAATGGCAATGGCTCAGGCACGTTGGCTTTAAAAGGTAAGAAGGTATCCGTGAAGGGTTCTTTCGTTTAGGGGCGCAACGGTTCCAAATCCTTACCAACTTTGATACATTTTCCACTTAACATTTCGTAACATCATTTCTTTATCATTTTACTTATCTATTCGATATCGGAATTTAAACATGTAACTTATCAACAACTTAATTTTTATAATTTTAATTATTCGATTCGATATTTTTTTTTTTTGATATGTAAAAGAAGGCATCTCAAGGTCTTAATTTAAACGGGTTTTTACAAAAGCATTTCCTAATTTATTTTCTAGAAGTAGTTTTTAACATGGAAAGAAGGAAAATCAATTTTATTTAGTTCGATACAGTTCTTTGCTAACCAGTCAGCTACCATATTCCCTTTCCTATGCACGAATTGGACCTTGACATTAGTAAATACTTCCTGCATGCTCTTTATTCGGTATTCAAATACTTTCATAATAAACTTCTTTATCTAGAGATCTATTTAATATTTATATCATGTTTGCTCTGCATATTCTTGTTGAATTTTTAGTAACATTTCATCAACTTAATTTCCATATTTTTACTTATTTGGTTCAGAATTTAACTATGTATATATCATAACGGCACAACTTTGATAATAAACTTTTTATTGGTGAAATTCTACAATTAATCATTGTATTATATATTTTAATTTGGTCAATTTAATCTTTATGTTTTTTTTTTAAATTTTAGTAGTAACAATTAAATCCATCAGGTTAAATTTTATTATTAATTTTGTTATAAATTTAATCTTTATTGTGATTTAAAATTTGAAATTTTAATCTTGACTCAAATGGTACACCTTAAATGCATTAACTAAATCACACGACTTTTTTTTTATGAGTATTATGTGAAAATAATAAGTTGACATAATATTATACATATGATTATTTTTCATATGTATTATATTAAAATTTTAAAATTTAAAAAGTGAAACCGAAATATAGAAAGGATGTCCACATTCATGATTTGGGGTTTTATTTAGGAATGTAAATCTGGATTGATAAAAATACAAAGCACAATAACTTCTTGTTAATTGAGTTTAAGGAATTAACCTTTATTGGTATGATTCATTAGATAAATAAATTTATAAGGTGACAAATAGACAGATAAAATCCGAGTTGGCAAGAGATATACATGGTAACAATGCATCATCTTCACTGTTAATGGCTAATGAAGAAATCTGGTCATTAAAATGACAGCAATTTCACCTTCAACTATCATTCAATTTTCCATAAATAAATAAAAAAGAATGAATTCATGAGAAACGCCTCACTTTAGAAACCAGGTTGATTTCTGCTTCAACAATCAAGCTATCACACACGATATAGTCTTTGGATGTATCATGAAGAGCCTTGAGCGTCATGAACTGTGGGTAACCCCAGTTAACACTTGTTGCACTAAACCAACGTTCAACTACAATTTCAACACAAACCCAACGTTACCAGTGAATTATGTGCTTCGATTTGAAAATTTGATTGAAAATGTACCTGAAAATTCCATGTGATTATCGTTGATTTGGTTCCTTACTCGTAGCTTGTATTCTGCATATACTTTCCGCTTAGGAGGAAGCTTGTTAGCTTCAACTAGCTCTAGAAACACTGATAGAGCTTTGCCTTTGAATTTCACATTTCCCCTTGGGTAAACTGTCAGTTTCCTGTTTAATGTTCATGGGGTCAAGATTATACCATTGTATTATCCAATTGTTTTAGTGAGGGAATGAACTGATTATACCATTTTGAATCCCCAATTGTATGAACAGAAGATTCGTAATACTTCCTGTCTAATTTAGAGAAGTGATCCATCTTGAAAACTATGGTGTTGTCTTCAGGTTGTTTAACCATGGAAAGGCATTCCCATTTACAATTGCGTGCCATTGGGAATACCTCTGCCCCAAATATGCAACAATCACCAACAAGGTACCCATTGCATGAGTCGTTAAATGAGTCGAGGGAGATGAGTTGAGCGAAGCCCCACTCAGTTTTCATCCAGTGAAATCTCTTCACTGCCCCATCATCATCTACCAAGTTTACCATACCAAATGAGTGGCGAATTATGTACGTATATGATGATGAAAAAAAGTATAATAGAATGGAAACCTTCAATGGTTAAGTACTTGTCTCGAATCTGGTCAAGCACAAATAACCTGAAGCTGACATTGACTTCCCATGTTAGAGGTAAAATTTCTGTTTCCTCAATTACCAAGTAAAGGGAGACGAAGCCATTTCCATTGCTTTTAGTGTCTCCGTTTGGGTACAATGACAATCTCCTAGGCAAGTTTTTAAACCAAGATACGAGATTTAGTTCAATTGATTCATGTCATCTTTCTCTATTCGACTTGTTTAATATATATATGTACATACCATTTGTAACCCGAAGCTTCAAAAGCATCAGATTCATACTTTTCAACACCTGTTTTGGCCAACAAAGAGAAGGCTTCAACTTTAAATAAGAAATGAGATGGTGGGAAATCTCTTGTTATTCTTCTGATTCCTACAAAACATATTTCATTACTAATCAATAGCATGCATATATATATATATTATGTATGTATACTAATATAAAAAGACAGTTTCAAGGAAGAAGAAGAAGAATGAAAATCAAACCAAGTTTCTTGGGATTATCCTCCATTATCTATTAACACTGTGAAGGGTTTTTTTTCTTTTCTTTTAAAAAGTTTCTTATTTTATATATGAATGGAAGATGAAGAAATATATATATGTATGAAATTTTGCTTGTCTTGTAAACTTTGAACACGTTTTAGGATCCCCCATGGTGGGGTTTCGAGGTTTAGATTAACTATGAATTTACTTATCATGAGAGACAGGCACAAAAGGGACGTTTAATTCAATATCTTTAATTATAGTTGACTGTGAAAAAAGTAGGGATGCCTTTCACTGGTTAGGGGGACACGTAATGTTGATACGAGGATTGTGCTTGATTCTTACATCATCTGCAAGAAAAACCCATCTCAGAACTTTGCCTTCCAAACATGTTTTTTTACCTCAACTCAACCATGAAGATTGTATTTGTATAGAAGCATGAAATGAAATAAACAAGTTTCAATATTTAGTGGTCCTGAGTTTTTTTTTATTGAAGGGTTGGGAATAAAAAAAATTAAAGGTTACATATTCTTCTTGACATAAGCACACATTACTCTCAAAATGGAAAAAGGTGGTAACTTTCATTGGAGTGCCAGATTCTTCCAAAAATATTCCTAGTTCTTTTTTTTCCTTGTTTGAGAAAAGAAAATTCTTAGTAATTAAGAATCAGTTTTTATGTGGAATATAAGAAATTCATGACTTCAAAATTAAACATTTTCTTGACAGATTATTCTGAAACCCATTCAAGATGTAGAGGACTCTTTACCACAATCGCTTTTTTTTTTTAAAAAAAATAGAAATTATTATAATTCTTTATTTATTTTCTTTAAAAAGATTATTGTGATATTAATTTTTTATCTAAGTCATATCAAAATTACTTTATTAAAAAGATAAATAAAATATTTTTATACATCATTCGACACTAGTCATCACCAAAAAGTTAAAATACCAAGTTAGGGCAAAAGAGACTTATGTAACACAAAACAAAGAATTTCAAAAATGAAAAGTTTTAAAAAAACACAACATACTATTTTTTTAACATTAATCTCATTATAGGTTCTTATCATATTTGCTCTTTTTGATACAATGTCTAGAACTACCTACAACCCTTCCCTAACCCTTAAATAGGAAGATAATGCGTTTTAGCGCACTCGAATCCACATCCTCTTGCACTAACAACAATATTGATACCAATCAAACTAAGACTCAATCGACAAAAACACAACATACTTAAGATATACATCTAATACAAAACTATGACCTCCAAATAAGAACACAAGTTAAATCCACGTCCAATTTAATGTTTTAAATATTTTAATAATTATAAATAAAAGAATTATAATAGTTCTAAAAGTTATATCACTAGATTAATAACTAAAAATTATCACTATTTAAAGTGATGAGTTATATCTCTTAAATATTAAAAGTTATATAAGTTGATTAAAATTTATTCATAATACATATGATTATCTTAATAGGTGCCTATTGGAGAGTAGAACTTTTATGAATAGGAGTCAAATTTCATTTGTAAGGCATAATCAGAAAACATGAAAACAAAGTTTCTTTTTATTATCCCACCATCTTTTATGTTCAAATTTTTTTTATAAAGAATTAATGTATAAGTTCTTTATAGAAATTAAATATTCTTGTTAAACATTAATCAATGTTTAGTAAATTGTTTTCGTTAGTGCAAATGCAAACTATCACTAGACTTCATTATATCTTGGGGGTTCATTTAGCAGTTGCTCTTTTGCATACCAACATATATGACGGAACCTTAAAGAAAGGGGCATCATTACATGCCCTAAAGCCTTCGCTAATTTCTTGTAGGCTTATTTATTTAACCCCACATATCAACAATTTTAATGTTCTATCTTTGTAAATTTATGAGAAATTAAAGAAGGCATGTCGATTCACTACACTCCGCATGACAAGACAAACATGGTATTTTTTTTTTTTTGCATCATTCAATCTGTTTAACACAAATACAAGAAATCTGCAGTAGCAGATGCAGATCAAAACAAAAAGCCAAATTAACAGAGTATAAAAAGTCATCACAAGGTAACACCTTACCACAACATGCATCTCTCCAAATGGATGACGAACATTTGAAAAATGGAAAGCTTGGACATCCAACTCGAGTTCCATCAACACCTTTCTACCACCATGCTTTGAAAGGAGGTTGACGCGAAGCCTCCGCAGATGCCATTGCAATTGCCAATTCTTTCCCTTTCTGTTCAGCAACAGAGAACATCACCTCCCCCACCTGTACCCTGCTGTTCTCCAATTCTTCAAAGGACTTTCTCAGAGACCAAGGTCTCCTGTCCAAATTCCTGATCCAGTTGACAACCACGTTTGATCCTACTTCAATGATTAACTTAACCACTGCTTTCCAACCCGTTTCAAGAAATATCTCCAAAGCTTTCTTAAGTGCCTCAACTTCCGCAGCATCCGCATCCTTAGCAACCTCGCACTGACCAGAGAAGACAGCTTGTACATATCCATTACCATCCCTAAGAACACTACCACAACCCCTAACATCCTCAAAAGCCATTCCACACACATTAAACTTCATCCATCCCCTCGGAATGAATCTTCCATATATCACATTTGACTTGGTTCTAGTGGAATTCAACTTACATCCAGTTGAACAGCACCACCATAATTGTTCTTGAAGTAGACATTCATCACATGATGCTCGTAACCATAGCAGACATCTCATTTTTTACTGAAACAATAAAGATTCCATAGTGGCATCTTGTTTTCAAAGATTATAGCATTTCTAGCTAGCCAGATTGACCAGCATGCTGCTGCAATTGCAGTGAGCCAGAGCCATCGATAATTTCCCACCATTTTCACTTTCCAACACAAGTCATAGAATTCCTCAAAGCTGCCAACGGGAATCCATTTCACACCCCACCAACAGAGAATTTTATTCCTAAAGCTGCTCACACAGGTGCAACTGAAAAATAAGTGCTTTGAACATTCGACTTCTCTTTCACACCATGGGCAAACATTTACTAAATTTTGTAACTTCACCCCTTTTCTAACCAAAAAATCTTTGGTTGGAATTCTATCGATTGCGAGCAACCAAAGAAAACTTCAAACCCTCGGGGAAATTTCAATTGCCAAATTTTATCGAATGCAAATCTATTGGTATCGCCCTCCGCTACACACAACAAGGAAGAAATCTTTTTTACTGAGAATAGCCCTGAATTATCATGCAACCATATGATTCTGTCTTCCTTTCCATTGCAACACACCACTCCCTTAACCATGTTCCGAAGATTGCAAACACTCTGTACTTCTCGATCCAGCAGCGATCGAACAAAGATAGTATCCCATCTTCCATTAACCCACCCACTGTCATCTAGATAATCCTACACACTTCCATATTTCAATTTTGCTATCCTATACAACCTTGGAAATATCTCTTTCAATGGTTTATTATCACACCATAAATCCAGCCAGAACAATGTCGTTCTGCCATTTTCGATCTTCCATTTAAACTCTCTTTGCCCCATCCATTTTTCAATTGAATTTTTTTTTTGAATTCTCCACAATCCGTCTCCATATCTTCGATATATCTTTAACATTGTTCGATCTAAATCTCCACTGTTGGTGACTTGCCCCATACTTTGCTAAGATTACTTTCCTCCATAAGGCTTCCTTTTTAATTACAAAACGCCAACTCCATTTGGCTAGCAGAGCCTTATTTTTTAGTTTAAGATTTACCACCCCTGCCCCACCAAACACCTTAGGTTTGCAAATCTAATTCCACCTTACCTTTGCCATTTTCTTCTTTCCATCATAACTCCCCCACAGAAAATTTCTCCTTATTTGGTCAATCTTTTTTAACACTATTACAGGTACCGAGAACAAAGACATAAAGTATACCGGTAAAGCCGATAAAACTGAATTAATCAGCGCAACCCTTGCCGCCCCATGATAAAGAGCGACTTTTCCAACCCGGAAGTTTCTTTTTAACTCTCTCGACTACCTCATCCCAGGTGGCTATTCTTCTCAGGTCTGCACCTAATGGGATTCCCAAGTACTTGAAGGGGAGCTCCCCGATTTTGCATTTACACAACGCTGCCATACGGTAGAGAAATTCTTCCTTTACTCCAAATCCCACAATGCAAGATTTGTTAAAATTTATGCTTAAGCCGGAGAACAACTCGAAGCAACGTAACATAGCTTTCACGTTTAAAACCACCTCCTCTTTTGCTTTCAAAATAGTACCCTGTCATCCGCAAATTGAAAATGAGAGATCTCTTGCTCTAGAATAATACCATGTATGCCTTTAATTAGATCCAACTCCCCCGCCTTAACCATCATCAAATGAAGAACCTCCGTGACTAAGATAAACAAGAATGGCGAAAGAGGATCTCCTTGACGGAGACCTCTCTCAAAACAGAATTCTTTGGTGGACGAACCATTCAATAAAATTACTGCTCTCGCCGAAGTCACACACTCCATCATCCATCCAATCCAACTTTCTCCAAACCCCATTTTCTGAAAAACAAGATTCAAAAATCCCAACGAATACAGTCGTATGCCTTGGAGAAATCTAGTTTGAAAATCAAATGCCCTTCCACATCCTCCACCTTTTTCATCGAGTGGATCACCTCATTGGCAATTAGAACTCCATCGAATAATGAACGCACATTGCGTCTCGCTCACCACATCCCCTAATAAACGCACATTTCGTCTCGTTCACCACATCTCCTATTATCTCCTTTAGCCTTCTTGCGAGCATCTTTGCCACTATCTTATATAGTGAACTTACCATACAAATCGGCCTGAACTCCGAAATTTAACCGGGGTTCTCTGATTTGGGTATAAGAGCTATGAAAGAGGAATTAATAGACTTTACCAATTTTTCGGTTCGATGAAAATTAGACATCATACTACAAAGCTCATTTTTCACCAAATTCCATTATTTTCTGTAAAAACGCATATTAAAACCATCTAGGCTCGGTGCTTTCGATTCATCACTGCTCCATGCTGCTTCTTTAATTTCCTCTAACGAGAATTGTGCCTCCAAACTCCTAGCATCCTCCACTGACAGGCTTTTGAACTCCAACTCTACATCGATCTTCCAGTATCTTTTTTTATTTTTAAAATGGTTCTTAAAAAATTCAAACACATTCTTCTTTAATTCTTTTGGCTCCCTGCACCAGGTACTTCCAAAATTCATACCATATATCATCTTTCCTTTTGCTTTAATCTTCACCGATTGATGGAAGAATTTCGTATTTGCATCTCTCTCCTTTAGCCACAACATTCTCGATTTTTGCCACTATAGACCTTCCTTAAATTTCAATACTTCCCATAATTCAGAATTCAAACCTTTCAGCTCTTCCACCTTTGTTTCATTCAATCACCTTTGGCTTCTCACAACATCCAACTTCTTGATTCTTTCTTCACAGTCATTTATTCTATCCTCCAAATAATTCCTATTACTCTCATGCCACAGTTTTATTGTTCCTTTCAATCGTTTCAATTTTACTGCCAAGTTACATTGAATTTTGCTCATACTCTCCCATTCTTCCTCAATTACCTTCACACATCCCTTGTCTTTAAGCCACCCATTTATAAATTTGAATGGTCTTGGGCCCCAATCTATGGAATCGTTTGCAAGTAGTAGAGGAGTATGGTCTGAAACAGATCTTTTCAATCCCATCTGCTGGAGATCCTTAAAGTGAATCAACCAAAATTCATCAAGAAAAATCTGTCTAGTCGACTACACTTATTTCATGGTCTGAACGATGTGAACTTCATTCCCAACAATGGCAAATCCTCCAAATTGCAGCTATTGATAAAATTATTAAACTCCCTAGATTCCTGCTCTAAACCCTACAATTGCTACATTCACTTCTACACCGTATTTTGTTAAAATCCCCACCAATTATCCATGGTTGTAAGAACTGATGCTTCTTTAAGTCGATTAACGCCTCCCACATACCCCTCTATTCAGATGCACGGTTTGGTGCATATACATTGATAATCACAGCACTCTGATTCTCTTTCTTCCATTTACCTTCAATCACTAAAATCGTGCTATTATTCCATTCTTTATCACATTCAAATTTGTCTGTAACCCACATTGTTAACACCCCACCCAATTTACCTTCGGCTACCACAAATCTAAAATCGACATTATCAATCCCCCAAATTTTCTTGACAAGGCTCAAATTCACTGACTCCAATTTTGATTCCTGTAAAAGGCATACATTTGCTCTAGACGATCTAATTAACCTTCTTAATGCTGTAATTTTCGACTCTGATCCCATCCCTCTTACGTTCCACGAAACTATTCTCATTGTTCTACTTTTTCAGCAAAACTTTAAACACCCAATCACATAAAAAATAACAGTAAAGCTTAAAAAACTCACCTTTCCTGTCGTTGCCCTCACCTCCTCCGTTCTATTGCCCTTCTAGTCTGCATATCTGGTCAATGACATCATCTTCATCTCTCCTTATGCTAAAGCCCAACATTTTCCCTACCTCCCATGTTCTTCTTGCTTCCTTTAGTATAACCCTTCTACAGTTACTTATATCCAAGTCTGAGAGGGACAAATTTGTGATTTTATCGTTGCCCTCTTCCTTTTATTTTTCTCTATTTTTCCTTTCCCCTCGATCTCTTCTTTTTTTTCCTTCGATTATAGCACTCCGTTCTGGATTTCGCGCATGGAGCAAATCTTCTTGTTGAAAGCCTTCTTTTTCTTACTTCTATTCCTCGTTGCAGGTTCCACCAGATAAGCTTTCCTTTCAATCGATTCAGCCACCCTTTCCTCCTCCTCCCCATTTTGAGAAATTTCTAATCCTATTGGGCTGATGTCTGCTACATTATTTTGCCAGACCTCAATTTCCTAACCCAACTCAACCCCCAATTTTTCTATCTAGTTTAACTCTTCTACTGGACTCAATTGAGGCAATAAGCCCTATTCAACACGCCATCCACTGCTTTAACTCCTGATTGCTCCACTTCATTACTGTCATTTACATTTTCAACGACCATGATGCCTGACCCTGACATCTCCTGACTTTCTCTCTATTCTCCACAGATATTGTTTTTAATGTAGACTCCTTGGCGTTTAGACTGGCCATCAGAGAAATGAGCGATTCAGAGTTGAACTCCGACCCTATCGTCAGAGATTCCCCTTTATCCTCCATTGTTCTGCCATTGTTCTTCCTCCTCTCACTGCCACCCCACTCTGATAATCCTTTTTCTCTTATTCTGATTGGGAATCGACCATCTCCTAGCTCCATCCAAATCATTTCTTCTATTTGGTTTGGTTGGTTAATCGACACCAACAATTCCACTTTCTCCCAACTCATTGGATTCAACCAATCTTCCCCCATAGATATTAACCTTCCCCATATTTCTGCCACCATTTTGAAAGTCTCGTAGTTCCAACAGTGTAATGAAACTCCTGCCACCTCAATCCATGCTATTCTTTCCTGTATGATTCTCCTTTCCGACCATGGCACAATGCTAATAAAGCATTCTTTCAAATATGCCCATTCTTTCTACTTTAACAATTTGAGTAGTTCATCATCTAGCACCTCGATTAAGAAAAATCTACCCTGTATTCTCTTGATGATGATTTCTTCAAGACCCAACTTTGCTAATCTATCCTCCAAACTCCTTGTGTCGTTTACTGCCAATGTCTCGCCCACCAAGCACCTTTGTAATTTCCATAGTAGCTCATCTTCTACAAAACCTGTCACCACTTTTAATTGAGGCTATTTTCTCTCTGCACTTCTATTTTCATCATTTCTTTTCGCCTCTATTTCGCCATTGTTTTTCCTATTTTCCTCCAGGTTTTTTGCTTCAATGGTTTTTTTATTCTCTTTTTGCATGGGCTGTTGTTTCATCTTCCTCCAGATCATCCTTCTCCCCTTGAACTTTGCCATTTTAACTTTTATCTTATACCCTAATAGTATAAATCCATTAATTCTTTCCATTTCCCTGTTTGCGTCTACTTTATTTGAAAATCTCACAAAACCGAATCTCTGGCCAATCTTGTTTCTTTTGTTTGGACTAAAAGCATCCAAAACATCACTGTGAAAACTAAACATAGCCCATAATCCTTTCCAGTGCATTCTTTCTAGAATGTTGTTAACAAACACCGTTATCACCGAGGAACTTGTCATTCTTTTCTCGGTATGAATATGGTGAGTTGTATATAAGGAAGGTTATCAACAATGGAGCCACAGAGAAGTTATTTTGTTAACTTTTGATTTAAAAGGAATTTTTTTAGTAAAAAAAATGTACATCAAATTTATTGTTTTACTCTTATTTCATGAATTAGATTTCAATTGTTATTTGTTTATTGAAGTATTGCATGTAAAAAGTAAGGGTTTCTCTTACATCGATTCTTTGATAAAAGATCACATGCTAATTTATTATATGGATGATATTTTAACATGCGTAGTTATGATGGGTATAGAATTATATAATATATAATACACATATAACAATCATGAAAAGAACAAAAATGGATGGAATGCATGGATGAAATGCAAATGTATAGTTGCAAAAAGTTCTATTAATGGAAAAACAATACTTATTGTTTTAACTAATGATGACATTGTTCAAACATTAGTCAGACAAACTTTCATCTAGTCGAAACATGGTTAATTTTTGTAGTTAAGTTAGAATGTTGGAAAGAATTGGCTTATACAATAAGATTACTATTATGATATGAAATCTTTTAGTGAAAATATGTAACATGTCAAAAACATTCAAACTTATATTCTCTAGTAGTTTGTATCGAGCTCTATCTATATAGTAAAGTTTTTCACTTTCTAGCAATGGAAACTATTACAAGATATTGTTAAATATCAACACCAACTTATTGGAAGATATATTTTGTTACTGTTTATGTTGTATAAGGTTTACCCTTTTGTGAGTAATCTTTAGAAACTAAGTACTTTGTTAGTAAGGGAATGAAGCCCCCATCACTGAGGTACAAACGGCAAAGAAATTACGAGTTTATATAAAAACCTATATCCCACATTGCTTGGAAAAACAAAGGTAGTAGGACCTTGAATTTTTATAAAGATCTATGTTGTAAGAATTATTTACACTGAAACTAAATATTAAGTTTTCAGTTTGGTTTCCTTAAATTCCTCATTTATTTTCTTATTTTGGAATGTTGGGAGGTGTAGCTAAATATTAGTTTAGCGGTGCTGTAAGCATATGGGTGTTCTATATTGAGCATCAGAGTCTAGTTGATGGAGTGAAAATTTTCTTTGTATTTTTTTTGGTTGTAGCATTGTTTGATCTTTCGCATTAGTAAAGAAATTTTTATAGTTACTTAAATATCATCCTTGGTTGCATAGTTGTTGGAAAGTACCTGGTGCATTCATTGTTCACGAACTACTTTCACTATTTCAATATTCAATTGCAAGAATCATTTGTCGACGCGATGATGAACATATAAGTTTTCGATGGAATGAAGAAGCTTAATAACAAAAACTATAATACATTGTCAACTTGCATAATGTCTTATGCAAGGACAAGACCTACAGGAGGTTGTCAGTAGTAATCAAGTAACATAATTGGAAGTCGAAGATGCAAGTGGCTCACTAAGAAAATGGAAAATAAAAGTCAATAAGGAAGCTTGGGACACACTCGCCAAGCCGTTCTATAAAAAGAATGATACAAAGCTCCAATTTCTAGAAAGTAAATTATTGTTAGTAACATAAGGAAATATGTCAATAACATAATATTTCCATAAACTAAAGATGTTATGTCAAGAGATTTTTTAGTATGATCTTGAAGCTCCTATTGATGATACTAGAATGAAACGGATCATCTTCCATGGATTGAAGCCAGAATACAGGAGTTTTGTTGTTGTTGTTATACAATTATGGAAAAAATCAACCATTGCTTGTCGAATTTGAAAATTTGTTAGCTAGCTAAGAAGTATTAGCTAAACAAATGGGAGGAGTCTTACTAAAAAATGAAGAAGAGACACTTTATGCCAGTAAGGGCAAAAGTAAATTCAAGCGCATGACAATGTTGAGCCCAAAAAAAATGATGAAAAGTCAAAAGGTCATCAAGATGAAAGGAGCATTTGTGAAGGGGAAGATTCGAACAACCACGACAACAATTTGAAAGAAAGTGTTATAATTATGGGAAAAGGGCCACATGACAAAAGCTTGTTGGTCGAAAAAAAAAGCCTTTAGAGTAATGTTATTAGTTCCAACAGTGAAAAAGATTGGGATCTAGAGACATTATTTGCTATCTATTAGAATTGGGTAACTAGAATTCTTGTTAAGGTGGAGATTGTTAGAATTGGGTGACTAGAATTCTTGTTAAAATAAAATTCAGTGGTAAAATAAAATAAAAGTATAGTCTAAATAAACTAGACTTTTTTTATTTTATTTTAATTAGAATAAGTCATCTATTTTATTTTAATTAGAATAAGGTGTTTCAACCTTACTACATTACTTCTATTAGTTGTTGATTGGAATTAGGTTTTTTAACCTATAAATAGACATAGTCATCTCCTTTTGTAATCTGTGATTTTTTCCCCAAAGGATTTTCATGTAAAATCTGTGTTTTTTTCTTTTCGTTTTCTTTGCGATATTTCTTCATTGTCGACATTTAATTTTATCAAATTGATATCAGAGCTTTTCAGGTTCCTAGTCTCGATCACGATAATGGCAATATTGAAGAATAATATTCCGTTGTTGGATCGCAACACCAGATTCGCGTTGTGGTAGGTAAAGATGCAAGCAGTTCTTGCGCAGATGGATTTGGAGAATGCCCTGTTAGGGTTAGATAAGTTGCCTTCAAATTTGACAGATGAATAGAAGAAACGTAAAGATCGGAAGGCTTTGATGCAATTACAGCTGCATCTATCAAATGAAATCTACAAGATGTGTTAAAGCAGAAGACTGCTGTTGTATTATGGGCAAAATTACAGCAGTTATGTATGTCGAAAACCTTAACCAGTAAATTGCATATGAAGCAGCATCTGTATTCTCATTGTTTGGAAGAAAGTGCGTCTGTGCACGAACACTTGAATGTGTTTAAAGAAATTATCTCGGATTTGGAGGCCATGGAGGTTCAGTATAATAAAGATGATTTAGGGTTAATTCTCCTTTGTTCGTTGCCACCGTCGTATTCAACCTTTAGAGATACAATTTTTTATAGCCGTGAATCTCTCACAGTTGATGAAGTCTTTGCTTCCTTAGCCTCGTATGATAAGATGAAGCATCTTGTGGCTGGATCTGACTCTCAAAGAGAGGGTCTCATTGTTCATGAAAGACAAGATCGAAACAGTGATGATAATTGTGGGAGGACACAGAAACGAAATCCCCGCAGTAAATCTAAAGGTAGATCGAGATTTTCAAACTGAGGTAAAACTTGTAACTTCTACAAGAAGAAAGGACACATTAAGAAAGAGTACTACAAGTTACAAAATAAGATCAAAAGGGAGGCAGAGAATCAAAAGGGAAAACAACCAGAATAATCCGATGAAGCTGCTGTAGTAAAAAACTACAGTGATGGTGAACTCTTAGTTGCTTCTGTCGACAATTCTAAAGTGAGTGATGAGTGGATCCTCGATTCTAGTTACACCTTCCATATGAGTCCCAATCGGGATTGGTTTACAACATATAAAGTTGTGTTTGAAGGTGTTGTTTTGATGGGAAATAATGTTTCATGTAAAATCGCAAGTGTTGACACAATCAAAATAAAGATGTTTGATAGGGTTGTTAGAACTCTTAGTGTCGTGTGACATGTACCAGAATTGAAAAGGAATTTGATTTCGTTAAGTACTCTTGATTCAAAAGGACACAAGTACACAGCTGAAAGTGAGGTTCTAAAGATTAGCAAGGGTTCTTTCGTTGTGATGAAAGGGCAGAGAAAGACTGTCAAATTATATGTTTTGCAATGTTCAACTATTATTGGTGATGCTGCAGTCGTTTCCTCTTCCTTGTCAGATGATGATATTACTGGACTTTGGCATATGCGTCTAGGTCATATAAATGAAAATGGCATGACAGAATTAAGTAAAAGAGGACTTCTTAATGGGCAAGGCATTAGCAAACTGAAGTTATATGAGCATTGCGTTTTTGGGAAGTAAAAGAGAGTTCGATTCACTAGAGGAATCCATAACACGAAGGGAATATTGGATTATATTCATTCTGATCTTTGGGGACCATCTAGAGTGCCTTCGAGAGGTGGATCTAATTATATGCTAACTATTATTGATGCTTTTTTAGAAAAGTTTGGGAATTCTTTCTGAAGCAGAAAAGCGATGTGTTTTTCGCATTCAAGTCTTGAAAAACTATGGTTGAAAAACAGACAGGAAAACAGATAAAACACCTCCGCACAGATAATGGGTTGGAGTTATGTTCTGATGAGTTTAATGAATTGTACAAATCAGAAGAGATCGTGAGACATTTGATAGTTCGTCATACTCCACAACAAAATGAATGAACAGAACGATCATGGAGAAGGTTCGATGTATGTTGTTGAATGCTAATTTACTGAAGTCGTTTTAGGCCGAAGCAGCCTCTACTGCATGTTTTTTGATCAACCGATCTCTATTTATTGCCATTGAGAAAAAGACTCCACAAGAGTCTGGTAAGCCTGTTGATTATTCTGATATAAAGATTTTTGGGTGTCCTGCATATGCTCATGTTGATAATGGAAAATTGGAATCAAGATCCATTAAATGTGTTTTTCTTGGTTTTAAGGCTGGTGTAAAAGGGTATAAGTTATGATGTCCTGAAAATAGAAAAGTTGTGATTAGAAGAGATGTTGTTTTTGATGAAACTGCTATGTTACCTAATTTATCTCTTATAGACTCTTCCAGTAAAGAACAACAAAAACAGGTCAAGTTTCAGATTGATCCAGTATCTACAACAGAGTCAACTTCTCAAGTTAGTACAGAAATTCATAATAGGGTCACTTCTTCACCACAATATTCTATTGCCAAGAATAGACTTAGAAGAGAAATTAAACCTCCGAAAAGGTATGCCGAGGCTGATCTAGTGGGTTATGCTTTAAACGTGGCTGAAAATATTGATGCAAATCAAGAGCCATCTATTTATTCTGAGGCAGTTAGCTGTGAAGACTCAGAAAAGTGGATGATTGCCATACAAGAAGAGATGGAATCACTCCAAAAGAATAAAACATGGGACTTAGTGAAGCTTCCAAAGGGTAAAAAGGTTGTTCGTTGTAAATGGATATTCAAGAGGAAAGAAGGGATTTCAGGAATTGAAGAACCCAGATATAAATCAAGACTTGTTGCAAAAGGACTCTTTGGTGAACTCAATAAAGATCTTCAGATTGGTACAATATTTTGTGACAGTCAAAGTGCCATTTTTCTTACAAAAGATCAAATGTTGAGAGAACAAAGCACATTGATGTTCGGTATCATTTTGTGCGTGATATTATTGCTCGTGGGGATATTGTTGTGAACAAAGTTAGTACTCATGAAAATCCTGCAAATATGATTACTAAGTCGCTTCCCATAACCAAGTTTGAGTATTGCTTGAACTTGGTTGGTGTTCATTGTTGAAAAATACCCCTCAAGGGGTTTTATGGAAGAGGTAGAGAACTTGTTCGTTGAGAGTTCTTATTCGTAGAGAATTCTTGTCAATGTGAAAGTTGTTAGAATTGGGTGACTAGAATTCTTGCTAAGGTGGAGATTGTTAGAATTGGGTGACTAGAATTCTTGTTAAAATAAAATTCAGTGATAAAATAAAATAAAATAAAGTCCAAATAAACTAGACTTCTTTTATTTTATTTTAATTAGAATAGGTCATCTATTTTATTTTAATTAGAATAAGGTGTTTCAACTTTACTACGTTACTTCTATTAGTTGCTAATTGGAATAAGGTTTTTCAACCTATAAATAGGCATAGTCATCTCCTCTTGTAATTGTTTGATTTTTGACATTAGTGAATCTTCTTCTCCTCTGCCCGTGATTTTTTCTCGAAAGGATTTCCACTTAAAATCTGTGTTTTTTTTCTTTCCATTTTCTTTGCGATATTTCTTCATTATCGATATTTAATTTTATCACTATCGAAAAGGAAGGCATGCTGAAGAGCCAAGGTGCTACGGCAAGGGGCAAAAAAGCACCTCGAGAGAGAACTCAAAGGATGTGGCCTCATCTATGGAGAATAGACTTGCAAGGGTACAACAAGCCATGAAGAATGTCCTTGATCGAGTGGAGGACATTGAGGGTCACATGTATGAGAATTTCTAAACAATTTTCCAATATAAGCAAACTTAACATCACCACCCAAACCCAGTTTATTATGACACAACCATGACTTGAGTAAGTTAAACAATTTGAGAATTTATACAAAGTTTATATATAAACAAAATGGAATTTTAGTTGAAATGATAAAGTTAAAGCTTTGAGGATATTTTAGGTTTATCCACAATTTGAGAATTTATTTTGGGTTTATAGATTTTATAAAAATGTACACAAAAAGATAAAAATATAACCTCATGATAATATTTGTTACTTTTTAAATATAAATTTTTTTTAGTCACTTGTTGAGTCTTAGTTCAATTATTATGGACTTTGTTGTCTTCCAATGAGGATGTGGATTCAAGTGTGTTGAAGCGCTTATCATCCTATTTATGAGTTGAAAATGGATTATTCCTAATAAGCATTGTATCAAAAGAACAAATATTATAATGAGATTATTAAAAAAAAATATTAGTCACTTTCCAACTCCATTGTTATTTTATTTACTTGTTGTACCTACTCAGTAAGAAAAAATTAATATAGAGGATAATGATATAATGCATGTTTAAAAAATATTTTAAAAAAACTTTTATATATTATTCAGGGTTAATGTATTTAGGCATAAATTTGGAAATGTTCCCACAATATGGCTTTAACTTTTTTGGTCCAAGTTAGTTTCTGAAGTGACAACTATTCTCGTATTAGGGTTTAAATTTTTTTTCCAAATTAATTTTTGAATTTGATAATTATTTTCAAATTGAGACTTGACTTTTTTTCTGTCTAAGATATTTTCTTAAAAAAAAAAAGATTAGATCTAAAAAAATATCTAAGTCCTAAAATAGAAACAGTTGTTAAGTTTAGAAATTAAATAAAAAATGTTATAACCCGACATGAAAAGCATTGTCAAGTTTAGATCCAAAACATGGATTAACCCTATTTTTTTTTATTTTAATTATTCAGTCATAGCTTACATATTGCATACTTCATCATGCACTAAATTATCCGGCTATGCTTTGGAATTGATTGTTAGCTTACCTCATCCATGAAATCAGAAAGCTATAGTCCTTTTCATACCATTAATATTCACTATGTCTGGCAAACTCGCCTACCATATATTATCACATTTTAATTATTTTTCAAACCATGATCACGACTGATACTTGCCAGCTGAATCAGCTTAAATCATAAAAGATACATAGAAGAATAATAGGTAATTTGTATGTTTAATCATATCAATCTACGAAATCACACTTTGATTAAATGGCAACTTAAAAGGCTGAAGAGCTAGCTCAGTGTCTCCCATCATGGAGAAGTAGTAACTTAGGAACTCTTTGTATCGAAAAGCTCTGTATAATGGAGGCTGTGCTGCACTGGTCAGGGATTTTGCTGGTTCTATAATGCTGTCTTCCGAGGAACTGATGAACAATCCGACAGTTGTTCGAGCAACCTTGGAGTTGGTCACTGCTCGATGTTCGGCACTTTTCAGCTTGTTGTTGCTCACAATCTAAATCAAAGCCAAATCAACAAATTATCTACATTCACAAATGATGTCATGATGCAACCATATTAATGCCAGGCCATGCTCATGGATGCTATTAGTATGTACCCGTAATTGGTGGCCTATGTTAACCACAAGAGCATTGCGCAGAGGCTGAACACCAATCCATTGTCCATCTTTGAAGACTTGAAGTCCAAAGGTATGTCCTTGAAGTAGGATGGTAATGAGATTAGGGTCACAATGCTTAGGTAACCCCAAGGTCAAGCTTGGATCTGGACATGGTGGGTAATGGTTAGCCACCAATAGCATAGCTTCACTTAGATCCTTCTTGAAGTACCCAGATTCAAGCCCTAAGCCCTCAGTAAGCAACTCCAGGATTGTTAAACCCAGTTTCTTTCCTTCAACTGAGAATGTCCTTATAACATCCCTGTTAAACAAGGGGGTTAAGATTGAATGGTTGATCATCATCAAGCCTTATTTAATTAAATTTACCTGTATCGAGTTGGCTTTTGAGGCCAAAGTTTAATGCAGTCGTTTAAAGGATGACACTGGTGCTTCAGAATGTCACGCCAAAAGTGATACTTTTCAGTACCATAGTTTATATTGCTTGTGTAAAGCCTGCAGACTTTATTTGGATCCTCCGAGTAGAGGCTTGCCTTTTCCTCCATTGGCATCTTAAAGAACTCCTCCACCACATTCATTGTGTCATTCAATACTTTCTCTGAAACTCCATGGTTAACAACCTGTTTCAATGCAACAAAAAATGAAAAACAGCTATGACTATGCCATTATATATATAATGACGTCCAAACCTGAAAAAACCCGAACTCTTGGCTAGCCTTGAGAACATTTAGAATGGTATTACTTCGATTAACCAAAGCTTCCCCGAGGTTAACAACGGGAATGGTGTCACCACTGGGAATGCTGAGCTTGCCGGGCCTTGTTTCTGGTGGACAAATATAAGACTCGGGCAAAGCTCGATGGTTGTACCAGTTTGAAACAAGTCGCTCCATTTTTTAATTCTATCTTTGTGAATTTTATGCTATGAAGAGAGAGGTATTTGTAACGCTGTGAATAATGTGTGTGTATATATATATATGATGAAGAGAAATGGATGAGTGAACCATCGTAATCAGGGACAACACATAAATGGTAATATTCAAAACATTATTGAACTACAAAAGTCTTCTAAGCTCAAATAAAGTTCAACAAAAAAAAGGAAGATGGAATCTGATTCTGCAACAGCTGGATGACAAATCCTCAACACATTTCACCGGCGGTATTAATTATATATGAATATTTATATAACCCTTGATTATGACTGACACTTGATAGTTGAACACGTCATCAGCCGAATGATTTTCATTTTCAAAGGGAATGTGATCTGCTGCCATAATTAACCCACTAGAGTGGAAGCTTGGCTGATGCGGGGCCAAGAGATTTGCATACAGTATTTTCTTTTTGGAGATGTGATTGATTCAGCGTATGAAGGACTGCTATTTAATGATATGCTTGAACATGACAAATGTGCTTAAAGAAATATATGGAATTTGAATGAAATTTTAGAATGATCAAAAACATGCTTGTGATTGTTTATACATTATCACAAGGCTAACAGTGGCTCATTGGAGCATGTAACCTTCTAAAATTTGAGTTAGAGACATTCTAGAATCTAACCTCATGATGAATCTTATATACAACAAAGAATAGAGTTTCCTTTCATAAAACCCTATTCCAACTATGGAAACTCATTTGCATTCTGTTCATTTCGATCAATCAAAGCTCAGGAGCCTCGAATTTACCGTGGGAGCTTCAGGAGGTCTACTATATATATCATCAAAATGAAGATCTATATCCCCTCCGGTTTCAAGATCGTCCTCCATGTATGTTGTCCGGGATAACCTCTGGGAATCCCTCCAGTCAAGAAATTGATCTTGCCCTTCCACACTTCTCTCAGACATGTTATCATACTGCTGGGCTGACAAATAACGGTTGAAATCAGGTGGCTCAAGAAAGCTTGTTTGGGGCTGTATACCATGTGGACCACTTCTGGCCCACCAATGGCTCCTTGCCTGGTGCGGTAGTTCATTTGTATCATGAAGCTGAAGTACACTCTCGTGGAAGAAAGAAGCTGATGTTGAAGCATCAAAATGTGACTGCAACCGTGACCGACCATCATAATGGTGTGGCTGCCAGTATTCTTCATCTCTTGCTTCATCATGTGTCATGTTGGTTGGCATCCAATAATCTTCATGCTGTAGCTCACCTGGTTCAGATGGCCTTGTTGTAGCAGTGTCTCTCCGAGTTCGAGAGGTATAATACCAATCCAGAAGATACGGGTGATTCTTTTGTTCAGCATCAATTAGCAATAAATTACCCAAATCACGGGAAGTGTCGGGAATATTCTGCTGCATTTCCCTTGGAAAGAGTCCGTTTCCATCTACATGACCTCTCAGTGGGCTTGCTCGCCACAATCTACCCAAGGAATCTGCATGTCTGGTTCCCTGCGTTTGCAACTTTTGCTCCCTGAAAGTTCTAATATTCGACAGGAACTGCTTACCCTGAGAATCTGGTTCCCATGAAGGATAGCTACTTTTGAAACTGCAATCAGAATAAAATTATTCAAGATGGAACTATGATAGAAGGAAAAAGTAGAAGGGATATCCAGCACAATAAAAAGACAGAAGAAACACCATAACCTTTAAAACAGAAACGGAATTATTAGAGTCGGGATATTATGTCTCAACATTTGCATTTTAAAATGAAAATCAAAACTTCAGCTTTATATTTACAAAGAAAATTAGGATAAGAGTTTAGGTGATCCTGTTTCAGGTTTCTCAAACTCTATTCACAGCAAAATGATATGTGCAGGGTTTAGGACAGAGGAAGTTTATAAATCCAATTAATCTTTGCTATTGATCGTACCTCAAGAACGATTTCTCCATTTTCCCTTGGGAACTCCTCTGGGCGCGAGGTGCATTGTGTGGAGAGCCATAATTGCCATTGCCATGGTTTTGGAAATCAAAGGCACTAAAACTAAAAAATGAAAACGGGACAATCAAACGCATCATTTCGTAAATTAAAAGAAAAAGAACAGTGTACCTGCAAACATGACCAACACCTTCAATATCCACAGTAAAATCTGCAATGAACTGTAAAATGTCATCCACCCGCTGCAAAATCAACACAAAACATATTAGTTGAAAAGCTAAGATCTATGACCCAAAAAAAATGAAAAAGAAAAGAACCTGTGGAACAACAAATAGAAGCAAGAATGGAGTGAGGAAAATTGAGGCCATCTCCTCTAGCAACATCATTCCAGTGTACTGCATCATAAAATTTAAAAAGTAAAAAAAATCTAAAAGAAAATAATCAAAATCATTTATGAATGCAAGATTATAGGTAAAACAAAAAAAAAAGGAACTAAGGGGATTACCTGAAATAGAGTTTCGAACTCTTTCCGGACTGTTTCAGTGTTTTCTTTACCACGCCATCTCTTTGGCATGTAATGTGTATGTTGAACCACCATAGACATTGCTCCTTCTGGATCAAGGACCAGAAGTTCATCTGTAACAGCAGCCCGGCTTATAGCTGTTATGGTTCCAAAAACAGCAGCATACCAAAACAAATTCCGGCCAAATATCTACACATTTGGGAAAAAATGTAAAAAACAAAATTGAAATATTGAAGAGTTGAAAAGAAATAGAAGACTCTGAAAGGTTGAAATTCAAAAATATTACATGGCCCTCCAGCAAAGACTCTTCTAGAAAGGCAATGATGATCAAGATAGCAGCAAAACCACCAGATACAAATGAGATAAACTTTGCTATGATAGAAATAATTGGTGAGGGGAATCGCTTTAGGTACTCAGAAGCATGCATAACACTGCTATTAATCCGATGCTTGAATAAATGGTCAACCTGTAAGACAAAGACAACAGTATATGTACAAATACAGACTACAGTATGTGAAAACAAGAGAATCTATCAGCATAAATATTCTCAAGAAACAATTGTGCCATCTTATTTTTTACAGTATGTTCTTAACAACTTCCCTTTATTATGATAATTTTTTTTTTGCAGAAAATATATGAAAAATCAAACAATTGACTAACACTTACGATGACTGCATAAAAGTAATAACACAAGCTTGTGAAGGTAGACAGTGGATAAATCCTTCTCGACTTGACAGCACCAAAGAAAAAAAAAACAAAAAACTTAGCTAACAAATAAAACAGAGATAAGGGGGAATGGAAATACCTCATTGAATTCCCTAAACATCCACTTTGACAAATTTGACCATCTGCGGGATGATGCTGTGCTTGGATGATTATAGAATTGTTCAGCATGCCTTAAGAAGAGATAAACCAGCATGAATATAACAAGAAATGGAGAGAGAAGCAGCATAGCAAACCCGACAACCATGAGTCTTTTCTTCAACGTCCTAGGATTAGAAATGAAGTCCCTTCTAACACAAAAGTTTCTGCATCCCAAAACAAAGTTGGCAATAAACACCAAAATTTAGTTATTTTATCCCTAATCATAAACAAACGTTGGAAGATTAAAAGTGTAAAACCTTTTAAGAATTTTGAAATATTCCAAATAGTTGCAAGTCAAGGAGGCGCAAAAGAGCAGCAATGGGAAAGAAAAAAGCAATAAAATAGTAATTTATGCAACTCTTTACTGTTACATCATGAATTGACCATTAAAGACCAACCTAAGCAGGACTACCAACAGTTAATACTTCATGAGAGAAATGACAAAGAACTTAAAGCTACGGCACCAAAGTCAGCCAGCAGGTAACATAACTATATTAGAGATGCTGCAAAGGAAAACACATTGTGTCTTGATTACAAGAATGTATGTTTCAAAGAACCCATCAGTTTTTCCCAGCTACATCCCCAGAAAATGTACCTTATTATACCCCTCTTCATACAATAAGAATTACATAATATTCTTGAAATTGAAATATTATGCTTTAAAAAATGAAGAAATAAATAATTTTATCATTAGTCTGAAAGTGGAAAGTTCCGAAACTTGCTTCTATTGACAGTTTTCCAAAATTTACAAGTTGGAACCATATCCATAACAGTGATTATCAGAGAAAGCAACATACATACAACTGAAAGTCAAACGTTATGTAAAATTAAACATACCGGTCAAACATGCTCTGCAGTATACACCAATTTAAGGTCCATTCAAGTGTCTTTGTTAGTATCAGACAATGCTGTGTTCTATAAGGGCCGGATTTGACAGTTGGACCTGCACCTGGGACCCAGGCTGATATAGGAAAAGCAAGCACTCCTTTATTAAGCATTCCAATCAAGTAGTTCTCCTTCCGCATCAATCGCATAACCACATCATGAGCAGAAAGATCCTTGACAACGCACAGTTGCTGTGAACTTTGTAACTGGACAACCCTTTCAAGGATTGTTGCCCATGGCATGGTCTGAATCTCATTATCTGGAACATGGAGACTGCAAAATAAAATATAAACAATGATAACAAAATCATTAACTGTTTATAAGATACTGCTTTATCTCAATGCAACATTAAAGCTTCCAAAGCATCCTGTAACTTACCAAGATGAACTTACCTGTTATAATAGAAATGGCGTATGCCAAGGGTATCCTTTAATTGAGCAAAAAACCTCAAAAAACAGAACATCCAATAGATGGAAAATAGCCCCAAATATCCAACAATAATAGCTTTTGAAAGTGTCAAAGGGGTTAATGGGTGCTGGTGAAGAGCTTCCTTAGCAAGATCACATGGCTTAATTCCAGACTCAAATGCATCCATCCCACACTTTGCGTTGCGGAGACCATTCCAATCAACAAATAACAGGAAGAACCCCGAGAAACATATGGTAAAGCCCACACTCAGAAGTTCAACGATCCATTTTATAATTATGCACCAAAGCCCTTTCTCACAGTAGTAGCTATACAGACGTTCGAAGAATAAGTCCAAATCAACAATTGGTTCTGCATTCAGAATCTCACCATTCAGAAGCCCCGAAGGGCTCTCACTACCTGGACTTAGTGGTACTCTTCCATAGTCAGACAACTCGATCACAGGAGGTACATCACCAAGTAAGCCTGTCGTCAAAGACGATTCACCACCCCATCTCCACTTAAATATGCCAAGTGCATTTGCAGCCTTTTGTCCCCTGAACATCATTTGTAAATCTTGATGGCAGAGAAAAAGTGCCAGTCCATTCCCCAAAGTGAGTAAATGTTTAGGCAAGGTTCTGCCATAAGAAGAAAATTAGACAAATTCCCTTTTGATGATAAATGTATGCACATGCTTGCAGGAACAGAAAGATGCAGAAGTTGAACCAAAACAGGCAGTAAACTACGGTAAGGACTGCACAAAACTTGACATCAAATAAAAGAATACATGAAAGAAAGTCCAAATACCTGCTAATCGTAACTTGAAACAAAACCAAAACCTTTTCTTAAATGAACCAGCTGGCAACAAGTACAACAATTTGGACCTAAAAACTTAAATTGCAGATTCCCCATCAGAAAATAGAAGAAACTTTATGCAAAATCATAATGTACAAACCATAAAAGATTAGTAAATGAATAAATACATTGAAAAATAAAACATGAAAGGAGATAAATTTTGAGCGGATAAGTGAGGTGCCCATTCATACTTCAACTGAAACTACTCTGCTTAGCAGCAAAACATGGGAAGGTGAATCTTGGCGAATTTTGAGTCAATCCAATATCAATTCAAATCAAAACAAACTATTTAAAACCATACGTTAACCCGAATACTATCAACACTCCAAAAATAGAATAAAAATAAAAAGTAGCTGAAACAAATAACATGTCAAGATCATCCATTTATTACAATAAACGGGGGAAAAAAAGTTTCTGAATTTACCTCCGAACCACCAACGAGCAGCTCCAATATCACTCAAAGAATGAAAAAATAGCCAAAAAGGGCGAATTTTGCCGATACCCACAAAGAATAATAGCCAAAAAAACGACGCAAAACCCCCCAACAACAAGAAGATTAAGCGCCCAAAGCTTTGGTTGAGCAGCAGAAAAGAAAAAGGAAGGACTTTTGATATTATTTCGGTAATGGCAGAACTTTTTTCTCTAATGAAATACTTCACCTCTAAGATATTTTTAATATCTATACTAATTATGAAAAATACCAAAAAAAATATTTTTATGTTTTAAAAGTAATTTCCTAAGACCAAATATATATAATTTTTATATCAAAAAATTGCCCATAGTTATATATTATATGGTGGATATGAAATTGAAGTTGTAAATTTTATTCGGTTCGTTACGGAATTGTAATTTAAAGGGGACCGGAGAAAGAGCAGATATGAGATGCCGATCAAAGACCAAGACCAGATGTCAAATGATTCACAACACCAACGACCTTCCCCCAACAAATTTGGAACCAACTCAAGTTTTGTTGGGCCTCGGCTTCTTCACTCTCTTTGTTGGGCTCTTTATTTTATTATTAAAGTTGTATTTCAAGCTTATTGGCTCGTTTAGTCTCTTAAAACTAGGGCTCCCCTCATCATCCAGCTCGCCTCTCCATCCGCTTAGTCTCTTAAGATTAGGGTTCACTTCATCAAGATCACTCATCAATTTAGTCTCTTAAGGCTAGAGCTTGCTCTTTACTTATCTCTTGCGGTTAGAGCTCACCTTATCAAGTTTACTGTCTCCAATCACTTCTTCGAACGCTACTTTTATCAAGTTCACCTCCCTCTCTCCCCTAGTCAAACTTTCCACATCCGACCTAAGTATACACCTTTGCTTCCCCCTCAAAAACCAAAACCAATAACCTTCTTCACCCGCTCAGTGAGATGAATGCAATCATCTCAAAAAAGGTATAGCCTTTCTTTCGATTGGGAGGGGCAATTGTTAGCCCAATACCCCACTAGTCTTGCCCAATTCAAGGGTTCACTAACATGAGAGCTCGCCCATTTAAGGAACCACCCCTATTCAACTTAAGATTTGTTAAATGCCTCCTCCATAATGCCCAAGCATCATAGCTCCCTACCACACGACCTTTCTCACTAGTCACACCATAGCAAGAGCCTATAACCCTATTTACCATTGTTGCTAAAACTCACCAACATCATCTCTAATATCCTTCTCCTATAAAAGGATCCCACTCCTATAGTCCTACCAAAATATATTATCATTGGTTCTCTCAAAAAAACTTCCCTTTGCAACTCTCAGCACTCGAAATATGGTGTAAATCGCCCTTAATCTCTAACCCCGAACTCTGTAGCAACATATTTAATTTTAAATTTTTGGTTAAAGTATGTTGTTAATCCTTTACTTTGACAAAATTTATGATTTGGTCAGTATATTTAAAAAGTTAAAAATTAAATTCTCTTATTTTTTTATTTAAAAATCTCATTCCAATCATTAATATGTAAATATTTTCCGTCAAAATTTGTCAAACTAACATGTTGTTTAGGCTGCCTTTATGTCACATGGCATATGATTGACGAAAAATAAAAATGTTATGTTTACAAATTTAAGCAAAACCTACTAATGATGATAATGATTGGGCTAGAACTTTTAAATTGAAAAAATAATATAATTGATTTTTTAGCTTTTTAAAATATAAGGATTAAATCTCAAATTTTATAAAAGTATATGGATTAAAAACATATTTTAACCTACACTTTTATGTATTTTTATAATACATAGATGACCTATTAAATAAAACTAATCTCATAATATAAATGTGAAAAAGGAAAAAGAAAGTCAAAGAAGCGAATGATTTGTAATGAAAGGAGATGTAAAAGGAATCAAATAGTGGACTTGTGCAATTTTGATGTCTATAATGTGAACTGTAAAACAGAAATGTGTGCAAAGTGCATTCAATTGGCTAGCCTATGTAACCCTTTCAAAAGGTTCTCCCACTACACTATTAGGTCAATGCTTGACTTTGATATGAGTGGCCGAGTTTAAAAAAAAATTTAGATATAATTAAATTATATATTTTACAATAATAAAAATATAATTTTATCATTTTAATAATTTATATCTTTATAATTTTTAAATGATTAAATAATATTTTATCATTTTAAAAAAATTATGATCTCCTAGATCTTTATTACGCTCCTCACCATTCATTTCCCTCTATTCCCAACAATTTCTTAACTTCACTACGGTCGAATTTTATTATTGTTGTTAAGGCTGAGTCAAGGTTAAGTTTCAAAAATTTTAAGTTTGAGTTTTATTACATGTGTATGGATGAGTCATTACTTATAATGATTAATTATATTGGAATTGTTATAATTTTATAAAAATTATTTTATTATTAATATTTTTCATAGTCCATTATAAATATTGATGAAATAAATGTAATGAGAATATTTTGTTTTATCAATACAAATTTAGGAAGGGAATGGGTTGCATAAACTTTGACCTATATATCAAAACAACAACCTTACCACCATAACTATGATTTTTTTTATGACAATAATTTAAACCAACACCAGTTTTGAGAAAGGACAAGAGATGATGCTAGGGTTGTTCAATCTATCTGGTGGCACATGTCTGCAATCGTTGTCTTGTCTGAAAGAGGAACACATTCACTCATTCACCTTTTGTTTAATTTAGTTTCTGCTATGGAATGAATGATCCTCTTTGGGACTTGATTTCCTTTTGTTATGTGCACAAATATGAAAAAAAGCAGCAAATCTGAGTCATTATTTTGTCATGTCATTTGTAGGACAAAAAATAAAAGCTTATGGGTTGGTTGAGAAACAATTGTCTTAATTAGTATTATTGTGAATGAAAGGACATAGTTACTTTCATATCCCTTACTACAACTTGTTGGTTTCTTGATGTGGAAAGTTTCTTACAACTTTTACGGTTTTTTCTTTAACAATTTGTTGTCAGCGCAAATTCATTTTTTTTTGTACTGACAATAATACCGATATTAAGTGAAAGCAAATTTTCCGACCAATTTTAAATTGAAAATGTAAAGAAGAAATGAAAGGTAAATGGTAGTATGGCACTAAGATATTAGTTTAATGTTGGAAGTATACTTTGAGGGGGAATTAAAGCACGTAATCTTACCCAAAATTACAAGTGGTGTTCATGCATCCTCTACCTTCCATGGTGGTAGGTAGGAAATCAATACCTTTTTTCTTTATATATTAAAATCATAAACATGTCTTTGACTTTTTGCTATAATTCTGTGTCACATTCTACTGATAAGCGATCAAAAGGGTTCCCTTTTGCTTTTTTGCCCTCTTTTTACTTTCCTTCTCTAAAAAAAGCTTGTGCTTTTCCTCTCTATTTTTCACACATTAAAAATATAATTCCTTTATTTCTTATTCAATAATTAAAATTTAATTATAATATTGTTAAACCAAAATAAAGAGGAGAAGGTGGTGGTGCAAGGTAGATCTGTTCATAGATTGGGTCATTTGTCTAGGTCCTAAGGCTCGCTCAAAAAATGAAAAAATTTAGATAAAAATACGATACTCGAAAAATTGATTTGGGTAAACTTTAAAGCTTATTTTTTATATGGGTTAGGTCTTGGACAAGTTTTATTAGCCCGAGCTCGACCAGATATATTATATTATAAAAAATAATTATATCAATTATATATGTTAAATAATAATTATATATTTATATTTATATTAACTCACAAATCCAATAACAATTAATTCTTGTTAAGCCAATTTCGCATTCTAGTAACAAATTTAGTCTTCAATGTTTATTTATTTTGTTAAATTAATTTTAATATTATAAAATTAAAAAATTTAACCCACAATATTTATGCATATGTCAATTTAAACATTATTGGCATTTGTGTATGAGTATGTGCAACTATATTATTATCTTTTGAATTTCTATTTTTAACAATTTTTAGAATCATGATTAAATTTACACATTAAAAGTTAAATTTGTTGATTTTTTTAAAGTCAAGATTAAATTAATATAATACATAATTATCGAAGACTAAATTTATTATTATATGTGATCAAACACATCTTAACGATGGAGTAACTAGAATGTAAAATTGATTTAACAAAAATGATTAAATTAACAGGAAAAAATTAGTGATCAAGTGATTATGAAAATAGTTTATCAATTTTTATTATGTAATTTAAAAATTAAATTACATTTAAATAATAACTAAATTACATATTACTATTCAAATGGATTTTTAGTGAATAGTAATGGCCAGAAGGGTGGCATAGAAATCAAGAAAAGATGGTATAAAATTGTGATTCCACATCATCCCTATCATTTTTCCAATAGAAAAATGACAAATCAAATTTGTCATTCTTCTATTAGAAAATAATAAGGATAACGTAGAATCATAGTTTCATACCATCCCTTCTTTATAAAAATCGTTTTTAATGAGTCAGGCGACTAACGAGTCATTCCCCTAGATTACATGTTAATAAAAAGCTACTTCGGATCATTATGGTTTCTCAACCCCTCACCCAATATTTATATATTAGAAATGATAAAAGATAACCTTGGAATCTAGATATCTTTGCAAATAATAAACTTTAAATTTTCAATTAATTGTCACACTTTTTTCCTTATATGATATGTTCAAGCATTGTGTTGTTTTGGGTGTGGGGTTGGAGTTAATCCCCTCTCTAAGTTATTTAAAAAAAAGATTATTATTGGATAAATTAGGTTAATTGACTAATATAAAGTACAATCTGAAATATGATTTATATGTAGTATTTATATATGGTGTGATTAAAGATGACTAAACTCGAATCATCTAATAGATTCTAAATCGATTAGCTTCGAATGGAGTGGTTTCTTATAAGTGGATGCAAGGCAGGGTGAATTTTTTCTAGACCAGGAGTATAAAGCGGTTATGGTAATTGTTTGCTTTGCTCCACCTAGCTTGCTACATGACACTACTATTTTACCTTTATATAACTATTAAAAGAATAAAAATCTTTTACATATTCAACTTTTTCGAAGATTTGTGTTTAATTTAATGTAGGGTAGGGACGGATTTATCCAATATTCATGGAGGTGATAGTGATATTTAAGATTAAACATTCATTGTAGAATGGGCGGATAGTGGGGTAGAGCATGCTAACTATCGAGCAATGGTAGATTTGATAACATCCATCCCTATTTTGCTCATTTTCCATCCTTAGGTGGCAAAGTAAAGTAAAACAAAATTGAATAATGGGATCAAATTTTGAAAGATTAAAAGATCTAGAAAAATTATATAAACTAATGCATATATTAATTGTTGAAAAGTATGAAATTGGCCATTTAGAGTTTGCTTAGTGATAGTTTGCATATTTGATTGATTGGAAATTTATTGAACGGTTTAAATGAGTTGTACTGAAGATTTACAGGACATCTAGCCCAATCACAAAGATCATATTGCTTGAGAAACTCATATTGAAGATTGGATCAAAACAAGTCACCCAAGTCGATCCCTTAACTATAGGCATTTGTATTGGATTGGATCCCTACTTGATTGACTGCCAAGAGTTTATTTGTATTAGTTACTGTTATTATATTGTAAGCAATTTATCGTATTATTGTTTTAATGGGATTGTTATAAGTCTTCTATGTTAGCAAGTCTCAAACATAATCTATTTAAGGGAGAGACTTGTATAGGTTATGGTATAGAGAGTTTTTAACACTTATCTTGTTCAAGTAAGGAATTTTTCTTAAAGTACAAATTGTTAGTAAAATTGTTTGTATTGTGGTTGTTGAGTTCTTAGGGGTGAATTTAGTGGTCATGACTTCAATATGTCAAGTCATAAATATTAATTATTAATATTTACGAGGCCATTAGCATTGTATTAAAATTTGGTTATAAAATTTAATCGTTTAGACAGTCAATTAAATGAAAAGGATTAAATCGTAAAAGGTACAAAAGTTAAATTAAAAGTATTAGGTGCCAATTGGAGGTTTAGTTGAAGCACCTAAATGGTAATTAAACCACTTACTATGTATATGGACGGTTTTGGCTTTTTAAATGGCTAATTTCATGAAAATTAATTAAGAGTAAAATAGTAAATTGCTAAATAAATGGTTTTTAAACCAAATTAAGAAAGAACAAGTTTTTTTTCATCTTCTTCTTCTCCAAAATAGAACGGAAACCCTAAACACCATAGGAGGGAGCTTCGGCCAACTTTAGTTCATGGGTTTGGTATGTAAATTTTGCTCTTTTTAGTAATTTTATGTTTTTGAGTTCGTATTAGCTTAATCTAGGTAACTCAGGGACTAATTTGTGCATCTGTTAAAGGTTATAAATTTTTCCATTGATGAATGTGTTGTTTCTTGAAAATTTATTGAAGTTTATTAAGATTGGTTGTTGGATTTGATTATTTTGTAAAGTGGTTTTTGATGATTTTAAAGTTAAAGGACTAAAATGTTAAAGGAATAAATTTGTAAGGACTTGAGGTGAAATATTGTAAAAATTGGCCTGTACAAATGCTTATAAACATTCGGAAAACTTGAAATTTAAAAATAAAATGGTTAATTTGCAAGTTTGAGCTAAAGGACTAAATTGAATAAAAGTGAAAAGTTAAGGGTAATTTTGTAAATATACCAAAATGCTTAATTACATCAAATGATTAAAAATTAATGTTGATTTAAATAATGGAATGAAATTATTGTAATAGATCAAGATCGTGTTTCAATCGTGGAAAAGAGAAAATTACGAATTTGCCCTTAAAATTCACTTTAACTTCAATTTCGTATGGTAAGTTCGTATAGTAAATATTTGATTTAATTTTGGTTTGTAAATTATTGAAATAATTTAAGTATGTTGTATTTAAATTTGTTTGTTAGTAAATATTAAATTGAGGAATGAAATTAAATTAAAATGAAATGGTATTAAGGAGCATGATTGAAAGTAACAAAATGATATAGTTGAAATCAGGTGACAACGAAATGCTTAAATGATTATGTGTTGTGTTAGTTATTATTCATGTTACGAATGAATTAATTTGATTGATATATGACAAATAGTAAATTGAACTAAATGACATTGTTAGTTAATTAGATATTATGTTTGGTAAATTAGGATTATATGGATGTTTGCTCGAAATGGTATAACATGATGAAAGTTAATTGCAATGAACATAGTATATGACAAATATGAACCTCGTAAACAATTGGGACATAAAGGACATGTCATTAGGGGCTAAACAGAATCGGGAGATAGTCTTGGATGACTTACTAACGAATAGTCCCTGTACTTGAACCGATACTACAAATCAATCTGGTAAGTTCGTATTGTTAAATTCCAATTTAAATTGCATATTTTGTACTTGTATACAATTGTTGTAAATTTGGAATAATGAACGGAAGTGAGAAAGACGGGAACAAATGAAAGGAAAAGATAACGGGCTTTGAGCCGTAAATGCAAAAGGTCCGATGACTATGTGTCATCGTGAGTATATGAATCCTTTATGGATTATAAGGTCCGATGATTATGTGTCATTGTGAGTATATGAATCCTTTACGAATTATAAGGTCCGATGACTATGTGTCATCGTGAGTATATGAATCCTTTACGGATTATGAGGTCCGATGACTATGTGTCATCCGATGACTATGTGTCATCCGATGACTATGTGTCATCATGAGTATATGAATCTTTTACGGATTATGAGGTCCGATGACTATGTGTCATCGTGAGCATATGAATCTTTTTCGGATTATGAGGTCCGATGACTATGTGCCATCTTGAGTATCAAATGAGAAATGAATCCTATTACGGACTAAAGGTTCGATGACTCCGTGTCATCGTGAGTTACCAAATGTGAACTGAAACCAACCTTGGATGAATACAGCTTACTCCTCTTGGTTAAATTTTAGATTGTACAACTTTGAAGTTTGGTAAACCTATTTAACTCTATGAACTTGCTAAGCTATGAAAAGCTTACCTGTAAAATTGTTGTTGTTTTGTAGATTCTATTTTACTGCTTGAAGATCAGATTATCTCGAAGAAATCACACTATCTCGGGAGCTTGTTCGGTAAACTTTAAATCACTTCATTATATGGAATGTACTAGGATGGTGTTGTCCTTTACATTACTTATTTGGGATTGTAAGATTCCTTAATATGATCTTAATGAAATACTTTATACTTGTTAAATGTGAAATATAGACTTTAAGTAATGTGATGTATTAGGATCGTGTTACTTAAGTTATTTTTTTGTGTAATGATTAAATAGCATGGTAACATTTTGATGAATGTTTTGATAGATATTCTTTGTTGTTATGTGAAGCATTAAATACCAATATGAAATGTTTATGTAAGTATAATTTTGAGAAATTGGTAAATGCTGTGGACTATTGTGAAAACTTGGAAATTTATGTATATATTTGACATCTGTATACTTGTTTCGGTAGTATTTTTACTTGCATCGGTAGAAATACAGAGGAAGTGAGATGTAGGTTACTGACTTGCGTTGTTTCGGTAGATGCAAGATAAGTATCGGTAGTTCTACTTATAGAAATATCGGTAGTCTATGAACTTCTATCGGTAGAAGTTGTAGGATAGAACTTCTTAACTCTCTGGAGTTTTTAGTATCGGGAGAAGCATGATTTGTTTCGATAATTGTGTCACAAGTATCGGTAGAACCATCTTGAGTATCGGTAGAACTTTGCACTGTTTTTAAACTATTTTCTGACTTGACAACTACCGATACTTGTCTAACAGGTACCGATAGAAATCTTTAAAAAATCATGGAAATAACCTTTTTACCCTTGTTGAGTTATGATTATAATTAATTGATGATTTATGACATGATATTAACAAAATGGATAATGATAAATTAATAGAAAGATACCAAGACCCTGACCGGCGACGGTTTTAGGTTTTGGGTGTTACAATTGTTTCTCAGTTAGGTGTCAAAGAAGTGCCTACTTCCTTGTCACTCATTCCAAGCACTTAGTCAAATCACTAGCAATGGTTCAAGAGTTTCGTTAACACTCAATAAAACCAATGTATAATGGGTTAGTATTTGGTACACTTGTAACATGCTTTTTTAACTCCACAAGCAACGTTAAAAATTTGTCAGATGTCACATTTCTTTTATATATTTATTTTTTTAAATATTTATTAACCTTATATGGCTAAATTCAACTTGCCTATCTTAATCCTTTTTTGAATTACTTTGCATCTCATTTTAACTATTTGCTCTCTTTTTTTTTCTTTCTTTTAAGAGTTAATATTTGATACACTATCACGGAAAAATTTTTATTTCATAAGAAAGGTTCAAATACTGTCACATGTCTCATTTTTCAAATATTAATATTATTTTACTACACCGTAAAAGAGTATTTTACACCCATTTAACTGACATTTTTAAACTCCACTATTGTGTATGAAATAATTTCCCTTCTAAAATATTTTTCATTCTTAATAAATATCTAGAGAAATAAATCTAAGCCTTGAATACATAAAAGTTTTCATAAAGCTGGCATAAAACTAGTAATTTTCACAAAAATAAAATCCTCTTCAATGTTTTTTGGTGGCATGTGAATGCAGTATGCCAAACACAAGATTCACAACAATGACGCTAGCAACAAAAAAATCTAAACAGAGATGCTAAATTTTTAATTAATATTAAAAAATCAAAATTATAAAAACAATAAATCCTAATTTCTTCAAGGATGTGTATCAATCAACCTCTAAAAATTATTATCAATTAAGATGTTAAGAATCTCATTCAAAACTAATATTTCATTCAATCAATAAAAAATGAATATCGCATGAAAATCCTAATCTATCACCAGAAAAGTCATAATTAGAATTTAATATTTCATTCAATCAATAAAAATTGAATATTGAATGAAAATCCTAATTTATCACAAGAAAAATCACAATCCAAATTTCTTAAATATTGATCAATAAAGCTTGAAAAGAAAAAAAGAAAAAAAGGTGATGTTACGAAATTAGGGAGACCCATTTGAAAGTATTATAAGATCGATCACTTTTCTTGTAAAATTCTAGAGAAGGTGTGAGAGAATAAGGAAAAATTAAAGATTTTTAGATTTTAGTGGATGAAGAGAGATTAATTTATTTTATATAAATTAATTTGTTTTATAAAATAAATTTTCTCATAAAATAATTTTTTTATAAAGTTTTTTTTTTAATTATGGAATCAATTCTCACAATGAAACTTGAAACTAATATTATGTTTGATAAATTGAAAAATTAAGTGCTTAAAAAATAAGTGTTGAAAAAATAAATATTGAATTTAAGTTATAAAATATGTTTGATGTATTACTTAAAATTAAATATTGATTATAATTAAATTATTTGATAAAAAATAATATAATTTTAAATAAAATAAAATAAAAAAACAATTGAATTTATTCTCTATTAAGTAATAAGAGGTCCGCTATTTACTTGTCATTTTTCACAATTTTTGTGAAAAAAATACTATTTATTAAATTTCATTGTGGGTTGTTAAAGGTGTTTAAAAAATTAAGTGGTTCAATTAATTAAATTTCTTCAATACTTTATCAAACAAGGTTTAAGATATAAGTTAGTTGATTATATTTGGGTTAATATACTATTTGGTACCTAAGTTTAGTTTTAATGTTCATTTTGTCACTTGAGTTTTTTCAATTTGATACTTGAGTTTTTTTTTCAATTAAGTACTAATATTTTTTTTATTAAAGCACACTGTCAAATATGCATTACCACATATAATATTATTTGATTGGAATACCAAATTAAAACAAAAAAAATTAAATACCAAATTAAATATATATTAAAACTAAATTCTTGAAAATAAATTTGATTTTCCATCTAAAATTTGATTTTCCATATAATTGATGGTCAAATATTTTGATGATGATATTGATAAGTAAATGTTTTGACCCAAGCCAAAAAGAAAAAGTTGATAGCAACAAAACCTAAATGGACATCATCTTCCTTTTTTGGGTAAGCCAAAAACAATGGAGGAAATTAGCTTAAGTGGTATTTTTAATTCAAAATTTTATCATTCTAGTTTATGAAAATTTTACATGGATGGAAAAAGATTAGTCGACACTACAAGAGGTTTGAAAGGTGAGAAATGAGTTAGATGGTATAGGAGTTTGTACTCCAAAACTTCTTTTTTGCTTCCATATAAATTTAGTTAAAATATTATCCGTATAAAAAATTAACCTGTTTTGTTAAGATATTAGTAATTGAATTTTTTCTGTAACACACTTTTGAGAATGACGAACTATGAGCTAAAAGTTACCCAAACCCAATTTAGGATCAATGACATAGATACACCTTTCAGTTGAGACCAAGTGCTAAAAGCATAAGTGTCATTGTCGCACTTTCCCTACGCCTCAAGTAGTTTAACAATTTACTAACCTCATACTAAGTGCATTGTGATCCTCAATTAATCGTTTTCCCCAAAACTATTCTTGAGTGATATTTAACTAGACCACTAAGGTAAAGTAAGGAGCCTTCTCAATCTATTTTCCCTTTATAATTTCTGTTTACCTGGTTGCCACCTAAAATTAATTCAAGGGCACTCATCAATAGAATTAAACCGCAACCATCTTTCCTAAACCAAGTTTTAACCCTATTTCAATTACTAAGTCATTAACCCATGGATCTTCCAACCATATTGTTAGAGTTGTGTGATCCAAATCCCATCACAGCTATCTATTATTAAACGATTTGCAAATAACTGGCAAGTTCACACATCAGCATTTATCAACCATAAGGCAGGGTGTAGAAACTCATCTTGCTTCCTTGTGCTCTACAGCTTAGCTTGTCCAACACCAAAGCTTCCTTCATCCTAGCAACTAAGCATGTCAACCATTCATCTGTTAATTTAATGGTAGTCAATTCTTAGAAACCCAAATCCATAAATTATACATAAACTTTGAGAGTCTTACTTTACTCCTTTCTTCAATCCATAAATAGAGAGATAAGGAAGCTTACTAGTTCCTCAATTTCTCCACCACCAGACTTAAATTCACACCCATGCTACGACATTTAGAACTTTCTTCATTTGCATCCCCTTTTTCTTTAGAATAACTGAAGAAGATGATTCTATGGGAAGGAGAAGGTTTATAAACATAACTGAGAAAATTTTGTCTTCACTCACGGCCATATATATACTCCTTAGGCACAGTCCTCACCAGCCCTTCCACCATCCATTCTTAATCATTTTGTCTTCCACTTTGGAACCATTCGATTCTAATCTAACTGAGCTGGAATTAGAATCTAACTATTCATAATTCAACCACTACAATTTTATAATTTCCCACAGATTCTGATAATTTACTAGTCCTCTTAAATTTAATCCTAGCTTTCCCCAATTCTGGGTCAATTAGGGTAATCGGGTGTTACAGATTCTAAAAGAGGAACTCAATCCTTTGTATCAGGATTTCATCTTTCTTTGGAGGATTGTCTTAAGACATCAGAAGAAAGAGAGAACATGAGAAAGGTTCCTTATGCTTCTATAGTAGGAAGTCTCATGTATGTTGTGCTATGCACATGTCCAAATATTTGTTTCGCAGTGGGGTTGGTAAGTCGGTATCAGGAAAATCCAGGTCCAACACACTGGCAAACAGTTAAACATATACTTAAACATTTATGAAGAACAAGGGATTATATGCTTGTGTATTTCGGATGAGATCTTATTCCTATTGGATATACTGATTCTGACTGCCAAATGTGTCGAGATTTGAGGAAATCGACATCGAACTATATTTTTGTCCTAAACGGTAGGTTCATAGTGTGAATAAGTGTCAAGTAGGGTTACACTGCTAACTTCACTAAAAGAGTAGAATATGAGGTAAGAAAAAAAGTTATAGCACTGTATATAGCTAAACTCTAAAGAAACCATATGAGGACAAAACACATTGATAAAAAGTATCATAAGGGAGGCAGTGGCACATGAATTCGTGGATGAAGTAAAAAATCACATTAGAGGACAACCTTGTAGACTCATGTTCCAAGAGTCTACTAGCTAAGGGTTTTGAGAAACACGTGGAGAGCATGAGAATGCAGAATATAACTTATCTACTTCACTAGGGCAAGTAGGAAACTGTTGGATTTAGTGTCCTAAGTGTAGTATATTTGTTTGTATACTTGTATATTATCTTCACATGATTTTTGCATGTAAAACAAAATAAAAGCAAGATATTTTTTAATAAGTCTTTCTACTTTACAGAAAATAATATAGTAGTTCTTTTACTTTAGTTTGTTAGAATTTGATCCTTATACTTTACAAAAATTAAATAATTAATCCAATTGAGTTACACTACTAAACTTTACCTTTAAATCATTGCCATGAAAATCATTCATAAATTTATATGTAAGTAATTAGAGAAAGATAATAATTCATTCCGCACAAGCTAGTAAAAAATCAATTCTAGCAAATAAATTGAATTATTAGAATTTTAACAAATTCTAACAAATCAAAGAATGGAATTAAAAATAAAATATGTTATTTTTTTAGTATTTTTTTTATAATACTTTTAATAAATAATTATCCTATATAAAAAAAATTCCCATGCAGAGCGGGGCAATTATTCTAGTTGTTGTCAAAAGACAACTTTTTATTTATTTATTTGGTTCTTACAATGCAATGCCATGCCATGCCATGCCATGCATATAGAAATAAATAAATCATGATTACGCCTGTTAAATACACTCGCTAATATCTTTTAGCCTAAAGCAACAATGTTTAGTGAGTTTTTCTTCTTTGTATTTTTGTTCATCATTTTGAGAAAATTTTGGACCGACTCTCTTATTTAATTTCACAAATAATTTAAAAATAGAAAAGAGAGGAAGAAAATGATTAGAAATCAATTGCAAGCAATAATCACAAAAGATGGGCATTGCCAAAACATATGATGGGATTCGAAAGATGATGTTTAGTTGGTGTGGTGCATCAAGTAAAAAACCACATCAACATGTCATTTTTAAATATAATTTACTATATAATAATATGTGATTTTTAAAAAATATATATAAATCCTACTCTTTAAATCTTAAATCTTTGTAATGATGTATTGAGTGTTTTTTTCTGTTTCTTTAGATGGTAAGATTGTATATTTATATGATATGAATACTGTTCATTTATGTGATATACTAGGTAGGTTCCATATATGTCAACACGTATTATATTCTAGATTTAACACGTATTTTTATGGTCCTATGCACGATCCCACGAGTGACTGTGCAGAAGAATGTAGGTACCTCTCCTGTGAACACTTAGCATCATGTGAGCTCAATCTGTAAGCTCATTATGCAAGCTCAATTTGTGAGCTCATTATGCAAGCTCAATATGGATCCGGTCTAAAGCCATTTGGATTGTGGGCCGGTAATAACAGGTATCATAATCTGCAAGCTCAATCTACGAACTCATTATGCAAGTTCAATATAGATCCGATCCAGAGCTTCAGGTTGTGAGCCGATAATAACAAGTATCATAACAAGATGATATTAATAGTTCAAGGAAGAGTATTTGGAAAAAAGTAAAGATAAAAATCAATTGATTTTTTTATTTAATATTAAATTTCATCTATCTCTAAGTAATTTTTTTAAAATATTTGATATAGTTTTATTGTAAAATTTATACTTCATAAGTAGATTAATTTCTGAAGTCACATGTATTTAATTAGTGTTTTAAATATTATATTTTAAAAAGTTTTAACTAATATTAAATAATATTCTTTATTCAAAATTTTAAATATAATTAAAATATATTAATTTATTTAACAATATGTATATTATAATAAATTTTAAATTATAATTAAATCATTTTAACATATTTAATCAATATAATTCTTTTTAGGCATAATGATAAAAATAGTCCTTAACGTTTAAGTGTTGGGTCACTTTGGCCTTTAATGTTTTTTTGGAGCACTTTCACACTTAACATTTATTTTTTGATCAAATTGATCAGTTTTTAACGGCTATTCTGACGTGACATTTGACTAATGGACAACATAAATCATTGATGTGGCTGTCCAAATATATTTAAATGCTGACGTGACACTATTTTATCTTATATGCCACGTCAACAAATGATTTTAAATTATTAAAATTATTTTTTTGAAATAATAATTAATAAATAATTATTAAATTATGATATTTTTTGAGATTAGCAGACAAACTGAATCAAGTAGGCTTTTGCTTTATTTGATTAATCAAACTTAATCCATTAAAAATTTGGATTTTTGAAATTTGAAAATTAGTGTTTCTAAAGACTTATAGAATAACAAAAATATGAAACAATGAGGAAGAAGAAGATTTGTAACACCCAGGTTTTTAAGTTTGATTTTTAAAAAATTTTAGATTTCAAAAACCCAAATTTTAGTTGGTGGATTAAGGAATTTTAGGGAAAAAATAATTTTAATAATTTTAAAATCATTTGCTAACGTGACATATAAAATAAAATAGTGTCACATCAGCATTTAAATACATTTGGACTACCATATCAGCGATTTATGTTGACCGATAGTTAACTAACGGCCACGTCAGCTTCACCGTTAAAAATCGATCAATTTGACTAAAAAACAAATGTTAAGTATGAAAGTGCTCTAGAAAAAAAACATTAAAAGCCAAAATGACCCAAGAACTAAAGTGACCCAACACCCAAACGTTAGGGGTTATTTTTGTTATTATGCCTTCTTTTTATACAAACTATAAGCCTTAATTCTATCTATAATTTCTCTTCAACTTTTAAATCCAAAGAAAAATATATTTAGAAAAAAATTAATTTACAAACCTCAATTCTACTTATATTTAATCATAATCTACAAACTCATTTTGCGAGTTCAATATGAATTCAGTCCAAAACTATTCGGATTGTGAGCTGATAATAATAGGTATCGTAATAAGATGATATTAGTAGTTCAAGGAAGAGTATTTAGAAAAAAAAATTAAGATAAAAATCAGTTGATTTTTTTTAATTTTATTTAATGTTAAATTTCATTTGAATTTGAATTTTATTGCGGTAATTTTTTTAAAAAATATTTGATATAGTTTTATTGTAAAATTTAGACTTCGTAAGTAGAATAATTTCTAAAGTCACATGCATTTAATTAGTTTTTTAAATATTATATTTAAAAAAGTTTTAATTAATATTAAATAATATTCATTATTGAAATTATTAATTTATTTAATAATATTTATATAATAATAATAAATTTTAAATTATAATTAAATCATTTTAACATATTTAATCGGTATAGTTCTTTTTATACAAATTATAAACCTTAATTCTACTCATAATTTCTCAACTTTTAAATCGGAGGAAAAATACATTTAAGCGCACTTGAATTGACTTTCTCTTCGTTACTATAATAGCAATAGTATCACTTGAGTTAAGACTCAATCAACAAATACAATGTAGTCTTACTTCATATAATTATTGCAAAGCAACATTATAGTATAGATAATATTTCTAAATTTCAATGAGCCCTTGGCATTGTTGGAAAAAAATATGAGATCATGAGTCTTTAAGTATCCAAGTTTGAGTCTCATCATATGCAATTGTCAATAGTGGATCTCCAATTTTACCATATACCATTGTTATTTGTGGGTTTTAGTAAAATAAGTCAATTTTTATTCGGATTATTTTGATTCTTAGTTCGTTTGTGTCTCCAATTTTACCATATACCATTGTTATTTGTGGATTTTAGTAAAATAAATTAATTTTTATTCGGATTATTTTGATTCTTAGTTCGTTTGTCCTTAGTATAAAAGAGAAAGAGACAAATGTTGAGGAGTTGATTTAAAAGATGCAAGGAGAAAAAAATTGGTATGAAAATGAAAAGATAAAGATTGCAAATTTCTCCATTGTGAAATCATTTTGTTGGCCACAAAAGAACATTTGGTTGGGAAGTGTACTCAATTACCCACCCCCATTTTCATAAATAAATTCCACATTTTATATTTTCTTCCCATTCTTATTTTTAAATAATTCATATTGAAATTGTGTTATTACTTAAAAATTTTTTTAAATTAAATTAAATTATTATTTGAATGAAGGTTTAATTATGTTGTGGTATGTGATGATGACAAAATTTGGCATAAGTTCATCCACAACAATATCAACAAAGCATTAAATTGGTAATACGGTGCACCACTTATTTTTTTTAAAAATGATAAAATTATTTCTAATCCTTAAAGTTTTTTATTTATTTATGATCCTAAAATAGTTTTCTGACTTCACCCCTGTCTTAATATATAGCATGTCGAGTATTTTTTATTTGAATAATCTCATTATAGTTTTAATCATATATGTTTTTTTTGACACAATATTTAGAATTATTTATAGCTCCTCAACCTATAAATAGGAGAATAATACGCTTCAATACACTCGAATCCACGTCTTCCAGCATTGACAACAATATCCATGCCAATCAAATTAAAAATCAATCGACATGTCAAGTATTTATTTTTTAAACCTTGATATTATCATAATATTTCACATTGTTTTAAAATAATTATAAAAAATAAAAATTATGAAAAATTATTTTGGTTTTTCAATTTAAAAAAATACAATTTAAACATATTTTATTAAACTTTTCTAAACTTTATCATAATATTTTATAAGGTAAACTACATCAAATATCATCTAATTACGGGTTTTTTTTGTCACACAACTATAAATTTTTTAAAATCATCATCAATCTATGGGTTTTTTTTTTGGCACTTAACTGTGAATTTTTAAATTGATCACCTTATGAACCCAACAAGTGGTTCCAGTGGAAAAGAGGATGTAATTCATCCTAAGGGTTTCGGGTTCGAGCACCTGTGTGTGCAAGATGTGTGTGCGTTGTCAAAGGGTTAAGAAAGTATGAACAGATATTATCATATAATCACACTAATATATTAAAAAAATTGATCACCCTATAATCGAGATCTTTTTGTCCATTTCCGTTAATTATCGTCAAAAGTCTAATGGGAGGGTGTTAAAAAATTTGTATAATCACAAATTTAGTCCTCAACTTTTATATATTATATCGATTTAATCATAATTTAAAAATAACCCTCAAAGTTTATAAATAATCTCAATTTGATCCTAACTCTAAAAAAATTTAAAAAATATATAAAAACACATAAATATTTTTAAAAGAAATGTAATAATAAATTGTGAATTTATATTAATATTAAATAAAATAAAAAAACCCTCCCCTCCCCTAAATCAATCAACAAAGCCAAAGCACGTATATATATATATACTCTATAATACACTCAGATGTTCTTGAATTTGCATTCCAATCAAGGAAAATGGTTTTGGCAATGTTGTGCTGGAAATGTGCTGCAAAAGTCAAACACTATTAGGGTTTTGAGAGCAGGGGCAAATACAGAAGTTGGCAAGGATCTCGATTCTCTTAAAATGAGAATTTTTTATTTTAACTCTTTAAAATTTTAAAAATTTTAAATTAATAAAAATGAAATTACATTTAACCTTTTTAAAAATGATAAAATTTTGATCATTCAAAATTTTTTCTGACTTCATCCCTGTTTGAGAGGAAGCACGTAAATGCAATGTTATATAGCTTTCTAGCTAAAAGGGAGAAATAGAGATGAAAAAGAAAAGAGAATGGTGTAGCGAAAAGGGGGGAAAGGGAGTGGGATGGTGGGGAAAGAGAGAGTGAAGAATATAATTATTTTATTTAATACTAATATAAAATTTAAATTTATTATTATATTTTTAAAATATTTATATGTATTTATATATTATTATTTCTTGTCAACAATCATTTGTATATTTTTAAAAATATTTATGTATTATTATATTATTTTTTGAATTTTTTAGAATTAAGATCAATCGAGACGATTTGTAAATTTTAAGAGTTAATTTTTCAAAATTATAACTAAATCAATATAACACGTAAAAGTTGAGGGCTAAATTTATTATTATATCGATTTTTTATCACCCTCTCAATAGACACCTATCGGCAATTAACGGAAATGGACAAAAAAATCTCGATTAATAGGATGATCAATTTAAAATAAAATTCACAATTAAGTGACTAAAAAAGAAAATGGCATAAGTTGAATCACCTCTGGTCTAGTTTATCCTTCTTTTATATTTTCTATTCACAACACATCCAAAGAGGCCAAACTATAATAATTAAATAACATAATCCCATGTATTGGCTTGATGGTCAAAAGTGTCTATCGCTTCAGGTGTGACCTAGATTCGAGTCGCGTTAGTCGCTATTTCTAATTCACTAAAAAAATAACATAAAAAAAGGTAAAATTGTTATAAAACCATCATTATCTTCAAAATGTTATATTATCTTTAGAATATTACATTACCACCATAGTTTGAGTTAAACACACCCTTAATGATTTTTTAAATAAGGGTATATTGCACTTAAAATATTAAACTATTAGTAAATTTATGGTTTGGTCATTTAACTTTAAAAAGTTACAAAATGATCACTAAATTATTCGAAAGTTTCTATTTAAGTCTCTAGGCTATTAAAATGGCTATTTTATGGCCTTTGTTGTTCCCATGACCTGTGCCAATCAAAAGCTTTCCTTTCCCTTCTCTTCTACAGTTCATTTTTTCCATGAAACAATTTTGAATATCATGAATTTATTAACCAAAATCCAAACAAGTTTCTTCTTCGATATTCGAAATTGACCATCATATCAACTTTGATATAGGATATAATCTACTTGTCGATGGATATTGATTTACTTATCAACTGTTGAATTATCGCTTGAAACTAGTTAGTTGGACTTTAAAAGAACACAATAACCTAGTGACTTAAATAAAGATTTTTGAACAGTTCAGTGGCTTAATGATATTTTTTTAATTATTCAGTGACCATTTTGTAACTTTTTGAAGTTAAATAACCAAAACGTAAACTTACTAATAGTTTATTAACCTTGAGTGCAGTTTACCCTTTAAATAAACAACTTTATTAACCAAGTGGAAGTCACTAAAATGCGCCTACTGCGTAGACTAAAAAAAGGAGCTCCAATGACGCGCAGGATATTATAAAGCTACGCCGCGCCCAGTTTCGTCAAAAAAGTTGCTGATTTATTTAATAGAAAAAAAGAAGAAGAAGAAGGCAAGCTGACCCAATAAAAATGGCGACAAATGTATGAGAGCTTAAGTTTGATTTTTGTTGAAAGCTGCAATCGAAGAGTTCTTTAAGCTTTGATCATCTCTTTTTTTTCACTTCTTTGTTGCTTCTTTTGCCTCTACTAGTTCAATTCCCTGCTGAATCTCGCGCTAATTTTCTTTCTTTGTGTCGCAATTTTATTTTTGAAAAAAAACGGAGAAAATTGATTTTCAACGAGGTCATCGATCCATGTCGTCGGATATAAGTTAGATCTTTCTGCAATATCTTTGTTGCTCTCTATAGTTTCTCATTTTCTATTCGACGACTGAAACAAAAGTTTCTCATCCTTTAGCCAAAAAAAAAAAAAGATGGTGAAATGCAGCATCTTAAACGGAGTTAATTGCGATGAGAGTGTCATGATTTGTCTCACAAGTTTGATCTTATAATCGGCTTCTGCGGAGAAAGTTATATTAGTCTGTTTCTTTTTTTTTTTTTTTTCTTTTCCTTCTTGGTTAGAGAGGGAATGGGAACGGATAGTTTGTTGTTGGCAACGGTGAGACCGTCGATTAAACCGCGAGCGGGATTGAGGAGAAAACAGGCTGGAAGAGGCTCTTACAGAGGAAGCTAGGGGCTTTGTTGCAAACAGAGAAAAAACTTAGGTTGTGGGGGGTTGATTTTGATTGAAAATTTGCTGTTTTTTAGGTTGTTCAAATAAAAAAAGTTTGATCCTTTGTTGAGGGGAGATAGAGATGGCTAGCAGTACAAGTGGATGTCGGTTGCAGCAGCTACTGAGAAGTCTCTGCCTCAATACTGAGTGGAAGTATGCTGTCTTTTGGAAGCTTAAGCATCGTGCTCGAATGTCAGTACAATTCCTCTTTCAATTTTTTTTCTTTTTCGTTCTTTCTTTTAAGTTGATCATCATATTTGTTTAATTGATTATTTTGCAGTATTTCTTTTTTTAGCATAGATTACAAAAAAAATAGTATGAACATGTTGTCACGCTCCTTGGGGTCAGCTAATTTGGAGTTTCTGTGCATCTGCATCTAATTATTTGGAGTTTTCTTTATATAAGATGAATTGAGGTTTTGGTTATTTTTAGTTCGCTGTAAGTTGACTTGTTCTTTAGTCGGGTTAGAATGGCTTTGACCCCGGAAATTGGCATAGGATATAATTCGCACATGCTTGTTTTCTTCCCATTGACCCCTCTATTTCTAGTATTTAATTCACGTTGGCAACGTTGTAGAAGTTCCTGAAATTACCACACTTGCTTTTTAGCTTTTAATTCCCTTTTTTATTGAGAAAGAAAAAAAAAAGGGCCAATATCATTTGATTAGTTCAGGGATGGATTCTCTTTTTTTCCTCCTATGGTGTTAACATTCAAAATGTCATACTGAGATCATCAGAGGAGATAAATTAATAGTTAATCTGTTTTACCTCTTATTGTGTGGGATACTCCATTGGCCTATGGTGAAAATACAATTATGTGTTTGTTTGAGTGTTGTTCTTACTTCTTAGTATTGCGTTATTGCAGGGTGCTGACTTGGGAGGATGCATACTATGACAACCTTGACCAACTTGATCCTTTGGCAAATCATTGTTTCCATGATACTATAGAAAGCTTGCACTCTGGATGCTATTCACATGACACCCTTGGTTTATCTGTGGCAAAAATGTCTTATCATGTATATTCTCTAGGGGAAGGGTATAGCTCCATCCACTGATAAGTGATAACTAAGTTTGTTGTTCAGTTTTTGTATGATTTTGGCATTTTTAATGCAATGGTTAAAAAAACCCGGATGAATCAGGTCAAAGATAGGGTTTTGTGCCCTTTAAATCCTTGTGCACCATTTTTCTTAAGTGTGCATTGAGCAAACAATCTCAGTTAGTACGTGTAGCTTATGCAACAACTCTAGTTAGTACTCATCCTTTTTTTTACAGGATTGTCGGGCAAGTGGCAGCTTCTAGAAAGCATCAGTGGATATTTGCAGATAAGCATGTTAACAGCTACTGCTCATTGTTTGAGGTGATGAACTTTACCAAGTAATGATAGGAAACATACTGTTTCATAGTTGATTTTGATATTTTGTTTCATTGCTCTCATACTCTTTTCTGCCTTAATTGGGTTTGAATTTCAGTTATGTGATGGTTGGCAAAGTCAATTTGCGTCAGGGATCAGGGTATGGATGCACTTCCTCCACTTAAAAATATTTGCATTGCAATGTAATTATTTTGGTGATTACCTTGGTTCAACACATGGATGTCAACAACTGGTTAGGTTTCTCGGTAAAAGGTCAAAATCTTTGTGGGAGAGCTTATAATTTAGTGAAGGCATTTTACTCCACTTCAATTTTACAATATCTTGAGCTTGTTTATTTGACCTTAATGTAAAGAGAATATAAGATTTAACTCTCTTAATTTGTCTATGGAGAGTTTAGAAATAAATGCACTTCAAAATGTAGTAAAAAAATTGTCTTTTACCTAGAATTTAGTTTCCTTCTTATATATATATGTGGTTACTCTGTTAATAGAAGTATTTGCATTTTTCCTTGTAGACCGTTGTTGTTATTCCTGTTGGTCCACATGGAGTTGTGCAACTTGGCTCCTTGAATAAAGTAAGATGACTTCCAATTATGTTGATGTATTTCTACTTTATCAATGCTCATCTGCGTATCAATGTATATACCTTAAGTCAATGTTTGTGCAACTTTGAGGGTCTGGGATGGATATCTTTAACATTCTGAGATTTTTGTTTTGTACAAATGTCTCTTGCTGGCTTGAAAGATGTTATTACTTTTGAGTAAGTGTCGATGAAGTATTTGGCTTTTGAATATGTAGTATTCTTGTGTTGGTTGATCCTTGTAATTTTCATACACTTTTTGCATCATTTCTATTACTGGTCTATTTTCTTTTTCTTAGAATTCTCAACTCTATACTTTTTTTTTTGTTTATTTTAGATGGAATATAGCGAACATTATGGTAAGGAACATTCATGACTTAATTTGTTGAAGTCATTTTTTACATGATAAAGAGTTATTAAAGCATGTCTTAATATGACAAAACCCTAACATAGTTTAGTTATTCAGTTTCAATTATTTAGTGTGCAACTTTTTTTGCGGTTCAGGTATTCGGTTAGTTCTAGGAGATTTTCTACTTGCTTATATATTGGTGCTTCAAATTTGAAGCCTTCTTCAGATTTGGTATTTTATTGTCATTAGTACTATTATAATATCAAATACTCTAAAATTTTCAAGCTTATAGTTTGGACTGTATTTTTATTCTAGTTTTATTTATTTGAATGGAGCAGGTGTGCGAGGATGTGAAGCTGGTGAGTCACATCAGAAATGTATTTTTTGCTATTCAAGATTCTTCTGTAGGGCATATATCCAGCTCAATAGAATGTAGTATGAAAAATTCATTATTTAAGGTATGATTTACTTTTTCACTTTCTGCCTCTTTCTTTATGATAGTGTGTACGCATGTGACCTTGTGCATAACTACATGTGCATATGTTTATGAAGCATTTTTGTAATTTCCCTCTCTTTATCCAAAAAATATATTATATGGTAATAATAGTTTCTGCTCTTTATTTTGCAGCATGGTTTTCCAGAAAAATTATTAGATTCAGAAGTTATTCCTTTAGATAATGCTGTACAAAAAGATGGGCCAGATGGTTTGTTGCCTGGGTTTTCACATCCCCAAAAGTACAGTGATAGCTCATTTGTTCTTCCACTGTCCAGTAATATTCCCAAAGGGGCAACTGAAGTGGAGAATAAGCATGAAGGGCTTCAGCTGTCCTCAATAGCGAGTGATTCCAACTTGGAGCATCAAAATCAGTTGGGGAGGCATTTGATAAATAATGGGGCATGTAAAGGGGAGACTAATGGGTGGAAAGATATGAGTTTGGAACCAGAAAATGTCTATGCTAACAGTCCTGCTGTGGATAGCATAAATTTATTTAATGTTGCATTTCAAGCTGAAAAGTATGGAGCCGGTCATGCATGCTACTCCTCAAACTTCCTTAGCTATGCACTTAATGATATGGTTAAGCCGAGTAGTTTGAGTTCTTATCCAAAGGAGGTGCTGGACATACCCAAATCTTCAGACATAAAATTTCAAAATAATTCAAAGAAGTTGGGGAATCAAAATGATTTAATTGACATGGACTCAATAAACACAGATTTAAAGTTTTCTGCTGGCTGTGAGCTTTTTGAAGCACTTGGACCAGCCTTTTTGAGGAATGGTTTCTTTGCTGATAGCCAGGTAGTTAATGCAGAAGCTGGAGCTAATATCGATATGCAAGAGGGGATGAGCTGCAGCCAGTTGACTTTTAAATCTGGCTCAGAAAACCTCCTAGAAGCTGTAGTGGCAAATGTTTGTCATAGTGGCAGTGATATGAGAAGTGAGAGATCTTTTTGTAGATCAGCACAATCGTCGTTGATAACGGGAAATACTCCAGAGCCTTCAAGCCTAACAAAGTGTACTGTTAATTCAGCAGGTTGTTCAATTAATAAGTCCTCTCTTGTGGAAGATAGCAAACAGCACTGTCTGAATTTATCGGAGTTATGCGGATCAATGTCTTCAAAAGCCTATTCTTCAACATGCCCTAGCAATTCCAAGCAGTTTGAGAAGTCTTCAGAGCCAGCTAAGAACAACAAAAAGAGGGCTAGACCTGGTGAAAATCCCAGGCCTAGACCAAGGGACAGACAACTCATTCAAGATCGGATTAAGGAGCTGAGGGCGCTTGTGCCTAATGGAGCAAAGGTAATTTTCTTGCTGTTTAGATCAGTGTTGGATTCTGATGGTTGCTGTTTATACCCTTATAAATGTCAGTCTGCTAAAATTTCAAGAAAAATCTGCAGTGCAGTATTGATTCATTGCTGGAGCGCACAATGAAGCACATGGTCTTTCTTCAAGGTATCACTAAGCATGCTGACAAGCTTGGTAAATGTGCCGAATCAAAGGTAAATGCTCGTTCCATTTACTGGTTAATGATCTTTGTGACTCAGTAAATTAGAAACTGGGAAGTTCTCCATGATCTTTTTCAATTATTGGGGCATATGATTTAAATGAACTCATTCAAGTTTTGGTAGAATTTTCTCTTTACGGGCTTGTAGATTTATTTATAGATTATTGTCCTTTTTCATGTAATGGCAACATAATTAATGATCACAAGCTGAAATCAAGTTTTGTCATGATTTTTCAAGTGCCTCTTAGTGCCAGAAGTTGTCAGAACTTGGTGGTATAAAATTAGTAAGACTTGGTGGAAACACTGATCATCAGGAAGAGCATACCATGTTTTGTTCTGTCAGTGAATGTCTTGTTTTGATTCTTGTAGATGCATCAAAAGGGAGCTGGCATGCTTGGATCGTCCAATTATGATCAAGGTTCAAGCTGGGCAATGGAAGTGGGAAGCCCTCTCAAGGTTTGCTCAATCATAGTGGAAAATATAAACAAAAATGGGCAGATGCTTGTAGAGGTGCGTATAGGGTCTGTATAGGTTCATGAGAAATGTTCCAGTAGATAGTATTGTAGTTATTGTTTGTTAAGTTTATCATTTAATTGGTGGGTTCACTGCTAGGTGTTAATGTAGGAAGTTTTGTCCATTGTTCATTGGTTGTAGTTATTGTTCGTGAAGCTAATGATTTATGTTATTTAGGAAATTTTTTTCATTATGTCACTGGTATCAGTCTATCAGAAATATGTTAGAAAATTAAGAAGAGTTAAGTGAATAACGAAGGATGATTCTATGAGAATGTGACACCATAGCTTTTGCACAGTCAAAGATGAGACTTTATATCCACTGAAAACAAGATGAGATTTCACTTTTTACTCATCTTCATCATAATTATTATTATTATTATTATTCTCGGTGTTTTAAGTATTTTAGTTGATCCATGCAGCTGTTGTGTGAGGAATGTAGTCATTTTCTTGAGATAGCGGAGGCAATCAGAAGCTTGGGCCTGACAATCTTAAAAGGGATTACAGAAGCACATGGTGAGAAGACTTGGATATGTTTTGTGGTCGAGGTAGGGTTTATTCTCTACAATGAATTGTCTGGCATATTAGGGCTTGCACTTGGATTTTTTTCCCCTTCTGTAGGATCATTTGGGCATCTAAAGATCCAAGCATTACTTGCTAATTCGTAAATTTCAAAGTTCCATCTCCTACATGCTGGGTGCTGAAAATTGATGTCTAAATTGCATACACTGATGGAAGCAATTGTGTCAGACCAAAAAAAAAGAAAAGGAAAAAATGTAATCAAGAGGAAATGATCAACCTCTTGTAATGTGTTCTTGTCTTTGCATCTGAGGCTGTGGTCTGTGTTTTCTATCAGTTACGTGCCTGCCCAAAACATACACAGGAGATGCTGGTGGAACATGTTATTTGCTTCCTCTTGATATTTATGAAATTTATACATCGAATATATTATAAGCTATACCTCCTAAGCTCCATGCATGTATGAATTGCATTCCAAATAATTCAACTTTTAATCCTCTTATAACTTTGCTTCCCTTTTCCGAACACATTGCAGGGACAGAACAGAGTTATGCATCGAATGGATATCTTATGGTCTCTTTTGCATATTTTGCAATCCAAGGCTGCAAGCTAGCAACAATGACTTGTGAGGTTTTGGAGGCCGTAACATTGGCTCCTATTGTAAAATATCTTGAGTGGTTTGTGATTTTCTATTGGTTCTCTTGTTTTTGCCTCTTGTGTTTGTCTCTCCATCCCATAAGAAATATATAAAGGAAGGGAAAAGGAGGGAAAGCAGCATACCTAAGAAAACATTTTGTGAAGAGTTTTTGCTTCTGTTCTTCATAGTTTGTGGGAAATGCCATCTATAATTTTCTTCCTTTCCAATCTCATTAGACCATTATAGCTGGATATTTTTCCTTTTGTAACTGCTTTAATCTCACGATTAAGAACGCTTAGATTTAACATTCACCATCAAAGGAGCTACTGCACATGAGAATGAGAAAAACATCAAGATCTAAGTTGCAGATTACTTTTATATTAACGCTGATCAAATTAATGATTGCGTAGTTACTATAGTGTCATGGCATCATAAGGTTATTATGATGAGCTTGGTACTTGTCCTGCTAGCACCCTATCACCCACACTTAAAAATTTATCATTTTTGATGATGAGCTAATGAAGGAGAAAAGGGAACCCTAAGTTGTCATTCTAGTCTAGGTAAAACAAAGTGCTTGCATGTAACATCCATGCATTGACATCTCCGTTCATGTAAAAAATCATAGTATAGTGATGATTATGTCTTTACCTGAATTCAGTCGCCAATGTTTACTATAAAAGCTTGAGGAAGAGGAGGGATCAACCGGCTACTTCGGTGAGGGCCTCTGATATTGTCTTGAAGAAGAATTGAGAGGCAAGATTGGTCTGAATGCTGTTTGTAATGCCTGCACATTGGAGGAAAAAACAGGTAAATGGGAAAAATATGCCGGCTACTTTGATTATGCTTGCATATTGGAGAAAATTCAACTCGATTCGAACTTGAAATTCGAAAAAAATAAATTCGAGTTGACTCGAATAATTCAATTCGTTTAAGTCAAAATTCAAAATTATTTTTAATTTTTTCGAATTGAAATAAGTTTTGCTCAACTGAAGCAGGAAATAAAAAAGGGCAAAGAGGCTTTGAATTAAAAGGATGGCGTTTAAAAGAAGCACTAGGTAGTGATCATTCATGCATGAGCAAGGCTACAAAGATGATTGGTCGAACAAATGAATAAAAAAATTAAAAGAACAAATTCATGCCTTCCGCCTTTGATGTAGATGTAGGTTGGGTTGATGGTTTAAGGCAGTCACACTGTGGGTATCGAGAGTTGTTAAGAGTATTCTTTTAGGTGATTGGAGAAGTCTAAGCAGATTTTCTTTTTCTTGTTTTCTTCTACTTTTGCGTTTTGCTGTCAATCATCCGTTTCTAGATTGTTAAAACAATCATCCGCTTCTAGATTGTCAGAACATCCTATCGCATAAGATTCAGGATTAGGCAGATTAAATCAATTTGTACTTTCATAGATTGTTTGGGCTTTTGAAGCGATAATATAGCTTACAGGGTGCTTGCATATGCAATCATCTGTATCTATTTATGGCAGTTCTACTCACCTTAATCCTAAAACCTAATAAATATAGTACAACACTCTCGGCCAGTCCCACAGCTAGTCTTCGCCTTTGGAAGAAAACCAATGTCTCTCAAGACCATAACTATCCTTAATCGTTTATCCATTCAGCCAATACCTCTCGGACACCCTCAAAACACCCACGCTATAGTCGATCAAATTAAACAATGTTCCAAGTTGTACCAACTAGAAATAATATATGCCACCATGGTTAAAACAAATGCAAACCAAGACTGTTTCTTGTCCAACCAGTTCCTCACTGCATGCTCCTCTTTTCGCCGCGTGGATTACGCGATTTTAGCCTTTACCCAAATGGAAAACCCCAATGTTTTTGTCTATAATGCATTAGTCAAAGCTCTTGTTCATTGTCATCATCCCTTCACAGCTTTAGATTATTACAAACATATGCTCAGAGCTCGAGTTTGGCCCACAAGTTTCACGTTTTCTTCCTTAGTTAAGGCTTGTTGTTTGGTTTCTGAATCTGGTTTTGGAGAAAGTGTTCATGGCCATGTTTGTAAACATGGGTTTGAGTCACATCTCTTTGTTCAAACTGCTTTGATCGATTTTTATGCGAATGTTGGGAAAATTATTGAATCGAAAAGGGTGTTTGATGAAATGCCTGACAGAGATGTCTTTGCATGGACAACGATGATTTCGGGTTTCTTGAAGGCTGGGGATTTGGGTTCTTCGAGGAGATTGTTTGATGAGACGCCTGAAAGGAGTACCGCCACATGGAACGCTATGATTGATGGATATGCAAGAGTAGGGGATGTAGCGTCAGCTGAGTTATTGTTTAATCAAATGCCTGTAAAGGATACAATCTCTTGGACAACAATGATCAACTGTTATTCTCAGAACAAGCAATATGCAGAAGCATTAGTTCTTTTCGAGGAAATGAGAAGATATAAGGTTAGTCCAGATGAAGTAACCATAGCAAGTGTTATCTCAGCTTGTGCTCACCTTGGAGCACTTGATACAGGGAAAGAAATACATAATTATTTAATGCAATTTTTTTTTGACCTTGATGTGTATATAGGATCTGCGTTAATCGATATGTATGCTAAATGTGGGAGTTTGGAGAGTTCACTTTTGGTGTTCTTTAAATTAAGAGAGAAAAACCTGTTTTGTTGGAATTCAGTAATTGAAGGGCTGGCAGTTCATGGTCATGCAATTGAAGCACTGGCAATGTTTGACAGGATGGAGAGGCAGCATGTCAAACCGAATAGGGTTACTTTTGTTTGCGTTCTTACTGCCTGCACACATGCAGGATTAGTCGAAGTAGGCGGTCAGAGGTTTTTAAGCATGACTCGTGATTATTCAATCCTGCCTGGAGTTGAACACTTTGGCTGTATGGTTGATCTTTTGAGCAAAGCTGGGTTGCTTGAAGATGCTCTATTCTTGATAAGGAGCATGAAGTTGGAACCAAATTCTGTTATTTGGGGTGCACTGCTAGGTGGGTGTAAACTTCATAAGAATTTGGAAATTGCTCAGGTTGCTGTGGATGAACTGATGCTTTTAGAGCCATACAATAGTGGCTATTATACTCTTTTAGTTAACATGTATGCTGAAGTTAATCGATGGGGCCAGGTCGCTAAGATCAGGCAAATGATGAGAGAATTAGGTGTAGAAAAGAGATGTCCTGGGTCTAGTTGGATTGAAATGGAGAATGAAATTCATCATTTTTCTGCGTCTGATAACTCTCACCTTGCTTCAGATGAGATCTACTCGATTCTGGCTGAATTAGATGTGCAACTGAAGCGAGCTGGCTATTTACCTGCACTTGGGCCTTTACTATAGAAGTTTAGTCTTCATAAGAGGAAATGGCATCAAAACCAACCGCAGATTGTGGCGGTGCATGTGATTGATGCTTTGCAAGGAAAGGCTCTGGATAGAGCTCTAGTGAAGCAAAACAAGAAAGCACGAATTCGATGTAGTTGGAACTTGGAAGGCTTGTGCACTGGTAAGCTCTTGAAACTGGTAATAAGATCATTTCTTTTTTGTTGACTTAACTGCTTTTTGTTTTTTATGGCATACAGGATGACTAAGTGCAGCATCTCTATCCAAACTGAGGAGTGAAATTCTTCTAACAGACAGGTAAGCATCCAAATTTTTTCTGATTAACATATGAAATTTCCTTCTGAAGTTTCATTTATGAGATTTGAAACACAAGAAGCATGTAATATAAGTTCTTTAGTTGGAGGGAAAATAATTTTGAGTAGCAGAAATGCTACAAACCCAATTTAGAACTGATGTCTGGGAAAATTTTCACAAGAAAATTGATTTTATTTGCATATCGGTTTGCATATTTTGATGATGTTGAAGAGAAACATCGTTTGCTGTGAGTTGTTTTGAGTCCTAATTTACTTAAATTCTTCTTGGTAAATCCTTGATAGTGAGCCGAATCCCGATCTATAAGTCTAAAATGTTATAATGAAAAATTTTATGTTCTTTCCATGTGGCTAATTCTTTTGACATAATATAAATGCAGGAAACATAGGGCAAATCCTTTTAAGGGGAAGGTAATCTGGTTAAGAAAAGAGAAAAACTTGCATCTTGCTGTTGTTAATTAATGCTTTTATAAAATCCAGGTTGAGTGACTTAAGTGATGTAAACTCTTACTTGCAAATAGAAAGAATGGATTATCATCCACCCTACCTAATGGGAATCAAACCTAGCCCTTACTTGCAAACTCTTGTGGGGTTGATTTTGATTGAAGTTTCAACACAGCAAGGTTTATTCTTCCAGTTATTAGTTTGATTGTAATGATTGAATTTGATTATAATTTATTCAAATATTGTATTATTTGTGAGAAAAGCCTGCTCCTCTCTGTTACACCTGGGGTTGGTTCTTTCAAATCAAAGCAAACTTCATCTTCATTAGATATCAAATCAGGAGGCTGCCACTAAACTACTTTCAAGTCCTATCCTCTTCTCTGCCTTTCTGTTTCCTGAAACAGGTCTACTTTTTTCTCAATGTAAATTTTGATATTTTTATGTATTTATTTCGTCTTCCTGTTTCCTCGTTTTCTATTATATATATATATTGTTGAGGGAGATTGATTTCGAACCCTCAACGGAAGGAGTTATCTTCGTGTCAGGGTTTTATCTCAAATTTCTGAGGGGAGTCCAAAAGAATTCACAGAGTTTAAGAAACATCCCGATTGGTGGAGATACAACTTGCGAGCTCATTGGAGAGAGAAGTGATACCATGGTTGCAAAGATAAGACCTATATAGGCTAGTCAAGTAGTAGTGTCCTTACCCACTAATACCATATAAGGGTATGGATTCAAATTCCACTAATGTCAAATGCTAAACATTTTTTTGGTGGTAAGGCTCTCTTTAAACTTCGTGAACTTGTTGGGCTCTCTTTTAACTTAGGACACAAAACTCAAGATTAAAACCAAACATAGGCATTTTAAATACAATATTTCTATTTTTAAGGGCCCAATTAGTTGCACAATGGGGAGAGCTGACCCCATAATATATATTGTGATAAAAATGACTGAGTGTGTATATATCCAATAAATAGTGATATGACAGGTTTCCCAATCATTACCGACCTTAACAAGAAAAGGTATGGCTATACAAAAATAGGGTTGGTGTCTTTGTCTTAGTTAAGTTGAAAACACAATCACTCTGTAATAAATATATCCATATAAATGCAAGCTTTGGTGGTAAACGAATTTTTTTTTTTAAAGAAAAGAAAACTAGTTGCTGCAAGCAATAACATATTTTGCTCGATGCACATTGCCATCAACTTTCTACCTAATCATTAATAGTTAAAAAATAGCTTAAAAAAATAAAATCTATTATTGACTTCACTTTTGGAAGGTTCATATTATTGTCTGAAATTAAGCGTTCAACTCTCTAAATTACGACCAACATCACACTCTAAACTATGCCTCTTTCGCCTTTCTTGTTTGTTTTCTTCCTCAAAGAAATGCCATTTTTCTTCATTACATGGGTCAAAAAAAATTAGAGCCTATTTAAAATATGAGTTAAGTTCAATATTCAATGATTGAGCCAGATTTAATTTATTTGTTTAAATGTGTGATACATTATTTTATTTTTATATTTATGTAATTTTATATCATATAAAAAATTAAATTCTATAGTAATATATAATAAATATAATATAAACAAAAAGAATATGTGAGCAAACCTAAAAGTGATTTGAATAAGGGTCAATCTTGAATAAACATGAAAGATAGTAATACTACACATTATACTCAACTCATAAACCCTTCCAACAAACATTACCATTTCAGCTTATATGCTTCATCAACTATTCCACCAAATCTTGAAAAAAAAGAGTAACTCATTCATAGAAAAGAGAAGTTAGGAAAATTATGTTTAACAAGAATTCATCACACTTATTTTGTGGATAAAAAATAATTTCTTTTAAAAAAAGTAATTTTTGATAAAAATAATTATGTTTTGGAGGTAAATTATCTAGTTAACCACTGTAAACAAGAGTCATTTCTATTTTTCTCTCTCTAATTTTTTTTGTTAAATAGATCATTACTTTAAAAAATATCAAACTAGTCACTCCACCATTATGGTAAAAAAATGGTGACGTGGAATTTTCAAGTATTTATCCATTTCCTCCTTATTTCCATTTTCTTTAATTTTTCCACATTTCCTGTTTTACTCTTTATTTCTAGACTTTTTTATATCTTTTAGTTTTCATCTCTCCTCCTTTTCTCTTTTTTGGGTAAATTACACCAACAATCACTTAACTTTGATTCAACTGACAAAACAGTCACTCTGATATTAATTCAATCACTTAACTTTCGAAAAATAATAAATCAATCCTTTTAACCATTTTCCGTTACATACGTAACGGAAAGATGACCTGTCATCTTATTGTGTAAACGATCCCAATTTAAAACCCCAAGTAAAAGAAGAAGAAGAAGAAGAAGAAGAAGAAGAAGAAGAGGAGGAGGAGGAGGAGGAAAAGAAGAGAAAAATTCTAGAGTGGTTCAATAGTATATGAGGTTGTAGATCGCAACGACGACGGTGGGGCAAGCTTCACAAAGAACAGTTTCGGTGACGAGAACGACCAAAAGCTTTTCTTCGCCGTATACGACCAAATGCACCATCTCATCTCATGTCATCTCCACTTCTTCTTCTTATTATTTTTCTACTGTTAACTAGCCATGTCGATAGCTCGGATCATAGAGTATTCCTATCAGATGCTTTGGACGTAGAATTTGTCATGGTTTAGGGATAAAACTGTGTGGTTGTTGCTATCGCCGCATTTGGGAGGTTGGCTTGGTAATAAAAAGGGTAGCTCATTGTGACATTTCCACAAACAGATGGGTTACAATATTTGTTTCTGGTTTTGGCGACACAAGATTGGAAGATGTGGTTTGGTGACACAATAATGGCAGCCATGAGGGCATAGATTAGAAGCTGTGGTTTGGGTTTTGGCATGGCAAAATTTGGATAGGGAGAGATTGGAAGGTAGAGAAGGAGACAAAAAAGATTGATGGTAGAGTAAAGCAAATCACCATATTTGAAAACAGAGATTATTGGGATGGTGAAGAAGAAGTATAAACATATTAGGTCATTTACGCAAATAATAAAAATATTGGGTCATTTATTAAAAAAGGAAAAAGGAAGGACAAAAAACAGTCACTCAATTTTGCCTCGTCCAACGTGATGAGTTAACTGGTTACGTCAGCTGTCCCATTAAGCTTGTGACGAAAAAGGTTAATGGGTGACTGGTTTGTCACTTTTCGATAACGTTAGTGACTGATATGTTATTTTTCGAAAGTTAAGTGACTGAATTGAAATCAGAGTGACTGTTTCGTCAGTTGCATCAAAGTTGAGTAACAGTTGGTGTAATTTACTTTTTTTTTTTACTCCCGCAAACCCTATTAGCAACCCTAATTCCTCAGCCAACATTGTCGCTCATCCCTCTTACCACTCTCGTCTTCCTTTTCTTATTTCTCTTTTGTTCTTTTTTGTTTTAAAAAAAAACGCTAGTTATCATGCCTTTCTCCACCATCGCTGCTGTCTGCCGTTTTGTATCTGACAATGAAAGACACCAAAACACCTCTTCTGTCTCCTCTCCTCTTCTCCAATATTGTTTCTTTTGAAATGAATGTGGAACATCTTAAAAATGTCATTTGAACCAAAGCCAAGAACTCTCCTAATTTACCCAGGGGCGGAACTAGGATTTCATTAAGGGACCAAAATAGCAAACTAGCAACCAATGTCTCTCTTTTTATAATAAATTTATTTTTCTAATTGTTGGGAGATCAATCTAAAATTATTTAATCTTTTCTACAAAGTTTTTAAACAGCTTTTAGTATTTGCAAAAGATGTTGGTAGGGTCCAAGGCACCCTCTAGCCCCCGTGATATTCCACCCCTGAATTTACCATACCACTCACAACGACAGAAAGAGTTGGGTGGGGAGGCGTTTAGGTCCGATAAGGCCACCCAAATCCGACGATAGTGACAATAAGAGGGGTGGTTGCTAGGGTTTGTGGAAGGAAAAGAAGAAGAAAAAAGGGAAAGGGAGAAAAGATATTAAAAAAAGTGAAAGAAATAAAAGATGTAAGGTCTTAAAAAAATTAAAAAATGGAAATAAAAAGAAAAGAAAAAGAAAATATAACAGTGAAATGATTAATTTGATCACTTTAGATTGTATTAACAAAAAAAAAAAAAATTGAAAAGAATCAAAATAAAGATGACGTCTATTCAAAGCGACTAAGGTGGTAATTTATTCTTATATTTTAAAAGGACAATAAAATAAAACTTTAAAAATAAAAAATAGTCTGAATGATTATTATTTTTTTACAAAAATAATATAAAAACAAGTAATTAGAAAATTGGTTAAGAAAAAAATTATTTACGAAAATGAGTTGTTTTGAACAGTCCCCGTCAATGCTGCCTGATACACTGACAACACCACCCCGCTTTCCCCCAATCATCAAACAATCATGAGTTTTTTTTTAAAAGATTTTTTTGATGCAGCTATTGTATTAGGCGACACTAATATGTATTTTTTGAAAAATACTCGAAAAAATATGGGTATATCGATGAAAAAAGTGGCACCGATATGTATTTTTTGAAAATACTCAAGAAAATACGGGTATACCGATGAAAAAAAGGCGACACTGGTATGTATTTTTTGAAAAATACTCGAGAAAATATGGGTATACCGATGAAAAAAAATATTTTTTAACAGTCAAAATAAAAAATTTAATGGGTGACATCGGTGTGTCAGGTGGTACCAATATATATATATATATATTTAAAAAGATGCTTGAAATGAAAAAATATATAGTGTTAAGGGTGGAACCCGTGACTCCGTTTGGTGATCCAAATGATGAGGTGGCTTGTTTAACCACAGGGAACAAAATATCTCCAACTGGCAATGATCGAACAATGCGAAACGGAGATCGAAGAAAGAGTAGTTTGAAGCTTTGATAATTGTTTTAGAAGATTTGGAGTTGACTACTGGGAGATCTGAACCGTAGTAATCAATGAGAAGGAAGAAAATGAAATCTCTTGTTTGATGTCAAAATCAACATGAAAAGTCACCGTAAACTGTAACATCGATGGCTATTGAGTACGACGATTAGGGTTTTCAATTTAGAAAGAGGGAAAAAAATAAAAGCATTCAACGTGAAAAGAAAAAGAAAGGAAAGTTATGGCGCCCACGATTTTAATCATACTCAAGCTAACAATTAAATTTTAAATAAACTAGATTTTAACGTAAAAAGTTAAACAAAAAAAAATAGAAACATTAAAAGTACACAATTCAATATGTAATTTTTTAAGAAAATTAAAGTGATGTCGCCATGTTATCAAGCAATACCATTTTAATTATGATCATATTTTATTTATTAATATATTTATTTATAATCAAGATTGATGTTGCAATAATTTTTCATGAATAATTATAATTATGATTTATAAATTTATTTCAACATCATATATTTATTTATATTAATATATAATTTATAATAAAAAAATTAAAAAATAAAATATTTTTTCATATCCCATCCATAATTTTATTATGGAATATAATATAAGATTCAACCAATTAAACAGATCAATAGATTTGTTTATTAAGGGTACACATTCGGAAACATTGCCAACCCATTCCAGAATCATAATGTTTTGGTCAATCTTAAACCAAATCCCAATTAGCTTCTCCAGGTTGTCTCCACCTGTCATTAACTTTATTTCTTCCCTTCCACACTTCAGTCAACCTAAATTAAAATAATTATTAAAAACTTATATTTTGATTAAATTATGGAGGATAATTTTTATTTTTTTGTGTTATGTTTATAAGGATGACATGTAAGCAACTCTTAAGTATTAATAAATTTATTTAAAAAATATTTGTATGTCAAATGGAATTGGAGGAAAGCGGCGGTCGAAAATCATGGACTAAAGGATAACATTTTTGTTAATTCGCCGTAACGATGTGTTTCAGAAAGGAGCTATTATTTAAGCTACATAAATGACCGTTAATTTATCGTTTTATGAGCGGCGACCACGTGTAACAGTGTCCACTTCCACTCGTGTGGCATGTTCAATTGGTCAACAAAGTCTATGTGTTTTTTGTTCAATGTGCACGTGCACTCTTGAGGATTTTTTTTTTTTTCAAAATAACCATTGAATACTAATTTTATAAAAGAACAAATTTAATTATTCTTATATAATCTCAAAAAAATAAAAGAATTAAATTAAAATTTGATGATAATCTTTTCACGTAAAAAAATGGAAAAAAGACCGCGGTCATGAAAGACCTTTCTTTTATATATAGTTGTATAGTTAAACAAAGAGAGTAAAATTTTAAATAAATATATACAAGATAGATTGTAAAATTAAAGTAATTTTATACTTTTTCGTAATTTTTTAAATAATTAATATTTTATACCAATATAAAATAAAAATGGTTTTATATAATTGTCAAATATTTATACTTGGTATGTACGTAAATTTTTTAATCGGTTTGATTGTTGAATTGTTAAGATATTAATCGTATAAAAAGTTATAGAATAATGTAAAAGTAAAATTTCTTTAATTTTAAAAATAATAAATAAATTATGGATTATTATATTAAATATAGTCTTTTTTATTATATGAAATACTCTTTTTTAAAAATAACTTTGTAAGTCCTCATTGGCAAAATCTTTACTAATTCCCCAATTTGGGGAAATTAGGGGCTGACAGTAATGGATTACAAAGATTCCACTATAGTACCAAATAATTGGTGCAGCATAGGCCTACCTAAGAACTAGTGGTTCGTCTGATTTTGGTAAGAATTTTTAATTTTTATAAATTTCGTCTTGAATTTAAAAATAATTTTATGTAAGTTTAAGTATAAGAATATATAAATATTAATATAGAATTATATTTTTAATTTTATTATTTTTAAACAATAAAATATTATAAATTAGCACAAGTAATGCACAAGATAATAGCTAAGTTGAAATGAGGACTTGATTAATATTCAATTAGAATATTTTGTAATCTAGGATATAAGAATTTTGAATAAAATGGAAATCTAGGAATAAGATTGGATGGAGATGCTCTTAATTAAATTATTAACTTTATGAAAAGTTGATAAAGGGTACGGATGGATGTATAAAAAGAAAAAAAAGATGCTTTTCTTTTTAGTTTAACTTGTATAATTAAATTTAAAATTAAGTTTTATTTATAATTATAATAAATTAAAATATTTATATATAATATTAAATTATAATTTATATGTAATTTTGAAATTCTTCCCTTATTTTATAAAAATAAAATTTACTATTGAGTGTCCTAATATCATTATTAAAAGTTTAAAAATGAAGAATCACATGTGATGACATGATGGTTAAGAATGTTTATCGCCTTAAGTGCGACCTTAGTTCAAATCGCGTTAGTAACGTTTGTTGTTCGGGCTTAGTCCTGTTATTGTAATTCATCAAAAAAAAATCAATTGACAACTGTCAAAATCATCAAAAGACCCGACTTATCATCTCAGGTTCCAATTTTATAAACATTATTACCATGCTCTATCATGATAAGACCTTTTAAAAATGATCCCCATTAAATTTGGTAAAAAAAGAGTTTTATATATATAAAAGAAATTTCATAAGTGATTGCTGATAACTTTGAAGTATAAATTTATTGAAAGTTGTTATACAATTATAAAAAAAATCTGATTCAGTATACTTGTAGTTTAAGTAACCTTAGGCACTTCATTTGAAAGGAAGCTCTCACTCTGTTTTTTGAATGAAAAGACCATGCCCCTCTGTCTTGATCCCCGTTAATATCGTGTATCAACAAAAGTCAGCTTTTAATTAAAGATTATTATATGAATAATCTAAACTAAAGTTCTATGTTCTTAGAATTAAAGGTTTTGATGAGTTAAAAGTTGATTATGATGATGGTATATGAAATTATTAACAATAATCTACAATACATAAAGGCTTAATGATATTGTAATAGTGGCCACTCAAGATCATGTGAGTACATGTTCGAAAAGAGAGACTTGAAAGCTGTATTGTTTCGATATTCTTGATCTCATTGTCTTAAAAAATGAGGTCATTCCTCCAAGATCTTTAATGATAGCATATCATTTAATGTTGTACTTTGAACACTTTCCGACACTAACACATAGTTCAGGGTTGAATGTCGAACCCTAAGATTTGCTAAAACAAGTTTATACTTCAAAATAACTGTCGGAAGCCTTGTATGTCCGCACGAGCACCCTCCTTATTCCTTCTTCAAGCAACAACAACCTTGTATAAGCCCGAGTAGCTTTAGGTAGATGTCACAAAATCGATAAATACCTAACACCATAACATTGACTAGGTATGACCAACTCTTTAAAAACTTTGCACCGTTTTAGCTTTTATTCTCAATGTTCTCTAACTTAAAGCATCGGAGGGTGCTCTAGATGACAAACTCCAACACCCTTTGACTCGTTTCTTGTCTTACAGATCATTCAGAGCATCTACCCAGCCTGACTGAGATCACCTAAAGGATTAGTGTTGTATGAGGGATTTCTCTAAACAAAAGCCATGGATTCTTCTGCTGAGCAATTTGGTTTAACCATCATATATACTCAGATCCTTGAGTTGAGATCATCACTCCAAACAACCACCATCTAGTCACTTATAACTAAAAGAGCACAATTCAATTTGCTTTCTATCCAACTTGATGTCCTAACTGATGTCTAGACACAAGTTCAAACAAAATAGTTTAATAGCATTTTATAAATGGAGAGTAAAGCAAGGAAAGAAATCAATACATGATGTTTGTTAATATAGGTTGGATCAAAACAGGGGTCACACGGTCGTGTGGCCATGCCGTGTGACAAGGCTTAGATCGTGTGATTCTATGACATAACCGTGTTGTCCAACCGTGTAACAAACTGATGCCGTGTAATCTTGAGTCACATGGCTGTGTCACCAGGCTGTGTAATAAACTGTGGCCATGTGGATCAACCTGCATCCAAATTCAATAGTCCACATGGTCGTGCCCTGCACTCATGTATGGCACATGCCCGAGTAGTAGGCCGTGTCACAACCCATGTGCACCTAAACATGCCTTCTAAACCAAGAAATCGGACCTATGTTCACTTAGGCCACACGTTATGCAACACCAACTATTAAACCTATACAAAATACATCAAATACCTGCCAAAATACGCCATATAGCATCCAACCTAAGTACCTAACCAATATGTCATCATTGGCACAACAAATCAAACATTAAACATTAAACATTAACCATTCAAGCATAAACAACCTAACATTTCATGTCCGTTCAATTATCAAATATACTTCATTTTCTCATGTCTACATTTATCAAACCAAATTCACCAATTAACCAAATACATATAAACAACACTCATAACCAAGATAACATGAAAGATACCAAATAGGCTTATACCAACACAAGCCACCAAAACAACCAAGTAACCATTATATCTTACATCCAAATGCATGATTCATATCCCAAATGGCACAAAACATAACCAAAATGCTCATAAACATATATTGCAAAACCCTATTTACATGCCACTTATAACCGAGCCAAAATAGTAAATAACTACCAAAACAATTGACATATAGTGTGATCTCCAAAGACAATCCAATCAATAACTCGAATATGACAATCTACAAGGACGAAAATGAAACGAGGTAAGCTAACTTAAAACTTAATAAGTTCGTATAATTAAACATCACATACATATCATTTAAAGCATACAATTCAAAATTTACATATAGCTAGAATTCCTTGTCATGTTTCTCATTTCCTACCATACCAAATGGTTAGGTATGAACATATAACATCATCAAGATTTCAAGCTAGCATAACTCACATACCAAATCACAACTAACAAGTACATAACCTTTCATGCCATAAGATTTCATTTCTATACATTTCATTAACTATTTTGCCCAGAGAACTATAGTAAATTAAATTTGGATACGCGGGGAAATAATGCTCATACAACCTGACAATTGGGACATTAACCCTTACACAATGTTGCTTACACATGCTGATGAGAATCTACAACAAATGCTAGATTCTAACCATCGATATGGTATCCACCACTGGTACATAGTACCTGAGAATAAATTACCGGCACAAAGTTCCTAGGAACTATAACATCGGTACAAAGTACCTGATAACTGTAATCACCAACACATAGTGCTTGAAACACCCTAATGACATGTCATATGTATCCTAATCATTAACTAAGCTCACATTGGCCTTAACTCATATTCCATAATTTTGCCATCTTTATAAAATTTTACCGTGTTCAACTTGATCATATACCTCTCATACGATTATACCATTCAATTCATACATACACATTTTTCATGCTTTACAAATCAATCCTTCTTTTCCATTTTCATTACTTACCTCAATGCACCATGTCAAACATATATAAACACATATGAAATTCGAATTCAAATAATTAATAACCAAAATAAACCTAATATAAACTTACCTAAACAAAACAACAACAAACACCACATCAAGGATTGCTCAACGACTTTTCCTTTCATGCGATTATCGACTGTTGATATGTTTCTTGATCTATATATAATAATTTAGATCAATTAACTAATTCAATACCTTAAAATATCTAAATTCATGTATTTGATCCTTTAATGACATTTTATATTATTACCCTAAACTTTACCTCTTATTCAATTTAATCTTTAAAATCGAAACTTACACATTTATCACAATTAAACCAAAATCAAGTTATCCGAATTCTTTCCTATACATATACAACCCATAATTATTCAAATTTCACAAGAATTTCATGCTAAATTTATTATTTTATCATTTTAGTTCCTAATTTAAAACTAACCAAAATTCCTTTACAAAATAGTCCTAATTAACAACCAAACTTATAAATCTTTCATACAATTTCATAAACACCTAAAAATAATCAATGGAAACTTTCAAAATATTTGACAGTTTTACGAATTAGTCATTGGGCTAACTAAATTAAGTTACAATGATCTAAAAAATATAAAAATTACTAAAAACAGGCTTGAACTTTATACCATGCAAGAAGAAATGAAGCTTGGCCAAAACTTAGCTTAAGCATCCATGGAGGAATCGGTTTTGACAAAAATGAAGAAGAAGATGATAGTCATTTCATCTTTTGTTTATGTTTTTAATTATTAAATTATCTTTTAACCTTTTAAATTAACTTTAATTTCATAAAATACCCCACTTAAACCGTCCACTATATTAATAAATGTCTAATTGCATTTTAAAGCCCTCAATTCATGTTTTTATATCCATTTAATGCATATAAACTAATAGTGATTAAGTTTTGTAACTTTTACGATTTAGTCGTTTTTTCTTAATTAACTATTCAAATGTTAAAATTACCGAACCAAATTTCAATACGACATTTTAAAAACCTTATAAATATTAAATAAATAAAATTTACTGACTCACTAGTTGGAATTGTGGTACCAAGACTACAATTTTTGACACCATTAGAAACAAGCTGTTACATGTTACGCTTTGATACCAATTGTTGAGACTTAAAGTCGTTAATTGTTTGAATTGCCTAAGTTGAATGCAGGTTCTTGATTGTAGTGGCCACTATAGCTAGCACTACGAACACAATGTAAACAAAATAACAAAGAGCATAAAAGTTTGTTTATGCAGTTTAGTTTTTCTACGTTTGTGGGGCCTAGCTCAATGAGTAATTCTATTATCTTTAATCCACAATACAACAAGTGAATCACACTCTATCACTCTCAAAGTATAGAGATCTCATCCTTGTACCTATATACTAAAACACTTACCTTTAAATTCCCCCTGAGAACTTAGATTGTAAACACGATTGGTTTACACTTCAATTGCACTTGCATAATAAATTCCTCAATGAACAAATAAAATGCTCTCAGTACGCTATCATATAAGACCTATACAAGTCTCGTAATATATAGAAGTTTTTAGACTTGCTAAAATACTAAAGATTGATTATAATCCAATCCCTTAAAATCAACAACTACAAAATAACAAAAGTAATATACTAATAATGTTCAATAAAACGCGATCTAAGGAGATTCATTCTTTAAGGTAATATTCAATGCAATCCCGAACAATTCTCCATAATCAAATGGTTGTCTATGTTCAAACGATCAAACCCAATCTTCACAAAGCAACGAATTGATTTCTAAAGTTAGACTTCCATATCTCCAAAATATCAACATAGTTAATAGCCCAAATATTTTGTTATAATAAAACGCGAACAATAAATACATCAAGTTTTTCTACTTTGTCGCAGGAATGATGGTAGCTACCACTACTGAATGCCACTTAAAATGTTTATCCACAACTTGCCTCAACACATTCCTTGCTATTTCCTCACAGATTCCATGCCCAAATCTTTCCATTCCAATGATAAACAAATAAAGGGGCGACAAATCTTCTTGTATAATCCCACACGAAGGTTGGAGCCCCAATCCACATGAGTTAAATATTACAAATTAAACGTACTATATTTTTACGATTTCAAGATTGCTAACTCCTATTGAGATTAATCGAAACCCCACCTACATAATTGTGTAAAGGTAATTAATAATATTTTAATAATCCCCATAAAAGAATATTAAAAAGAAATACCTTGCCATCTTTGTATGTTGATGGGGTTAAGTGGCCAACAAAGTACACAAGAGTTAGAAAAGCCATTTTGGGCAATGGTGGGATAATGGCTGCCATTGCCAATCAGATCGATCGATGCCAATGCCATGATCAGCAAAGCACCAATCCTTGTCTACACGTCCACTTGTGTTCTCCAATTCTTCTTATTATAGGTGACCCTTGTCCTATTTTATATAAGGTTCCTTTGGCAGCTTTTTAAACAATAGAAAAGAAAAGAAACACACACATGCTTCACGACAAATCTCTTTTGTTTTTTAAAAATGAAAATGAAAGGAAAAATTAAAATCAAAATTTTCTTATTTACATTTTTCCCGGAAACATGCTTTTGTTAGTTTCCAACACTACTATTCATAAGTGAATAATATTGACAAAAAAGTATAGAATTAATAATATTATATATTGAATGGTCATATTTCGTTGAATGCATGCATTATTTGTATAATATTCAATCAAAATTATGTATTAATTTTATATATCAGATTTAACATTATTATTAGAAGAGGTTGGAGTGTGGGACTGTGGGGGCAAAGATGCAGAATGGTTGAAGGTCTACATGTTGGGTGTGTGAGAATTAAGGGTGACTGAAAGTGGATTAATGATTATATATTAAGATTAATTAATGATGATAAATGCTGTATTGCCTCGACAAACCCTGTACCTGCTCTACTTAAACTAATCCAAATTAACACGTTATAACCCTGTACCTTCTTCGTCTTCCTTCCACTGTCACTATCTTTTGTCCATTCCTTTTTCGAATATTTGCTTCCGACCATTTCATGTCCTCTCTTGGCATTATGTTAATTCAACAAAATATATGGATATATTAGTATAGATAGATCAAAATTTCTAAATTACCATGCATGTAGATATGGGATACTTTGACATCAATGAATGCAGCATGATGATTTTAGGGTTCTCAATCATATAGGAAAATTTGAAAGTCAACTTTCAGGTGGATTGTAGCAAAGGGAGAGGGACCACCATTATTTTGATCCTATGTATAGCTATGAGGTGCTACAATGGTTGACTGTAATCATATCTAGGGCAGCACTCAGGTCACCAAAACGAGAGAATTTCATTTCCATGATTATTTATGATGGGTAGATGAATGAATGGGTGTGACTATTGAATCTCCAATCCATTTGGCAATATGTATGCGCCATTATCATTGGCTTCAGCTACCTGATCATCAACTACCTCTGACTGAAGCAGCAGCTTCTTCTCATTATTTGCATATTTAAATAATAATAATGAGCCACACATGCTGCAGCAGATTTCAGACCTGAAAGCATGAAGATAAGTATAATATGTTGTTTCTATAATATATCAAATTCACCCTATTTAGGTTTTAAATCCCAATGCAAACTTATATGCTGTATATATAATATATCAAATTCAAGACTAATGTATTAGTCTGTGAGAGACTCTCATATGGTTATTTGATTAATTATCTTTTCATCATATGGGGAATTGATTTGAATTTTATTTGAAGAAGAATAAATTGGATCAATAAATCGATACCATGACCGATTCAATCACTAATCCGATTCTAAAAAAGTTTAACATTATTTTTTCAATAAAAAAACATAAATATTCATATCAATAGAATATTTTATATTGTAGGTAGAGAAGGTCGCTAAAACTAAAAGGTTTTACTAAAAAAAATAGCTCATCTCCATGAATTATTATGAAGGGGAAAGAGAAAAAAATGAAACCCAAGGAATTTTATATATGTATTTGAGACAAAGTACACTGTGTATGGTTAATATATTAATTTATTGTCTTGTGATTAGCTTAATTAAAGAATTTCGATACATACAGACATAGCCAGCTCTATCTTTGTCTTTATAAACCTTAAACACCAAATATTCAAAAGGAAAAACCTGAATTAATCTTCATTTTCATTTTTGTCTAGTATAAGTATATATGCGTATATTTTATAAAGAAACAAGAATCAAGAATGAAGAAATACCGTGTGTTGGCCTGATAGTTAGAATGTTTATCGCTTGAAGTGTTGAAAGCATATAAATGAGTAATAAATGCAGTGATGAAGCAAATAGAAATGGCTTTGGTTTGATGCTATTTCTTTTTTCGTATAAGGATACGGCATTGAACATCATTTTGAGAGAATGCAAGGCTGCAAGAGGGCTTTTTAAAAGGGAAATAAACAATTAAACATGTAGCCCAATAAGGGGACCGATTGTAATTAACAATTGATTATTAAATGATCCACCTCCCTCTTCCTCCGGTGTTTATAATCCCCTTTTGATGATAATACTAATTAGCTCAAACCTATACTCTCTCTCTCTCTCTCTAAGAACTAAAATAAAAACACCCACCAAAGTAAAAAAGAGCAAGATGACAGGTTGTGGTTCACCTTGTGGTGCCTGCAAGTTCTTGAGGAGGAAATGTGTCAGAGGGTGTGTTTTTGCACCTTATTTCTGCCATGAACAAGGTGCAACCCATTTTGCAGCCATCCATAAGGTTTTTGGTGCAAGCAATGTGTCAAAGTTGCTTGCTCACCTCCCTCTCAGTGACCGCTCTGAGGCTGCTCTCACCATCTCTTATGAAGCTCAAGCTAGACTCCAGGACCCCATTTATGGCTGTGTTTCTCACATCTTTGCTCTCCAACAACAGGTTTTGCGACCAGTACCCTTTGATCTTCCTTTTGATGTACAAACTTGATGATCTGAAAACCCTAACTTGAGTTTCAAGTAGAGATCTAATTACTGCCTTTTCTTGGTTAAAATTTGCACAGGTTGTCAATCTACAGGCACAGCTTGCTTCTCTCAAGGCACAAGCCGCTCAGAGCATTCCCAGTGGCTCTGTTACTGTAAACCCTAATGACAAATACTTTGGAAAGCTTCATAATCTCCAAGATGTTCAAACTTGGTTTCACCCAAATAATTCAAGCATGGCACCAAATTTTAACACAGATCTCTCTACAAGTTCATATGGGTTGTCGGATCCAACCAGCTCATTAGGGAATTTCGGAAACTCAGTCATCTCATCAGGATCAGAAGATTATGTCTCATTTACTACAATTTCTGAGGATGCTCCTTGTTCCATGTCTTCCTTTGACATGGTAACAAACAACAGACAATGGAGTAACTTTCAGGATGTGGATGATCTTCAAGCAATGGCCTTGGGCTATGCTCAACATTCATGATGATGAGGATGAAGGGATTAAAACCTGGTGAAGGCATCATTCCCATCTTCCAGTCTTTGAAATATTGCATGGTGCACATTTTAAGATAAATTTATATGCACCTTCTGTGGCTATAAATAAGAGCTAGGAACCCTAAAAATTTAAATTAATGTTCATAAAACCAGAAATCCTAAAATCTACCATACTATATATTTTTTCTGTATAATCTAGTGTAACCCTGGAATATTAATATATATAGTAGTGTAATATTTCCCCCCTCTGACAAAACTGGAGAAATTTATCCGATTACTACTAGGGATATCAAATTTTTGACCTAATAAACTACCCTTTTCCTTTTCTACACATACTTTCTCTTTATAAACTCTGTTTATTTGCAAGGACCTGAGTCTTAGTTGCTGAAATTCTCTCATACTGTCAAGAACATATAAACATCTATGAGGATGAACATTGGGAGAGTATGCTTACATCATTTCTATTGATACACATGATTATGATCCCAAGAGAAATATAATAAAATAAAATTACTCAACTTGGAATAGGAAAAAGATGATAGATGATGAAATCTGAAACGTCACCTAGCTGTAAAGAGTTAACTATACAGATTATGATCCGAATTATTTATTTCCCTAATGTTTCCACAATCAGTGATTTCTGGGAAAAATTTGATCAAAGCTGGGTTGCTTGAAGATGCACTATTCGTGCATGAAGCTGGAACCAAAAGCTGTTGCTTGGGGTGCATTTTCTGTACTCTTTTAGCTAACATGGATGCTTGTTTTTTATTCAATACATTTCAAACTCACACACCGACACTCACCTAAATTATCACACAGACAGTTTGCGGATCAATCCCGCAACCTTGGGGCGGGCAGGAATTTAATGAGAGAATTAGGCGTAGAAAAGAGATGCCCTGGGCCTAGTTGAATTGAAATGGAGAACAAAATTCATCAATTTGCTGCATCTGATAAGTGTCACCTTGCTTCAGATGAGTTCTACTCGATTCTTGCTGAATTAGATATGCAACTGAAGCTAGCTGGCTATGTACCTGCATTTGAGTCTTTAACATAAAATTTTAGTCTTTATTTTGGTAGAACCAAGATATTTTTTATGCTTGCTTTATGATCTAGGAAAGATTAATTCTTTCGGGATTAGTGGCTGCCCTCTCGATAATATCTTCTCTAAGGTCTGAACTTAAATTCTCTTCCCACATATCGTGAAAGTTGACACACCCGAGGCATATCGTCGATGCGTCTTGAATGGTTCTGGATGATCTTAGTGAAGTAAAAGCAAGCAAGAATTTGATGTAGTTGGAAGGCTTTTAATGGGATTATTCCTTTTTTGTTCGATTAAGGCCTTTTTGTATTTTTTGGCATGTAGGATGACTAAGTGCAACATCTCTGTTAAAGCTGAGGATTAATGAAATTCTTCTAACAGACTGTTAATTATAAGCATGCAAATTTTATCTGATTAACATGTAAAATTTCCTTTTGAGGTTTCATTTATGAGTTCTGAAATAGAAGAAGCATGAAAGATAAGATCTTTACTTGGAGGACAAAGCATTTTGAGTAGTAGAAAAGCTACAAACCCAATTTAGCATTCATGTCTGGGAAATTTTTCACCAAGAAAAGTGGTTGGAGTTGCATGTTGCTTTGAGGTGAAATTGTTTAAATTAGAAATTTCTTAATTTTCTTATTTATGATTTGAGGTGTTTTTGTTTTGTCATTTGGTATGTTATTAAGTGTTAAAATTGTAGAGTAGTTATCTTGGGTTAAGTGTTGATTGTGATCATTTTTGTAGCATCTTAATGTTTTTTTTATGGAATAAGATCGAGCAAATAAAATGTTGAGTAGTTATTTGTTTTGTAACTTAAGAAACAAGTGAAAAAAAAAGTAAATAATGAACACAGACAATTGTTTACGTGGTTCAGATCTTATTCTACATCTCGGAGTCTTGCTCAAAGAGAAATTCACTATAATCTTATGCAACATGAGATGATTTAAGCATGTTCATGGCCACTTTCTTTTCATAACCGTTTCCCTTTTAACTTCCTTTTTCAAGACCAATAAACAGAGGTTTGCTGGTATCATTTTGGGACTTATTTTATCTTTTGGAAGCAGACTAAGCACTTTAAAAATTCTCTTTTAACTTTCTTTCTACACAACAACTATTGTAGCTCGTATCTTTCTTAGTCCCTTATTACGTCCATCACCACCGCCTGCCACAACACTTGTTTTCTAAAGTTTACTCCGATCTTCCTCTTTGCCATCTCTCCACGACATCTTCTTTTGCTAGATTGTAACATATCCTCACCTTATCGAAAGAACTCTTTACATATTAGCGACTCCACTAGGGAGTAGCAATTACATTCAGTGAAACACTAGTCATATTTTTCCTTTAATTTTTACCGAAAACTATGGAGGTTTTAGAAAGTTGAGATAATTGAATCCCTTCCCACATTCAAAGACTTGATGGAGATGATGAAGTCAAGCGAGAAAAAGATGCGAATGTTGGAGGTCAATAACAAAAAGATTATGGAGACAATCTCCCAAGTCACACCTTTTTCCAACGACATTCCTTCTTTTATCAAGCTCGCAGGAAACACTTTCCACCAAAGCCACTCTTATCCAAAATGAAAATGGAGAAAATACACCTGATGCTTCTAATCTTGTGCATCCTATGACAAGTGGTGCTACCAACATACCTACCACCTACACCATGACTATTTCCACAAGAAAACTTATCACCACAAATGTAACACCCTATACTTGGTCTAGTCACTTGACCCGAGCTATAAGGTATTACAACTGTTAAAAATCAATATCATTCAATAATTTATCATAAATAATCACCCACTCAATAAAACATTATTAACACAAGCATTATATGCTATACAATCAAAATCGAGATATACTCGAGCTTACGAATATCTTAAATCAACTCGAAAATGATTTAGGACTAATTTGAAATTTTTGTGAAAAGATAGGTAAAAAGTGATAACAAGGGTTACATGACCATGTGACCAAGCCGTGTGACAAGGCTGAGGCTATGTAGTGCTATCACACAGCCGTGTCCCCAAATCGTGTAACAAACAGATGCTGTGTAAACCAGGGTCACATGTCCGTATCGCCAAGCCGTGTAAACCAATATCTATTGTAATATTTATAAGTGTTACAATATAACACTTCGAGTATTTCAAGGACTGAACCTAAGGTATTGCCAAATTGGTAAATGTGTTCATCAAGTTAATTACCAATTAAGCAATTTCTAATCCAATCGAGTTGGAAATTATTAATGCAAATTTCAAAATAAATTGTTTGTAAACTAAATTTAAATTATCAATTAAACAAACTAATCTAATTTTCTTCCTTATTGCTTTAGACAATGAAAATGATAAAATGATGGTCGATTGATTCGTTACTTGCTAACTAAGCTAATAAGCTTATATTAGTTATATTGTTTGTCATTCTTAGCTAAGAATCTCCTCTCGGTCTCATCCTAAACTAAAAGTTATCACCTAGGTTTTCCTCTTGGTCTCACCTGGGAATACATATCTCCTCTCGGTCTCACTACTCGACACAATTATACCGAACTATCTAATGATAAACTCTCCTCTCGATCTCCTTTATTTAGATTTTCCACTAGAGGCATCAATTCTAGCATATTAAGCATTTTGATATAATCGAACAACCAATTAATCAAGAATAAACATTAACTTAAACTAACAAGTAACCAATCAACCAACCATCAACCTATTTAGCACATAATCAAACTTAAATTTCAAATAAGCACTTATCAAACACATGGTAAGCATAAAATAAAGGTAAAGGGTTTAAAAATGCTCATTCAAATTATGAAAATCCAATGAAGTCCAAGAGTTTGATCATTTTTTTTTACATAGTCTTCAACAATAAAAGAAGAAATAAAAAACAACAAAAATAACATTTATTCTAAATCTAATCTAAAATTGAAAAGAAAAGAAAATCTAACCCAAAACTATGAAAAACTAAGGAGAAATGTTCGGCCAGTAAAAATCTAAAATCAAAATCTTATAAAGTAGTATTTATAGTTTACTAACATTTAACCTGGCATTGATCATTATGCCCTTAAATGGAAAGAAAAAGACTTAAGCTTGTTTGGACACAAAATTGTCCCTGCAGGTTTTCACCCGTCAAGAAGCGACACTCAACCTTCAGTGTCGTGATACCTAAAATAGTAGCTAAATTTGGGTCTTGGGGGTCTCAGTGTCGCGATAACACTACAAAAGGACTCAATTTCTTTACTTCAGCACTTTTAGGGATATCACACCTTCCATGGCATTGGTGTCGTGATACTCACTCTGAATGGTGTTCTCCTCAAGTCTTATTGTCTCCTTACACCAACTTAATCACATTGTTAGGTTTCCTATGACACGTTTTGTCAATTTGGGTCTCAAAAGGGTGTAAAACTAAACAAAAACATTTATTAATGCCCATAACTAAAATTCGACAAGAACATATAAAAGACACTTAAATTGCTTGATAATAAGCTCCTCAAGTATATTGGAGAGCCTAAATTGACTATCAAATTACAACAAATCACTTATCTAAAAAAGGGTATTAACAACTTTATGCAATTTTCAAGGGAAAAAAATGGTGTTGTCCAGGTGCAATTGGTTTAAATATGTATACATTCCTAAATTTCTTATAACTAAATAATTAATCCTTATCTAATTTATATTTAGCTGAGATTTTGCAATTGTAAAACAAATTTACAAGGAAAATTCCATAAACAAAAGCATGATCCCCTGATGTTGGTTACTAGATAAATGCTTGGATGTTTAATTAATAATTATGGAATGTGTGCTTCAAAAGGATTCCAATTTGGCATTGGAAATACTAGTATTCTACAATAAGTTCAAATGGAGGTCAGAGAGGAGTTAGAAAAGGTGTTGTACCATGAAGAACTCTTATGGCGTCAAAAGGCAAGATGTGATTGTTTGTCCCTTAGTGACCGTAACACTAAATTCTTTCATTCGCGGATTTCTCCCCATCAATCTTTGTTTGGTCCTTTACAAGCTGGTTATGAAAGTCATAACGAACCAATTCAAAGTCATTTTTTTGAATATTATTGCCCCTGAGCAAGTTGGCTTCGTAATAGGTAGAAAAATCATCGGTAATATTATAATTGCGCAAGAAGTTGTCCATTCTATGAGGAGCAAGCAACAAAGTCAACGGTGGATGTTTATTAAGATAGACCTTGAGAAAGCTTATGATCGGGTGCGCTGGAAATTCATTGAAGCTTCACTCTAGGCTACAGGTATCTCATCTATAACGTCATCATGTCTGCTATCACAAGTTCTTCGATGCAGATTCTATGGAATGGGGTTCCAACGCAAAAGTTCGAACCTGTCAGGGGTGTTGGTCAGGGCTGCCCACTGTCTCCATATCTCTTTATCCTGTGCATGGAGTGGTTGGGTCACAACATTCGTTCCGCTATTGGCCCTGGTGTTTGGAAACCTATACGACTGTCTTGTTCAGGTTCGGTCTTGTCATATCTCTTTTTTGTAGATAATTTGATCCTCTTTGGTCAAGCAGAAAAGAATTAGGCAAAAGTTATCAAAGGAGTCCTGGATACCTTTTGGGACTTCTCGGGTCATAAGACTAATCTGCAAAAAACCAACATCTTTTCACGAGGTATAGATGACAATCTAAGGAGAAGCATTAGTAATTTCTTCGGTTATCAAAATGTGCAAATTCTAGGATGCTATCTTGGAATGCCTCTCTTTTATGACAAGGTAACCAACAATACCATGTGTTTCGTAATTGATAGGGTGCGTAATAAACTCTCAACTTCGGATGCTCGAAAACTTTCTCCATCTAGGAGAGACACCTTGGCTCAATCGGTATTGCTAGCAATCTCAAGTTACTTCATGCAATCCAAGATGATTCCCAAGGGCTTGTGTGATGAAATTGAGCAAATGGTCAGGAAATTCATATGGGGGTCCTATAATGACACTCGAAAGTTGACTTTGGTTAATTAGGATTCAATCTGCCAACCTAGAGCGCATGGTGGGCTTGGGTTGAGGTACTTGAGGGATCACAACACTTCATTCATGATGAAGATTGGTTATAACATTGTGACAAACTTTAATGTTCTATGGGTCCATATTCTTAAATCGAAGTATAATGTAAAAGATGGTTTGCCGAAATCCCTTTTGAGAGGGTAAGACTCATTCCTTTGGCGTTCTCTTGCAAAAGGTATGGCCCCTAATACGTGAAAATTTAATATGGTCAATTGGAGTTGGAAAAAATATAAATTGTTGGAGGGATCCTTGGATCCCAAAGATTGGGGCTTTAGAAAAACATATCCCCTCTGCTTCAAACTTAGACATGAATTGTCCCCTCAGCGAAATGCTCACAGGTGATGGTTCTTGGAACATTGATTTCTTTCACCTTTATTGTTATGATGATATCATTGCAAAGATTGTACGAATACCACCACTACACCCTTCTGTCGGACCCGATAGGATCACTTAGGGGGTTTTGTGACGGGCTCTTTCTCTTTGAAAAGCGTATATGGAAAGCTAAGGGAGGAAACATGGAATTCGAAAGAGGATGCTTGGAAACTCTCTTGGAAGTTTCAAGGACCACAACAAGTTCGAACCTTCATTTGGCTTGTTTTTAAACACCGAGTACTTACGAATGTAGAAAGGGTTAGAAGGGGTATGGAAAGTGATAGCTCCTATAAGCTCTATGGTCACGAGTTTGAAGATTTGTTGCATGTGATTAGAGATTGCTCAGGGGCTAGAGCTATCTGGAATAAAATTCTTCCAGTCGAAAGGGGATCTCATTTTTACTCTAGGTCCATTCATGAGTTGATGGTAGATAACCTCCAAATAATCACTTTCTTACTTTGGGTGGAATTGACTGGGCTTGCATATTTGGGATGGTATCCTGGTGCTTTTGGAAGAACAACAACTGCTTTGTGTTTCAGGATAATGCTTGGAGTACGGAGGATATTATCAAGACCTCCTATAGTTGGGCAAGACAATATGTTATCGCTTCAAAACCACCTTCTCACAAATCTCGTCCTTTCTTTGCTACTTCACCTTTGGTTCGTGATTCGGTTTGCTTGAATACTGATGGCTCGGTTAAAGTTAAGGAAGATTTCGCTTCAGTTGGGAGACTAGTATGGGACTCTGATAGTGTATGGATGTTTGGGTTCTGCAGATATTTTGGCAGTTGTTCTGTTTTGGACACAAAACTATGACCCATCTTGAATGGATTACATCTCGCATTGGATCGGAGAGTTAAATGTATTTTGATTCAAACAGATAGTCTCAAAGCTACAATCGCCATTTCAAAAGAACCTAGAGATCACAAATCAACTTTGATTAGGAGAATTCAACAGCTCTTAACAAAAGCGCATCATTGGCGCATTCAACATTTTCCTAAGGAAGAAAACAAAATCGCGAAAGTGCTAGCTAAGATGGTTCATAATAGAAGACCCGGTGTGCGCATTTTGATTAATCCCCCATTCAAGGGGTTTGTTTAATCGCTTTTGTTTAATTTTATTTGTATCACCAAACAAATATATAAATTTTGATATTTTTTAATTCTTATTCACGTCACCATATGTATACGATGTATATCGTGTTTCAAATTACCTACCATTAATTAATGATGAGAGGTTTCCCCACCATTACCGACCTTAACAAGAAAAGGTATGGCTAAGCCAGAATTGGCGGTATTTATTTGCCTGCCCCTTAGCCTAACCTAGGGTTGGCGTCTTTGTCTTAGCATCCTATGTAAAGTTGATAAACACACGCATAATACCAAGCTTTGGTGGCGCAGTAAAATTTTAAATGAATTTATTTTTTTATTAAAAAATAAATGAAATATTTCCTCAATGTACTTTGGTATAAACTTTGTATCTATTTTTTAATTAATAAATATTAGTTATAATAATAAAATACATTGTATTTTTAAAGATAAAATAAGCTACAAACATATTGTTGAGAGAAACAAACATGAACTTTGAATATAAATCGTAAAACAAATATTAAATTCACAAAAAAATAATAATTAATTTTTTCTTAAAAGAAATAGCTTCGGAAAATTAAATTCTATTATTGACTACACTTTTAGAAGCGTCCTAATTGTTGTTTGTTTTGATTGTAAACTACACTTAACTTATTAAATTATTAGTAAGTTTATGTTTTGGTTATTCAATTTTAAAAAGTTATAAAATGGTAACTGAACTATTTAAAAGTTTTCATTTAAGTTATCAGGCTGTTAAAATCGTTATTATAGTTTTTTTTCATAAAATAATTTTGAACATTACGAATCTAAGAACTAAAATCCAAACTTCTTTCTTCATCAATGTCTAGCACAAACTGTTGCAAATTCAAAAGAAATCTTAGATAATATAAATACTACATTTCATCTTGAATGGTGAATCCATTTTTTTTTTACGAAAAGTTAAAAATTAAAATAAGTAATTAATTTAATTAGTATTGTTAGTGTTGCAAATTCTTTGAAAAAAATTGTTAACATGAAGACAGTTGGTAATAAATAAGTTAATTGTTGAAAGTAGTGATTGAGAAAGTTGACACTTCCTCAAGCACTGCAAAACAATAAATAAGATATGGGACACAAAGATTGTTTATACAATCTCTATGTTTGTGGAGCCTAATTCAGTAAGAAATATCCATTATCTCCAACATTTATAATAAGTGAGCTTAACTCTATCACACCCTAATGACAATTCTCTCATTTTAATTTGTACTACTGAAGACTGGTGCTCTCATCACTAAATTCATCTCTATGAACTTAGCTTATAAAACCACATCACACAGGTTTCACAATCAAATGCGTTCTCACAAATAATGTTCCACTCTTGAGCAAATTAATTGCTCTTAATTCTCTGTACAATAACCAATACAATAGAATAATAACAAGCAAAGTACACAAGAACTGTTGGTAGCTAAGTTTCAACGGTCCAATCCGATCCGACTTTTTCGGTCCAAGAGATTAAATAGATATAATCCGATCCGATTATCCAAATATATTTTTCCAAATAAATTTACAAATATTTCCTTTCAAAAAAAAATTATAAATATTCAGAAGCTATAACTGTAGCATCATATTTTTCCCCACTAAGTCAATGTTGAACTAAATCCGATTAGCTTCTCCAGGTTGTCTCCACCACTGATTGAACTTTAATCCATCCACACTATTAAAAACATTAATGCCCTCTCTGTGATGCAAACCTGGAGATTATTGGACCCCATTTTGTGGTTTGGACTTTGAACCTTCAAATTTTGCTCCATTTTCAAATTACTTCCCTATTATTTTTTCTTATAATACTTGAAAAACTTAAACCATCTCAATTATACTTACGTTAAATAAAACAAAATCTAATGTATTTAATTATGAAAATGGGTGTTTGTGAATCATCATCAAACGACAATTTCGTGGCTAATGACATCAAAATGTTGGGGATTGAAATTGATATTTTAACGTCTAGAACAAGTCATAACTCACATGACATTTAATATGTAAGAAAAACCCATTCAATATATACATAAAGATTTGATAGGGACTTAATTCATGGTTTAGGAATAATATCTAACCCTGGTTTTTTGTCCCATTCATTACCATAGACCACTTTAAGAAATTATAAAAGTTTCTAGTTCGTGATTAAACTATGGAAGATAATTTTTTTAAAATGAGAGAACTAAATGTATATTAATATAATGAGAAATGGTTGCTGTTGCTTAAATTTTTGTGATCTCAATAACTTATTTCTCTACCCTTAATAATATATATATGGTAGAAGTTAAATAATGGGAATTAAGAAAGCTTAGATTTCTTGCAAAGAAATACACTTAAAAATGGCCCCATTTGTAACATGGGTGTCGGCTTGACTGGTCTTTGCAACGATACAAAGGTTAGCATTACTCTCCAACATGGTCTTTGTCCATCAACTAAAACTTGCCCTTCTTCAAACCCTACGAAACAATGCCCCCACTAACTTTTCTAAATATGCCTATTTAGTATTTAAAATTTTGAATCATAATTCGATTGAGTCTTAGCTCAATTGATATGGGCGTTGTTACCAATATAAGATGACGTGAGATTGAGTGTGCTGAAGCGCATTATTCTCCTATTTATGAGTTGGGGAGGGGCTATGAATAGTTTTAGGTATTGCGTAAAAAAGAACCGATATGATCAAAAGGCCCGGTCCTGAGGGTTGTTTGGAGGTGAGGCCGCTTAGGGTTCAAGGTTGAAAGAGGTCTAAAATATTGTTTTCCAGTTTTTAAGGGGCCCAAAAAATTTTTAACTTTTAAAGGTAATTTTTTACCGACTTTTAAAGGACCCCAAAATGTTTTTTTAGCTTTTAAGGGTTCAAAATTTTTTTACCAACTTTTAAGGGACCTAAATTTTTTTTTTTCAACTTTTAAGGAACTTAAAATCTCATTTTATTATTTTGCCCAGGGCCCTAAAAATATTAAGAACGGACCAGATGATTAAAGACTATAATGAGATTATTAAAAAAAATTGAAACATGAACCTACAACAAATGAAAGATAACTACCAATTGAGTCTTAACTCGATTGGCATGAGCAATGTTGCCAATATAGGAGAATGTGGGTTTGAGTGCGTTGAAGCACATTATCCTCCTATTTATGAGTTGGGGAGGGATTAGTAGTAGTTTTAGATATTATATCAAAAAGAATAAATATGATCGAAATCTATAATGAAATTATTAATTAAAAAAACAAATAAAAGATAACTTATTAAATACATAGCAATATTATTAAGATAATTTACTAAATCAGTTGCCTTTTAAGGAAAGTGAAGAAAGATGGATCATTGAAGATATTAATATTTTGATGAAAAGGATCATTCAAAATATTGACTTGAAATTAAAGTTGAATTATAAAATTAGAGCGCCGCTCGAAAATCATGGAAAATTTCCAACAAAATTTGAGACATTAATTATATGGATCTTGTTAATTAATTATAGAATTAAAAAGAAATAATAATATTATAGGGAGGAGTAAAATTAACTCAAATATGTACGCGAATATAAATAATAATAATAGTAATAATGTAACATCATTTACAATAATAAAATTCATAGTTCGATATATGGGTAAATAATATTTTTTTGTTGGCATTACATGGTTGATGAAAAGTAAACGTGGTCATGGGACGTTTATATTTGTGATAAATAACTTGATTACTATTTGATACTAATTAACTTTTCATTAAGGAAGATATAATGGTTACCATAAGATAAAATAAGATCATATTGAGAGAATAAATTTATCCCAAAAAGATTAATGATATCCTATGAGGGTAACACACTTACAACAAAGTCATTGGATGAGCACTGATCGAGTTGCTTTCATAATGATATGCCATTGGAGAGAGCTTAGTCACGATGTTATAGTGAAATGACTTCATTATTAAATGAGTTTATAATAGGAGAAAAACTGTAACTTAATTATAAATCATTTGAGCCTCAATCGCATATGTCCAATTGATCATTCCGCTATCTCGTTGAAATTAGAAATAAATTGCATGTTAAGTTAAATGAACAGAAACAAATAGTAATCGTAAAAATTAAGAAATGAGAAACATCTAGAAATGAATGTGATTTTCTACAAAATGAAAATGAAATGGAGAAATGAGAAGTTTTGAATATGAATATAGTTTTCTCCAAAATGAAAATGAAAATGAAAATGAAAATGAAAATGAAAATGAGAAATGACCTGAAAATGAATTTATGATTTTCGAATTAAATGAAGTTTAAAAATGGAAAAAAATCATTTGGTTATAATGAATCCGTTGAATGTAGAAATATTAAATACATTTTTTTATAAATTCTTTTACGATAAAATCATTATTATTTTAACGAAATTAGAATTGAATTAAAAAATTATTTAATTGAGAAATTAATTCATTAATTTAAAAAATTTATTTTAAAAAATAAAAAAAATTGAATTGCATTAAATTATAAAATATTGAGTTAAAAATATTTTCTTATAAATTCTTTTAAATTTAATGCATCTTTCTTTTCAAACTCAACAAGCATGCGATCAATTAATTTTCGACAATAAACAAAATTTAAGATTTTCCTTTTATTTTATTTCTCTATTTCATCAGAATGAGCGTGAATTTGTGTATATACATCAAAAGAAAACCAAAAGAAGTATATGAAAATATTTACTTACTTATCGCCTCGTGTGTTGGTTTGATGGTTAGGGTGCTCATCATTTCAAGTGTGATTTGGATCACGTTGCTGTTAAGTCTTTACCGTCCTCTTGTAATTCACTAAAAAATATTTATTCGTTTAATTAAGTTTACGTGTGACTAAAATTAGAATTCTATTTTATGTATAGAAAATTTTGCACTCTAGGATAAAAGAATGGATTGCAGAGTTAATAGATTTGAAGCAAAATCGACTTGTTTTTTTTTTTGAATATGCTGATGTGATAACATAATAGTATCTATTCATACAACAAAATCGATTTGTTGAATGCCAACATTTGATAAAAAAAAGTATATGGATCATCTATGTTTTTTAAAGGCTTGACATTGTAATAGTGGCCACTCAAGATCATGTGTACATGTTCGAAATAAAGAGGAAAGAAAACAGACAGAAGTGCAAAAAGACACTTGAAAGTTGTATTGATTCGATATTCTTGATCTCATTGTCTTAAAAAAACGAGGCCATTCCTCGTAACCTAAAAAAACTTTAATGATGAACTGATTTTCTTAACCTAAAAAAGCATCTTTCAATCTAATTAGGCAAATTTCTTTTAATCAAATAATAGTACATTTTTTAACATGAAAAGAAATTGATGAAAAAAAGGCTTCAATTATGATTTGCTAACTTCTGCAGATGGTCGAGTACATCCATATATATTTGAATGTTGTCGTTTATGCACTTTTCGACACCAAAACATTGTTCAGCGTTGAATGTCTTCGGATTTAGAACATCATGATTTGCTTGATAAAGCAGAAAGAAAATTTAAAATGTTACAGTTTGTATGATCCAAATCACGTCACTTGTTGAAGAAATAAATACAGTGACAAAATAAAGGGATCTGTAGGGGTGAGAGGTCGAGGATCGTAGGTCCAAGGTCTCTTGCGGTACGGATCATACCGCACAAATAGAATCCATATAGAACTACACTTCTTCTATTTGACATTGATTAGAATCGGGTTTTTCAACATTTAAATAGATATAGTCGAAACTCCTCTTGTATCATTCAGTTTTCAACATTAGTGAATTTTTCTTCCTCTTCCCGTGATTTTTTTCCCGAAAGAGTTTCCACGTAAAATCTGTTTGTTTTATTTTTCCTTTTAATATTTCTTTGCGATTGTTTTATTGTCATTATCGACATCTATTATAACATAAAAGATGAAAAATTAAAAGGGTAGAAAAATAGAAAGATGAAAAGTATAATTTTTCTTTCTCTAAGTGTACTTAGTAGGAAAGATGAAAAAAATGAAAAAAAAAAGTAATTTTCTTTCCCTCTATTTTTTGGTAGAGTTGAAATATGAAAGAAAAGAAAATCAAATATATAAAAAAATGCATAATTATGAACTAACATACACTTCTATATCATTTACTCTTCTCTCATCATTCCAATTTGGAAGGTTTGGCTTTTATGCATTAGGATGGAAAATGGTTGTCTTTGCTATTTTCTTCCCTACCAAACACACTCAAAAATTATTTTCTTTCCACTTTTTCACCCTCTTCTTTCATCCCTCTAATTTTCTATCCAACCAAAACATACTGTTAATGTTTATTCAAAGAGGGACCCATAAAAAAAGTTTCCCTTCTTTATTAAAAAAATATCCTACATTTTATAATCCGATTATTCAAAACTAGGGCAATTAACTATTGCTTGAACAATTTCAAACATCCTACTGTCTACTAGTAACAAACATCTTAGTGTCTATTAGTTTTTTTCCTACTGGTATCTACAAATAGTGTCTCAACTATTAAAGGAGTTCTCTCCATTTATTTGGATTCTTTGAACACAATTGGAAGTGTATGGTGATCGCCTCTGAACGTACTCCCGTTCAATATGTATTTTTAGGCTCTCACAAGCATACGAGTCAGGTTGTAATATAGTTTGTACAATGGAATACTTGGTAGTATTCTGAGGATTGTACACAAAGGAGGCTTAAATAAATAGTGATTTATATCCCTTCAAAGGAAAGAAGTAATTAGTACTATCTTTAAGGATTATAGTACGAAAGTAAAATAAGGATTTGTGTTTGTAAAACATAAAAGAAAGTAAATAAAGTAAAAGAACGAGATATGTAGATTTAATGATAAGATTTAGGGAGATTAGGTCACTTCAGTATGGATTCTTTAGTTATCGGTTTTGGAGAGTTTGCTTCAATCAACTAGTCGCTACCCTAGCAGGATCTTTCAATCTTCCACCAACATAACAAGTCAATAGAGACTACTTATCGCTAGATGTCACAGTCTAAACTGGTTTGGGGAAAAAGTCTTCACGGATAGCCAATACCAATTTTAGGTTCATTCCTACCTTAATAACTTTCTAGTATTGTCAGGCCTAGTGTTTGTTTCACGTTCTTCCTTTCCCAAATAATTGATCCTATTGAAAGTTCCTGTATACAATAACTAAATAACCATACTTCCACTCCCTAATCCCTCACAATGGGATTAGTTTCTCATGGTTTCTTTAAACATCATAAAAACAATAATATAATTGAACAAATGATTGAATAGATGAAATAAAAAGAAACTTGAATTGTATAGCAATCTGTCGAGAAATAATTTTATGTGTGTTTATAAGTGTTTAGTATTTCGATCACAAGGTGATTTTGTTGACTCTAAATTCTTATATGTTTTTAATTAAACTTGGCTTGAAGGAATATAGAAGTAATATTGGAAACTTAGGATCAAGAAGCTTTGATAAAATGTTGCTTACAATGAAAGATTTTAATCCCTCATTTAGCCTTTTAGATTATGACTTCTCACTGGTACCTTTCTATGGGAGATCAATAAGGCAACCACTTGTTATTAGGAAAAGTAGTGGGAAGGTAATTTTCATATATTTACATGATAGAGAAGGAAAGTAGGGAGAGTACATCAAGTTTCAAGTTTTAGTAGACATAAGTAAATTGTTGTGTAAGGTTGTTGCCAGTGCCAATTCACTTTTAGTTACAACTCATTTTGCAATTGGATTGTTGTGGAACTTGTCATATACGTTAGCATATTTTGTATAAACTACTCATAAATCAGGAGTTAGAAGCACTTAAGCTCTGGCATATGCGTTTGGGGCATTTAGGTGAAAAATCCTTGAACTTACTTATAAATTAAGGATTATTAAAAGAAGAACTTGTAAAGTGGATTTCTGTGAGCATTGCATGAAAGGGAAGCAAACTAGAGTGAAGTTTGGGACTACAATCCATGATACTAAAGGAATCTCGGATTATGTTCACTCATATGTCTTGGGTCCCTCTAAAACAAGCTCTTTGGGAAGAAAACATTATTATGTAACTTTTATTGATGATTATTCCCAAAACTTGTAGGTGTATACAATGAAGACAAATGATTAAGTGTTAAGAGATTTTCGTAAGTGGAAAATGATGATGGAAACTCAAACAGCCAAAAGGATTAAACATCTTTACATAGACAATGATGGAGAGTATAAAAATTATCCATTTACAAATATTTGTGAAGATGACAACATCATTAAACACTTCACTATCGAATCTACACCACAATTGAATTGGGGTGGTAGAACGCATGAATCGAATGTTGGTGGAGAAAGTTCAATGTATTCTATCCAATGCTGGATTGGGTAGAGATTTTGGGTTGAGGCTATAACTTATGCATGTCATCTCATTAGTCATTTATCATATACTACAATTTAAGGAAAAACACCATTGGAGATATGGAATGGGAAGCTTGCTAAAGATTATGATTCCTTAAATATGTTTGGTTCCACTGCATACTATCATGTTAAGGAATGAAAGTTGGATCAAAGAGCTAAGAAAGTAGTGTTCTTAGGGATCACTTTTGGCATAAAGGGTTTTCATCTATGGTGTCTAGAAACAAAGAAAATTATCTTCTGCAGGGATGTCATTAAGCATGTGGAGTTTCAAAGAGTGGTGATTCCAACAAATGCAAAAGTTAATGGTTCTCATATGGTAAGAGAATCTAGTAGAGAGGATCTAGTAGAAGAAGGATAGTCCAGTGAAGAGGAGGTTCAAACCTAAGAACTTCCACAACAACTTGAATCAATTGCAGCCAATAAGCCGTGGAGAACAATTAGAAAGCCTGTTCGCTTTGCTAATATGGTGGCTTATGCATTCCCAGTTGTAGTTGATGACATTCCTGCCACTTTTAATGAAGCATTTTAAAGTTATAAAGAAGAAAAGTAGAGGATTGCCATGAATGAAGAAATGTAGTCCCTTCATAAGAATCAGAATTGAAAGCTAGCTAATCTGTCAAAGGGAAAGAAGATAATTGGGTGCAAGTGGATGATTGAAAAGAAAGAAAGATTTTTGGGCCAAGATGAGGTGCAATATAAAGAAAGATTGGTGGTGTGATGCAGTCGAAACTAAAAATATGATTAAGGCAAGTGCACCTATCAATTAATAGTATAGTTACGGTGAGCACTGATATCGTTCCCACGAAGACTAAAAGTACTAGTAATAGTTATCTTTCTATTATCTAACCGATCGAATAAAGTGATTGTTTTAAACTAATTTAACTAAATTAATAAACTAAAAGTGCAACAAAGATTAAAGTATGAAATAATAAGTGTTTTTATACCAAGAAGCAAACAATACCCAGGAAAGACTCCATCTAGATTTTATCTGCCATTATCATTCTGAATTAAGCATTTTATTCACTTAGTATTTTGATCCGTAAAAATCCCTAAATTATGCTATTACCTCTATTCAAGCATAAAAGCAACTGACTCTAGGTTGATTAATTGAAATTTCTTTCTAATTAAAACCCCTATTGTCTTATTAATTCGATCTATGGATTCCCTTATTAGATTTGACTCTAATCCGGTAGATTTATGTCGTCGTATTTCTAGGATTGCATACAACTCCACTTAGTTATGCTAGATCTACTCTTAAACAGAGTCTATTCCTCCTCTGATTTAAGCACATCAAATAAGAATTAATATATCAAGAATATTAAATCAAGAATTAAGCACACATAATTGAGAACAAAATCTAAGTATTTATTGCGTAAAATCAGAAATCAAATGACAGAATTCATCTTAGGGTTCATCTCCCCTAGGTATTTAGGAATTTAGTTCATGCTAATAAATGAAAACATCTCAAAAATAATATAATCGCAAGATAAAGAAAAACTCATAATAAAATCAAAAGAATTTAGAAAGAGGTCTTCAATCTTTGTGGAGATCTGCTTCAAATACGGCTTCTATAGTGTTTCTTCAGTTGTTTCTTCAATAATCTCTAACGGCTAGGGTCTTGGGAACGGAGGATTTTGCCGAAAATTGGAAGTAGTAATTCATATCATTCCATCCCCTATTTATAATACATGAAAATCTCTAGTTGGATCCAAATTAAATTTTAAAAAGATAATTAGAATTAAATCTAAACAATAATTTCCTAATTGGATCCAACTTAAACTCTAAAAGCCTAAAAGATAAATTAAAATTAAATATAAACAATATAACAATAATAATCCTAAAAATTAATCCTAAGAAATAGAGTTTAAATTTAAATAAAGTCTGATGTCCAATATATCTCTTCCTAACTCTTTCACATTCACGCTTTTGCCCCAAATTTTCCTTTTAATCTTCGATTTAGTCCATGGCCATGTGTCTAGCTCGCGTGGCTCCTAAAATCTGCTCTTTTTGTACGGTTTTTACTTGTTTTTCGTTCCTTTCATTCCCAAATGCTTTCTTAAGTATAGAAACATGAATTTAAAGGATTATGAACATAAAATTCATTATTTTAAATAGATTAATCATCCAAAAACACATTAAGAATGAGGCTAAAACATGTTACTTTTGGCACTTATCAAATACCCCCACACTTAAACATTTGCTTGTCCTCAAGCAAAATTCTCAACCCACATTCAAGTTAACTTTCTTAATTCTTCATTTTTATCAATAATGTTTCAGGATAAATTGCAAACAATCATGCATTGAAAATTCATCTAAAAGAACACTAAAGATTCAAGCAATCTAAGCTACAAAATTTTTAGCACAAAAATATATGTGTCTTCCATTATCTAAATAATTATCTTAAATTCAAAATCAACAAGAATTGACATCCTCACTAAAGATTCACTCAAAGCACTCAAAGTGTTTAAGGTTCATTAAATAAGCTCTCAATTGTCAAACACAAAATGTTATTACAATAAGCTTGCTTGAAAATCAAATCTTCACCACTGTAAAATGACATAACACACCAATCAAGAGGTCTTTTCAAGGTTGTAATGGGGCCAAGGTTAAGGGTATGAAAAAGGCTAGAAAAATTAGTTAAAATCGAGATCAAGTTGATAAATTACCAAATTAGAAAAAAAAAACAATCAGTTGTTGAATTGAAAGAAAATAAATCAACACAAATAATAAAGAATAAACGTAAGCTTTTCAACAATATATGGAACTAATGATCCTAGCCCAAACATATTTTTGTCTTTTTCTTCTTTTTTTCCCTCAATTTTTTTCTTTTTTTTTTCAATTTTTTTTTCAATTTTTTTCAATTTTTTGATTTTTTTTTCTTTTTCTAAATAATAAAATTCAGCAATTCAGATAGTAGAACATAGTTAGGCAACTTAACCAAATCAAATCTCGACAAAAAAGAGTCAATAAAGGGGTAAATATACCACAAATATATGGATCATGGGTTAATATTATGGGTTTAATGAATAAAACGATGTTAGGCTGAAAGGGGTTCACTAAGGGTTAATTTATTAGGTAAACTTTTTAAAGGTAAAGGGGGTTTAAATCCTAAGTGCCTCTATCATCTCAGCATATCAAATCAGTAATGTGGTCTCAACATGTATAATCAAAGCAAATTCTAGAATAACAAATCAAGTTGATATACATACAACCAAAAATAGCATGAGCACGAAATAAAATATATACTCTATAGGCTCAAAAGCTCACAAGAAAATTATGGTTTTGATGTCAAAACCTGCAATTTTAAAATTTGAAGATAATGTTTTAATTTAGGGAGACAACTTAAAATATTTAATTCTGAAGACAACTCATCATGCTTGACTCTCTCATATCCTAAAGATTAAATCATCAAATACATAAAAAATTCACAAATCAATCTCAAAACAAAATCAATAAAAATTCCAAATAGCAAAAATTCACTCTAATGGGGTATGAGAAAATTACTTTAACATAATAAATAATTTAGAGATTTTATCACAATTAATACACAATCAATCTCCTCACACTTAAGATGTACATTGTCCTCAATGTACAAACAGATATAAGCAGAATAAGCACAATATCATAAAGAGGAAAGGAACTGAAACTTTCCTAAATTAAAATGATTTTATCGGAATTGGAAAAAAAATATGAATGCAGCGAGTCTAAAAGAAGTGCAATTTTCCGAGCAAATTAAAAAGAAAATAAACAAAGACAAGTCAGAGAGGGAGATAATAACTAAAAAAAACACCATAAGAATAAAAATAGTGCATAATTAAAATAAAATTAAAATTAAAATAAAATTGAAAATAAATATAAATATAAATATACTAATTTTTTTTTGAACTTTTCAAAAAAAATTCAACTTTTTTAATTTTTTTTCAATATTTTTTAAAAACATGAAAGTAAAATAAATAAAAAAATTAAAATAAAAAACACTCAGGTTGCCTCCTGAGAAGCGCTTGTTTAAAGTCTAAGTTTGACTTTTCTGTTTAAGCTCGTAGTTATGGCGGATCATGAAACCGAAGTTCTTCTCTCTTATTATCAATATTACCAACACAATAAAATTTGAGACGTTGATTGTTTACCTTGAATGTACCATAATCAAGATGTGTTACCTCAATTGTACCATAAGAGAAAATGATTTTTACCACAAACGGATCGAACCCTCTTGACTTGAGTTCTGAAGGAAAAATTCGTGGATCCGATTTGTCTAATAACACTTTGTCTCCCACTTTAAATATGTTCATCTTCTTCACATGCACTTCATGGTTTTGCATTGGTTCTTCCTTGGGTTTCCTCGATTTTTTGTCGAACTTCGTCCGCCATTCATCGAGTTCCTCGAGTTGCAACATTCGATCTTCATTTCTCACTCGAGTTCTATCACTTTGAATCAAAATTGAATCCATCATATTTTCATTAGTGATTTCCTGCAAAAAGTGTTGAGTCACATGGTTACTAACATTAACAGAACAGTTATCATCATTATACTCATTCAGGACTCTAACAAAATCATGTGCTTTAAGAGTAATCTTTTCATCACCTACACGAAGCACAAGCTCACCAGTACCCACATCAATGATAGCTCTAGCAATGGCTAAAAAGGGTCGACCTAAGATCATAGGTACCTCAACATCCTCATCCATGTCCAATATAATAAAATCAACAGGGAATATAAATTTATCCACTTTTACAAGCACATCCTCAATAATACCCCTAGGATATCTAATTGATCTGTCAGCTAATTGAATACTCATCCTAGTGGGTTTAGGTTCCTTAAGACGAAGTTGATTGAATAGTTTATAAGGCATAATATTTATACTAGCACCCAAATCAACCAAAGCTTTATCAACATGTAAACTACCAATAAGACAAGGAATAGTAAAACTCCTTGGATCTTTAAGTTTGTTGGGTAGTTTGTTTTGGAGAATGACTGAGTAAACTACATTAAGCTCCACAGTTGACAAGTCATCTAACTTCTTCTTATTGGTTAACAACTCCTTTAAGAATTTTACATACTTCGGCATCTGCAAAAGAGCTTCAACAAAAGGTAAGTTAATATCCAATTTTTTTAAGAGCTCAAGAAATTTACCATATTTTTCTTTTCCGTGGTCTCTCTTTTATGCTTCTGAATAAGGAATTCGAGGTTTGTATTCTCTAAGCAACGGCTTATGCTCTTTCTTGTTTTCCTCAACCTCATTATTTTTCACAACAACTTCTAGCTTCGGCTTCTGTTTAGGCTTGACTAACCCCTCCACGCTTTGAACTGTGATTGCATGGATTTTCTCTTTTGGGTTAGTTTCAGTGTTACTAGGTAAGGTACCTTGTGGTCTTTCTGAAACTAGTTTAGCAAGCTGTCCAATCTGATTTTTAAGGCCATGAATTGATGCCTGCTAATTTTTAAAAATTGTCTCATTATTTTGAAATCTAGTTTCAGAAACCGAAATAAATTTAGCAAGCATCTCTTCAAGGTTTGGTTTCTGCTCTTGTTGATAAGGTTGCTAAAAAGCCGGTCTAGTTTCAGAAACCGAAATAAATTTAGCAAACAACTCTTCAACGTTCGATTTTTGTTCTAGCTGAAAAGCTGGAGGGGGTTGTGATTATTGATTTTCTTGACCACCCTAAGAAAAATTTGGAGGATTCCTCCATCCTGCATTATAAGTATTGCTGTAGGGGTTATTTTGAGGTCTAAAATTATTACCGAAAAAGTAGACTTGCTCATGCTCCATGTTAGACTCGAAGGGTGAATATTCTGAACTAGGCATCCTCGTTCCATTCGCATCACATTGCATAATCGGGTTTACCTGCGTAGAAAAATTCAAACTATCAAATTTTTTATTTAGTAATTCCACTTGACTTGCCAACATAACAACTGCATCCATATTAAAAACATAGGTTGCTTTCATTGGTTTTATTCTCATGACTTGCCACTGAAAATTATTCAGTGATATCTCCTTAATAAGGGTTGTCTCTAAAAGAACCTATAAAATAAAATAAAATTAAATATAAAAATTAAATTAAAAACAAAAAAATATGAAAATAAAAAAAACGGCTAAATTAATAGAAATAAAGTTTTCCTAATATTTCAGTCCCCGGCAACGGCGCCAAAAACTTGATGCAGTCGAAACTAACTAAAAATATGACTAAGGCAAGTGCACCTATCAATTAATAGTATAGTTACGGTGAGCACTGATATCGTTCCCACGAAGACTAAAAGTACTAGTAATAGTTGTTTTTCTATTATCTAACCGATCAAATAAAGTGATTGTTTTAAACTAATTTAACTAAGTTAATAAACTAAAAGTGCAACAAAGATTAAAGTAAGAAATAATAAGTGTTTTTATACCAAGAAGCAAACAATACCTAGGAAAGACTTCACCTAGATTTCATTTGCCATTATCATTCTGAATTAAGCAATTTATTCACTTAATATTTTGATCCATAGAAATCCCTAAATTATGCTAATACCTCTATTCAAGCATAAAAGCAATTGACTCTAGGTTGATTAATTAAAATTTCTTTCTAATTAAAACCCCTATTATCGCATTAATTCTATCTATGGATTTCCCTATTAGATTTGACTCTAATCCGATAGATTTATGTTGTCCTATTTCTAGGATTGCATGCAACTCCACTCAGTTATGTTAGATCTACTCTTAAACAGGGCTATTCCTCCTCTGATTTAAGCACATCAAATAAGAATTAATATCTCAACAATATTAAATCAAGAATTAAGCACATAATTGAGAACAAAATCTAAGTATTTATTGTGTAAAATCAAAAATCAAATGACAGAATTCATCCTAGGGTTCATCTCCCCTAGGTATTTAGGAATTTAGTTCATGCTAATAAATGAAAACATCTCAAAAATAATATAACTGCAAGATGAAGAAAAACTCATAATAAAATCAAAAGAATTTAGAAAGAGGTCCTCAATCTTTGTGGAGATCTGCTTCAAAGACGGCTTCTATGGTGTTTCTTCAGTTGTTTCTTCAATAATCTTTGACGGTTAGGGTTTTAGGAATAGAGGATTTTGCCAAAAATTGGAAGTAGTAATTCATATCACTCCATCCCCTATTTATAATACATGAAAATCTCTAGTTGGATCTAAATTAAATTCTAAAAAGATAATTAGAATTAAATCTAAACAATAATTCCCTAATTGGATCCAACTTAAACTATAGAAGCCTAAAAGATAAATTAAAATTAAATATAAACAATATAACAATAATAATCCTAAAAATTAATCCTAAGAAATAGAGTTTAAATTTAAATAAAGTCTGATGTCCAATATATCTCTTCCTAACTCTTCCACATTCGCGCTTTTGCCCCAAATTTTCCTTTTTATCTTCGATTTAGTCTATAGCCATATGTCCAGTTCGTGTGGCTCCTAAAATATGCTCTTTTTGGACGGTTTTCACTTGTTTTTCGTTCATTTCATTCCCAAATGCTTTCCTAAGAATAGAAACATGAATTTAAAGGATTATGAATATAAAATTCATTATTTTAAATAGATTAATCATCCAAAACGCATTAAGAATGAGGCTAAAACATGTTACTTTTGGCACTTATCATGGTGAAAGGTTATTCCTAGAAGGAGGGAATTGATTACAATGAGGTATTTTCTTTAGTTATGAACCATTCCTCCATTATAACTTTATTGGCTTTGGTGACACAGTTCGATTTGGAACTAGTTCAGTTGGATGTAAAAACTGTTTTTTTTACATGGAGACTTGGAAAAGGAAATCTGTATGACTCAGCTAGAAGGATTCAAGGTTACTAGGAAAGAAAATTTAGTGTTAAACTTGGAAAATTGTGTACAGTTTAAAGCAATCTCTGAGGCAGTGGTACAAGATAATTGACAAGCTTATGACAAAATAGAGGTACACAAGAAACAAATATGTTCAATTTGTGTATTTTCGCAGACTTCAAGATGGTTCTCTTATATATCTTCTTCTTTATGTTGATGATAAGTTGATAGTTTTTGAAAGTCAAGTAGAGATTGAGAAGCTAAAAGCACATTTGAAAAAGGAATTTGAGATAAAGGATCTAGGAGAAACAAAGAAGATTCTAGGCATGGAGATAACTCGAGATAGAAGCTTGAAGAGGTTTTGTTTGACTTAGAAACAATATCTGAGGAAATTATTAAAGCATTTTGGCATGAATGAAAAGTCAAAACCTATTAGCACTCTCCTTGTTTCTCATTTCAAGATTAATGCCTCTATGTTGCCAAAGAATGATGGAGAACAAGAATATATGTCAAAGATACCATATGCAAATGTTGTTAGTAGCTTAATCTATGCTATGGTGTGTACAAGCAGTTGGGGTTGGGAGCAGGTATATACATGATCATGGAAAGGAACATTGGCAAACTGTGAAATGGATTTTGTGATATATCCAGAATACAATGGATATTAGATTGATTTTTGAGTAGGAAGATAATTAGGGTGTGATTGGAAATTGTGATTCTGACAAACAATAGTCAACTACTAGTTATGTGTTTACTCTTACAAAGACACCAATTAGTTGGAAGTCTACTTTATAGTAAATAGTTGCTATATCTTTTATAGAAGTGGAGTATATGACAATCACAGAGGTTGTAAAAGAGACAATTTTGCTTCAAGGGTTGCTTGGTAGACTGGAGATTAAGCTGAAGTATGTCAAAGTACATTGTGATAGTCAGAGTGCTATTTAGTTAGCAAAGAATCAAGTTTATCATGCAAGGACGAAGCACATTGATGTCCGGTATCATTTTGTACGAGAGACTCTGGAAGAAGGTTGATATGATGACTAAGGTTGTGACTGTGGTCAAGTTCCAACTATGTTTGAACTTGATTAATGTTAACACTTAACGGCTGAAATTTGAAGACACTATCAAATGTTGTTTTGCAAGGAGATTGAAGATGTGAAAATTTGCTAAGCTGGAGATTTGTTGAAATAGCACAATCCCACATCTTTAAAATACAAGATTGTGGAGTCTATAAATAAAGTTGGTTTCTCCACCTTCAGATCATCTCAAATTTTGTCTTTTTTTTCATAAGAAAAAATTTCCTTTTTTCCTATTTGTAATTTTTCACTTGTATATTTTGTAGTAAACTATATTTGGTAGTGCCTAAGAACGTAAGTGTAATTTGTCGAACCTCATTAAATTTTTGGTGTTCTTTATTGTTATATTTATCTTTCAATATTTTATAAGGTACAATTGTAATGAAATAGTATGCTATTAAATTACATTGTAGAAAAATTTTGTCTAGGAGTTGGGTCTTAGCGGAACTATTTACAACCCCTTTAATTTTTCTCGAGAACTAGATCTAGTGTGATTTTCTAGTAAAATAATTTACTTTCTTTTATCCTATTCACACAACACTCATTGTGCAGATGAATCATTTCCTTTTGCAGCCTTAAAATAACCCACTAGCCCTCCATTTAATGCTGTTGAGAATCTAGTAGAAGTCATACATATCTAATCCCCATGGCAACAAGGACATGGACTATGAAATACACTTTGTCAAAGATACTTCTACCTTGCACAAATACATATTGGCTAGGAGAAACCACTAATGAGATTTCTTATACTTGTAAAAAAAGAAACCCTCCTACATTATTGTGTAAAGGTAATTAATAATAATTTAATGATCCCCTGAAAAGAAATGCCTTGCCATCTTTGTATGTTGATGGGGTTAAGTGGCCAACAAAGTAAACATGAGCTAAAAAGCCATTTTGGGCAATGGTTGGATAATGCCTGCCATTCCCAATCAGGTCCATCGATGCCAATGCCATGATCAGGAAAGCACCAATCCTTGTCTCCAATTCTTCTTATTATAGGTTAGCCTTGTTATACTGATAACCCTATTTTATTTAAGGGTCCTTTTGCCAACTTTTTTTTCCATTTTTTTAATCATAACTTGTTTTTAAACAAGAGGAAAAGAAAAAAAAAACATGTTTCTCGACAATGCCTTTTGTTTTTAAAAATGTAAATGAAAGCAAAAAAAATTAAAACTTTTCTTATTTCCATTTGTTGCGGAAACATGCTTTTGTTTAATGCATGCATTATTTATTTAAAATTCAATAGAAATAATGTATTAATTATATATATATCAGTAAACATGATTAAACATTTTGAATTTATTATTGGAAGAGGTTGAACTGTGGGACTGTGGGGACAAAGATGCAGAATGGGGGAAGGTCTACATGTTGGGTGTGTGAGAATTAAGGGTGACTAAAAGTGGATTAGTGATTATATATTAAGATTAATTAATGATGATAAATACTGTATTGCCTTCACAAACTCTGTACCTGCTCTACTTAAACTAATCCAACTTAACACATTATAATTTTCAAAACCAATAATACAAATAAATCCCCTTTCTCCCTTTCTCCTATACCTTCTTCGTCTTCCTTCCACTGTCACTATCTTTTGTTCCATTCCTTTTCGAATATATGCTTCCTACCATTTCATGTCCTCTCTTGGCATTATGTTAATTCAACAAAATATATGGGTATATTAGTATAGATAGATCAAAATTTCTAAATTACCATGCATGTAGATATGGGATACTTTGACATGAATGAATGCAGCATGATAATTTTAGGGTTCTCAATCATATAGGAAAATTTGGAAGTCAACTTTCAGGTGGATTGTAGCAAAGGGAGAGGGACCACTATTAGTTTGATCCTATGTATAGCTATTAGGTGCTACAATGGTAGACTGTAATCATATCTAGAGCAGCACTCAGGTCACCAAAACGAGAGAATTTCATTTCCATGATTATTTATAATGGGTAGATGAATGGATGGGTGTGACTATTGAATCTCCAATCCATTTGGCAATATGTATGCGCCATTATCATTGGCTTCAGCTACCTGATCATCAACTACCTCTGACTGAAGCAGCAGCTTCTTCTCATTATTTGCATATTTAAATAATAATAATGAGCCACACATGCTGCTGCAGGTTTCAGACCTGAAATCATGAATTATCATATATACAATTATATTGGTGCTTTGTAAAATATTTTTAGGCTTAAATATGCATTTGACCCTTGAATTTGACAGTTTTTTCCAAATTGATACTTGTAGTTTCTTGTTTCAATTTAGTACTCGAATTATGACATCTTGTGACACTGACACATGACAATGATGATATCCAAATTTATACATCCAAATTTTAAAATTTTAAATATATATAAATTACAAAAATAAAAATGTAAAAAGTATCTCTAAACACATAAACATAGAAACCACCAAAAAAAAATCCAAAACAATTATATTCCTTTCCATCCTCTTTTTATTCTTCAATTTAGTTAAAAAAATTCTAAATCTAAGAGTTTAACACCGTATACCCGACTCAATAGTCGGGTCCGACCTTCAATTTTGTTGTTATTATTTGGATATTGTATAACTCTTATTTTATTATTAATTTTGCTACTATTTTAAAGGCATTTGCTTACTAAGTTGCAACTATCTTAATGTTATTTAAGTATAAAGATTTTTTATGTATTTTTTGTTGAGAAATATTTATTTTTAATGTTTTTAGTGCATTTGATGTATTATATTTTTAAAATTTTATTTTTATATAAAAAAATAATATTGACGGGCTGAGTCGAGCTCGGGTTTAGCATTTATTATCTGGGTCGGGCTTGAGAAAACTTTTAGACCCATTTTTTGGGTTAAGCTTAAAAAACGAGCCATGATCATGTCTAGTCCCAAGATGTCTTCTGTCTTAGATATGATGGCGTTATAAAAAAGAATCAGAATGCCTTTTGTCTTAGATTTAACGGCGTTACAAAAAAGAAATGGAATGATTAACGGAGAAATAATTCAGGTATCAAATTAGGACCAAAAAAAAGTATTAATACTAACTTGAAAAAAAGTGATAAGTTCAGAGACCAAATATACATTTAAACCATATTTTTATAATATGTTGCTTCGAAATGAAAAACTAATTAGAATATTCATACCAAAAGAATATTTTATGGTGTAGACTCGAGAGGATAAGCCTCGTGAAGGCCCCTAAAAACTAAATGGCTTTACTTAAAAAGCAAAAAAAAAAAAAGAGAATAACTTATCTCCATGAATTATTATGAAGGGGAAAATGAACACCAAATAAACTGAGATAAAAGGGAATGATATGGCATTTGCTTTGGCCATTGCAGGGATGAAAAGGTTAGAATTGTTTAAAGCATGGTGGTAAGTGATGAATGTTAGTTAATAGATTGTCTTGATGACATATCGGGGGTGAGTGATTGTTTTATGTTGTCTTTTGTAAAGGGGTTTTGTATTTTTGTGGTGTCTGGTGTGAGGATTAGCTGTTTACTGCAGTGTAAGCTGTTGCAGCTCTGGCTTAGGCTTCTTAAGTTTTTTTTTTTTACTCTGATTGAGAAAAAAAACTTTGAACACCAAATATTTTTTTTAAAGGTAAATTTATTAATTCATTCAATGAATGGAATTATACAATTCAGAGGAAAAAAATAGCAAACGCTCGATGTAGATGGAGAAGGATAAACTCTATCAACACAACAAAGATTTTACCCTTAGCATCAATAGAATATTATGACACGTTAACAACTGGTTTTATTACAACTCAAGTACGACATATCTGGAGTGATTGCAAGCACTTAATACAATAAGAAAATCAGTCCCGGATGGTCCAAAGCGGCGAGCAAAAATTGACAAAAGAATCGAGCATTCATCAAATTAGAGAAAATGACAACAAAATTATTTCTAAAATCACTTGTAAAATTAAGATTACATGCATAAACAAGACTAAAAAATGTGCTAAAAGAGACAAAAACTTCTAAAATTGAAAACTTATTAAATAAAAAACAATAAAAAACATATAAAACTTAACAACACAATTCCAAAAAAAAAAAGCCAAATAATTAAAAGGAAAATCCTGAAATAATCTTCAGTTTCATTCGTCACTAGTACAAGTATGTGTGTGTGTGTTTCACAAAGGAAAAGCATATAAATTAGAAATAAATGCAATGATGAAGGAAAGAGAAATGGCTTTGGTTTGATTCTATCTCTTTTGTCGTGTAAGGATATACGAAATTGAATATCATTTTGAGAGTATAAAAAAAATTACGCTGCAAGAGGGCTTTTTAAAAGGGAATAAACAATAAAAGATGTAGCCTAATAAGGGGACCAATTGCAATTAACAATTGATTATTAAATGATCCACCTCCCTCTTCCTCTGGTGTTTATAATCCCCTTTTAATGATAATGGTGAGTAGCTCAAACCTATCCCCTCTCTCTGTCTAAGAACCAAAATAAAGAATACCCACCAAAGGAAAAAAGAGCAAGATGACAGGTTGTGGTTCACCTTGTGGTGCCTGCAAGTTCTTGAGGAGGAAATGTGTTAGAGGGTGTGTTTTTGCACCTTATTTCTGCCATGAACAAGGTGCAACCCATTTTGCAGCCATCCACAAGGTTTTTGGTGCAAGCAATGTGTCAAAGCTGCTTGCTCACCTCCCTCTCAGTGACCGCTCTGAGGCTTCTCTCACCATCTCATATGAGGCTCAAGCTAGGCTCCATGACCCTATTTATGGCTGTGTTTCTCATATCTTTGCTCTCCAACAACAGGTTTTACGGCCACCCTTTCACCATCTTTTTGATGAAAAAACTTGATGATCTGAAAACCCTAACTTGAGATTCAAATAGAGATGTAATTATTGGCTTTTCTTGGTTAAAATTTGCACAGGTTGTCAATCTACAGGCACAGCTTGCTTCCCTCAAGGCACAAACAGCTCAGAGCATTGCCAAGGGCTCTGTTACTGCAAACCCTAATGACAAATACCAAGGAAAGCTTCATAATCTCCAAGATGTTCAAACTTGGTTTCACCCAAATGATTCAAGCATGGCACAAAATTTTAACCCAAATCTTTCAACAAGTTCATACTGGTTGTCAGATCCAACCAGCTCATTAGGGAATTTCGAGAATTCAGTCATCTCTACAGGATCAGATGATTATGTCTCATTTAATACAAATTTTGAGGAACACAACCGACAATGGACAAATTTCCAGGATGTGGATGAACTTGAAGCAATGGCCTTAGGCTATGCTCAACATTCATGACAATGAAAGGGATTAAAACCTGGTGAAGGCATCATTTCCACCTTGCAGTTTTGAATTGCATGCTGCACATTTTCAAACATATTTATATGCACTTTTTGTGGTTATAAATAAAATCTAGGAAGCCTAGAAATTAGAAGTATGTTCATAGAAGCAGAAACCCTAAAATCTACCCTACTATTTGTTTTCTATAGTGTAACCCTTGAATATTGATATAGAGAATTAATTATTGTGTAATATTTACTCTCTGTGAGGAATCAATCCGGTTTCTATGGACCTCATTTTTTGACCTAATAAATTACAGTTCCTTTTCTATTTTAGAAACCCTGTTATTATGTAGTCTGAAATCACTTCTTGAATTAAGATTGTATCTTATCTTTTCAACATTGCTTGTTTAATGCAGCTTACTTATGGGTTATCATCATAACTATCCATAGCTATATCTTTATTTTTTTAGAGACCTGCAAAACAAGTGGTGTTTGAATAACATTTTTCACATCAAAGATTGTTTTGATCATATCTCAAACCCTAAACCTTAAATCTTGAGCCTCGAGTCTCAAACTCTAAGTTTACAGTTCAAGGTTCAGGGTTAAGGTTTAGGGTTTGGGATTAAAAACTTATCAAAATTATGTGTTAAATAATTGGAAATGGACTATGAATGATATGGTGAGAAGAGTTCATAAAATAATTTCTCTATTATTTATTGATAGAATACTTATTAGTATTGAACCCAATGAGTGGTTTTAGTGGATAAGAGAATGATATTCATCCTAAGAGACCAGGTTCGAGCATTTATGTGTGTAGGATGATGTTTATTTTTGATCAACAGAAATTTTGGAGAAAACTTTCAACAAAAGAATTCAAGTTTTAATCAAAAAACATTGTTGTTCAAAAAAATAATCATGAACTTTGTTTGAAAAAATTAATCTTTATAGATAATAAATGATACGAAAAAAATCTTTAATTCCACTAAAAATAATAAAATCAAAGAAAAGGTGTAGGAAACATAAATCTTATGTTACCAATTTTTAAAGAAAAATAATAAAAATAATGAAATTTAGGGATTTAATCTCCGAAAATTATGGAGCTAGTTTCCCCCAAATCATTGATTTTCATATTTTCTTTTGGATCTTAGGAGGGTGCCGAATAAATGGGGTTTATTAGTTATGGTCCACTATTATTAACCCACTAAATGGGTTGCAAACTTGCAATTAACAACAAAATGTTCATATTTTTTCATTTGATTATTTTCAAGCTATAAAACTTTAGTACTTTCTTAGAAAAAAATATTCGAAAGATCTTTAGGAGCATTTTTTTTTAAAAATAAATAATTTAAGAATTTAATCTTTTAACTATTAAAAAGTGGTCGATTGAGTTTTTGCTCGACTGGTACAAGTATGATTGGTTTATACGAAACGTAATGGTATGGCTACAGTGGTGGCTATTGCTGGGGTGAGAACATCAGCGTTATTTAAAGATTGGTGGTGATATATTCTTGATTATTTATTAGTAGTTTGATCAGATGTCGGATGTTTTGTTTCCTTGTTTAATTTGGTGTTTTGTAATTTTGACTAGGAATGAGGTTGTGTTTCCCAACGTCTTTCTATTATTAATATATGCATAAATATTGAACAAAAAAATTATTGTCAATGTAAATGGACATGGATTCGAGTGTGCTGAAGTATATTATCTTCCTATTTATATGTTGGGGACGGATCATAGGTAATTCTAAATATTGTGTCAAAAAAAATAGATATCAAAACTTATATTGATGATAATGTTAATTATTTTTGTCAATAAACTATCAGATTATAAGCAATTTGAGCCTTTCAAATTAAATGAGACAAATTAACCGTTATAGTTTTAGTCTATGGTTAAACTCTTATTTGTTTAAAAAAAATGTTAGTAAATAAAGATAATGCTATAAAATAAAAAGAAAGAGAATAAATGTCAAAGAGAATGAGAGAGCAAGAGAGAAAGCGTATTTTATTGATGAACAGAAGTATATTACAATGCTTCTCAAGGGTCTATATTTATAGACATAGAAAGTATAAATGAAATAGAACTCTAATTCTGATGACTACTAGAATTTAAAATTCATCCAAACTTATCTTAATCTTGATAGATATCCACTTAATAAGATATTCATAACACTCTCTCTTGGATATCCATTGGTAGATAATGTAGCTTGTTAAAACCTTTACTAAGATGAAAACCCCGTGGGAAAAAAAATTCCTAGTGAAGGAAAAAGAGTACATGTAGAAGCCCAATTTTAACCGAACTATGAACAATAAAATAAATAAAACCCAAAATAATGAAATAAAATTTTATTACTTAAAAGTCCATTTACAAGAGTCCATTTACAAAAATCCATACAAGCCCAATGCCCATACAAGCCCAACAAACCCAACAACCTAAAACATATCAAAAACCCTAAAAGCTACTCCAACCGCCATTACCACGTCAGCATGCCACGTCAGCACCATGTCAGCGTCACGTTATCACCACGTCAGCCACTTGACCCCTCAGTGGCTGATCGTTGACCACTCCTCTGCCTGATGCTCCTCTGCCCAAGGAACCCTCTGCTACCTGTCGACCCTTTTGCACCAAAGTGGTAAGGATGCTCCGACCAACGCCGTTGACCTAGCAACACCCCTACCACCGTTCCACCCCAGTGATACCTGCAAAACAAAGAACAAAAAAGAACGACAGAGGCAACGAAGAACGATAGCATAGGGGAAACTACAGTGTTTCATGTAATTTATTTTGGCTACAAAAGCCATTTTGAATCTGTAAAAAAGGGATCCTTAGTTACTGACTTTTTTTTTTTGAACATTACAAATTAATACTAGAAAGTAGACTTTCGAAACATTTTGCAAATAAAAGTAGAAGTAGTTAATAGCAATCAAAGGTATAAGAATAGCATCAAGATACAGAAGCAAATACAAGTCAGATTTACAGAACTTAGACGTTAAGTTGTCTAGGTATTTTCAATGTATGTTTATTACCATTTATGATTGCAGATTTTTACCCTATCAGTTTCAGAGTATGCATAAATGCATGTATTTAATGCCCCATGTTATTGTCATTTATATCTTTTTATTTTCAAACGTATTTAATAAGTAGTCTTATTAATAATTAATAAATAATAATAGTAATAATATAATAATTAGTAATAATATTAATAATAAAAATACAAAGAAAATAGAAAGGTCTTGGCTTACCTCGTTTCACGCCATCACCACTGCGGACGATGGTCGAGAGGTTATTCGATTCGCAGACGATCTCCGATGAACAAGATCTACAAGAAAAGGAATAAAAAAATTTAAAATATGGAACAACAGGAGCAGATTTGAAATCTAACCCTTTTTAGACCTAAAAGCTTCAAAACACTTGATAATAACAAGGAAAAAAATCTGAATAAAAGAGGGACGAGTTTCGAATTTTCTAATTTTTTTTTGAAAAAAAAAAAGAGAAAACCATTTTGTGTTTCGAGATCTGAGTCAGATCTACAAAAAAATAAAAAGGAGAAACTCTTACCTCCGGCCACGGTGGCGAACGACGGCATGTGTGAAGACCAGCAACGGAGTATGGTGGACTGACGATCGGGGAAGCTTGGACGGCGGTTGTGGATGGTCGGACATGGGAGGAGTTTTTGAGAGAGAAAATAAAAAGAAAAGAGAGAAAGGGGAAAGGTTTTTGGAAAAGGGGTGGCTGAAATGCGTTTTTAAAAAAAACCTAATTTTAACTTAAATATACACTTAGAAACGACGCCATTTTGAGGGCCGAGTTTTAGGCCCAAAACGATGCCGTTTCATCACAAGACCCATGGTCCGACCCGATTTGACCTAACTCGCCTCAAGGATCCGCGTTTTTTTTATTAATGATATATTTATGTAATTGGTCCTTTCGCTTTTTTCTAAATTTCCAATTAAGTCCTTTTCATACTTTTAGTTAATTTTAAATTGGCCAAATAATTTTCAATGCTTTTCAATTTAGTCCTTTAACCCTTTTGAGGCCCCAGAAGCTACCACGTGTCAATATTTTGGTTTATTTATGCAAATGGTCTCTTTTATTTTTAATTTATTTTAATTTCATCCCTAAATCAAGTTTTATTTAATTACCAAATTGGCCCATGAATTTTAAGTTATTTTCAAATTAGTCCTTTGACCCCAAAATGCTTAAGAAACTATCACGTGTCACCCTTTTTTGGTTTTATTATCCAAAACATCCCTAAACTATCCAAAAATTTCATTTTTACCCTCAAAATTTCCAAAATTCTATTTTTGACCACGAATTTTCCAAAAATTACATTTTTACCCCTAAACTTTCCAAAATTCCATTTTTAACCTTGAATTTTCCAAAATTTCATTTTTACCCTCGAACTTTTCAAAATTCCAATTTTGACCTTAAAGTTTCCAAAAATTGCATTTTTACCCTCAAATATTCAAAAATTCCATTTTTGACCTTAAAATTTCCACAAATTACCATTTTACCCCCGAATGTCTAAAAATTTCATTTTTGACCCCAAAATTCCCAAAAATTTCCATTTTTGCCCTCGAGTGTCCAAAAATACATTTTTGCCCACGAGTGTCCAAAAATACATTTTTGCCCACGAGTGTCCAAAAATTACTATTTTGCCTCGAGGTGTTCAAAGTTACCATTTTGTCCCCGGGCATTCAAAAATTACATTTTAATCCCGACTGCTTTGTTTTTTCCTTTCTCTTTAACATCTATATTCAGACTTTAGTTATCTGCTTTCGTATTTCGTATTTTTTCTCGTATATGTAATTATCTGCTTAATCATTTTCTCTTCGTGTTATTTAATCTTTGTTATTAACTGTTCATTTATATCTAAAATTACACATTTGTTTTCAAATTTATTTCAAAATTGAGGCAATGTCCTTTTCGTGCCAGAACTTTTGGGAAATCATGCCCTAATGTGTCGGGTGTGATTTTACGTATAACTCACACGAATCGAATATCCTCTTCCAAGTTTTTTTAAAATGCTTGTTAACTTCGTGATTCCGAGAACGTCGTGCCCTAACGTGTTGGTCACTACTTTAATTCTCCGCGAAAGTCGAAGTAAACGGGCATTCTATCTTCAAATTTTCCAAGTCATGTGTCCGAGGATTGCATTTTAAGTTCAATGCGAAATTTTCAAGTTCTCAAAATATATATATACAAATAATTTTAAAAAAAAAACGAGGCAATATCCTTTCGTGTGAAAACTTCGAAAAAAACATGCCTTAATGTGCTGGGTGTGATTTTCGTATAATTCACGCGATCGAATATCCTCTTTAAAGTTCTTCGAAACGTCCTTTAATTTAAAAAGTCCGAGAACGTAGTGCCCTAACGTGTTGGACACGACCTCCAACTCTCCTAGAAATTCGAAACACACGAGCGATTTTCCTCAAATAGGATTTCAAAAATCCTGCAAAGTTTTCTAAAAACAAAGATCGTATTTTAATTTTTACTCGAGTTTTCAAATGTTTAATGAACTAAGACCCAAAAGTAATCAATATGGTACCAATTTTGAGCGTATGAGGGTGCTAATCCTTCCTCATGCGTAACCGACTCTCGAACCTGTTTTCTGGATTTCGAAGACCAAAATATTTTTCAAACGGATTTTTAACGTTTTGTGGTGATCCAATCACACCAAATAAAATATTGATAGTGACTCCCTTTTTTATAATTTTTCGATTTTAAAATTTTGTTCGAGACTTATTTGTTTTCCCCCGGAAAATGAACGTTTCGACAGTACACATATCTATAATAGGCATAACATGTTGCCTCATTTAAAACTTTACCAGGAAAACCCAATGGGACAAAACCTCGGTTAAGGGAAAACGAGTACAATGCGTATTTACTCCCCCTCATAAAAACATCACATAAAATCTCATATTCTATGTATTCAATCTTGAATACTAGTTTTTCAAATGACTATTTGAATGTATTTGCTAAGCATTTATATCATCATTCTTTTGAAAGTCATGAGAGGGAAAATTTGGGGAAAATAATCATAACAAACTTTAATCATGATTCTTCTATAAAAATACAAATAGGTATTTTATATCATTTTATAATCCTCCTTCAACTACTATTAACTAAGTCAAATTCACCACATGTTCAATTATTTCAATTCATATAAATGAACAATTTCCCGATATTTCAATATTCTTCTGGTGTTGGAGCCCAATTTTGACAATGCCCAAACCATTTTTACTTTGAAATTAAATTAAATTTATTTTTATTTTATTTTAAATTCAATTTAAATTTAAATTTGAATTTAATTTAAATTTAATATTATTATAAATTTAATAAAAAGTCCAAAGTCCAATTACAACCTTTTGACCCAATTGGGCCCAACTCATAATCCAAATTAGGCCCAAAACCTAGACCCATTTACACCCCAAACCCATTACACTTAATCCAAATGGCAATATGACCCAATTGAGCCCAAACTTTTACAACCCAAGTGACCCGAAACAGAAAGTCAGAATCAGCTCCCACTTGCACTGGCCTACCACCTTACCCATTCAAGGACAACCACGTCATCATCTCCAGCAGCAACTTGCTTCTGGCACTACCACCGCCACTGCTCCAAGTCACCATAGCCGACTGCTACCGCCGAACAAAAGGATGAATAGACAAGCATTTAGTGATGTAAAAACAAAATTGAATGATTGAATTCTTGGCTATAAAAGCCAGAATCAAACTTTGTATGGGGGAGAAAAACTTTTTTTGAAAAATCAATATATGGTTATTGACTTTATTTCAATAAAGAACTTTCTTTTATCAACCAATACATACAACTATTTTTTAGTTAATATTCGGCAGAAGATATTAGAACAGAGACTATCCATTCGAGCATTCAAAACAGAGAGCAGGTTCAAGAGAGATTCATAGCCATTAGACACTAAATCGTCCAAGTATGAGTTCAATACATGGGCGTTTATTGTCATTAACAATTTCAGTTTCCAAGCTCATCGGTTTCTAAATTCATTAACGCATGCTTTAATATCACAGTTAACATTTATCTCGTTCACTGTATTAATGAATGTCATTATTATTAAATATTAGTTATCATATTAAGTTTCTTTAATAATATTAATAACCTTTTTAATATTAATAACTATTTTATCATTAATAATAAATACAGTATTAATAATAATATTATTATTATAATTTTTTAATAAAAATTAAAGAAAGAAAACGAAGGGACTTATCTCTGTCCGACCATCACCGCCGGAGCCAGAGCCCACCACCACCGAAGACCGCACCGGGATCGCCTTCGACCGCCGTTTTGCCTCACCACGCTCAAACCTGCAAAGGATAAAAAGGGGAATTAACAGAGACCCAAAACACGTAATAACAAGGTCAAAAAGATAAAATCTAGAAAAAACTTTCAAAAGGAGAAAAAATGTTTTAAACTCCCAGATCTGGAAGATTCAGATCTGTGTTCACAACGAAAATAATAAATGAAACAGAAATGGAAAAGAGGAAGAAGCGCTTACCCGTGACGATCGGCGTGCAGGGAAAGCCTCTGGACGACGGCTCGGTGGTCGGACAGCATACGCGAAGGCAGGAGTGGCTTCGGAGCACGACGAGGAGTCCATGGCAGTGGCGCGTGGCCGTGGACGCGCGCTGGTCGGCGGACCAAGGCTCGGCTGGATTTTGCCGGCCATGGGGGCTAAGAGAGAGGGAGAGAGAGGTTTTTTTAAGTTTTTTAAAAAAGGAAAGAAAGAAAATAAAAAAAACCCTAATTTGCCCCTTTTATAGCCCTCTAAAACGGCACCGTTTTGAGGGCTGAGTTTTAGCCCCAAAACGACGCCGTTTTGGAGTTTAACCCATGGCTTGACTCGATCCGACCTGACTCGCCTCTGGAATCCGCGTGTTTTCATTAAATGGGTTATTTATACAATCGATCCTTTCGAATTTTTTGATTGTTTCAATTTAGTCCTTTTTGTACTTTTAATTAATTATAAATTGGCCCTGTAATTTTCATTACTTTTCAATTTGGTCCTTTAACTTTTGAAAGCACCAGAGGCTACCACGTGTCACTATTTTGGTTTATTTATAAAATCAGTCCCTCTCATTTTTAATTTGTCTTAAGTTAATCCTTAAATCAAGTTCTGTTTAACTATGAAATTGACCCAAGAATTTTTCATGATTTTCAAATTAGTCCTTGGACTTCAGGATGCCTGTGGGGCTGCCACGTGTCACCTATTCTTGGTTTTATTACCTTGGAGGTCCCTAAATTATCCAAAAATTGTATTTTGCCCCTAAACTTTCAAAAATTCCATTTTTGACCCCAAAACTTCCTAAAATTATATTTTTACCCCTAAAACTTCCAAAAATTCCATTTTTGCCCCCGAACTTCCAAAAATTCCATTTTTGACCCTAAAACTTCCTAAAATTACATTTTTACCCTCAAAATTTAAAAAAATTACATTTTTCACCCCAAACTTCCAAAACTTACATTTTTGCCCCCCAACTTCCAAAAATTCCATTTTTGACCTCGAAACTTCTTAAATTACCATTTTACCCTCGAAAGTCCAAAAATTCTATTTTTGCCCCCGAGAGTCCAAAATTACCATTTTGCCCTTAGAAGATCCAAAAATTTCATTTTTGATCCCGATTCTTCCAAAAATTACCATTTTGCCCCTCGAGAGTCCAAAATTACCATTTTTTGGGTATCCAAAAGGTCTTGTTTTCAACCCCGATTACATCATTTTTCTTCCTCATCAACACTTGCATTTAACTTTAATTATTATGCATTCGTATTTCGTGTTTTTTTTATTTTTGCTTACCATTTATCTGCTTAACTTTAATTATTAAATTCACATATTCTTTTATTTCGAGTTTCGAAACTTTGCGCCTTAACTTACTAGGTGTAATTTTTCTCTAAAATCAAAATAATCGAACACTCTTTTATCGAGGCAATGTTTCCTTATCTTCGATTTTGAAATTTTTGCACCTTAACTTACTAGGTGCAATCTTTCTTTAAATCAAGATAATCTAACATCCTCTTTCAAAATTTAAAAAAAAATTACAAAAGAAAGCTTGTTATTTCTGGATCTTGAAATATTATGTCCTAACTTACTGAACGTAATTTTTCTTCCTCGATTATGTTGAAATAGTGAGATTTCCAAGCACAAATCGGTTTCTTTTAAACATAGCTCATGCATTCGAGGATCGTATTTTAAACTTTATTTGAGCTTTTAAGGTTTACAAATCAAGACCCGAAAATAATCAATACGGTACCAATTTTCGGCGTATAAGGGTGCTAATCCTTCCTTATGCGTAACCGACTCCCAAACCCATTTTTTCTGGATTTCGAAGACTAACATATTTTTAAAACGTTTTAACGTTTTGTGGTGATCCAATCACACCCAAATAAAGATTGGTGGCGACTCTCATTTTCCAAACATCATTTTCCCATTTTTCTAAATTCTAAAATAATTTTCGAAACTCATCGTTTTCCATAAAAAGGATGGTTTCGACATCTGGCATTTCAAATCCTTCAAGGATTTTAATTTAAACTTTTCTATAGTGAATCACAAAAGATTGTAACAACAACCATGAGACGGAAGTATGATCTGTCAGTTTAATAATATATCTAAAGGTTATTGCAGCCACCACAAAAGAATATTATATCTTTTCATAATCAATGTCAGGACTTAGCGAAAAACTTCATATTTTTGTTTCGTCTTTGCAAAACTACTTCATTTGTACCCTTACTGGCTTTATACCTTTAGATATTTGGACTGCTGGTCCAAAAACTCCATGAATTTAATTGTATTTGAGTTGCGTCTTTCTATTTTGGCCAATTTATTTCATATCTATATTTCCCAATAGATTTATTCAATATCATCCTTTTATTTCATTATTTTCACAATAAGATTGCATGCAAAACCATTGTCGACCACTTTTATTATTGGTTCGACATTTTCTCAAATTGACATAACTTATCGAGATCTTTTATTTTCACTTTGTAATCTTCAGTTTCAGGTACCTGAATCTCTTCTGAAGTTTTACTTATTAGTTATGTCTTAGGTCTCTTCTGGAGCACCTTCCTTCACTATATGACCATCTAAAATTTTCCTTTTTTATAAAAATTTCCTTATTTGGAACTTTAATGAGTTATCCTTGTTGAACTTCTAGTTCAAATTACTCTCCCCCTTAACTCATTACAAGTTATTAGTTCTCTCCCTCTAATGTCGATAAAACTATCAAATCAAAATAGTAATGATAATCATGTCATAATTGAATCTCCAATACATTTAATATATCATAATAAAAGGAGGCCCATAATTAATATATATTTCCAACTTTCTTTGAAGATTCACTCATCTTTGTGTGTTGTGGTGGAGCAATTGGAACATATATGCACATACAAAAATTCAAAGATGAATGTTGGAGCCCAATTTTTGACCGGGCCCAAACCATTTTGAAATTAAATTTATTTTAATTTTGAATTTATTTTAAATTCAATTTTAATTTAAATTTAATATTATTATAAATTTTAAAAAAAGAAAAGTCCAATTATAAAACCCATTAGCTGGGCCCAATAACAAGATGTCCATTTACAATTAAGCCCAAGACAGGCAGCCCAATTACATATTAAACCAAATGACCCAAACCCTTAAACCCAACCCATTTACATGCCATAAACCATTTTCATCCTATAACCCAAACCAGTCAAACCTTGAAGTCAGAATCTGATCTTCCCACGTGATTTTGCCCACCAGCTCCATCTGCCACCAGCTTCACCATGTCCTACCATCGCCGATGCCAGAGAAAAAACCTACAACAAGCAATAGAGACATTCATTTAATGGCAAACAACAAAGTATCATCATTGTAAATCTGGCTATAAAACCAGACTTAATTTCTGTAATGAAGGGGGGTTACAATTTTTTTTTCTTTTACAAATATCAATACCAAAAGTAGTATACTGAGAACCAAAACAAAAGGGTAGACAAGAATCATCAGCAATCAAAAGGCAGATTATTAGCATCTTGAAGGTACATCCAATAAATACATTTACTGACTGTTCATTGTTCTAAGGTTTTGTTTAAAATTATGCATGGATGTACATTCATTGATTATCACTTATTAATTGCTCATTCAAAGAAGACCTTGAAGTCAGAATCTGATCTTCCCACGTGATTTTGCCCACCAGCTCCATCTGCCACCAGCTTCACCATGTCCTGCCATCGCCGATGCCAGAGAAAAAACCTGCAACAAGCAACAGAGACATTCATTTAATGGCAAACAACAAAGTATCATCATTGTAAATCTGGCTATAAAACTAGACTTAATTTCTGTAATGAAGGGGGGGTTACAATTTTTTTTTCTTTTACAAATATCAATACCAAAAGTAGTATACTGAGAACCAAAACAAAAGGGTAGACAAGAATCATCAGCAATCAAAAGGCAGATTATTAGCATCTTGAAGGTACATTCAATAAATACATTTACTGACTGTTCATTGTTCTAAGGTTTTGTTTAAAATTATGCATGGATGTACATTCATTGATTATCACTTATTAATTGCTCATTCAAAGAAGCTTTGAAACTGTAAATATGTTTTAAATAGCAGTAATATTTATAATAAAGAATAATAATAATATTAGGAATAAATAACATTAATATTAATGATAACAAACGGCAATAATGACATTACTAATAATATTAAATGTTGTTTAATGATAATAAATAAATATTTAGTAATAAAAAAAACGAAAGGTCAGAGACTCTTCCCTGAACGCACCGTCGTCGGAATCGGCCACCGCCGGAGCTCCATCGTCGCTGTTGCATCGCCCGAAGTCAAGACCTGCAAAGAAGGATTTTAAAGAGGGTCGGATCGGTTGAAGGAACAAAGACCGATTTTTAAAATGAAGATTAGGTTTTTAACAAATTTTTTTAAACCTCCAAAAGATCGAAAAAAGACAGAGAACTTCTTAAAGAAAATGTAGCAAGGGTTTGTTTTGAAATAAAAAAAAAAAGAATTTTCAAAGGAAAAGAAAAAATATTTTAAACTTCCAGATCTGAAATATTCAGATCTGGACTTTTAAGGGAACAAAAATGAAAAAACTAAGTTTAAAAGAAAGAAGAAAAAGAAGAAAAAGAAGGGAAAGGAGTGGTTTTCGGTTTACCTGGATGCATGATCGGCGCGTGAACGGCGATCGGATGACCAAAGAGCGGCGCGTGGTAGGTAGGATGGATGGTGCGTTGAACGGCAAAGACCAGGTGGTGCGCATGGGGACCAACGCGCGGCGGACGGCGGCCATGGTTGAGTAAAAGTGTTGTCGGACATGGGGGTTTGATGAGAGAGGACAAAGAGAAAATGAGAGAGGGGAGGGGTGAATTTCAAAAAAATAACCTAAAAAAGGTTATTTATGGGACCCATTGGACCGACCCGATCCGACCCGACCCGCCTCTGGGATCCGCGTGTTTTCGTTAAATGGGTTATTTTCTTGTTTGGTCCTTCCGCTTTTTTTATTGTTTTCATTTAGTCCTTTTCATACTTTTAATTATTTTTAATTTGGCCCAGTAATTTTGTATACTTTTCAATTTAATCCTTTGACATTTTGAATGCATCAGAGGCTGTCACGTGTCATTTTTTGGCTTATTTATGAAATTAGTCCCTTTTATTTTTAATTTGTTTTAATTTGGTCCTTAAATCAATTTCTGTTTAATTACAAAATTGACCCAGGAATTTTTCAAGCTTTACAGATTAGTCCTTTGACTTCTGGATGCCTGTGGGGCTACCACGTGTCACCCTTTCTTGGTTTTATTATTTTATAGGTCCCTGGGCTGTCCAAAAATTACCATTTTACCCCCGAGCTTTTCGAAATCATATTTTTAATCCCGATTTCACCAAAAATTACCATTTTACCCTCAAACTTTCCAAAATTCCATTTTAACCGCGATTTCACGAAAAATTACCATTTTACCCCTAAACTTTCCAAAATTCCATTTTTGACCCCGATTTCACCAAAAAATTACCGTTTTACCCCCGAACTTTCCAAATTTCATTTTTGACCTTGATTTCACCAAAAATTACCATTTTACCCTCGAACTTTCCAAAATTCCATTTTCGACCTTGATTTCACCGAAAATTACCATTTTGCCCCCGCGAGTCAAAAATTACCATTTTGCCCCCGGATATCCAAAAGTCCCGTTTTCAACCCCGATTTTGTCGTTTCTTCTTTCCTACCAATGTTTGCATTTATTTGCACCTGCATTTTATATTTTTGCATATTATTTATCTACTTATTATATTATTTCGTATTTAACTTCTCTTATTAATCGCTATTCGTGTTTTAAACTTACGCATTTATTTACAAGTTATTTTAAAAAATCGAGGTAATATTTCGTCCGAGCGTAAACTTCGAAAAATCACGCCCTAACGTGTCGGGTTTGATTTCTTCGTATAACTCGCGCGAACCGGTTATCCTTTTCAAGTTTTTTACGCCCGTTCACTTCGAGGCTCCGAGAATGTCGTGTCCTAACGTGATGGTCGCGACTTTAATTCTTCGTGAATATCGAAGTAAACGGGTAATCTTTTTTAAATCCTTCTAATCATATGTTCGAGGATTGCATTTTAAATTTAATACGATTTTTTCAAATTCTCAAAATATATCTATATGCATATGTCACAACTAATTTTAAAACGAGGCAATGTCCTTTGTGTGAAAACTTCGAAAAATCGTGCTTTAACGTATTAAGTGTGATTTTCGTAATTCATGCAAATCGGATATCCTTTTCAAAAGTTTTCCAAAATATTCTTCAATCTTATATATTTACAAAGGATTTTAAGACCAAAAAAGAAACAATGTTCTTTCGTGTGAAAACCTCGAAACACCATGCCCTAACGTGCTGGGTGTGAGTTTCGTATAATTCACGCGATAGAATACTCTCTTTAAAATTTCTCGAAACATCCTTCAATTTCAAAACTCCGAGAATATAGTGCCCCAATGTGTTGGACACGATTTCTAGTTCTCATAAGAGATTCGAAACACGAGGATGAAATTTCTTAAAAGAATTTGCTATGAGATTACAGAGCCTTTTAAAATAAACATCGCATTTTAAACTTGACTCGAGTTTTCATTGTTTTCATAAGAATAAGACTCGAAATAATCATGTGGTACCAATTCTGGGCGTATGAGGGTGCTAATCCTTCCTCGTGCGTAACCGACTCCCGAACCTGTTTCTCTAGATTTCGAAGACCAACTTTCTAAAACGTTTTCAAACGTTTTGTGGTGATCCAATCACACCCAAAATAAAAGATTGGTGGCGACTCCCTTTTTATTCCCATTTTTTAAAAGATTTAAAAGAATTTTTTTGAAGCCCCATTCTTGAGGTGGTTTCGACAATGAAAAATATTTAGCTCTTGACCTAAAATCAATTGCAATTGGGAGTATTTAAAATTTATTGGCTTGATGTGTACAACACGTAAATCAACATAATCTCATGTTGAAAGAGAAAGTTCAGTTCTCATAAGTAATAATCAAAGGCATTCAACCAATAATTTCTCAAAACCATTATGCGCATAAATAACAAACTTTTATCAAAGTTTTTCAAACTCAATCAATAAAAAATTGAGATATAAACTCATCAATATTAGCAAGATGAATTGTCTTAATTGCATGATCTGAAATTAATTATTCAAACAATCTTGCAAACGACAGATTGCAAGTTGATAACACATATGTGTTTATTTTGTAGATGCATCTACCAAAGTCATATAATATCAAAACCATCCACATGGTGGATTAATGGGCCATATTCATTTCAGAAATGCAATACATTAAATCTCAACTTTAGCTAGTGAGTTTTTAACAACCAATTTTTATTGGGAACAACCAACAGATGAGAATTCTTTAAATTAAAGAATCTTCTGGTTCTTTAATAAACATCCATATGAATTCTCAATTAATTTTTGCATTATATATGATCTAGGATGGTCTAACTGGTCATACCAAGTAGTAAATATATTTGTACTAGTAAACTTCTAGTTTACTTTAACATGTATTTCAAACTAAATTGTAGCAAATTGATAATTTTACTATCATTCCTTTCACTTTGTATCCACATATAAGTACTATTGTGACATTTATTACTTGAAATGTATAAATCAATGTAAAGTTTATAATGACACTAAGTCATATAATATATTCCAAATAATTATATGCAATATTCGCTTTAGAGAATATGCCAAGATCTTCACATATCCAAAATCTTCAGGTGCATCCAACCATAACAAGCTTTAGATAAAATTACCATATTCTATTGCTCATATTTTTCTTCCACAATTTAAGTAGATATTTCACAGTCAAATATTTTGACTTCAACCCCTTAATGGAGATAATGACAAAAGAATATCACAAAGATAATCATAATCAATTCAATATAAATCAATAATCCTCTTTTGATTCATATGAAATATAATCTTTTCCTCATTCACAATCTATCCATTATGAATATCTTTTAAACCAATGAATTAACCATCACAAGATATTAATATATTAGCTCTTCTGGAGCTTTTGACCAATTTTGTACTACTAAATATTGAAATAATATTGGTTTGTTTCAGTACCAAATAAAATAATTATTTTCTATTTGTAATGATAGAAATCATTACTACATTCTAATATCCTTCCTCAAATAATATTAACCCAAACAAAATATTTGGGCATACACCACATATGTAGCCAATAGCCTTTCATATCACATTGATAACATAAGTTATTTTTTGCCCTTTGAAGAGTTTCTTAAGAACTCTCATTGTTCTCTTATTCATCACTATTTTCCCACTTTTAGTGGTCCATGATCATATCTTTCATTTTCTTGCATCCACTTCTGGGAATGCAACAAATTTAATAGGACGAACTTATAAATGTTCCACTGGATTATTTATTCCATAATCACCATCGCAAACATGCGTGGATTTCAAATCAAAATCCATCTATTCATGTTGTCATGATTAGTCTCAAATTTTAATAAACATGATATAATAAATAAATCATAGAAAAATATACCTAAATATCTTTAACATCATCATTATCACTATGGCTATTATCATGAGCACTGAGTAGTTAAAAGCTCTAGTGATTACCAATAGTGCGTCGGCCTCAATTAACTACTGCAAGAAAAAAAAATTAAATGAGAATCGTGCTAATAACGTGTTATAAAATAAAAAGACAGAATAAATGTCAAAGAGAATGAGAGAGCAAGAGAGGGAGCGTATTTTATTGATGACAGAAGTATATTACAATGCTTCTCAAAGGTCTATATTTATAGATATAGAAAGTACAAATGAAATAGAACTCTAATTCTGATGACTACTAGAATTTAAAGTTCATCCAAACTTATTTTAATCTTGATGGACATCCACTTAATAAGATATTCATCACAGATAATTAAATATAGTATTAATTATTTGCATTTGTAAAAGTTGGCATGAGGAAAAGAATAAAATATCAATTCAATTTTGAAAAACATCTATACGTGTTTATCCTCAATTAGTCAATTTTTTTAAAAAAATATAAATATATATATAATAGAAAAAAATAAATATTTCCAAATTTTAAAAAAAAATACAATAATTTTAAAAATAAATTTAAAAAATTAAGATTTAGAATTTTTGTATATTTTTAAAGAACATTTTAATTTTTTTAATTATTAATATTTTTAATTTCTGAAATATTTAAAATCTTTATAATATGTTATAATTTTATGAAATCATATTTTTTATTTTGTTAAATTTCTTAAAATTCAACGGATTATGCCCAATTATGCATTATATATACGATCATTTTTTCACAACTATATCTATTTATTTGCCTACGCTATCTTTTATTTGAAAACATGATTAATATTGACTCAATTTCGAATCTTTTAGAGACTAAATTGCTCCATTTATAAATTTCTTCTAACCCTACAATTTACTTTAAAAAAAATAGCTAATTCTTTTGGCTATAAACCTATTCATGGTCGGTTCGGGAGTTCGTTCGAAAAGTAGAAGGGTTTGGATAAAAACATAGGTCCGAAAAATGAGTTTGAGTAAAAAATAAGACCCGTTTAAAAAGCAGGATGGGCCTCGGGTAAGACATTTTTTGCCCGAGCCCGACCCAGCCCGACGCAAACTCACAAAAGGACAACAAAAATCTGCTATTTTTTTTTTGTTTTATAATGTTGTTTTCTCCCTATTTTGCTACAATTTCATTATTATGTTGCTACTATTTTGTTATTATTATTTGGATATTGTATAAAACATATTTTATTGTTATTTTTATTATTATTATTATTTTAAAGACATTTGTTAATTTTGTTACTATTTTAGAGGCATTTGCTTGTTAAGCTACATTTACCTTAGTGTTATTTAAGTATATATATTTTTTAAGATTTATTTTCAATTTGTTGAGAAATATTTATTTTAATGCTTTTAGTATTTTTAATGCATTATATATATTTAGAAATTATATAAAAATAATATAAAAAATTAATATGGGCAGATCGGGTCGAGATCGAGTTTTAGCATTTTTATCCAGACTGGGTTTGGGTAAAATTTTATGCCTATTTTTTGGACCAGGTCAGGCTGGACTCGAGCCTAAATTTTTGGTTGAACACCTCTATTTGGCTAATAATATATATATAAATAGAGAGAGAGTAAGTAATTAACTTATCATCAAGTATTTTTATATGATCACGCATGTTGAAACTACCTCGGGAACAGGGCTGCTTTGAAAAATTATTTTAATTAATTTTGAAATAAAAGGGAAATGGGAGTCGCCACCAATCTTTTATTAGGTGTGATTGGATCACCATAAAACGTTTAAAACATTTAAAAAAGTGGGTTTTCGAAATTCAGAGAAACAGGTTCGGGAGTCGGTTACGCATGAGGAAGGATTAGCACTCTCATACGCCCTAAAATCGGTACCACATGATCATTTTCGGGTCTTATTTTATGAAAACAATGAAAACTCGAGTAAAGTTTAAAATACGTTGTTTATTTTAGATGGCTTTGTATAATTTCAAAGGAAAACTTTTAAGGAAAATTCGTCCTCGTGTTTCGATCCTCTATGAGAATTAGAAGTTGTGTCCAACACATTAGGGCACTATATTCTCGGAGTTTCAAAACTGAAGGACGTTTCGAGACATTTTAAAGAGAGTGTTCTATCATATGAACCATACGAAAACCACACCCAATATCATATGAACCATACGAAAATCACACCCAACATGATGTTTCGAGATCTTCACACGAAAGAACATTGTTTCTTCTTTTGGTCTTAAAACCACTTTGTATATAATTATTGAAGAGTATTTTGAAAACTTTTGAAAAGGATATCCAATTTGCATGAATTACAAAAATCACACTTAACACGTTAAAGCGCGATTCTTCGAAGTTTTCACACGAAAGGACATTGCCTCGTTTTTAAAATTATTTGTGATATAGATATATGTTTTGAGAATTTGAAAATTTCGTATTGAATTTAAAATGTAATCCTCGGACACATAGTTTAAAATATGGAATACCCGTTTACTTCGATTTTTGCAGAGAATTAAAATCGTGACCAACACGTTAGGACACGATATTCTCGGAATCTCGGGGTTAACAGGTATAAAAATCTTAAAAAAGGATATTCGACGCGTGTGAGTTACACGAAAAATCACACCCGACACTTTGGGGCATGATTTCTCGAAGCTTTCACACGAGAGGAACATTGCCTCGTCTTTGAAGATACTTTAAAAATGAGCGTGTAAGTTTAAAATATCGAATAGCAATTAATAAGAGAAATTAAATACAAAACAAGATAATAAGCAGATAAATAGAATGCAAAAATGAAAAATGCAAGTGCATAATGATTAAAATAAATGCAAGTATTTAGTGAAGAAGAAAAAATGATACGATCAGGATCGAAAACGGGACCTTTGGATGCCCGGGGGCGAAATGGTAATTTTTACTTTCGGGGCTAAAAATGTAATTTTTGGTGAAACTAGGGTCAAAATGGAATTTTGGAAAGTTCAGGGCTAAAACAGTAATTTTTGGTGAAATCAGGGTTAAAAATAGGATTTTGGAAAGTTCGGTGGTAAAATGGTAATTTTTGGTGAAATCGAGGTTAAAAATGGGATTTTGGAAAGTTTAGGGGTAAAATGGTAATTTTTGGGGAAATCAGGGTTAAAAATGAGATTTTGGAGGTAAAATGGTAATTTTTTGTGAAATCGGGGTTAAAAATGGAATTTTGGAAAGTTTAGGGGTAAAATGGTAATTTTTGGTAAAATCAGGGTTAAAAATGGGGCTTTAGAAAGTTAATGGGTAAAATGGTAATTTATGAACAATTTAGGGACCTGTAAGCAATAAAACCAAAGAATGGGTGACATGTGGCAGCCTCACAGGAATCTAGAGGTCAAAGGACTAATTTGTAAATCTCAAAAAATTCTTGGGCCAATTGTGTAATAAAACAGAAATTGATTTAAGGACCAAATTAAAACAATTTAAAAATAAAAAGGATCAAATGCATAAATAAGCCATAACAGTGACGCGTGGCAGCCTCTGGTACATTCAAAATGTCAGAGGACTAAATTAAAAAGTGAATAAAATTATCGGGCCAAATTAAAAATAATTAAAAGTATGAAAAGGACTAAATTAAAATAATTAAAAAATGTGAAAGGACCAAACGGCAAATAACCCATTAATCAAAAACACGCGGATCCCAGAGGCGGGTTAGATCGGGTCGGTCCATGGGTCTCCTATAAATAACATTTTTTGGGGTTTTTTTTATTTTCTTTCATTTTTTTAAAACATCCCCCTTTCTTCTCTCCTCTCTCCCTCATATCCCCATGGCCGGCCGAGCACCGACGACCGCCCAACCCGCGCGTGAACGCGCGTCGATGATGCCTCGACCACACTCCGACACGCATGAGTGCGCGTCAACGGCTCCTCCAGGCTACACGCCTTCGATCAGTAGCGCACTGCACTCACTGCCGTCACCGATCTTCCACGCGCCTTCGATCAGTCGCGCCACCGCCGTCACCGATCTTCCATGCGCCTCCGGCCACCGTCCAGAAGGTAAAAACAAATGTCTTTTTCTCTTCTTTTCATTTCCTTAAAATGGTTTTTTAACAGTTTTTGTTTTTTCCCTTTGAAACCTGGAAACCCAAATCTAGGTTTGGGAATCTCACATTTTAAAACCCAGTTTGATCCTCTGCTTTGATTACCTTTTTGTTAAAATACTTTTACCCCGTTTTCTTTCGTTTAAAATTGTTTTGGGTGAATTCTTGTTATAGATCTGGCCTTTGGTGGGCAACGGCAGTAAAGGGAGGCTCCGACGGGTACGCCGACAACGGTGACAGTAAACAGATAAGTCTCGTCCCTTCGTTTTTTATTAATATAAAAATTATTAATAATTTCATTAATACCAATTAATGCCATTTGTTACCTCCTTTTATTAATAAAGTCCCCTTTTTAGTAATATTATTAATTATTACTAATATCCTTATTTAATGCTTTGAAAATAAAGGGAGTGAGTAATGCATGAGGGTAGAGAAAGGGTTAACATGTATATTAATGCATATTAATACTCAAAACAATGAAGAAATAAATGAGCCATGAAAATGTATTGGATACCTGGAGCCTTAAAGCTTAAAACTTTGAACCTGATTCGAAACACTTGGTATGCTTACTTGAATGCTTTTGTCTCTATTGATTGCTTCTGCCTGAGTTTCTGAGAGAATTTTGATAGTTGACGGATTTCAAATTGTATATTGGTTCCCAAAAGGGGTTTTGTATCTTGATTTTTCAAAAAAAAAAAGTCCCCCCTTACAAAATTTAATTTGGCTTTTATAATCAATTTTACCAATCATTCTAATTTGTCTCTTACAACTTAAATGCTAGTCCTAATCCATCTTTTCCTTTTTTGCAGGTGCTCAGCAGTGGCGGTTGGGAGCAGCTTGGAGAAGGTGGCAACTGGCTGTGCAGGAGCAACTTGCCTGGAGATGATGGCTGGTGGTGCCGACGTGGCGATCTCCCATTGGTTGGGATTGAGGTGGCAACAGTAGTGGGAATTTTGGGTGTCTGGGCTAGCAGATTATTTGGATTTGGGCTAGCCAAATTTTAGCCCAATTGGGCTCTTTGTAATTGGGTTGTATTTTGGGCTAGTCAAATCTGGCCCAATCGTACTTGTAAATGGACTTTGGACATTATTAACTTAATTTTAAGTTTCAAATTATTTTAAATGTATTTAAATTTAAAACAAATTTAAAATTAATTCAAACTCAATTATAAAATCCAAGTTGGGCCCGGTCAAAATTGGACTTCAACAACGCATAACAGTATTCAAACTATCAATCAAACAGGATTAGTATTAATCGTTTTGTAATTCTTTAGTCGTTAATTGAACCGAATTTTTTCAAAAAAAATTAACCGAACTAAAATATTTCGGTTAATCCGGTCGGTTAACCAAAATTTATATTTTTTTTGTTTTTTTTGATTGAAACAAGTATAAAACATATAAAAAAAATTGATAATGTTCATTTTACCAAATTAAAACTATATATAATTTGTATTATTAATTATTAAGTTTGGTTAATTCGATTAATTACTCGATTTCAAATTGAATTAACCGACAATCAAAATTTTAAAAAATCATTAATCAATTTTTTAATTGAATTAGATCGATTAACTGAATTGAATCGATTCGATCGCGCTTTACATTCTTTCCTAAAGAAAAAAATCTGCTATACTGCCCCTATTGACCCAACTCCCAACGGTCCACATTACCCATACGTGTGGGTTAAAAACAAATTGAAAACCCCAATAATTGTTAACTAAAAATGATTATGGGATAGATCGAGTCTAAACATGATACTAACATATTTTTTTTTTACTATTATTAGGTGCTAATTTCACGAATTAATTTATATAATTTTTTTTCATTAAGTATATGCCATAATAAACGTATTGATTTAAATTATAATAGGAGAATAAAAAATTAAAATTGCTAATGTTGAAATTAATCATTAACAACTTCATTATACATTATCACATTAATTTCATTAATTAATGCTTGATATATATATTTTTTGAAAAGAACAAAATACAAATAATTAAACTAAAATAAAAGGACTCTTTAGGAATAATTGCAACCCTTCTTTCCTGTTAAAAGCCATTTTGGTCATTTGATCTAATTCTCTGTTATCTTCTTTAGAGAGATGTATTTTAGTATTCAATTTTTTACATTGTTCAGGAGTTGATAAATGCGATTGATTAATGCGATTGATTAATATTGAATTAGCAGACATCGAATTTGATTTTCGAATAGCTTCAAAAACCTCCAAACTATTCATCTGAAACAATACTTTATCATATTGATTTCCTTGCAGAATTGACAATCCATCTAAAATATATTACAATTCAACATAAAAATTTGAATATTTCCCTAAGCATCTGTTAAAACCAAGAATCCAATCCTTTTCTCATCTGTCAAGACTCCCGGCACAACAGCAACATATCCAAACTCTACCTTAACCGAACCATCAATTCTTAATCACACTCAATTATCAATCCAATACCTCTTCGGACTTGTGAGTTTATCTTGCTTAAGGCTAAGCTAACATAAAAGAAATAGCTCCAACACTACAAACTTTTCACTGATCTTTTGACAAAGATTGAGTTGGTTCTAACATCTAAAACATAAATATAATGAACATGGATTCCTGTCCTGTCCGACAAATAGACCCTGCTCTCATTTCATCTTTTCAACTCTTTTTTAAAACGTATTTTATTGAATTTTTTATAATTAAAAAAATAAACGTGACAGCTTTTAATCTCGCTTTCCTTCAACTCACATTCAATAATCATCACTTATCTCGAAATCAATTATTTTTGTTTGGAATAATTACTTTTAATGGAGTCCAACAAATGCCTTCTACACCTTAATATTCCCCTCTTTTTTTTTCTTTTGGTCTTGAGTTAGGAAGAATGTATGGAGCTTAATTATAATATCCTCAAATAAACCTCTTACCTCATAATGTAGCCCTTTGCATTGAACTAAGGGAACATTTTGTCTAAAAATATGAATGCAAGGCCATTAATATTAGAAAAGAAATACTTAATGTTAGGTAAACCAACTAATTAATTAGAATTTAGAACATAAACCCTAGGTAAAGTGGGTCCCATGGATGCTTCCTCTAATCACCATCATACCACTCACATTCCCTTCCCAGTTATCCCTATTTGTAAGAAAAAGTATCATTCCAGGTTATCTGAATTTGGACCAAAGAGATGTTGGGAAGGAATCCATGGCTTAATCATTTTTTCACATTTCTAAAATATTTAGGGTATTTTTGAATCAGCGTTTAATTTTAGTGTGGTGCGTTTAGTTTTTTTTATTTTACGTTACGGTATCGTTATACAATATCTAATTTTATTATCATCGTTATTTTTACATTAATAACAAATAAATACATTGTCCATCCAAAAAACCTTTAAAATACTCATTTGAAAGGGAATCAATCTAAGATGACAATCATCAACATCCAACATTATATAGGACACCTCAACTAATTAATTCCTTCTTTTTGTACGGTTTGTATTATTTGAACTTTTTCCTTTTTTTTTCTAAAGTAATCTATTCAATTCATATTTTGAATATAGATTAGGAAATATAATAACTCTTTAAATATATATGAAAATGGTTAACTGTAGTTGAGATTTCTAATTGCTATACCCAACCCATAAGCATAATAATAAAATAACTAGTCGATTGATATAGGTTTTATTGTCAATGTAAGAGGATATGAGTTTCAATGCACAAAAACTCATTATCCTTTTATTGATGGTATGAGGAAGGACTATGAGTAATTCTATGCATTGTGTCAAAAAAAAACACCCAATAAACTCAAATCCATCTAAGCTCAAAGAAGAACTATTTATTAAGCCAAGTGGTGAGGAAAGATAGATGCTGGATGATGATAATATAACAATATTATCTACAAAACCCTAGCAATTGCTTGCTTAGTTTAGTATCTGATACTCGTAGGTGAAGGGCACCATAGGGTTCAAATTTGTATGCAGTGTAATCTATCATTGATCTTGATAGGTAGAATTAAAAGCAAACAATTGAGTAGAGAATGCCTAGTTTGTCAAACTGAAGTTGCTTTATAATTGTGGCTCACAAAACAGTAAACTACTATCATGTAAAATTGTGTAAAATTCATATTGAATTTTGATTTAATCGAGTGAAGTTGAGTCAGATTTCAAAATAGAGAGCAAATCAGCACTGTTTTCTACTTCTACAAAACTTCGAATGAAATTCTTTATCGCTTGATCCATAACTACCCAAATTAAACTATGACTTCCAGAACATATTATCATTCAGCTACCACCATCACCATAGCTGAAAAGAAAGAGGACAATGCTAATATTAGGCTGATAAAAAATTAAAGGTACTAAATCTTCTTCAGAACAGTTTCCATATGTATATGAATATCATTGATTGGAAAGAAAAGAAAAAAAAGATCATCAGGCTCATATTCCATAGAAAAAACAAAATCCAGAAGGATGGTTCAGCTTAGTTCCTCATCATTCTAAGGGCAAGTGTTTGAAGCTCACCCAAATCACTATTATTATTTAATCTCTTCTTATGGTAACCCTGGAAACAAAACTCCTCATGTCTGCTTTGTATTTCTTGCAGATTCATGCTATCCCCACTGTTGAGCTCAACAGACTCAAGTGAGCTTTGTGGGGAGATTGGATTCATATAGCTTGGATAAGTTGGAACGGTGCCAGAAAGGTTTCCTTGCCATTGATTCTCTACTACGTTATGCAATGAATTCATATCTTTTTGAGCTAGTTGGGCTTTGATTTGCGTTAGTTGAGCTTGCAGGCATGCAACCTACGAGAAACCAAGAACAGATATAATATGCAACAAAGATTAGAATGTATTCAAATTATAGCATGGAAAATTGAGAAAAAAATGGAAAGGGAATAGGAACCTGTTGTTGTAAGGCGAAAATATGAGCAACGCAACCATAAACGGGATCCCTAATTCTGGCTTCAGCTTCATAAGCAATGGCGACGACCGCCTCACAACGATCATGAGCTGGTATATGCAACAATAATTTGGACACATTGCTAGCCCCAAACACTTTATGAATGGCTGCAAATCTTGCAGGGCCTTGTTCTGAGCAAAAGTAAGGAGCAAAAATACAGTCAGAGGCGCATTTTCGTCTCAGAAACTTGCATGCACCACAAGGGGAGCCTGTTCCAGTGGTACTACTGCTTGATGATGCCATGGCAGAGACAAAAGAGTGGTTTAAGAGAGAATTATAGCACCAGAGCAGGAATAAGGGAGAAATACTAATTCATAAGATTAAAGAATTACAAAGCACACGAGCAAACTAGGAAATGGTGCTAAAAAATGGGGTTTGAGGGTTGGGGAGAGCATGGTTAGCTGGTTGGCTAGGTCAGAGTGGGGCTGTTGGGAGGGTCCTAAGTTGCACAACAAAAAGGGGTAGGCTTATAAGAAGTGTGAATGGGGGGACATTGAAGGGCCTTTATGTAGGGTTCTAAGGGAGCATTTAATAATGGTTTTTGCAGTATGGGGATTGTTTTTTTAATGGCTATGTACCAAATTACTAAATGATTTAGACTTTGGTTTGTGTTATTTGAATTATTTTATTACTACAAGTTTGGTTTTTGTGGTGGTTTCGGGTTTTCTTTAAACAAAATTTAATTTCCTTTTCCCGCCGTTCGCCGCACCTTGAAACTGCTGCTGTTTGTCTCTTTGTGGGATCTGCCCCGCCTGCCAGCTCCCGTTAAAGCCTACCGACAACCACTTAGGTGAATTACGACATTTTTTATTGCATTGGGTTTTTTTTGTTGTGTTAAGTCTGAAAAGAAAAAGAAAAACCTTCTAGAACAACAGTGAGATTATTTATGACAAAATAATCTTACATATTAACCAAATTCCTATTCACATTGAGTTTAAATTTTGATATACTTTTGTCGATTGAAAATTATTTTGGGTTTAATCTTATATTAAGTAAGAAAATTTGGAAAATAAAGATATTTTGGGTAATTTACAAGTAATTGTCTCATCTTAATCTTTAGAATTATTAGAAATATTTGTACAAGAAATGGGTTTTGTAGGAATGTAAGAAAGAATTTGATGAATTCGAATAATCATGTGTGACATAGGGACATGTATCCTTAAATAACATTAGAAAGATGAGTTTGGATGTACGGTATTGACCTTTAATTAGTATAAAAATAACTGTGATGGTGAGATTAAATATTCAACGATATTATAACATAAAATAAAAAAATAAGCTAAACACAATACACTGTTCATCCAAACGTACCTCATTTATGCAACAACTTATCAACTCTCATTGGATATCACGTCCAAACTATATATGGAGATTGAGTTTTGGTACATACAGCTACCCCTCGTGTGTATAAAGTTAAAAGCTTTAAGCAGAGGAGAGAGAGTTTAAGAAAGAGAGAAAGATGTAAATCAAAACCAGAAAGCGACAACATAGCTAGTTGGGAAGTGAGTGTGTGGGCGGCCATCATTTTTCCTTCAAAAGTCCAAGCGCATGTTTAACAAAGTAATAACCAATGATTCAAATACGAATGAAGCTGCCCCGTGCAATGGGAAAAGGGGAAACGAAAGTAGCTTAACATGATGAATTTGGAGGCAGGTTCACTTCATTTCCTTTACTGTCCCTTCATTGTCGGAAACCTCTCTTTGATTCAATGTTTCTTGTCCCCAATGCACGTTCACTCCTCTCCATTTGTACCCAAAGTTAATACCATCTTAGCTTCCATCATCTTTCTTGCCTTGTGATTGCCAATAATTTCACAAAGGACTACAGTACTGCTAAAAGTAATTACCAATTACTATCACCATCCACAAGAGTAAAATGCTTCAATTTTTTTTCTTCACATATCTGCTTAAATCATGATGATCTTATTACTTTTATTATTTTCTTTGTAATCCTCAAAACCAATGTGTATATATAATAATATAGCAATCAATATTCAAAAACAATTCATCAGCAAACCTGGAACTATATGAATGGATCCAACCAAAAGGCTAAACCGAGAACAGCTGCGACTAACCAGAGGGAAAGTGGCGTGGCGCATTGTACCTAGGCAAAGAATACGACTCACCTATGAAGAAGAAATGGGTTGAAGTTTCGTCACTCCCTAACGGAGGACAATGGCGGTTTGCAGCAAAAAGAAAAAGAGAGAGTAGATTTTGAATGTCATAGTTGTGACTTCATATATTGCAGGCTACCCGTGTAACGCGGCAGGCATATAGAAATTGATAGTGGTAGGCACTCAACATCATCAGCATTTATAGTTGGAAGTCTAAGTTGCAGCGTCACCCAAGCACATGGCTCACATGCATGCATGCACAACTAGCTATTTCTATGTCAGTAGGGAGTTAGGAGTGATGAGCATTTATAGCTTGAGATACCCTTTGGTTATCTCCGCCAGACGACCTTCAACTCTTGGGTTGGATGTTTATGGTTAGTGCTACAATCATGTGTGGAGAATTCAAGTCAGAAGGCCTCAAGTAACAAAAGTGGCATGAAATATGGCTTAAACAATTAACCCATACCCCTGGGAACCCCATTATATATATTACAACTTCTTATTTGGGGCACGTTTAGGCAACATTTAATATAATTTTGATAATCTTTGATATATTTATAGTAACTTTTGATAAAACCATTGATATTTCACAACATTAATTATAATTTGGGTATCCTATAAGTCTACAACATGATTTTCATAAGTTAGAATATATTATACCAAAAACAAAGTTAGTAATATAAACGGGTCACGAAACCGCCTGATTGGGTGGACCTGGTAGTGGACAGTGTAGGAGTCTCTGTGATTCAGGGTGCGACGGATTCTGTTTCTTGGAAGGATAAATTAATAGGTCAGTCGACGAAGCCAAATCGACGGATATGGAGGAGGAATTCAAGTTACTTGCTAGTGATGCAGCGAATGAAGTGATTGATGGAGTCCTAACGATTGTTTTTTTCTGATCGAGTGCATGCATATATTGCTGAGAAGATGTCTCGTACGATAATTGTTAAGTTATTAAGGAGGAAGATTTTGTATCAAGCTTTGTCCAATCGTTTGCAAGCGATTTGGAAAACTACTCAGCCTTTGCAGATTCTTGATTTGGAGAACGACTTTTTTTCTGTCCGTTTTTAGGAGGATGGTGAATATCGAGAAGCTATTATGGGCGGACCATGGACTATAATTGGTCACTATTTGATGGTTTTGGCCATGGGCACCAAATTTTACGACAGAGGAAACCCATTCTTCGAATGTTTTAGTCTGGATTAGACTGCTTGAACTTCCAGAAGGAATGTATCACCAGAGTTTACTGAAGTTTATTGGTGGAACAATTAGGCCAGTGGCAAGAATTGGTCGGAACACGAATACTAGGACTAGAGGGCAGTTCGCCAGACTCGCTGTTCTTGTGGATCTAAATAAACCATTGACTTTGCTGATAAAAATTTATGGGAGGCTTCAAAGAGTTAAATATGAATCTCTCCCATTGGTATGTTTTGGGTGTGGCAGTTATGGACATAATAAGGAGATGTGTGCGTTCAAGTCAGATTCGACAGCACCAGCTAAGGCTGGGGTTGAGCAGAATACAAATGCTACAACGAACACTTCATCGGCTACGGTGGAGGATCGATTTGGGCCGTGGATGCTTGTTGAGCGGAGACAGAGGAGACCTTCTCGGACAGCAGTGGTAAAGCAAGGAGGGAGCATGGTAGGTGGTGGAAAATCTGGTTCCAGATTCAATCTCTTGAGCGAAAATCCAGGCACTGTTCAAGGGGATATTGATTCTCATTTTAATGGGGATAATCTTTTGGGTGATAAAGTAGGAGATTGCATGGAAAATAGTGGGGGGTCATTGTCGGTGAAGTTTAATAGTGGTTTTGAAAAAGGGAGGAATATGGATAGGAACAAGATTAAAGTTAAGGGTAAAGGTGTAGTGTTGGGCAATAGGCCTAAGGTGGATAGAAAGGCACTTGGGCCTATTAGTACAAATAATGTTTCTTCATTACCAATAGCCCAAAAGTCCTTTGATGATGGTTCTAAAATGGGACCATTACAGATAAATTTTGGTGAGAATATTGGGAAGCTTAGTTTTAAAGCTACTGATCCGAAATTAAATGGGCAAAATCATGTGGCTGTCATCTGTCATGGTAGGACGAGTGATGGCTTGGGGAATAATACTAGGAACACTGTTACTTTAGCTTTTGGATCAACTTCGATAGGAATGGCTTTTGGAAGTTTGGGATCTGACATGGTTAGGGGAAAGGCAGGAGAGCATTTTGATCAAGTGTCGAACTCTAGAATGGAGAAGGGTGAGTCATCTCTTACTGTTGTTGCAGCAATTGAGGGCATTATTCAAGGTTTGCAAGATTCCAATGAAGCTACCAATATGTTGGAGGACGGTCAAGAGGGTGATGAATTGGAGGGGGAGTCTCTGTCTGATTCTGATGAGGATTGAGCTTGGGGATTGTGCCGTTATTGTCTTCTATTTATTATTTATTTTTATGGGTTTTGATTTTAGGTTATTGTTCTGGAACAGTCAGGGATGTGAACATCCACGATTTCATAAAATGGTGCATGAGTATCATAGAGATTTCAGGCTGGATTTTCTTGTTCTGTTGGAAACGAGAGTCAATGAAAAGCGAGCTGATAACGTAATTGCAAAATTGGGGTTTGATTTTTCATTCAGGGTGGAGGCTGAAGATTTTGCTGGTGGGATTTGGCTTTTGTGGAGAGAAGGGACAAAAGTTGAGGTTCTTCAAGTTGATGCTTAGTTTATACACATGATAATTTGGGATCAACGGTGTCGGGGCCCTTTTCTTTGTATGGTTGTTTATGCCAATCCGCAGCGTACTTTACGTAGGGTCTTATGGGACAAGTTGGGGTGTTTAACTAATGGGTTAACTGAGCCTTGGTTGCTTACAGGTGATTTCAACGTTATTCTGAATGAAGATGAAAGAATGGGTGGGGTGGAGACTTTGCGTGTTGCTTGTAAAATATTTCAAGCCTTTTTCCATCAAAATAATTTCATGGATTTGGGTTTCCATGGGTCTAAGTTTACTTGGAGACGAGGTGGTTTATATCAGAGGCTTGATCGTGCAATCTATAATGAACACTGGCAACGGTTTGCTCCAAATACTTCAATTAGTCACTTGTTCAAGCTCAAGTCAGATCATTGTCCAATTTTAGTGGCTACTAATCCAGGTACTAATAGAGGAGAGGTTAGACCTTTTCGATTTTTAGCAAGTTGGCTTCAACATCCGCAGTTTAAAGAGGTGGTCCGGTAGTCTTGGACTACAAGTGGTGAGGTGTTGCAGAATGTGGATGCTTTTCTGGCTAATGTTAAGGATTGGAATAAAAGAGTTTTTGGTAATATTTTCGTAAGGAAAAAACAAAAATTGCGAGAATTGGAACGGATCCAGAAAGTTTTAGATCGAGGGTTCTCTCATTATCTTAGTAGAAGGGAGTTAGAGGTTAGATTAGAGTTGGAGCAGATTTTAAATCAAGAAGAAATGTTGTGGTTTCAGAAATCTCGGGAGGAATGGTTACTGCGTGGGGATAAAAATACATCCTTTTTCCATAGTCGCACCTTAAAAAGGAGACGTCAAAATAAAATTTCTGCTTTACAAATTGATGGCTACGGTTGGGTTTTGATAACGAAGTGTTAAAGAATCATGTTATTGAGTACTTCTCTTCTTTGTACATGGTTTATAACTCTCGGCCTAGGAGTCCTACTATACTTGGAAGGTTTCCTACACTTAGTGTTACGATTATTAGGGATCTTGGGGTGGAGGAATCGTTGGAGGAGGTTCGTCATTCCATTTTTAGTATGAGTCCTCTTAAAGCTCCTGGAGTTGATGGTCTGCATGCTAAATTCTATCAAGCGCATTGGGACATTGTGGGGCCTAGTGTTTTTTATCTTGTTAGATGAATTTTTGCTGAGGAACATTTGGATCCAAGGATTAATTAGACACTGCTCGTTTTAATTCCTAAGATAGTGGGAGCTTATTCTATTTCACAATTTCGCCCAATTAGTCTTTGTAACGTCTTGTGTAAGATTATTACGAAGACTATTGTAATGCGATTACGTCATGCCATGCAGATTTTGGTTAAGCAGAATCAGGCGAGCTTTGTCACTTCCAGAAATATCTCGGGTAATATTATTATTGCGCAGGAGGCTATTCATACTATGAGGACAACTAAAAGTAAAACAGGGTGGATGGTTGTTAAAGTGGATCTTGAGAAAGCGTGTGATAGTGTGCGTTGGGACTTCCTTCATGAAACTTTAGAAGATACGGGTTTTCCTCGAATGCTCACTGATACGATTTTTCGGTGTGTTACTTCATCGTCCATGCAGTTGTTATGGAATAGTAGTATACCGGACGAATTCATTCCTTCGAGAGATTTACGACAGGGAGATCCTCTGTCTCCTTATTTGTTTGTCTTGGGGATGGAAAAATTAGGTCATCTTATTGAGGAGGCCATAGAAGTTGGGAGATGGCATCCTATGATGCTTTCTAGAAGAGGTCCAGGACTGTCTCATATTTTTTTCACAGATGATCTATTGCTTTTTTGTAGAGCTACGGTGGAAGGAGCTATTTGTTTGCGTCAGGTTCTTGATCATTTCTGCTCCTTTTCTGGTCATAAAGTTAGCCAGCAAAAGACTCAGGTATTTTTTTCAAATAATGTATCTGCTATAGTAGCGTCTCAGGTTGTCTCAAAGTTGGGTTATGTTCGAATTGATAGTTTGGGAAAATATTTGGGCATGCCTTTGTTTCACCATAGAACTGGGAAGCATAATTTCTCTTTCATTGTGGATAAGCTTAGGGAACGCCTAAATGGATGGGATGTACAGAAGTTGTCTTTTGCAGGAAGATTAACATTAGTGAAATCGGTGTTGTTGTCCATTCCTAATTTTTTCATGACTACTGCCAGGTTGCCTATAACAATTTGCAAGGAAATTGAACAGATTGCTCGAAGTTTTCTTTGGGGCGCTACAAGGAATGTGCGGAAAGTAGCCTTGGTTAAATGGTCTGATATTTGCAGACCGATGGATAGGGAAGGGCTTGGCATTCGATCCCTTGATAATCAGAATTTTTGTTTCTTTTGAAGCTCGGATACAAACTGGTGGTTGAGCCGAATTTATTCTGGGTACAGCTTTTGAGGAATAAATATAATGTTCAGGGTATTATTCCAGAATCTCTGAATCAGACCAATTGTTCTCATGTTTGGAGATCAATTGCTAATGTGTGGGGGAGTGTCAAATCAGGTTTGGTTTGGAATATTCACAATGGTGAACTGGTTAATTTTTGGAATGATTGTTGGGTTAGTAATTTAGGTCCTTTGAAGCATTATTCCAATGGTATGGGGGTTATGGATGAAACGTTATGGGTTTGTGATGTTATTGAGGTGTCTGGTGACTGGAATCATAGGTGGCTATCCTCTGTGCTACCACAAGAAGCTGTGCGTCAAACTGTTGCTTATGACCCTCCTTCACAGGTTCGTGAGGTGGATCAACTCTCTTGGCGATGGGTGGAAGCTGGTACTTTTTCTTTTCGCAAATCCTATAACAACTTGTGTTTCACTTCTGACCATGTCTCACATCCTTTGGATGTGGTCATTTGGAAGCTACGATCTCCACAGCGGGTAAGGACCTTTTTATGGCTACTTGCAAGGAAGAAGTTGCTATCAAATAAGGAGAGGGTGAGGCGTGGTATGGCTTGCTTTACTAGCTGTGATCAATGTGGATGTGTATTAGAGTCAGCATGACATGTGGTGAGGGATTGTGGTACTGCAAAGAGTGTTTGGAAGGTCCTGGTTCCAACACAATATCATTCTTTATTTTTTTTCATTGGATTTTGATGACTGGCTACAGTGAAATCTTTTGAATACAGGAAGCCTCGAATGGGAGGGGATGCTTGGAGTATCTTATTTTCCATTGTTGTTTGGTTGTTATGGAAATTACGAAATGATTTTGTTTTTAATCAGATTAGCAGAAGCAGCCAGGAGTTAATTGCTACTGTTGTAGTTTGAACTAAGGGTTGTGTGAGTCGTGAGTCTTTAGACTCCTTGGCTTGTACTACTCGGACAAGGGAGTGCTGGCAATGTCCTGATCATGGGTGGATCAAGCTTAATGTTGATGGCTCTGTCTCGAGGGAGTTCGAGGAAGGCTACGATAGGGGGAGTTTTTTCGGGATAGTATGGAGGAGTGGATCGCAGGTTTCTCCATGGTGGTTGGGACGTCGGAGATCGTTCAGGTGGAAGCTCGGGCAATCGTGGAAGGGTTAAAGCTGGCATGGCAGCATGAGTATGGCCAAGTTGAGGTTGATTGTGATAATGCCTTCCTTATTGATACTATATGTAATGGTTTTGCAATGGTGAGTCTAGTGCCTGAGATTCAACAAATACATGTTTGGTGCACTAAGAATTGGAAGGTTAGATTTTGACCTGTAAACCGGGAAAGCAACCGAGTGGCAGATAGGTTGGCTACGACAGCAGCAGGTGATATGAATAGCTTGGTGTTGATGCCAAGACCTCCACAGCATTTGTTAAAGTAGCTTGAGGATGACAAGAGGGTTCTTTCTTCTCATGGTGCTATTACTGGTTTAATTTCCAACTAAGAGAAGAGTCTTATTTCTTCTATTTACAAAAAAAAAAGTTAGTAATATAATTTTAGTAAGGTATAATGATTTATTTGGCTCTTTAACCTTATAAAAAAAAGTTGTTTGTAATTCATTTAACTTTTCGTCTTTTTTATGATCAAAAAAAACTTTTCGTCTTTTTAATCTCTTAAACTTGTATTATTTGTCAAATCATTCCAAAATGAATAGAGATGTTAACTTTGCTAACATGATAGTCCATGTGTATACAATGTCAACAATTAATTATTTTTAAAAATTTTAAAATATATATATTTATAATTTTTATATTTTTTTAATAATTTTTATTTTTTTGAATTTAAAAAATAATTAATTGTTAGCATGACAATACACATGTATGTTACGTTTGAACAAAATTAAAAGAAATGAAAAATTAAATGAAAGGCTAAAATGATATTTTTTGTAAAATTAGAAGCCCAAGTAATTATGCCTTTTAATAATTTTTCTCTACTTCAAATATTATTTATACTAGATTAAGACACTTTTGTGATGGAAAAAAATTATGTAAAATTTATATTTATAAAAGATTATGTAATTCAAAATTTTAGGGGTTTTGGTGTGCTACGTTTAAATCTTATTATGTGTGTTTTTTTCCTAGATTTCAAACAAGTCAATCTCAACAATATTTTTAGCTAACACATAACACCCTATCTAGAGGTGAAGCAAAAAAAAAAAAAAAAAGAGAGGGAATTGGATTATAAACTTTTTGTGAGGTTAAAGTATAATTTTATATTGTATTAATTTATGATTTCATCACATTTGAATGGACTAAGTACAAATCTTTTCATTTTTGAGAGTTATCATATAATAACTTATTAAGATACTAAAAGATAATTTTTTTCATTTGAAGGGATCAAGTCCATTGCTTGCACTCCTCTAAATTCACCCCTAATCCCATCACCGTACCCAAGGAGAAGGGTAATTTAATGATTGGAATCATCGACCAATCCTCTTTCTTCGATAAATATCGATCACCAAGGTAGCGAAAGAGTAAACAACCTTACTCTATAAAAACTCTTTTTCATAAATCCCATGTGATGATCTGATGGTCAAGGGTGTTCACTGCCTCAAGTGTGACCTTGGTTCAAATCGCACTAATCGTGTTTGTTGTTTAAGTTTTTGTCCTTTATTGTAATTCTAAAAAAAAACCTACGACACCCTTACCTTGTGTTGGAAATTGGGAACAACCTTACTGTTGGGCTTATATTGGCCCATTTGACTTTGCTTTTCTTGTAAGATGCAGACCCAGAATCACATTATACAAATTTCAGACCCTTAATTGCGAGTCTGCTTGTTGTTGAACATTCTCCAACAATATGCACCAAAATATTCTACTTAGCCACTGCATCATATAGCCTGAAGTAGTCTTTTTTATGCAATGTCCAATTTAAAGCAGCATTTGTAGTTCAAACTTTTGAGATTGTTTGATTGGTATCTGCAGATTTTGCTGTGACAACAATGGACCCTGCTGAAGTTCTCATTGTAGCTCGAACTATATGTATAGCTTATAAACTTATATACCAACTTGATCTCCACTGTTCACCAATTGGTATATTCACCGATATGAGCAAATGGGGTTAAAGTTTTTTGCAACCCTTTTTTTTTAAAATTTTTCATGTATATACAGTACATGCACTTATCAAATGATATAAAGTAGGCATTAAAAAGGGGAATGATTTGCAGCTGTCAGCTGTATAGTGTTGTTCTATCACACATAGCTTCAAGAATCATATCATGCTTTTGGTAACTTCACAGATCAAACAGTAACAATGCAAAGAGAGATGCGTGGTCATTCAATCACAATTGAAATCAATGCAAGCTAAAAATTCGTTCTGGGAACCAAACAAAGTAAAGGAGACATTGGGGTTGTGTCGCCTACTGAATTTCATAAGCTGACAAGAAATGGTGGTGATTTTTTTAAATGCGACCATTTGTGAGAGGAAAGCAGTGTCCAAAAGAAATCGTCTACGAATTTTGTCGTGAAAGACTTAGTTCACTACAGGATGGAAGTTAAGCAAGGCAACCACAAGCAAAAGTCTGCTTTACAATCTGCTTTATTCTTTGGGATTTGATTTAGTGCCCCACTCATATTTTGATTAGTGCTTCTGTTTTTAGCAGATTCAACATTCCCCCAATCATTCTTTATACTTGTTCATGAATCTTGATCATTGGATATTTATTGCAACCAATATACTACCAAATGGAAGTTTTAACTAATTTAGATCCTCCTCTTCATTTTCCACTTCTGCTGCAATATACATATTTCAATCAAATAAAGAGAACGAAAGAAAGAACGCAAGTTCGAACTTTGAAGACAACATATTATTAAGAGAGATATTCACAAATTCCCAAAATCATGGACAGTAAAATAATTTTAAATATGCAATTCAATGTGGGAACAATTACTTAGTTTGGGTCCTAACGTAAAAACAATTAGCAAGTTCAAGAATTAACTTGAACAAAAAAAATTCAAACCGCAATCTAGAAATAATTGTCAAGTTCAGGACTCAAATTGTAATTTAACCCTTATAATTTGCATACGAATAACAATATATCTTTCTTAAATGTTAAGATCAAGCATAAAAAAGGTTAAAAAAAAGATTTAATGATAATTTTGGTCACTAACGTTTATATATTTTGTCAAAATAGCCCCAATTATATTTTTGAGCCTTTTTTTGCCATCAACCTTTTTTCTTTTTTTCTGTCTGCTTTTTCTAATAGATTTAATGAATAAATTCAAGGTTTCAATCTTTTTTTTCTTTCAAATGATTTCAATCTTTCATAAAATTGTTTACTGAGAAGTTTTTCTATTGAGTTAATTTTTGTAAATAATTACATTATTTTCTTTAAATTAAGAGTTATTTTTTAAATTTAATGTATTATTTGTTTATTTTATTATTTTTTACATGTAATTATCTTATTAGGTTATCTAAGTAATAAATTACATCTCATTAAAAATATTCCACATATAAAATTCTATATTATTCCCGTTAACTTTTTTAACAGTACTTTCATTAAATTTATTAGAAAAAACACAATGAAAAAAAAACAAAGGTTAATCATTAAGCCAAAAAAAGTGGTGTAAAAGTTTTTTCTCTCTTGGTGCACGATAGCGGGTCTAACGTGAACCTTAAAGGATTTTGTTCATTTGTTTATCTTTTCTATCCTGATTTCTTTGATTTTGATTGAGTTCCCAAATTAATTGGAAAAGTTTACTGGTTTTATGGTGGATTTAAGCAATTTGGAAGGCTAGTGTTGTAAGTCAGGTCAATGCTTTTGCAAGAAAGATTTTCCTTTTGTTCAAGCTGTGCATGGAGGAAGCATTATTGGTGAATTGGGACTAGTGATCGAAGAAGAGATCAATATAGCTCGGAAGTCATCTAATCCAAGTATTGTAATGGTCAAACTTTTCTAGTTGGTCGTATAAGATTTAAGTTTTTACGAAAGTACTCAAATAAAAATAAAATTTTTTAAAATGATCAAATAAAGATCAAACTTTTTTAATAATGATTTTTTTAAAATGGTCATATGTTTTATTCTAAACACATCAACATTCACTTAATTTTCACAAAGTGCATAAAATGTCTTTATTTGGGCACTTTCGTATTGTTTTTATTTTTATATGAAAATATTGAAAGGTTTAGCCTTTATGTGAACAACCTTTAAAAGGTTGGGTCCTAATTTGAGTATATAACCTATATAAATTGACCTAATAAGGTCGTATGGGATAAGTTGGTGTGGTGCTCTTTTCACATTCCCAAACACTCTATTCAGGGGCAAATTTGAAAAGGGACAAGCAGGGGCCTTGATCCTAGATGAAAAATTGCTATTTAAGTCCATATAAGATGATCAAATTAAAATTTAATTTATGATAAAATTACACTTTGGTCCTCCAAAAAAAGAACATTATGTTTAATCCCTTCAAAAATGATGAAAATAATAAATTAATACATTATAAATTTATTTTTTAATCTCTCAAAAATTATTATTCAATTTTGATCCCCTCTAAAATTTTCTAGATTCGCCTCTGACTCTATTATGGCTTGGATGGCTATTTTAGATAGGTTGCTCACCAAAGAGAGATTAAGAAAAATGGGACTAAATGTAAAGTAAGCTGCAGTATTTGTAGCAAGGGACAAGATTGTATGAATCATCTTTTCTTTGGATGTGATTACTCAAAGAAAAGTGTATGAAAAAATTTTAAAGCTATGTAAAATATGAAGAATTGTTATGAACTAGGATGGAGAGTTTTCACTAGGCACTCAACAATTTGGAAAGGAATGTTATATCAGCACCAACTTATTGAAAAATAAATTTTGCCAATGTTTATATTATAAAAGAATTTAATTTTGTTGAGTAGTCTTTAGGTACTAAGTTTAGTCTTAAGTTTTATGTTAGTAAGGGAATGAATCTCCCATTATTTAGGAATAAAAACACAAGGGATTGTGAGTTTGTATAAAAACTCATATCCCACATTGTTTTGAAAGATGAAGGTAGTGAGACCTTGGGTCTATATAAAAACTTATGTAGTAAGTGTTAAGTGCACCAAACTAAATATTAAATTTTTTATTTGGTTCTTTAAATTCTTCTTTTATTTTCTTATTTTGAAATTTTAAGAGGTGTAGCTAAATTTTAGTTTAATGGAGTCGTGGACTTGGGTGTTTTACAATTGATATCAGAGATAGGTTGAAGGAGTGAAACTTTTCTTAGTATGCTTTTTGGTTGTAGCATTATTTGATCTTCCACATCAAAAAATAAATTCTCATAGCTACTTGAAGATTATCCTTGATTGCTTAGTTGTTGGAAGGAAATGTGGTAGTGTGAAATTGCATGTTTAGGAAAGGTTTTGGTTAAGGAAAGACTTGGTATTTAAGAGTGTCCGTTCTAACCGACCTCTCTTTTTTGGGAACTACCTGGTGCATTGTTCATAAAATATTTTCACTCTTTAGGTATTTAATTGTGAGAATCATTTGTCGATACGATGACGGACCTGCATGCTGTCGACGGAATGAAGCAGCTTAATAACAACAACTATAATACACGGTCAACTTGCATTATGTCTTATATCAAGGATAATACCTTTAGAAGTTTGTCTATGGTAATGAAGTGATACAACCGGAAGCCAATGATGCAAGTAGGCCTGTTCATGAACCGAGCTACTTACCCAGGCCTGAAGGTTCGCTTGAAATTTGGGAGGGTTTGGGCAAAAATATTAGGCCCGAAAATGGGCTTGGGCAAAAAAAATTAGGCCTGTTTAAAATATGGGTCGAGCTAGAGCTTGAACATTCAAGGCCCGAGCCCGACCTAACCCATTTTAAGTTTATGATACTTTATATTATGTTATTTTTATTTCTTATTTAATTTAGAACACATTAAAAAATAAACATATACTAAATAAATAATATTACTCTAATATAAACATTAATATAATGTTAAGATGACTATAAAAAAATTCAATAAATAAAAAACATATAAAATTATTAAATATTAAAATAATATAATATAAATATTTTTTTTAAAAATTAAAAAAATAATATGGGTAGGCCTAAAATGAGCTTGGATTAGTCTTTTACAAATATGAGTGTGTTTAGGTAAAAGTTTAGGCCTAGATTTTGGGTCGAGTCGAGCTTAGGCTTAGGCCCAAACCTGAACTCGGCCCGACTTGACCCATGAATACCTCTAGATGCAAGTGGCATGCTAAGAAAATGGAAAATAAAATCTGCTAAAGCAATGTTCGGTTGAAGATGACGCTTGGAGAAGATGTGCTAAAGCACATCCAAGATGCCAAAACTCCCAAAAAGCGTGGGATACATTGGCAAGTTTGTTCTCCAAGAGAAATGACATAAAGCTTCAACTTCTCGAGGGCAAGTACATGATAATCTCGCAGTATTTCCACAAGGTGAAGTCGTTATGCCGAGAGATTAGTGATTTAGATCCACAAGCTCCGATTGGGGACACCAGGGTGAAGAGGATAATCATCCATGGTTTGAGACCAACGTTCAAAGGCTTTGTTGTTGCAATATAAGGATGGCAAATCCAACATCACTTGTTGAGTTTGAGAATTTGCTTACTGGTCAAGAATGTAACACCCCTAAACTCAGTTCATACGTATAAACCTGGTATAAGAGTATTACATCAAGTGCCAGAGAGTTAAAAATGAATATAATAAAATTTTTCTTCCAATTATATATATATATATAAAGTTTCAAAAACAACATTTGAAACCCATTCATTAATAACATCAAGTAATACCACTTGTACATGCTATTTTACTTCAAAATAAAATACCTAAGCTTGAAATATTCCAAGAGTGATGTGATGAGAGGTCCCCTAGCTTGGCTTTAACTTCTCGTAGCTATTTGTACCTACACATTAAAATAAACGCGTTAAGCCGATGAATGCTTAGTAAGCACTACAAGCATAATAGATGATTATTTATTTATTGCTTAATTTTATCAAACATTTAAATACTCATGCGTATAAAATTTCTAACCTTTCTTGCATGTAACATTTAACTTACCTTAATGCCATCATAACACACATTCATTCATTCTCATATTCCAACTTACCTCAATGGTAGATTTTACATTTTCATCCCTTTTTCACAACTTAGTCATTTCAGCAACATTAGTTCACTTAATTATCAACATTTAATTACACATACATATATAGTACTTATCTTTCATATATTCATCATTTCACTTACCTCAATATCATAATTTGCACATTCTTTCACTTTTCACAATTTAGCCATCATAGCTTTCTTAACCATAGCTCACTTAGCTTATTTATCCACTTGGCCCATAGTAGACTTCTATAGAACCTATCGGATAAATGGAACAAACAAAGAGTACCGAAGTACTGAACAGAGAGCACATAAGTGTTAGGCAACAGAAAGCACACAAAGTGCTAAACAGAGAGTACACAAAGTACTGAACACACAAAGTGCTAATCAGAGAGCACGAGACGTGCTAAACAGAGAGCACACATAGCTGAACAGATAGCACACACAATGCTAAACAGAGAGCACACACAGCTAAACAGATAGCACACACAATGCTAAACAGAGAGCGCGCTAGCGTTCCTTAATGGCATGCCACTAATATCACAATGGTTCTAATTCGTCTACATGGGCATAATCTCATTTAACATCATTATTCACAATTTATTCAACACATTTACATTTCTTTTCACATATACATAATCATGTGTTTCTCACCTTTATTTCCTCAATGGCTTCCACAATATCACCATTTTATCATATAATCAATATTTATAATTAAACACATAATTTTACATATACATTTTTCATCACATATATATATCATCATATACCTCTTTACTCTTATTTTCACATTAATTTTCAAAGCTATCCATTTGAGTCATAGTCACTAAATTATTTATACCTTGATCTACAAAATTCAAAATTATTATCCGCTTGATGTTCCTGAAACTAGACTCAAATATATTTCTACCATAAAAATTTCAAAATTTTTACTTTAGCCAATTTGTACAGTAAATTCTTCCAATTTACCCCTTCTCTTCTACCTGACAATTTCGACCTTTCTTCACTAAAAATTATCTATCTTTTATTACAAAGATCAAATGATGTTCCTGTCTATTTCTTCTGAAAATAAACTCATTAAGGAATTAACCATATAAATTTCAGTCTCTAATAAATTTTCTATATTTTTATATGATTTTTCAAATTCAGAATAGGGGAACTCGAACCTACTCTGACCTTGTTATACAAAATCTAGTATATCTCAAAATATACAGATCCATTTCCATCACCATTTCTTCCATATGAAACTAAACTCAATAAGATTTAATTACATTTTTATTTCACCCTCTAACTATTTTTATGCAATTTTTGGTGAATTTTCGAAGTTAGTCCTCTGATTCTATCCAAACTGTTTCAATGAGAACATTTCCTCTCTCATGTTCCTTTGTACTAAACTCCATTCAATCACACATAATCAATTAATCATATATATTAAAATTATAAACACTTTAACTTAATTGTTACTAAGTCTTTTAACACTTATAGTACTTACCTCACTTGTAGATAATTTCTTCTCACACCTTAGCTTTCTCCTTTTCTTTTTCTTCAATTTGATCCTTCTCCTTCTTCCCTCTTCAATTTCGTACAAACACATATAAGCTTAAGACTAAAATTCAATACTTTTTCATGCTAGATTATGTAAATATACATGTATGTCATGAAAATTGAATCATCTCTTACCTTAGTTATTGAAATTCCATAATTCTAATTCAATCCCTACACTCTTTAACACTTCAAAAGGAACTCTACAAGAAAATTAAGGTGTCTACTAGCTGCCCTCTATGCCTTTCTTAAGGAAATTTCGAAGAAAATGGAGGATTTTGAAGCTTAGAGGGTTTAACAATGATGGAAGGACTTAATTAGAATAAAAGCAAAAGTTGGATGGAGAGAGAATAGGCATGGACGGTTAAGCATTATGAAAAAGATGATGTTTTTCATCTTTTATTTCTTTTTCTTTCTCTCAAATTCTCTAGACTGTTCTTCAAAAATATCTTACTTAATAAAAATGGTAAAATTGCACTTTTAGTCCTTAGGCCTTCCAACTTTACACTTTGGCCCAAAACTTTTCCTCCAAAAATATCTTCCACCAAATTACTCTTTTTCCCCTCCTTAATCAATCTAATTCCCGTGATAACTCATAATTTAATTTGGATAAATTATTATTTAGTCCTTCCTCCTTTCTCACAATTACTAATTAATCCTTAATTTTCTAACTTTTTATTGTTTTAGCTACATAGTCTAATTCTTAATTCTACTCTATTACTGTTCCAACTCCGATTGAAAAACACGGATGTTACAAAGAAGCATTAACAAAGAATATGGAAACACTAAAAGGGGAGGAGAAAACGCTCTATGCCAACAAGAGTAGTTGGAATCCCAAGCAGCAAGGCGGATCGAAAAGAAACGAGGACAAGATTATAAGTTTACGAGATAAAGGAGTTCTCATGCAGAGGGAGCTACGATGTCCCATGTTAGTGGTAGAAAGTTCAGAGGGATCTGTTACAATTGCAGTAAAAAGGATCACAAGGCACACGCCTACTGGTCGAAGAAAAAGCTCGTGGAAGGTAATGTTGCCACCGCTAACAATGAAGAAGAATGGGATTTCGAGGCACTATTTGTTGCAGAAGAGGAGATGGCTCTTACAACTATAACATCTAATCAAATTGATTATGAGAACAATTGGATTATTAATTGGAGCTGCTCAAATCACATGATAGGTGTGACACCCCTAGTCGAGTTCGATCATTGGACTCTAACTATGGAATGATATAACAGTTACCGGAGCAACCATTTACAATTCATTAAATTATCGAATCAAGATATAATTCCATGCATAATATGGTATACAATCAAAATCGAGTAACATTTGTGCTTGCGAAAGCTCTTAAGTTGTCTTGAGCATGAAGAAGGACCAAACTGCAAACTTTTCAAAATTTGAGTATAGGTATCAATACCTTGTTTTGGTATCGATGTCGTTTTGGCATTCTGTTTTGCAAAACTTTCAAACATAAGTTCAATGGTATCGGTACCCTTGTAAAGTATCGATACTTTAGTCCGGTATCAATACCAAATTGACATTCGATATTTGAAAATTTAGCTAAAAAATGCAAAGTACCTATACATTTACTTAGGGTATCAATACATTATTGCCAAGAATGCCAAAACTCTCCTATTTTGGTCCCTTTCCATGCCTAAACCAAATCTTTCCTTAAATGGTGCCTTAGGCACGCTTAAAACTTGTACAAAACAATCTAAAACATAAGATGTAACCATCCTTCTAAACATTTAACCAATATGCCACAATTGGCACCAATTCGTATAACACCTATTTATACCATTTCATGTACTTAACCATTCATTTCTTCAATTCAATTCATGACAAATTTTGCAACTATTGATATCAAACATTCATATTATACCACATTACTCATCTTGTGCACAAATACCATTTGTCATTTACATTATAAGTTCAATAATAGGTAAAGTTCTGAATCAAACTTGGAATTTCAAGATAACGTGACAACCCTAAGTACATGCCATGTATAATCGAGTTTAAACAATAAAAAATCTATCGAATTGGGAGATGGATAATGTGACCTCTTCGAGGATCTAATTGGCACGTTCCACAAGTGATAAGTGCCAAAAGTAACATGTTTTAGCCTCATGCTTAAAGCGTTTTTAGATGATTAATCTATTTAAAATAATGAATTTTATGTTCATAATCCTTTAAATTCATGTTTCTATACTTAGGAAAGCATTTGGGAGCGAAAGAAGCGAAAAACAAGTGAAACCCAGACAAAAAGAGCAGATTTTAGGAGCCACATGAGCTATACACATGGCCATGGACTAAATCGAAGATAAAAAGGAAAATTTGAGGCAAAAGTGTGAATGTGGAAGAGTTAGGAAGAGATTTATTGGATATAAGACTTTATTTAAATTTAAACTTTATTTTTTAGGATTAATATTTAGGATTATTATTATATTGTTTATATTTACCTTTTAGGCTTTATAATTTAGAGCTTAATTTGGATTCAATTAGGGAATTATTGTTTAGATTTAATTTAAATTATCTTTTTAGAATTTCATTTGGATCCAACTAGAGTTTTTTCATTTATTATAAATAGGGGATAGAGTGATATGAGAGGGCACTTCCAATTTTCTGAAAAATCCTCCATTTCCCAAACCCTAGCCGTCAGAGATTATTAAAGGAAACAATTGAAAAAACACCATAGAAGCCATCTTTGAAGCAGATCTCCATAAAGATTGAAAACTTCTTTCTAAATTCTTTTGATTTTACTATGAGTTTTTCCTCATCTTGTGGTTATATTGTTTCTGAAATGTTTCCATTTATTAGCATGAACTAAATTCCTAAATACCTAGGAAAGACGAACCTTAAGATAAATTCTATCATTTGATTTCTGATTTTACACAATAAATACTTAGATTTTGCTCTCAATTATGCGTGCTTAATTCTTGATTTAGTATTCTTGAGATATTAATTCTTGTTTGATGTGCTTAAATAAAAGGAGGAATAGACCCTTTTTAAGAGTAGATCTAGCATAATTGAGTGGAGTTGCATATAATCCTAGAAATAGGATGACATAAATCTACCGAATTAAAGTCAAATCTAATAGGGGAATCCACAGATCGAATTAATGCGAAAATAAGGGCTTTAATTAGAAAGAAATTTCAATTAATCAACCTAGAGTCAGTTGCTTTTATGCTTGAATAGAGGTATTAGCATAATTTAGGGATTTTTACGAAACAAAATACTAAGTGAATAAATTGCTTAATTCAGAATGATAATGGCAGATGAAATTTAGGTGGAATATTTCCTAGGTATTGTTTACTTTTTGGTATAAAAACACTTATTATTTCTCGCTTTAATCTTTGACGCACTTTTTATTAATTTAGTTAAATTAGTTTAGAACAATCACTTTATTCGACCGGTTATATAATAGGAAAACAGTTATTACTAGTACTTTTGGTCTTCGGGGAAACGATATCTGTGCTTACTATAACTATACTATTAATTGATAGGTGCACTTGCCTTAGTCATATTTTAGTTAAGTTTCCACTGCATCAAGTTTTTTGGCGCCGTTACCGGGGACTGAAATATTAGGAAAACTTTATTTCTATTACTTTAGCCATTTTTAATTATTATTTGCATTTTTTAATTATTTTATTTTATTTTATTTTCCTTCTTATTTTCTTCTGGCAGGTTCTTTTGGTTTATGACTAGAGGAAACCCATCGGGACCACTTCTTCACGACTCTGAACTTGAAAAGACTGCTTGCAAAAATCGTAAAGAGGTTAGAGAAGCTAAGCAAAGTCAGAAAACTTTAGTAGACAATAAAAAGGAAAAGGGTATTATTGTAGAGATGGGTGACAATCGAAATAACCAGGTTCCTTCTGCTCTCCCAGCTGCTTTTCCTGACCCTCCTGTTCGTCGAACTTTGTATGATTATGCTAAGCCTACTCTGATTAGGGCTGAAACGAGTATTGTCAGGCCGAATGTTAATGCGAAGAATTTTGAAATTAAGCCGATATAATTCAGATGGTACAGTAATATGTTCAGTTTGATGGTTTACAGGATGAATATCCAAATGCTCATTTGGCTAATTTTCTCGAGATTTGTGATACTTTTAAAATTAATGGTGTTACTGATGATGCCATACGCTTACGGTTATTCCCGTTTTCATTGAGGAATAAGGCAAAAATGTGGTTAAATGCTTTACCACGAGGTTCTATCACTACTTGGGATCAAATGACTGAGAAGTTCTTATTAAAATATTTTTCGCCGACTAAGACAGCTAAGTTGAGGAATGACATATCTTCTTTTGCTCAATTTAATATTGAGACACTTTATGAAGCATGGGAGAGGTTCAAAGATTTATTGAGAAGGTGTCCTCATCATGGGTTACCTTTATGGCTCCAACTTCAAACTTTCTACAATGGTTTGAATCCCTCGACTAGACAGATGGTTGATTCAACAGCTGGAGGAACTTTAAATAATAAGACACCAGAAGAAACCTAAGAATTTATTGAGGAGGTGGCATTAAATAATTATCAGTGACAAGTTACAAGAGTAAAACCTGTGAAGACAGCAGAGATTTATGATGTTGATGTCGTTTCTATGTTGGCTCGTCAGGTTGAAACTCTTAATAAAAAATTTGATGGTTTGAATTTTTCTCAACAGGTACATCCAGTGATGCAGTGCAATGAAAATGGAGTTGGGATTATGAGTTCAGAATATTTCCATGAGTAAACAGACTTTTCAGGTAATAATTCTAAACCTCAAAATAATCTCTATAGTAATACTTATAATGCAGGTTGGAGAAATCACCCAAATTTTTCATGGGGTGGTCAATGGAACCAAAGATCACAAATTCCTCCGGGTTTCCAGTAGCCTCATCAACAAGAAAAAAAATCAGACCTTGAAGAAATGCTTGCTAAATTTATTTCGGTTTCTAAAGCGAGATTTCAAAGCAATGAGGTAGCTTTAAAAAATCAGCAAGCGTCAATTCATGGTCTTGAAAATCAAATCGGACAGCTTGCTAAACTAGTTTCGGAAAGACCATAAGGTAGCTTACCTAGTAATACTAAAACTAACCTAAAAGAGCGAATCCATGCAATCACTGTTTAAAGTGTGGAGGGGTTAGTCGAGCTTGAACAGAAGCCGAAGCTAAAAGTTATTGTGAAAAATAATGAGGTTGAGGAAAACATGAAAGACCATAAGCCGGTGCTTAGAGAATACAAACCTCGAATTCCATATCCAGAAGCATTAAAGAGAGACCACGGAAAAGAAAAATATGGTAAATTTCTTGAGCTCTTAAAAAATTAGATATTAACTTACCTTTTGTTGAAGCTCTTTCGCAGATGCCAAAGTATGTAAAATTCTTAAAGGAGTTGTTAACAAATAAGAGCAAGTTAGATGACTTGTCAACTGTGGAGCTTAATGCAGTTTGCTTAGCCATTCTCCAAAACAAACTACCCAACAAACTTAAAGATCCAGGGAGTTTTACTATTCCCTGTCTCATTGGTAGTTTACATGTTGATAAAGCTTTGGCTGATTTGTGTGCTAGTATAAATGTTATGCCTTATAAACTGTTCAAACAACTTGGTCTTGGGGAACCTAAACCTACTAGGATGAGTATTCAGTTAGCTAACAGATCAATTAGATATCCTAGGGGTATTATTGAGGATGTGCTTGTAAAAGTGGATAAATTTATATTCCTTGTTGATTTTGTTGTATTGGTCATGAATGAGGATGTTGAGGTATCTATGATCTTAGGTCGACCCTTTTTAGCCACTGCTAGAGCTATCATTGATGTGGGTACTGGTGAACTTGTGCTTCGTGTAGGTGATGAAAAGATTACTCTTAAAGCACATGATTTTGTTAGAGTCCTGAATGAGTATAATGATGATAATTGCTCTGTTAATGTTAGTAACCATGTGACTCAACACTTTTTGCAGGAAATTCCTAATGAAAACATGATGGATTCAATTTTGATTCAAAGTGATAGAACTCGAGTGGTAAATGAAGATCAAATGTTGCAACTCGAGGAACTAGATGAATGGCGGACGAAGTTCGACGAAAAACCGAAGAAACCCAAGGAAGAACCAATGCAAAATCATGAAGTGCATGTGAAGAGGATGAACATATTTAAAGTGAGAGACAAAGTGTTATTAGACAAATCGGATGCATGAATTTTTCCTTCAGAGTTCAAGTCAAGAGGGTTCGATCCTTTTGTGGTAAAAACCATTTTCCCTTATGGTACAATTGAGGTAACACATCCTGATTACGGCACATTCAAGGTAAACAATCAACATCTCAAATTTTATGTGTTGGTAATATTGATAACAAGAGAGAAGAACTTCGGTTTCATGATCCGCCATAACTACTAGCTTAAACAGGAAAGTCGAGCTTAGACTTTGAACAAGCGCTTCTCGGGAAGCAACCCGAGTGTTTTTATTTTTATTTATTTATTTATTTTATTTTCATGTTTTTAAAAAAAATTGAAAAAAATTGAAAAGTTCAAAAAAATTTAGTATATTTATTTTCATTTTTAATTTTATTTTAATTATGCACTATTTTTATTCTTATGGTCTTTTTTTTAGTTATTATTTCCCTCTCTGACTTGTCTTTGTCTATTTTTTTTTTAGTTTGTTCAAAAAATTGCACTTCCTTTAGACTCGCTGCATTCATATTTTTTTTTTCAATTCCAATGAAATCATCCTAATTCAGGGAAGTTTCAGTTCCTTTCCTCTTTATGATATTGTGCTTATTCTGCTTATATCTGTTTGTACATTGAGGACAATGTACTAAGTGTGGAGAGATTGATTGTGTATTAATTGTGATAAAATTCCTGAATTATTTATTGTGTTAAAGTAATTTTCTCATTCCCCATTAGAGTGAATTTTTTCTATTTGGAATTTTTATTAATTTTGTTTTGAGATTGATTTGTGAATCTTTTATGTATTGGATGATTTAATCTTTAAGATATAAGAGAGTCAAGCATGATGAGTTCTCTTCAGAATTAAATATTTTAGGTTGTCTCTCTAAATTGAATTATTATCTTCAAAATTTGAAATTGCAGGTTTGACATCAAAACCATCATTTTTGTGAGTTTTTGAGCCTATAGAGTATATATTTTATTTCGTGCTCATGCTATTTTTAGTTGTGTGTATGTTAATTTGATTTGTTATTCTAGAACTTACTTTAATTATACATGTTGAGACCATATTATTGATTTGATATGCTGAGATGATAGAGGCACTTAGGATAACCCATTTTTCCCTTAAAAAGCTTACCTAATAAATTAAACACTAAAGAACCCTATTGAGCCTAACATTGTTCTATTCATTAACCCATAATATTAAACCCATGATCCTTATATTTGTGGTATATTTACCCCTTTATTGACTCCTTTTTTGTCAAGATTTGATTTGGTTAAGTTGTCTAACTATGTTCCACTATCTGAATTGCTGAATTTTATTATTTAAAAAAATGAAAAAAAGTCAAAAAAAAAAGAAAATTGAAAAAAAGAAGAAAAAGACAAAAATATATCTGAGCTAGGATCATTAGTTTCATATACTGTTGAAAAGCTCATGTTTATTCTTTATTATTTATGTTGATGCATATTCTTTCAATTCAGCAATTGATTTTTTTTTCTAGTTTAGTAACTTATCAACTCGATCTCAATTTTAACCAATTCTTCTAGCCTTTTCCATACCCATAACCTTAGCCCCATTACAGCCTTGTAAAGACCTCCTGATTGGTGTATCATGTCATTTTACAGTGGTGGAGATTTGATTTTCAAGCAAGCTTATGGTAATAACATTTTGTGTTTGACAATTGAGAGCTTATTTAATGAACCTTAAACACTTTGAGTGCTTTGAGTGAATCTTTAGTGAGGATGTCAATTCTTATTGATTTTGAATTTAAAGTAATTATTTAGATAAGGGGAGACACCTATATTTTTGTGTTAAAAATTTTGTTGCTTAGATTGCTTGAATCTTTAGTATTCGTTTAGATGAATTTACAATGCATGATTGTTTGCAATTTATCCTGAAACATGATTGATAAAAATGAAGAATTAAGAAAGTTAACTTGAATGTGGGTTGAGAATTTTGCTTGAGGACAAGCAAATGCTTAAGTGTGGGGATATTTGATAAGTGCCAAAAGTAACATGTTTTAGCCTCATTCTTAATGCATCTTTGGATGATTAATCTATTTAAAATAATGAATTTTATGTTCATAATCCTTTAAATTCATATTTCTATATTTAGGAAAGCATTTGGGAGCGAAAGGAGCGAAAAACAAGCGAAAATCGGATAAAAAGAGCAGATTTTAGGAGCCACACGAGTTAGACATATGACATGGACTAAATCGAAGATAAAAAGGAAAATTTGGGGCAAAAGTGTGAATGTGAAAGAGTTAGGAAGAGATTTATTGGACATAAGATTTTATTTAAATTTAAACTTTATTTTTTAGGATTAATATTTAGGATTATTATTATATTGTTTATATTTATCTTTTAGGCTTTATAATTTAGAGTTTAATTTGGATCCAATTAGGGAATTATTGTTTAGATTTAATTCAAATTATCTTTTTAGAATTTAATTTGGATCCAACTAGAGTTTTTTTCATTTATTATAAATAGGGGATAGAGTGATATGAGAGGGCACTTTCAATTTTCTAAAAAATCTTCCATTTCCCAAACCCTAGCCGTTAGAGATTATTGAAGGAAACAACTGAAGAAACACCATAGAAGCCATCTTTGAAGCAGATCTCCATAAAGATTGAAAACCTCTTTCTAAATTCTTTTAATTTTACTATAAGTTTTTTCTCATCTTGTGGTTATATTGTTTCTGAGATGTTTCCATTTATTAGCATGAACTAAATTCCTAAATACCTAGGGAAGATGAACCCTAAAATGAATTTTGTCATTTAATTTTTGATTTTACGCAATAAATACTTAGATTTTGCTCTCAATTATGTGTGCTTAATTCTTGATTTAGTATTATTGAGATATTAATTCTTGTTTGATGTGCTTAAATCAGAGGAGGAATAGACCCTGTTTAAGAGTAAATCTAGCATAATTGAGTGGAGTTGCATGTAATCCTAGAAATAGGACGACATAAATCTACCGTATTAGAGTCAAACCTAATAGAGGAATCCATAGATCGAATTAATGCGATAATAGGGTTTTAATTAGAAAAAAATTCAATTAATCAACCTAGAGTCAGTTGCTTTTATGCTTGAATAGAGGTATTAGCATAATTTAGGGATTTCTATGGAACAAAATACTAAGTAAATAAATTACTTAATTCGGAATGATAATGACAGATGAAATCTAGGTGAAATCTTTTCTGGGTATTGTTTGCTTCTTGGTACAAAAACACTTATTATTTCTCGCTTTAATCTTTGACGCACTTTTTATTAATTTAGTTAAATTAGTTTAGAACAATCACTTTATTTGACCGGTTAGATAATAGGAAGACAGTTATTACTTGTACTTTTGGTCCTCGTGGGAACAATATCTGTGCTTACCGTAGCTATACTATTAATTGATAGTTGCACTTGCCTTAGTCATATTTTTAGTTAAGTTTCGACTGCATCATCAAATCAAAATCTACAGGAAAATACAATGAGGGTAAAAATTAAAGAATGCTTAGTAAGCTCATATGTATACAAACAATTAACTTACCTCATTTAACAAATACATAGGTTAAACTAATGTGTATAATCAAACTTACTTAGAACATCAAAATATAATCACAACAAGGTGAGTTGATTCACATTCAATCATGTAACATATCAAGTACAAGCATAGCATTTCATATCTTCTAAATCCAATTTAACGTCAACTCAATCATATGTATATATTCAAATTTTCATTAAATCCTTCATTTTGCTACCTTTGATCTTAAGCACATTACATGTTGTTCAATCTCCACATTTCGTATCTTGTAAGTTATTCGATAAAACACCGTAAAAGAACTCATATAGACTGGTACTAATCACACCTAATACTCGTCCGAACTGAACATATCCATTTGTCTCACATTACCCGTCCAGGCTAAACTTTTTATCGACACATCAAATAGTCTGGTCAAGGCTGTATATACATGTAAGGTTACCCATTCGGCTAAACCTATAAAATGACATCAGGTTACTCATCCGAGCTAAACCTGTGTCACATGTATCTTCAAGTCCGCAACAAATAATTGATCTCAAAATCATCGAAAATCAAATTGTAAATATGTGTACGATACATTTACGAATTTTCATCAGGATAATTTCCATCATGTAAGTTCATGTTTATTTCTTTTCAATTTAATCACAACATCACCCTTTAGTATTAATTTGCATACAATTCAAAGCTCACTAGAACTTATATATGTACTAATAATATGATATACATAAGGATCAAAGCATAATTACACCATATAAACTTACCTAAAAAAAGCAACTGATAAGGTGTCAGGTACTAATCCACAATTTTTTCCTTTCCGTGATTATCCATCAATTGGTTTAAATTGCAATCTATATCATAATTTGATTAAATCATCAAAACCAAACATCAATTAACAGCCTACTACAGTTATGTATCAGTTCAATTTCATCTATCAGATATTTCCTCAAGTTTTGCATTTTATTTAATTTAGTCCCTAAAATCAAAATTGTCATAACTTTCATATTTGAGCTTTGATTTCAAAACCGATCTCAATTTCATCCTTCCACAACCCTCTAATATCAATAATTAAGAAATTTCATGTTAATTTCAAAGTATTTACCCTTCAGTCTATATGCTCAAAATCAACAATTTCCACTTTACAAATTAATCCTTTTTCATATCTAAGCTTGAAATCTAACTATTTAACACTAAAGCCTCAAGCATTCGTCAATGAAAACATTTTGAAACTTTAATACTTTTGAAAAAATAGCATACGGTTTAGCTAAATCAAGCTACCACGATCTAAAAAGTATAAAATTTACGAAAAATGGCTTCCAAAAACTTACCATGCAAGAGAGCCAAGATTTAAACTTCAAAAATGGCTTCCAAGCCTTTCCTTTTTGTTCTTTTTGCACGGTGAAGAAAGAAGAAACAAGTAAAAGATTATAAACTTTTGTTTTATTTTATTACTTTTAACAAATTTTAATAATTTAATTAAATTTAACATATAAATCACTTAAATTTAAGCTTTTAACGGTCCACCATATTAAAAATGGCCTAACTGCCATATTAACTCTTGGTTGATTGTTATTTAAACTTTTTAATTAATAAAAATCTATTGTGATTAACTTTTACGATTTTTACGATTTAGTATTTTTACCTTAATTAGCAACTTGTTCAACAAAATTACTGGATCAAAATTCAATATAACACAATAATAGACATATTCTTGATCATCAAAAAATGGGGTTTCAAAATCTCCGTTTTCGGTACCACTAAAAAACGTGCTGTCAAGTACAATAGGTGATATGAAGAAGTTACAGAATTTATCGGAGTACAAAGGAAGCCATGAGTAGTTTACTGCAAACTTGTTTACAAAAGGCTTGTGTGAAAACAAGCTCAAAAGCTTCTGTCGTCAGTTTGGCTTGGTGAAAGTTGGTGTTGAGGGGGAGTGTTGAATATAAACACCAACTTATTGAAAAATATATTTTGTCAATGTTTATATTATAAAAAATTTAACTTTGGTGAGTAGCCTTTAGGTAATAATAAGTTTAGTCTTAAGTTTTATGTTAGTAGGGTGAATGAATGCAACATTATTTAGGAATAAAAAAGCAAGGGATTGTGAGCTTATATAAAAACTCATATCCCCATTGTTCAGAAAAACGATGATAGTAAGACTTTTGATCTATATAAAGACTTATGTAGTTAAGTGCATCAAACCAAATATTGAATATTTTATTTGGTTCTTTAAATTTCTCTATTTTCTTACTTTGGTGTTTCGAGAGGTGTAACTAAATTTTCGTTTATTAGTGTCGTGGGAATGGGTGTTCTACAAGGAAATCTTTTCTTACTCTTATTATGAAAATAGCATGGAATGCATATGTATATATGGTATTAGAGAGAAAGAAACAGGAGACACTTTAAAGGGCAGCAAGCTAATGAAATGATCAATAATAGTATTAAAGATACAGTGAGAATGGAGATTATGGGGAAAATATAAATAGGGACATTGTAAACATGTGATTTTGTATAGATTAGAGATTAATTAAGTCATGTAATTAGTGATCTACTATTTAACTGCTACTGTTTTTGTTTGTAGCAACTCATTGTTTCTTTTGGATAATATAAAGAAATACTTATTCAAAAAGAATTCACGTGAAAAAAATTTTGATGGTCAAGACATTTATCGTCCCAAGTGTGATATGAATTTGAGTTACTCTAATTGCATTGTTATAGGGTTTTTACCAAAAATATATATATATAAAATATTATTTTTCATCAAATCCAATGATGAAGTCCAATTACACATCAAGTAATTCAATATATATTATAAAAATAATATTTATGCAATATAAAATTTTGGTTTGCTACAGTTGACTTGGACTTCATGCTGCTAATTGCCTGTGCTGCTCTTGTCAAGTCATGCATGCTGTAGTATGCTGTTTTAATTAAATATAGTTTGAAGTTTGATCGAGGAAAAAGAAACCCTGAACGTAAGGGAACTGTTTGTTTTTCGTCCGGACGAATAACGACGAAAGGGGAGAGTATAAGATATAATAAAAAGTTTTGAAAGGAAAGGCATTTTTCTAGTTGGGTCCGGCACTCAAACCTAGGTTTTAATTTGAGTGAAGCTGGAAAAAACCCTAAATGCTTGAACCAGGAACCTAATTCAAAACCCTAGTGACAGAAATCCCATCAAATTTTCCCTACCAAGCTAGTAATTTAGACATCAAAGCTGCTTATCACCAAATCATTCACTTGGGTGTTCAAATTTGCCTAAAAGGAAAACATTAAATACATATGTACATTGCAAATTTGATATCTATAACATCTGTTTGAAGCAAGAGATTTTTCCATATTCAACCAAAGTTAAATGAATTGGGGCAAAATATCACAGAACATCTTACAGAATCCATCTTGCAGGCCTTCCATCTTTAAAGTATATATTAGGCATAAAAATAACCCCCTTTTTCTTCTTCTTTCTGCAAGTAATCATTCTTCTTATTTCGTGTGCTTCATAAAGAATAATATCCACAACTGCTGTGCATTGAGAAACTTCTTTATTATAAGTCTTTAATATAGTATATATAGTGATATATATACTAGGGATCATGACCTAATCGAAGCTCCAAGTCTAATTCATCTTCTTCATCGTTATTTCCATCAGCCTTCTTGTTTTCATGATCATCTCCGCCAAACGGATTCAGATGCTTTGAATTGTCTACAAACAGTTGAGCTGTGTGCGGGGGTAGCCTAAAACCCCAACCTGAAACAGGAAGAAAAGCTTGATAACTTACATGTGCCTCAGGAGCTATGGAGTAATGTGGCTGATAGGTTTGGATAGGCGGATAGGAATAAGGGCTAAAACTTGGGTAATTCTCATCATCAGCTTCGTTGCCTGAAAGTGAAACTATAGGAACCGAGCTAGGCCTTTTCTTGGCTCTATGTTTCCTGTGGATGTTCATATGCCCACCTAAGGCTTGTGCTGTGGTGAACCCTCTCTTGCAAAACACACACTTGTAGGACCGACGACCGGTGCGCATATAATCGATGCTTTGCTCTGATTTATCAGTCTCTTCACTCGAGCTCTTTGAATCTTCAAGATGGTTGGCTTCCATGGAAATTCTTAACTAAAACTCTCAAATTCTCACCAAGAAATTTATCACTTGTTGGAGATTAAGGGTTTACCATTATAATGGGAAGGAAGTACATGAGGAGAAAAAGTCAGACAAGGGACATGAGTTGTGTGAAGAAATGTTGTGAGAGACAAAAGTCTTACAGACATTTGCAGGGAGATCAGCTTTTACTAATAGCCAGCTGAGGTTAGTGGATATCCATCTCTAGCTGGCAGTAATTGGTATTTTTTATCTGCTATTTGTCTGCCATGTTTAAGCTCTCTCTTGTTGCTTTCATCTAACTTTTTCCTTAAAAGTAGACTCCCTTTTGTCACCTCTCTCTTCCCCTTTGCATGTATTTTCACTCATATATTAAATATATGTGAGAATTTATGTGTATATACACACACACAAGACACTTTTGATGCATTGGAATCTATAGTCTTTTGAGAAACTCTAAATGAACCTTTGATTGTAAGTAGAGAGAGAGGCACTACAGATGTGTCAATCAGTCCATGGTTATAAAATACAGGCAGAAAAGCTTTTCATTAATAGAACAAAAAAGCCCCTTCTATTAATGATAAATGCTTGTATTTTACACTTTATATAATTGAAATTAAGGCTAATGATCACACTGGTCAGGAAAGGTGTAGAATCCTTCCTGCAAATTATATGTTGATGAGGAAAAAATAGTGTAAATCTTTGTACTTTGCACTTGTCCTTAAGTAAAACCTTTCTATTCCACCATAATTAATGGAAAACACATCATCTTTTTGTCACAATCACCTTCATGATTTACTATAATGATCCTTTATTAAGTTTAACTTATGATTGTTGGACTCGAAACAAACAGTAATGTAAAATATTGATTTAAATCACAACATCGAATAAGAAGAATACATATATATATATTTGAAAAATAGAAATTGAAAATAAGAAAGGGTCGAAATTGTGTATTCGTAGGTACATAGAAATCTGACTGGTAGTTGAGGCCTATTTTCACAGTTTCCTTAAAATAGATTCGACCGCTCTTTTGGTGTTGGAGAAACGTAGGTCTACTGTCTCCTAGGATACAACAACGAGATGAGCACGGTAGTAGCACGGTTGCAGTGATCAATGAACTATAGCCAAGCCTTCTTCTATCACTGAATATAGGCTCGAAATATGCGGGGAAAAGGTGTCGAAATTTTTGCAAAAAATAAATAAATAATTTAGTGTGTGTTTTTTCCTACAAATTATTTTGATTTAAATAAAATATTCAAAATGAAAGAACTTTTCACACTGTCCACATCGTGAGGTAAAAAATCAATTGATCCACAAACCGAAATAGACTGGTTGAACCATAGTTGAACCTTTCAAACGAAGTTGACCAATTGGTTCGACCCGTTCAAAGCAAATAAATTATTACAAAATAAAAAATATTAAAAAAAATTATAAAAATCGATCAATTGCCAATTCAACTACTGTTTTATCGCGATTCAATTAGTCCAGATAAATTTGTGGTTCAACCAATTCTTAAAATTTTTGAATTTTTTTAGCCTTCAACACTTAAAGTTTTTTTTGTCAATTTGGTCCATACCCCTTAAAAGTACATATTTTTTAATAAAAATTAAACAAAATTATTTTAAACAAAAAAACATAGAATTTAAAAATATGAAAAATAAAAATTCTTTAAAAATAAAAAAATAGAAAGATTTTTTAAAATAATTTTAAAAATATAAAAATTTTAAAATTCAATGTTTTTTAAACCAGACCGAATCGATTGAACCAAAAAACAATTAAGGTATCAATCCATGAGAGGTAAAAAATTGGTTGTTCAGGAAACTAATATGAATTGATTGAACCGAACTAAAAACCAATTGAATCAATTTTTATAATTTTTTACATTTTTATTTTATTATTATTATTAATGTATTTGCCTTGAATCGATCAGACTATTTATTTTGAGAACCAATTGGTTAGACTAGTTCGAAATTAGTTGGTTCAACCAGTTGATTTTTTTTGCTTGATTCAACCAATTTCTACCAGTTTGTGGGTCAACCAATTTTTTACCTCTGGTCAAATCAATACCTCAGCTGGTTCTTAATCCGACTAGTTGGTCCAGTCCGCTTTAGATAGCATTGAATTTTGAATTTTTTATATGTAAAATCAAATTTTTTACTTTTTGAATTTTAAAGATTTTTATTTTCCATTATTTTTATTTTTTTAAAAATATATTTTAAAAATTTAAAATTTTATTTAAAATATAAAAATTAATTTTTAAAATTTTATATAATTTTAAAAAGTAAAGACCAAATTGACAAAAAATGTAAATGTTGAGAGCTAAAAAGTTATTTACATTTGACAATGTTAACTTTAATGAAAAAAATTAGATGAAGAAATCAAGATTTTTTAAATAAAAATGGACAGAGACTTAATGTCTCAAAATTAAAGTATAGATTCTAAATTTTAAATTTCAAAAAGAGTATAATGATTTCGGTATACTTAAATCAATCTATTTAAGGTCCATTTGAATGGACAAAAAAATTGGTTTTGAATTTTTGGTTAGATTTGTTTATAGGTTGGATCATACTGTGACTTGATTTTTTAAAAATTATTGGCCCAAGTCCCACCACGATCTATCCAAATAACCCATTTCTTTATTTTAAAATAATAAAATATTAAAAACATATAGTTTTATATTAATATTATATAGTTTTATTAGAACTTTCTTTATCATACTTCAGAGATACAAATTATGTTGCAACATGTTTTTTTTTGTCTAGTTTTGCATTTAGATTGAAATCATTTTCTTATCATGTGTGTTGATGTTCTTGACTTGCAAGATATTCATTTAGTGATATTTATTATGAATTTTATGCAACAAAATAAGAGTTTTTGTTAGAGGAAACTAAAAGAGGAGACTTGAGAGTCCTTAAAATATGAATTTTATGATCTCGTCCTTTTTGTGATTATCCTTTGATTAGGAAGAGAAGATATTTCAAAAGTTTATTCGGAAAGAAATTATGATCAAATTATAGAGAATTATTCTATAACATTTTTTTTAGAGATTTACTAAAGTACTTATCAACTCTCTGCATCCAAGCTACATGTCTATAAAGGAAGAGTTTATTTCTCCATATTGTGAGGAATTGAGCTAAGTATTTTGTGAGCACTAATTTTTCTACTTAAGTCACTTTCTTTATGTGTTTTTTGAGAGCTAACTGTATTAAACTTTAAGTATGTTTACAACCTTTCTATAAAGAGGTTTGGATTGAGAGTAAGTTAATTGTACACATCTTTGTGGTTGCAATTATCTTTATGGCATGGGTAGATTGGGTTTGTCAAGAAAATTTGAACTATTGAAGTTTGTATAATGGACTCGTTCTCTGGGTAAGGCCCCGCAGTTAGATTTTTGATTTGAAGAACTTCAACAAATTCTCGATCTTTATTTTTATTTTATCTTATTGTTTTATTTTTCGTAACTACTAGGTAAAACTCACATTGCAACATCAAATGCGTCTACAAACTAAACCAAGTTGTTTATCAAACTTAATAAACTATTAATTGGTATCAGAGCTACACACCGATTATATTTGATGAGATCTTGAAGCTTGGTAAGTTATGAGGATCATGATAGAAGGAAGCTTAACTGTTAGACCACCTATGTTGACCGGTGCTTATGCCAATTGGAAAGTGAGAATGAGGGCATTTGTGAAATCCATCGATGAGAGAGTTTGGATAGCTATAGAGGATGGTTGAACAAAGCAGAAAAAAACTGCTAAAGATGGATTGTGTCACTATACGAAAAAAAGCAACTACATCACTTAAGAAAAAAAAGTTACCAACTTGATTGAAGGTAATAAAAAAAGCACAAACTATCTTCGAAATTCAACATGAAGGAACAACTTTTGTTAAACTACCAAAGCTTAATTTACTTAACACTAGATTCAGATATATGAAAATGAGTTAAGATAGAAATATTTAAAAATTCCTTGCTTGTATGTGTGAGATTTCTAGCAAAATTTTCTATATTGGCAAGCATTTTCTTAATGTAAAACTGGTGCGAAAGATGTTTAGTTATTACCATAAATATTTGTCATAAAAGTGATCACAATCAAGGAAACCAAGAAAATTACCACCATGTGGCTAGATGAACTTCTGGGTTATCTTAGAACCTTTGAAATGAACTTGGAAGAGGCTAAACGAGAAAGGGTGAAAGCTGAGGAAAACATTGCTTTCACTGTTCAACTATCGTTGCAACAACTTCGTCGAGAATTAGAAGAAAAAATGGAACTCTTGTAAAAGAAGTTTAACTAAGCTGTAACAGGTTGATTTTTAGTGGTGTCGGAAACAGTGATTTCGGAATCACAACTCCGATGAGTTGAGTCGTAAATTTAATTATTTTAATATTTATGACGTTGTTAGCATCGTATTAAAATTTGGTTATGAAATTTTAATATTTAGATAATTAATCGGGTAAAAGAGACCAAATTGTAAAGGTTACGAAAGTAGACTTTACTTAAGTAGAAGGACCAAATGGTCAATTAAACCAAATGGATTAAGTTAGTGGAATGGCATGGATATTAGGTGAAAATAGCATGATTAATTAAGTATAATAAGAGGATAATTAAGCTAATGATGAAAGACACAAAATTTACAAAATTGCCATTTGCTTTATAAGTAAATTAAAAGAAGAAAATTGGCTTATTTTTATCTTATTTCATCTTCTTCATATGGAAACAAAGGGGAAAGCTAGGGTTTTATTTTTCTATCTTCTAAGGCTTGATTAGGTAAGAAATCTCTGATCGTTTTTAGTAATTTTTGTGTTTTTAAGTCTGTATTAGCTTAATCTAGCTAATCTAAGGACTAATTTGTGAATCTATCAAATTTCATAAATCTTACCATTGTTAAATAAGCTTGTTATTTAAATATTTTGAAAGATTTGAATGCTTGATGATTGAGTTGGACCTTTTTGTAAACTAATTTTTGATTAAATTAGGGTTTAAGGACTAAAATGCTAAAATGATGATATTTCATGTATTTGGTATAAAATAATTGCTTGTAAGGTGTGAACATATACCCATTGATATTCGCATAGTGTAGGTTTGAAAAGAAAATGGTTATTTTGCATGTTTTGTGCTTAAGGACTAAATTGAATAAAAGTAAAATATTCAGGATAATTTCATAAATTTTCCAAAAAAGAATCTAATCGTGTTAAATGATCTAATCGTGTGTTTTAATGTGAAAATTTGGATAATTTTTTTGTTACATTATGACCATGCAACGGATCGTAATAAAGGAAAATTGGCAGATGAGTCCCTAAAGCTCATCCATAACTACAAAACAGTCCAGTAAGTTTGTAATGTTAAATTCTTACTTGTAACTGCTTATAACTACCTTCTTTATGATTGTTGAAAAATGAGAAACGACAATTGAAGACGTAAAAGATGGAAACGACGAAAGGAGAATTACCCGGCCTTGTGCCAAAGATTTAAAATGATCCGATGGCTGAGATCCTACATTTGTTGCGGATTCTCTATAGCATCGTGAGTCACTGTAAAGTGAAATGAATTCAATATTGGATTACAGGTCTTACGATGGTTGAGATTTATGCTCATTTGCATATTCTCATCAACTTAGTGTGAGCAGCATCGTAGGGAACAGTTATACCATATCGATGGCTGAGGTACCACATGTGATACAAGCCCTTGTTAGCTTAGTGTGATTAGCATCGTATACTGGTAACAGAAATTACCTTTGATTCAATTGGGATGAGATCAGATTATGGATCACCGAAGTACAGTTCTGTTTTAGCTCGATTGGATTACAGATTGTACCATATACGTTATTTGGTACATTTATGAACCTTGCGAAATTGCTAAGCTATGAAGGCTTACCAGTGAATTTGTTGTTGTTTTGTAGATTCTATTTTGCTGCTTGAAGATCGGACCATCTCGAAGAAATCACACTATCCCAGGAGCTCGTTCGGTAGTATTTACATCACTTTGTTGTATGATATGTACTACGATGATGTTGTTTTGTAAATGCATGAATCAGGGTTAATTTATACTTTGTAAGACTTGGTTGAATGTTGAACTCTTGAATGCTTGCTTAATGTTGAAAGTAGGCATTTAGTACTAGAATGAAATGTCATGTTGATTTGATTACTTGTATTGTTTACTCAAACCTTAAGCTTATGAAATGAATATTTGGTTGATGAATTTGTGTAAATATTTGAAATATGCATACTTGTTTTAGTACTCTTGCATGTATCGGTAGAAGTACAAGGTAGGAGAGAGGTTGTATTCTGACTTGTATTGTATCAGTAGTACTAAAGAAGTATTGGTAGTTCTGTTCATAATAGTATCTGTAGTTTGGATGCTTGTATCTATAGAAGTTGTAGAGTGAGACTTCTTGGCTCTCTGGAGTTTTTAGTATCGGTAGAAGCATGACTTATTTCGGTAGAAGTCACACTTGTATCGGTATAAATCTGCACTATTTTTTAAATGCTTTCTAACCTGAATACTACCAATACTTGTCCAACAACTACCGATAAAAGTCTCCAAAAATCATGAAAATGACATTTTTGCCCTAAATAAATAGTGAATATACTAAATTAATGATTTATGTTGTCTTAAATGCATTTCTTGTTAAAGTTTGATTGAATGAAGTGATATTAAGAGATATACTACGATAGATGAACGAAAAGACATTGGGATCCTATCCGATGACGGTTTCAAGTTTTGGGAGTTACATAAGCTTTCAAAAGGTTATCCAAGAAGAATAGTAGTGCTGATGATAAGAAGAACTGCCCAAGGAACAAAAGAAAGGAAGTGGTTAAGGATGAAAAATTCCATGCTAAAAGAAAAGCATTTAATGTCATGAATGCAAGGTTTGGTCACATCCAATCTTAGTGTGCTAATACTTTAAATAAGAAAAGGAAATAATTCATAATGACTTGGAGTGATGAATAATCAACAGTAAAGACTTTGGATGATAATAATCAAGTCAACAATTATGTGACTTTTACAACCATTGTCAGATCTCGTGTTACAACATTACCTTTGTCTATTGGTAAGGATGAATTTGATAGTGATTATGATGAGTCTTTTGTTAGCATTGAAGAGGCTTACGATGTAACACCCCTCACCCGACCCAATCGCTAGGTTTGAGCTACAGGATGCTATAATCGTTACCGGAGCAACTACATTCAATTTATAGCAAATATTCATGCACACATGTAATTAAATGTCAAACACATTCATTTATGGTTAAACAATAAAAACTAAGTCTCAAACAAGCTTACAAAAACTCTTTATCAACTCAAGCATGAAATAGGACCAAATTACAAAATTTTAAAAGTTCAGGTCCGACGTCGTGACTTTTCAGATCCGATCTCAATCATATCCATTACATACCCTCTATTATCTATTATTATAGAAACTTCAAATCAATTTCACAATGTATTCACTTTAGTCCTTATGTAGAAAAACTAGCAATTAATCATTATAATTTAGTCATTTTTCATATCTAAACTTAAACCTATCAATTTAAAACCAAAATCTTCGAAAAATCAACAATGAAAACTATTAAAAACTTTAATATTTTTACAAATTGGTACACGAGCTAGCTAAATCAAGCTCTCATTACCTAAAAAAATATAGAAATACAAGAAAAGAACTTAATTGAACTCACCAATTAATAGCCAAAAGTTTTGAAGCAACAAACTCTATCTTCCTTTGTTTTCATATGCACAAACGATGGAGAAGAAGAAAAAATATGACAATTCTCCACCATTTCATCTTTTTTATACCATGTTTAAGTATTAATAATTTGATTTAATTAAGTAAATCTTACTTTAATTAATATAATTAACCCTTAATCCGTATTCTTCCATCATATTCCACTAACATTTTATAAAATGGTTTAATTACTATTTTGGTCCTTTGGTTAATTAAAAATCTATAGCAATAAGACTTTTACAATTTAGTCTTTATACCTTAATTAAGCAATTAATAGGCAAAATTAAAAGACCAAGCTTTATACTTTTATACCAAATTTGTAAATATTTATTTTTAATATTTGCGATCCTAGTTTATTAAAATAGAGTTTCGAAACCACCTTTTTCAGCACCATTGAAAATCGAACTATTATAAAAAGACTTTTAGGAAAGGAGTGACAGTAATGGTGGAGAAAAGTTGAAATGAGACTTGGTGCAGCAGAAGTTGCTATGATTAAAGAACACATTAATAACTACATTGTTGTCGCCTCGAGACACATTTTAGCTTGTTTCCACTGTCAGTGTCACTCCCTCTTGAAAGTCTTCTTGTCCCCACCTCTAACACAGGTTAAGGATAATACTTTGATGGAGAAAAATAATAAGTTGACTATATCGGTGAGCCCCTTTTTTCCCTATGATTATGATCTCAAATTTATGTTTGAGGTTTATAAAGTGTCCTCTTTTGGTGGCATGAAACTTGAACTCATGACTGCTTAACCATTGCCAATTAGGGGCCCGAGTTATACTTGAACCCATGACTGCATAACCACCGTTAACTAGGAGCCCTAGTTATACATGAACCTGTGATCGTATAACCCCCATGAACTGGGAACCTGAGTTTCAATGCAACATCTTCTAAGGTGATGTGTACCCCTCACACAAGAAATGAAATGTGTGAGTCTTCAAGCACCACCGCATCACCGTAAACTCAAACATACTTTAAAAGTATCACAATTTCTTCCTAAAATACAAACACAAATAAATCTTTCTCCCCAAAATTTCAACACCCAACACACAAAAAAAACAATTTTTGGAAGGATGAATACTTCCTGCTAATTTCTGTTTTTTTCTCCAAAATGAGCTTGTTTTCTTAAATTTATGAAAAAACTTACTTAATTCCCTCGTTATTCTTCAAAATTGACATTTTTAACTAATCAACCTCAATTTTATAATATAAAAAAATATATCATCTATTTCGTTAACATTTAGATAATTACTTACAAAATTTAAATAATTTTGTATTTCTTAAACTTATTACAATTTAGATGTGCGTGGGATATGAGAGTTGGAACCGTCTTCCACGTGTCAAGGAAGTGTAGCATATAGGAGCTTTTACTTTCCTGCATCTATGGAAAATAATATTTTAATAAGGTAAAAGTAAATCAAAGGTACAAGCTGCAGCAGCTGCTTGCTGGGAATTTAATCCATTTTAGTTTCTGGAACTGAGACTCAATTGTCGCAGTCGCAGAGGGGAATATTAAAAGTAAAATATGCCAATTCCTCCATCATTAGCATCCACGCTTCTTCACCAGATCGATCAAGACCAAACCCTAATCCCCGGCCTTCCAAACGACGTCGCTGCCCTTATCCTTTCCTTCCTCCCGTACTCCCACCACTGCCGCCTCAAGCCCACCTGCAAGCCCTGGTACATCTTCCTCTCCTCCAAATCTCTCCTCTCCCTCCGCCGTCATCACCGCCGCCGCTCCCTCTCTCACCTCCTCTGTATCTTCCCCGAGGATCCTCACATCTCTTCCCCTTTCCTCTTCGACCCCCAACACCTGGCCTGGCGCCCGCTCCCTCCCCTTCCTTGCAACCCCCACGAGTACGGCCTCTGCAATTTCACTTCCATCTCTCTCGGCCCCCACATCTACGTCCTCGGCGGCTCCCTCTTCGACACCCGCTCTTTCCCTCTAGACCGTCCTTCTCCTTCTTCATCCGCTTTTCGTTATAACTTCCTTACTTCCTCCTGGGATCGCCTCGCTCCCATGCTTTCCCCACGCGGGAGCTTCGCCTGTGCTGCGATTCCCAGCGCTGATCAAATCATCGTAGCCGGGGGTGGCTCCCGCCACACCTTGTTTAGGGCTGCTGGGAGTAGGATATGTTCGGTGGAGAGGTACGACGTGGAAAGAGATGAGTGGGAAGCATTAGACGGATTGCCCAGGTTTCGAGCTGGTTGCGTGGGGTTTGCGGTTAGAGAAGGTGAGGAAGAGAATGAGTTTTGGGTGATGGGAGGGTATGGAGATTCGAGGACTGTCTCGGGAGTGTTTCCAGTGGACGAGTATTATAAGGATGCTTTGGTGATGGAATTGAAGGGAAATGGCGGTGGGAAATGGAGGGAACTTGGGGATATGTGGGGGACAGGGGAGACTCCTAGGTTTGGGAAAATCGTTGTGGTGGAGGATGAAGATGGGGGTAGCCCTCCTGCTATTTTCATGCTTGATGATAATGATATCCTCAGGTAAATTACACTTCTCTTTTCTAGATAACTACAATTATGTAGGTATCATCGAAGTTATTGTTTTCTTGGAAAAATTAATTGTGGAATTCTAGCATGTTTGCAAAGTTGCTTTTATCTGAGGATATTAGAGATAGTATTATAAGTTTTCTAAATATTTCAATGAGTTGATAGTTTTGCTAGGATTAAACATTGTTGTGACTTGTGAGTACTAAAAATCTTGTTTCGGTTTCTACTATGTGGTCGGGAAGCTGTATTCTTATATCAATGTTTGATGCATTACATTTATCAGTAATGAAAGCATCTTTATCAACTAAATTCCAATATTGAAACAAATTGCACATTGTGTTATTGGTATCACAACTATATATTGCAACAACATAGCCCAAAACATTGGTTCATTATTCTTTTTGGTGGTAATGATTAGAACCATCCTTCCCTACAAATTTACTTGTCAAGTTAGAATATTTCACTGAAATCACTGGTACTTGTTTGATAGTTACTAGTTCCTATCGACTATCAAATTGATTCATGTACTGGACAACTTGAGTGAGGATGTGAGCGGCTATCTGGTTTGCTAGATTTGACGTTTTAGATTCGTTTGTATTAATCAGTAGTGAAAATCACAACCAATTCAAATATTGGTTATTTTTGTATCTATAGACGGATGCAAATAATGGCTAGTCCAAATCTTTTGGAGTGTTCTGTTCAATTTTAACTTGACTAGAATTTACAATATTTCGATGGCAGAACTTCATAACTTTGTGTGTTTTGTGAGGAAAAATGTAAGCTGTATGCATCAGGATTTTAAAATCCTATAAACTTCTAATGGTCTTACAAACTATATTTTATAATTGTGATGCTACTGCCATCATTTAATAATATCATCATTAAAAAGGGAGGAAAAAAAACTTTGTTGCCAACTTGTCAGGTTCAGCATTTGATACCTAGAATCCTGTCTTCTTCACAGATAATATCAATGTATTTCTCCCTAACCTCTTGCTAAGTCTTGGTTACATGAGTGAATAAGCTTACATTTCAGCATTTCCTTGACGTAGATGCATGTGAGCTCGTTTTAGCCTAATTACCAGTTTCAGATAATTGTCTTATCTCTTCTGTTAGAAAGCTGATAAATCTCCTATGGCATTTGCCTCTTTTTGATAGGTTTTATTTACTTAGATGCTTGTATTGAACTGCATGATTCCCTCTCCTATCAACAACAATTGCATTTTACGTAAACATTCTCTGCATTTTTAGTTTCCCTTTTGGATGTTCTTTTTTGAAGAAAAGACAGAATTTGAAGATTTTTGCCTTTATGTTCTTGGGTAAAATGGCACAGTCATCTTTGCTTTATCTTCGTGCAGATACGACATGGCTTCAAATCGTTGGCAAAAGGAATGCAGTGTACCAAGGAGAGCTCCTTGTAAGAGTTCTTATGGTTTAGTTGTCCTGAACGAGGAGTTACATGTAATGACAATTGTAAATGGAATTGATTCAACTGAAACTCGACGGTCACGACAGCAGAAAAGGGCGGGGACATTGTTCATGCAGATATATCATCCTAGGAAGAAGACGTGGAGGTGCCTTGTCACGAAGCCACCATTCCGGCAACCATTGGATTTCAGTACCACAGTTATGTGCCCAATTCAACTGTAAATGTAAGAAAATCCCCTGCTTATTGCAGTTAATCACACGTAAATAATCTGGCCATTCATATATTATGTCTGTTGATACTTCTGGTTCTTTATTTGTATTGTGCAGTTTGTATGATATATGGTTGATCTAAATATAGATGTAAATGCCTCATGGATAGAAGAAACAATAGCTTACGCAATTGAACTACTATAATCTACGTTTTGTCATGTTACTTGTGTCCTATTCTTGCATTTTCATTTCAAACATCAATCGCATATTACCTGGAGGCTGGAACCATGACGATGGAGGTTTTATCCTTCATCATTATTCATATAGATTGTGTGAAGGGTCCAGTCTGACTTGTCATTGGAAGTATATCCTGTAAAAGCTCTAATAATTACTTGGTTTCAGTTTTTGATGGTTCTTCTAGCTCAATGTGTGGTCTAAAATCTGCTAGAATAGACATAATGAAATCCCCAAGGAAAAGTTAGAGAGGTAACTAAAAGTTCACATTTTAATATAGGTAATCAATCAATGCAAACACTCTGAGTAGCAGTCGTTTATGGAGTTTCTACCGTTTTATCTTTATTAGATTTTAAAAATTTTGCATTAATCACATTTGTTTGTCACTTGTCAAACAAATGCTTGTATTCTGCCCCAACAGTTTCATGACATGACGTTTGGTTTTAGAAAAATATCTATGATAATTATAAATTTAGCTTTCCATATTTATATTTTTTTTATTAATTTCTTCTTCATTCGTTTTTTATATATTGTACTGAAAATTATATCATTATAGAAAAATAATTATTGAAATAAATAATAAATAATCATTTTTAATTAATATGATTGCATACTATAATTCAAATGAAAGTAGAGTAAAATTTTGATAAATGAATATTCGATAAATTAATAATTTTGATTAAATAATAATTTTTTTTGGTCCCGAATGCATAAGATACTAATTTTTAAAAAAATCTTTAAGGGTCCAATGAAAATATAAAATAATAATTCATTAAATATATTGAAAATTTTATATACAATACATAAAACTAAAGTGTTTTTTAAGGAACTCTTATTTTTTTCAATTTCATTTTTTGGTAAAATATGCGTATATAGTTGACTGCTTCTTTTTTGCATGTGAGTCAGATACAATTTCATTTTAACTTTTAAAAGGGTATAAACCAAATCTGGTATATTTTTCTTGTGTTGTATTAAATAATTCTTCAAGGTATCCATAACTAGAAAAAGCTTTTTTTGGAGAAACATGTGGTAAAACACTACTATCATCTGGATCTTGCTCATCATTAGCTAACACATCAATTATTCCTTGAATAATTTTTTCATTCGTAGGTGATTCCATCAAAGATTTATTTTCACTTGAATAATTCAAAATTTGCTTAACATCCGTGGCATTTCTATAGTGTAAATCAGAAATTACTTCTTTTAATTTATGAATGCCTTCAATGTCACCAATTTTTTGTTCGAGAGGCATATCCTCCTCGGATCGAATTTTGCAATGTCGAAAATAATTTGCAATAGTTGTAGGCTTCACATCAATATTCCAAGCAGCATTAATAAAATGGATTGCATTCAATACATTAATTTTTTCAAGATTTATTTCTCCTTTCTCGTAATCTTTCTAGATGCTAGAATAAAAGCGACACCGATAATAAATCTTAACTGCTCTAATAATTCCAGCATCACATGGTTGAACTTTTTATGTTGAATTTGGAGGCAAAAAGAATAATTCAACGTTCCTCAAGCCCTCAATAACCTTAAGATGGGTTGGGCAATTGTCTACTATAAACATCTTTCTACCAATCATTCTAACATCAAACCAACAAACAAAATCTTGAAAAAGTAATTCAATCATTCATGCTTTTTTGTTGGCTCAATAATGACAATTAAAATTGTTAATATTCACATGTTTAAAGCATCTAGGATTAGCAAACTTACCAATGACCCAAAGAGGCATTTTATTTGAATTATCCTCATTGCATCAAACCACAACAGTAAGTCTTTCCTTGTCCTTTTTTTATCCTTCTAATTATTTTGTAGCCAGTGAATGATCTGCTTGCAAACGATAAAATAAGTTTGTTTCATCCATATTATAGATATCCTTCCAATCAAAAATTTCCAATTTAGCTATTATTTGAGGTAAAGCATCTTCAATATTTTCCATAACAATTGAACCACTTTCACCAAATCTTCTATAAGATTTAATCCCATGTCTTATCTTGAACCGTTCTAGTCAACCACTTAAGAAGTTAAATTCGGAATTTGCCTCACCATACATTTTCTGTAGAAACTCTTTTGCTTTAGTTTGAATCATTTCTCCGATCATGTTTGCTTTCTCTTGACATTGGAGAAATCACTAATACAATGCGTTCTCTAATTCGGGATATTTGGCTGATTTATGCCTTTTAACATTGTTATTCTTTATCTCTTTTGACAAATATTCAAATGACCTTTTAAGAGTATTTGATATTGTTGGTTGGCTAACAGAGAGATCAAATGTTTGTTGAACCCACCATTGCAAATCTTTTTTACTTGAAGAGGGATGCTCATTTTTGTACTCACGCTTTTCTCATCTCATCTATCAATGCAGACTTTTTTACACATTTCAAATGGGAAGTCATGGAGGAAAAGATTATATGAATTACAGTACTTTGATACATACGTGTGTTTGTTTATAATAAAATTTTTAATCTATCCCATAAATATATACGTATTGGATTTTGAAACCATTAACTCTTTTTTTCTTTTTGGTTACATGAACCAATTAATTAACTCTTTTTTTTGTTACATGAACCAATTAACTTTGATACATGCACCTATATATCTACAAGATTAATTTTGATTCATTGCACCTACATGCATACTAGATTTTGATAAAAAAAAAAAAAAAACTTATGCATATTGGATTTTGATAAAATATTCTTTTGTCTATAAACTAATAACCTCAATAAAATAATAATTATTTCGGGTCCCAAATATATTATTTAATAGAGGTTTTACTATATATGTATTCAATGAAATCAATGTATCTTTTATGTCCGTTTTATGACCTATAAAAAATAAAATTTTCGAGATTCCTAAGTACCACTTTGACCAATTTCGACAATGTGAAATTACAATAAAGAAACAAGGTTTCGTAGCAGTAAACATCCAACCAGTGACGGAGCCATAATTTTTTTTGGGGAGGGTTGGAATTAAATTAAATATTTTTGCGATAGTACAAATATAATTTCATCATTTTGATAGCCTATATCTTTATTATTTTTAAAGGGTTAAATTAAATTTTTATCATTTTTGAGGAGTCCAAAATGTAATTTTACCATTATTAATTTAAAATTTTATAAATTATAAAAGGCCTAAATTAAAATTTTACCATTTTAAGGGGCTATAATATATATACAAAAGGGGAAAATTGCAAAACTCTTAAGCCTTGGAGGGCCTACTTATATTTTTGGTAGGGTCATAGTGTTAATTTACAAAGGACTAAATTGGAAAAAAAATAAACTTGGCCCCCTGGACCTTAAGGTGTCTCCGCCCCTGCATCCAACAAGATAGAGTCTAGATGCTTTAACTACCCAATTAGCAACCCCATACGAATGAAATCATGAACGTGATGCATGAATTATAGCATCAAACTCCCATGGAAGCGTAGGCATTGGTAAATCTTTTGACTCCAAAGCCCAAGTGGCAGGGATAACTGCGGCTTCCAGAGACCTGATTAGCTAGTAGGGAATCAAGCAATGAGATTGGAAGCTTCATTTGAGGGTAATGGTTTTATATAAATTATTATATGCAATAAACCAAAGGGATTTTAACTTACACATTGATGATCTTTTCCTTCATGACACACTTGCATGCTTTCAATTTCTAATCATGGGTTCACAAGATACCACAGTTCCTGGAATAATTGACAAAGCGAAAGCTCCACTTCACAAGTTGCAGGCAGCAGCCATGCAACTTTTATTCCATGGACAATCCAGAAAAAAAAAATCTCTATCTCAATCTTCTACATATTTCCTATCAACATGACGGCATATATAACCACCTCTCTTTCTAGTTTCATGTGATTGCTGATGCGTAAAAACAGATGAAAGATGGGTAGCAATTGCCAACAGATAAAGCGACTTCATGATAGTGATTTGCTGTACCAAAAAGCTTCCATAAAACTGCACAACCCCTATCCCGTGACAAATGTTTGATTTAAAGGCCGCAGCTCTCCGCCAAGGAACTCAAAGCAAAACCTGACATGAAAACCCCCCAAAACCATGCATTCAATTTCAGCTATCTCCTATTCATCCTTCAACTTGTCACAAATGCATATAAATTCACACGTACCTTACCATCTAAATCTCATATTCATGACAGCTCGTCCATTTTGGTTGATTTTGCTATCTTTGCCCCTTACTATTATTATTATATACATAGCAATGAGGTGTTTACATCTTTTTCTTGTCATTACCCTTGTGTTTTTCCTTGTAAGCACCCATCAATGTGAGTCGTCTCGGGTTTTAAACGAAGACACTGCTGCATTACAGTCTTCAGAAAAGGAAGTTGCCCCACTCCCACCTTCTGGACACAATGGATGCACTTACATTCCTGACACTGGTGGCACACCCTGCACCAACGAGAGAGCCCTCGTAGACCATGTTATGACTCCTCCTAGGCGCTTGCTACCAGATTCAGTACCTCCGCTAATCTCAAAGGAATCCACCATGTTTTTTCTTATTGCAGCAACTGGTTAATTAGTTGCTTACATATATTAGATAAATTTCGCTTGTATATTGTGTATGACCAAATGGGAACATTCCCAATTAATATTCCTTTTCTTTTTCTATTATTTAGGTAAAAATATCGTCGAGGCCTTAATATTAGAGTTTGATTGCACTTTACCCCTTTATTTAAAAAATGGGTAAATTAATCCCTCTACAATAAATTAAAGAGAAAATTGATCATTCTGTTAAAAATTTCATTCATTTGTATTATTAAAAATTGATGTGCCATGTGTACCTCATGTTGATATACATGGGCTTTTTTTAATAGAAGAAATGAATAAAATTTTTAACAAGAGGATCAGTTTGCTCTTTCATCTAACATATAATGATTAATTTGCCCATTTTTTAAGTAGAGGAGACAAAATGCAATCCGACTCTTAATATAGGGGCCTCCATGACACTTTTACCATGATTTAGGCTAGTAATTATATCCTCTTGTAATTATAACCAATTTTAGTTTCCTAGATATGTTTGACTGACATAGTATCATTATATCATATTTGATAGTAAAAATTGTGATTATGCAGCTATGAAATTTTAAATTCTAAAAAATAATATTAATTAATATAAAAAATATCAATAATGCTTACGGAAAAAATTTTAACAGGTAAGTTTAAAATCAAATCATCCTATATAATATGTTAATCCATAAAAGTATTGACAATACTGATCAAAAAAATTAAATGTTTTATACAATTTTATCTATTTACTCTAATTTTTTATGTTTGTTGGGTTATTTCTTCCGTAATATTTAATGTATACAACTTGTCATTATCGATTGGTCCTTAGATAAGTATAAGTAATTAATAATGCGTAATTTAGTTGAAACCAGATTAATAAAATAACATATAATAATATTTTAAAAATAAAATACATGTCCTAAAATTGAAATATTATCATTGTATAAAAATAATTACTTAAATCATGTATGTGTGTTTGAAATGATATACTGTAATTAAGTTTGAGTATAATTACTCATGTATGGGTGAGTTACCTATTGATCTGCCTAGAATTGTATGTGTGTTTATTACAATGTCTTACCATTTCAAGAACATTAAATCACAATATCTGTAGTCGAATTCAACAAACCATTAACTCACCAATTTAGTTCTTCGATTTAATAATTAAAAATTCATAAAATAAAAAATCCGATTCAACCATTAATCTAACTAATTTTTTAACACAATTCAATCAACTTATATCCTTCCTTAATTAATTAACCCAACCATTTATTTTAGATCATTACTCTATTTGATTTCCAATCCAACTCTACTTTCCAAAACCTTGCGTTAAATGCACGTGCTCCTTTGTGTACTTCGCTGATTTGGGAAAGCTTTGCAGAATGTTGGTTCTGTTAGAGGAAGAAAGAGGCAGATGATGCCACATGGCTTTGTATATGTATTGATAAATAATTTTAAAAACCTTTTTATCTAAAATTTACTAATTAATTAAATTATTTTAAAGTTTAAACTTTTAAATATTTTTTCAAGATTTTTACAATATATGTGTTCTTGTGACATCTCTCATGTTCCAGGACCAAAACGAGTAAGGGGTGTTATATATTAAGTACAAGTGTGAGGTTGATTGTAACACCCTCATATCCGACCCGATCATCAAGTCAAGACACTGGGATGTACATTCGTTGTCTGAAAATTTCAAATCAATTGATCATATTATTTAATTAATATAGATCAATTTACTCATTTTAGTAATAATTGAATTTACGACAAAACTAATTATGAGTTAAAATGAGCTCATTAAAACATCCACGATTGACCAAAAACCAAATTGTAAAGTTTCTAAAATTTCTGGATCGTCGTCAGGGCGTTGAGGGTTCCAAGTCGCGACGTGGTGAACTTGTCAACGTGACGTCGTCTCTGTTTTCCTACAAGTTCCACACTTTATTTTTTTATATCATTACCTAAACTGTATTCAAATGTCATAACCACCACTTCATTTTACATATAATCCGTTTACATCTATTTCTAATCTCAAGTCCTCATAAAAACATAATATTCAATCAAAGATAACAAAGTTTAAAAAGTTAACACAAATATTAAAGTTTTACAAATAAGTCTATTAGAGGACTTGCACTTTCTAAAGTAGTTTATCCACTTTATGTATATTTCATATTTATTTCTATATTGTGCCAATCAATTTAATTCTCCATAAACTTTTAGCCAAGATTCCAATATCACATTAATTAATAATTATTCACTTACTATTTTATCAATTCATTTAAACATTTTCACATGTATTAATCATTCCATCACTTATAATCAGTGGCGAATCCAAGAGGTTAGCAGTGGCCCCAACCCCCTAAAATGAAAAATTTACATTTAGGCCCCTTAAAATTTTAAATTTGTAATAGTAAAATTACATTTTAGCCCCACCAAAATGATAAAAATTTTGATTTAATCATTTAAAAATTATAAAGATATGGGCTATTAAAATGATAAAATTACATTTTTACTAACGTAAAAATATAAAATTTAATTTCGACCTCCTCAAAAATTTTCGAACTTCGCCCCTGCTTATAATAACCATTTCATAACATTTCAAATTCATCTACTATATTTTTTTTCCTCCTCCTCCTCTCCATTCCACAACCTTTATGTATATATTTATTAGAATCTTTAGCTTTTAGTATAACATGCTTATATGTAACATTATCTATAATTTCACTATTTACTTATGTGTTCATATCAAAGCTGTCTACTTGTGTCATAGTCATTAAATTATTTCTATCTTAAGTTACAGAATTCAAAATTATGATCTACTTGATGTTTTTGAAACTAGGCTCAAATATTTTTTTACTATAAAAATTTTAGAATTTCTACTTTATCCAATTAGTATAGTAAATTCTTCAAATTTTCTCCTGTTATGTTGCTTGACAGTTTCGACCTTTATTTACTAAAAATTAATTATCTCTTAGTACGAGGTTCAGATGATGTTTCCATTTGTTTCTATTGAAAATAGACTCATTAATAATTTAAACATATAAATTTCATCCCATAATCATTTTGTACAATTTTTTGATAAATTTTTCAAAGTCAAAATAGGAGGAACCTGAATCCATTCTTACCTTGTCCCATAAAAATCAATATATCTCAAAATCTACAATTCTATTACTTACACCATTTTTTCCATCCAGAACTAAACTCAATAAAATTTAATTCCGTATTTAAATCAACTTATGACTAGATTTTTACAGTTTATGGTTAACTTTCAAAGTTGTGCTACCGCTGCCGTCCATAAATTATTTGGTGAAATGTTTTACTTTTCCGTATTTAAATTAAGCATGATCTTATTTCATTATCTATACTCAATACTCATAATCATATTCTACACTGTAACATACATAGGCATTTAATACTCATAATCATATTCTACACTTAACATACAAAGGCATTTAACGTTAAATTAAGAATAAACCTTCGTGAGTACAATGAAGTACTTACCTATTTTCTTCTCTTGAATTCAATCTTTCTCTTCAATCCAAAATTTTCCTTTCATCTATGATTTTTCTCCTTTCATCCTTTATTTTCTCTTCACTTTGCCAAGCTTTTCCTTTGATTTGTTCTTTAACTAGTTAATTTTCCTGATAGAAAACAATCCTATAATACTTTAAGAAATGAAATTAGGCTATGATTTAAGGTAAAACTCAGAGAAAATAGATAGAAAAAATTTTCATCCTTTTTCTCTCTTCCTTCTTTCTTTCCTTCTCTCCTGCTGCTTGCTGCCGTCCCATGATAATATATTAAAATTCTACTCTCTTTTTTTCAATTTCACCCTTATTTTCCTCCAACCAATCAAAATTCAACAAAACGCATTCTTAATTACCAAATATTTCCATTAAACTTTTTTTTTTGTGAATATCTTTCCATTAAACTTTACACCTCACGCTTACGAATTTTTACTCCATGTCTACAAATATCAATTAAAGATGGAAAATTGTTTAGGTCCTTTCACCCACAATTTGGGAAATTACCTTTAGTCCTTGTACTTTTCTATTTTATTCAATTTAATCCCTCTTTCAATTTTCCAAGCTCACATATCAATGTCTCCATTTCAAATTCATAGAAAACATTTATTAAATTTTCACCCCTTTTCTTAAAATGGTAAATTGCATTTTTGGCCGCTTAACTTTCCTATATTTATATTTTGTCCTTATAATTTTTAAATACTTATATTAGGGCCACAACACTTTTTATATTTTTACGACCAAAGGGTTTTGGTGATATTACATTACTACACTTATGAGTGATAGGATTAAAATCATTTCTTGTACTAGGTTGAAGATAGTGGATTGAATCTTCAAAGCCCCACAAATATAGGTAATTATCGAACTGTATAACTAACTATTTTTGTGTTGATATTCTTTTGTTGTTATATGATTTTCCTTTTAGTAATTTTATTTTATATTTTACTTTTAAAATACTATTTTTATTTTATTTATTTACTGAATAAACAAGATTTTTATCAATAAAGAATTTTATTTTTATATTTTACTTTCAAAATACACTTTCTATTTGTTGAGTAATTTTTCGTCGTGTCTCATTGAAAGGGACAATCAAGTATTTATATATGACATTACTTTTTATGGACTTTGACTCCACTGTTCATGGAATTGATATTCTGAACGGATCTCGGGCATGTTGGACACGTGTATTGTTCTGGGTTGCTTGTTGGACTTTGTGGCTCCCCACATGTGAACTCTTTGGGTATATGTGAACTGAGGCCATGAACTCCCCTTATGAGCTCTCCTTGGCATGTGCGAGCTGAGAGCGCGAGCCCCCCTTACTGACTTCTCGTCGTAAGGCTTCCACACATCCATCTGATAAGGCCTAATCGGGTCGCGAGTAGACTACTCGGACCTTATCTGGTTTGAGCTCAAACTGCAAGCTCCCCTTGTTGACTTCTCGTTGTAAGGCTTGCACGCATTTATCTGGTAGGGCCTAACCGAGTCAAGAGTGGGGGACTCGGACCTTATCTGATTTTCAAGTTAATGGCCATAAGTACCTAACAATCTAGTTCCCCTATTGCAAGCCTTATAGCGAGAAGTCAATAAGGGGAGCTCACGATCCCAACTTGGACTAGATAAGGTCTGGGTCGCCTACCTATAACCCGACTAGAGCCTGCTAGATGGATGCGTGCAAGTCTTACAACGAGAAGTTAGCAAGGGGAGCTCGCGATATCAACTCGAACCAGATAAGGTCCGGGTTGTCTACCAATGACCTGATTAGACACTACTAGATGGATGCGTGCAAGCCTTACAGCGAGAAGTCAGCAAGGGGAGCTCGCGACCTTAGCTCGCACATGCAAAGGGGAGCTCGCAAGGAGAGTTCACGGTCTCAGTTCGCATATACCCAAAGAGTTCGCATGTAGGGGGCGACGAAGTCCAGGAAGCAGCTTAGAACAGTACACATGTCCAACATGCTCGAAGTCCACTCAGAATGTCAATTCCATGAACAACAGAGTCAAATCCATAAACAGTAACGACATGCATAAATACTCGATTGTTTCTTCAATGAGACAGGATGAAAAATTACTCAATACTATTTTACTTATTTAATAACTATATAAGATTTTTTTGAATAAAATTTTATTTTATTTTTTTATTCCACCCAAAAGTAAGTACTAAACATTCAAGAAACAAATATTGTTTTTCATGCATGCAAATTTGCATATTGTGGACTCTTTTTTTTCCTTCAGTCATTTATCCCGTGGTCAGGAGTCAAAAACAAAGTATAAAAAAAATCTTTTAAACCAAGGTGGTTAGACTTCATCATGGGTAAGATCATCCACCATCCAGAAAATGGGAGGATTAAGATAAAAATATAAGTTTAAAAAATAGGTTTGGATAAAAAATAAGGTCATTTTTTTAATGGATCGGGCCTCGGGTAATTTATTTTAGTACGACTCGACCCGAATCAACCTATAAATTTATTTGCTGCTATTTTGTTACCATTTGTTGTTTTGTTGTCATTTTGTTATTATATTACTATTATTTTATTGTTAATTATTGAATATTGTGTAACTCTTATCTTATTGTTAATTATGTTACTATTTTAGAGGCTTTTGCTTAGTAAATTGTAATTATTTTAGTGTTATTTAAGTATAAAAACTTTTTTAATGTATTTTTAATTTGTTAAGAAACATTTATTTTAATATTTTTAATGTATTTGAAGTATTATATATTTTTTAAAAAAATTATATAAAAAAATTTGAATACGGGATAAAATTAGACTTAAATTTAATATTTTTTAAATTTGGATCAAATTTGTACAAAATTTTAAATTTATTTTTTGGACAGATCCTAAAAAATGAATCTACATTTTTGAACCAACCCGGCCTGGGCCATGATATTACATATAAATGGGTATACTACTTATAGGGAAAAAAGTAATAAACCTGTAAGAATGGTAATAATCCTGAACAAACATGAAGCAGTGTCCACCGTTTCGAACCAAATGGGAACATGGTTTTGTCCATATGACTGGTGAAAAGATAAGCAAAAGCATTATAAACTGAAGCATGCAACTTTTAAAATTAAAAAGAAAAAATATAAATATTTTGAATAAAGCAATCAAACAATACATATGTTTCTGTCAATGAACAGCGGTTTCATTTCCAACCAAACATGACTTGGACTTTGGATGTACTAAGAATAAAGAAAAATAAGTTATCAATCAAGTATGTTGTTAAACAACTAGGAAAATTATTTTCCATCACATTAAGAATCATGATGAGTCTCCTTGGCTGTTGAAGCCAGTACCCCAAACTCAGGTACAACTCCAGTAAGCGCCGGAAGTGCGGGCATAACATTATCGGCTACGTTCATGCAACCCAGCTTGCAGACGCCGGTTTCTCTTCCGGGGATTTCGGTGTATGGATTGTGACCGGTCTCCATCACCGGCCCTTTCTGTAGTGATTGAAGCAGAAGCTCATGCTTTGGCAGCCATTGCTCCCCATCCAATGGCCTCATTGCACCAAGTTGAAGCGAGGCTATTAATAAGGCGAAAACCAATAAAGTTGTAACCAGGTTTCCGATTACCATCTTCTTTGAAAGGGCAGAATATTATTGGTATGAAGTGGGTGAGAATGGTGAGAAGGTTCAATAAATATAGAGAGAGACAGCGGTGTTGAGTGGTTATCCTATGGGTGTGGGTAGACTGCAGCCTGAATAGGGCTTTGGCTTTACTGAAATTTCAGAAATTTGACTAAATTAAGCCGCAGTTTGAAGGTTGAAATGAGGTGGAACTTATAAACAACACGGCACCTTCAACCACTGACAGTCATAGAAAGTGGGGAACGTGCACAATTTTATGTATATATTAATGGTTATGGTTTGAATCATCAATGTCGTCAATCCTGACTTATTATATAATGTGAAAAAGATAGTGCGTATGGGGAAGTAAAAGGGGAAGAAACCAGAAGATGCGTGTATGTTGAGGTAATGTAGCCAAGAAAAAGAATACAAGGTGTTGAAAACCTTTTGTGGCCTTGTTTTACAAGCTTTTAGCTTCCACCATGGAATAGAGATGCAGCAAATAAGCTTCGAATTTAGCTACGATGGTTCATTTGGGTGTTTGATTTAGAGTGGATTTGGATAGATAATAGAGTGTAATGCGTTTAACTTACTTTTTATCTCACGTTACAATTTTGTTACAATATTTAATTTTACCTTCATTATTATTTTTATATTAATCGTAGATAAACATCCCACTCATCCAAATCCACCTTTAATGATCGGATTGGTATCCAAATCAACTTTTAGACTTAGCTTGGAATTTACAATGGAGAAAAGTTCAGTGTTCTGGGCTCATTTTCTAATACCATATTGAATATTTGCACCAATATTTGTACGTCATTGTGTTGAAAAAACATTAAAGAAAAAAGTAAACGTTTATTCTTAAAATTAAAATTAAAGTCAATAATTTAAACTCACTCAATTCAAACTCGAAAATAATGTGTATAAAAAATAATCTAAACTTAAAAAGAATCTAAAATTGCTTTAGCAAATAGCCCAAATTTATTCAAATAGATGTCAGCTTCGATGACTTTAGCAAATAATCTAAACTTATCTAAATAGAAATATAAAACTTGAAAGCATCCGAACATAAAATGATCTAAATCTAAAATTACGTTAGCAAATAACTTAAATTTATCCGAATCGAAGTGTCAAACCTGATCCAATCCAAAATTAAAATGATTCAATAAAAAAACTCATCTAACTAAATAATTTAAACTAAAAAAATACTCAAATTTAAAATAATATGAAAATAACCTAAATATGAAAAACTTTATTAACAAGTCAAATGCTTCAAGTTGATAAAAATATTTTAACTCCAAAATGATTCAAATGTAAAATGATGGAAAAACAAAATGTAAGGTGATAATCATTATTAGAATTTTTTTTAATAAATTATAAAAAAAATATAAAATTATAACAGTAATGCGATTAAAACCATTTGGAAAATTATAAATCTTAATTTAGCATTGCGCTATTTTAAAAACGAAATTCCGAGTTTAAAAGGGCAGCCTTTTCGTGCTGGCAGGGTCCAGCCATTCTAACACGCAACCCAAAGGCCTTAGTGTTAAGCTAGGCACCCACCTCACCAATCTAGTCGATGGGCTTCTTGATGGCCCCTACTACCCGTCCAGGTAAGTGGGCTTGACCTTCCTTTCGTAGGTTCTTCCAAGCCCTCGCCTCATGCTTGTTGATGGGCAAACAACCAAAACCAATACACCAAGTATCTCTAAGTGAAGAAAGATGCGATCTTTTGCTGTTGTGTGTTTCTGAGACTCGTTAACTGTTACTTACTCCCTAATGAAAGGCTTCTGGCGACCCTTTGCTGTAAGTTAAAGGGTCTTGTGCTTCGCTGGTTTCACTAAATAAAGCTTCATTTCTTGTTGATATTTGAGAAATTTACTCTTCTTTTTGGGGTTGATTCAAAAGTTGATTCTTTTTTTTCTTTGGGCAGAGGCTTGGGGGTGTTAGGATCTATTCAGTGTTAAGAAATGATCAACTGAGAATTAACGGGGTTAAAGATGTGATTGCTGTTGCTTCTGGTAAAGGTGGTGTAGGCAAGTCTACCACTGCAGGTAATCTATTCTTTTCAGATTTATGAGGTAGGAATGCCATTTCCCAGGGGTTTCCACTTATATTAGTTGTTTTGCAATCTTTTGCAGTTAATTTGGCGGTTGCACTAGCTAACAAGTGTGGATTGAAGGTGGGCGTGCTTGATGCAGATGTGTATGGACCATCTGTTCCAACCATGATGAACATCCACCAAAAGCCAGAAGTTAATAATGGTAACATTTCTATCTTCCAATAGATGATCTTTCTGTCATGGATGAAAATGTGGAAAATGTTATATCTATTTGTATATTAATTAGCCATTAATTACAAGTTACAACAGGAATGAAGTACTTAAAAGTGTAATCTTTTTTTTTTGGCCGGGGGTGGGGGAGGGGGGAGATTAAAAACGTTCCATCTGATAGTCCTGAATGTGTTTCATTGTAGATTTCAGTTACGTATGAAATCTTACATAGCAGATTGAGTCTTCAATGATCAATTAACAAATGGTTAAAGATCATATTCTGTATCTGTTTCTCTAGTTTAATAAGAATTGGATCGATGCATGCCTGAGTCAAAAATTGTGTGGTCTTTTAGACTAGCTCAGAAAGAATCATTGACAGCAGAATTTTAGCTGGACAGTTTACAATCATTTCTTACCTTTTATATGAGATATGTTTTTAAAGCTCTCTCTCTCTCTCATACACACATGCACAGATATGAAGATGATTCCTATTGAAAACTATGGAGTGAAGTGTATGTCAATGGGATTCCTGGTGGGTAAGGATGCACCAATTGTCTGGAGAGGCCCCATGGTATTCTAATTTATAACGTTTCCTGTTCTTTTTCTTTCTCTCATTCATGCTGGAACATAACCATTGTTATAGCTTCTCTGTACAAAGTGGCTTGATTTTTAACAATCCAGCTGTCCATCTATCTCTTCTTACATTCAGAGAGCAGAGAAAGCAAGATTGTGCTGCCAGCCTATTAGTTTCAAATCCAACCTTAACTTTGGCTTCCCTATTTCATATAATGTAGATATTGTGTTATAAGTCACAGTTGCTTCATTTGAGAGTTCGTCCCATAAATTGGAACTTGTGTTTCCATCCTTTGCCTACTTTTGTTACTCATAAAATCTACAACCCCTGCAAAAAAAAAAAAAAAAAAAGACTGCTCCTAATATGTGTTACCTGTCTAACAAATGCATTTTCCGATCTTAAGAATTTTGGAAGCTAAACTGTTTTAAACATTCCTTCTCACATTTTAAGTTTACATAGTATTTTATGATAGCTTATTTCTTTCAGGTGATGAGTGCTCTTCAGAAAATGTCGAGGGAAGTTGCTTGGGGAGTTCTTGATATCCTTGTTGTGGATATGCCCCCTGGCACAGGTGATGCACAACTAACTATGTCCCAGAAGCTTCAGTTGTCAGGTGGATAATTAAATTTTAGCTTCTTTTTTTCCCCTTCTTTTGGGAGAAAGGTGTTGGTACTGTGCTTGAAAACTGGCATATATCAAAATCAAGATGAGCTTGGGCTAGTCATAAAACATGAAATAACTCTTTGGCTGGATAGGTGTTCTACTCACTATGTAAATTCAAGCTTCGTCTATTAAACCTCATTAACATCATTATCATTGAGATCATTTGTGCCTATATATGATTTTTAGTTGATTTCCGTGATAAAGTTGAATCACTTTGACATCACAATAGCTTGACTGAAAATAATTACTACCTTACTATGTTACCTTTTGGCAGCACCTTTGCCCGATTCTTTATTGCGTGAATAAGAGGCTAAAATTATGATGTCTTTTATTTTCTAAGGTCTAGTTTGAGAAGGATAAGAACATCACTTTTACCCTCTCCCCAAACTCTCTTTCCTTTCCTACTGTCCAACCACCAACATCCCTGGAGGGGACAAACGGAAATGAAGGAAAGCATATCTTACTTCACTTGCCCTGTCTGATATATTCATTAAATTCAAAAACTTATGTTTGATGGTTTTTTTCTTTAATCATTGTTTGTTTTTCTTAGGTGCTTTAATAGTTTCAACCCCACAAGATGTTGCACTGATTGATGCTCGTAGAGGGGTTAGAATGTTCTCTAAAGTTCAAGTTCCTGTAAGTCGTAAGTTCTGCATGTATTCTCTTATCATGCCTGCGAAGCTTGTTGAAAATTTGTGTATGGTGCCTAAATTTGGTATTGTTATGAAGTTCTGAAATATGACTGCATTCAACTGCATGTAGTATTACGCATTTATATTCAGTTACTGTTACTTAGTACTTTAAGTTATAAATTTGTTTGTGGGACAGAAATGTCATTGTTGACACTGAAAGATTTTGGTTTTATGAAGTTCTTTCTGGGAAGAGTATAATATCTGAACTGTTGCCAACAGTGCATGGCTGCATTAAAGTATATTGGCTAAGCTTTTTGAGCACGTGGATGGTGTCAGCACCTTCCATAGAACTTCCTTACGGTGTTTTGTAATAGTTTTGTTATTACTATAGATTGTGATAACAACTATACCCTCTCTACTCTTGTGGAGTTGATTTTGAAATTCCGACTGCTTTTATAGATTTTGGGATTAATAGAGAACATGAGCTGCTTCAAGTGTCCACACTGTGGTGAACCTTCGTTCATCTTTGGTGCTGGTGGAGCCCGTAAAACAGCAGCTGAGATGGGTTTGCAACTTGTTGGTGAGGTCAGTTGTTGATTAAAGTTAATGATTTTCGATTTGTTATAGCTGGTCACTTTAATAGTTGCTTGTAGTTGGTTGAGGACTACTTTTTTTGTCCTAACTTGATGGCTATTTATATTGTTAACGTAGCTGCTAATATTTAAAGCTGCAAATTTATATGATCCGTTACCAATACCTTCTCAGATACCCATTGAATTGGACATTAGGAAAGGCTGTGACAAAGGCATACCGATAGTGGTATCAGCACCTGATTCTGCCGTCTCCAAGGCTTACCATGATGTAGCTCAAACTGTTGTCATGAGACTTGAGGATCTGGCAAAGGCATGAAAATACTCGATGTTCATCAGTGAAGTTTACTCTTGTAAACCATCTCCATTCCTGTGTTTTCGTGGTGGTGCTTTTGAGGTTCATCCTGAAATCAAGAATTTTTAAGTTTGAGCATTTTCGGTCATGCGATGACACTATTAAGCATTTGGGACCATAGTGATTAGGAAACTTATTTTGATGAATTACACACTGATACCAGTTTAGCTAGGACCATACGATTTACAGTCTGCATTTCTGCACCGCAGATGGAAGTGATGAGCCCTTGATCTGTACATTTTTATCTGGTCTGTCTTTACATGGATGCTGGACACGGTTTCTTGATTGTTTCATGTAAATGTACTATTCTGAAATTAGATGACACTGAAATGATTTAAATCTTCGAAATTGAAAATAATCCAAGAACCTTCCAACCAGAAACATAGGTTGGGTGTTGCAACATTTTTGGTACTTGAGCTTTGAATCTTTCAAACAGGCAAAAGATGTTGGAAGTCTTAAATCAATATGCTGTTTTGATAGCGGTCACACTTTCTGCCAAAGAAAGCCACTGTCACGTTTATTCTTGAAAGTTTCTTAAGATTATATTGTTTGAAAAGTTAACCTGTAATACAATCCAGATAAACATAGATTCTATCTTTTTCTAAAAACAATTACGAGCTGTTCAAAGGTCTTTGAAAACCATTATTAGTATGCAAATCTAATGAAAATTATCATGGATCACCATTCAACTTTGTAAGCAAACTTTATTTTTTCTTTTTGGAAAAGAAAAGATAAAAAGATGAAAATATTGCAGAATTGAAAGAAAGTGACAACATAATTGCTGATTCCATCTAGGAATCCCCCACTTGAAACCCAAGTTAAAAGATGAATGAACATAAAATAAGCTTATAGGATTCAGACTTCTTTCTCTCTTCTATTCAAAAATTTAATCAAAGATTTTGTCAAAAATTTAATTCATTTTTACTATTTGATTATTCTGTGAATTACGTAGAAGTGATCATGGACCAGACTCAGTCTCAATAAAATTTTAGGCTCGGAAAATGGGCCTAAAATTTTATCCAAACATAATCCGAATAAAAATGCTAAAATTGAACCCAACCGGACTCACCCATATTAAATTTTTTTTATATAATTATTTTTATATTAAAACAAATTTAAAAAATATAATACATCAAATCCACTAAAAACATTAAAATAAATATTTCCCAACAAATTAGAAATTAATCAAAAAATTATTTATACTTAAATAACACTAAAATAGGTGTAACTAGAGGTGCTCATAGGTCGGGCCGAGTCGAATTCAGACGGGCCTAAGTATGATATTAACATATTTTATACTTGCTCAAGCCCTACCCGATTGAAATATAGGCTTAAAATTTTGCTCAAACATGTCCATATAATTTTAAATTTTTTAAAAAAACTATTTATATTATATTATTTTAATATTTAATAATTTTATACATTTTTTATTTATTGAAAATCTTTATATAGTTATCTTAACTTTATTTCAATTTTTACATTAGAGTAGTATTATATATTTAGTATAAGTTTATTTTTTTAATGTGCTCTGAATTATGTAATATATAAAAATAACATAATATAAAGTATTATAAACTTAAAAACGAATTAGGCTCAGGTCTTGAATATTCAAGCCCAAGCATGACACATATTTTTAATGAGCCTAATTTTTTTGTCCAATGCCATTTTTTGGACCTAACATTTTAACCCAAACTCTCTCAAATTTTGGGTGAGTCTTCGGCCCTAAGCGGATGGCCCAACTCATGAATAGGTCTAAGTGTAACTTAACAAGCAAATATATCTAAAATAGTAGCAAAAGTAATAACAAAAACAAGAGTAATACAATATCCAAACAATAGCAACAAAATAGTAGAACATAATAGCTAAAAGACACCAAAACAACAGCAAAAAGTAGCAAGTTTTTCTTTGCAAATTTGAGCCGAGCCCGAGTCAAAAAAGACTTACTCGAGGCCCAACCCATTTAGAAAACGGATCTCATTTGTGACCTAAGCTCATTTTTCAGGTCTATATTTTTATCAAACTCTCCCACTTTTCGAACGAATCGGATGACCTGATCTCTAATCATATCTAGAATTATGACAGTTTTTAACCGTACAAATATAATTTATTTTTAATAAAATAGATAAAAAAGTTTTTTAAAAAATCTGATTTACTTCTTAATATAATATATAAAAATTAATTTACTTATTTTTCTAATAAAAAAAATAAAATAGAATGATTTTAACTTTGCTTTAACTCAACCCTTTGGAAATAAAAAAGGTAACATCTTTAGCCAATCGCCACCCATTCATTTATTCCGTAACCTTTTCCTTTTCAGTTTAAGCATAGTTTTTATATTGAAATTACTATTCCAATTTGTTTGCTCTCAACATCCATTTCTTCTTCTTCCTCTTCCTCGTCATCATCAGCTTTTTTGACGCATTCAGCTGAATGAATCACCAATCAGTAGCCTTTAAGAACACCCAATTCCCTTTCCCTCCCCACCTACACCATTCCACCCCTATCCCTTCTCGCCTCCTCTTTCCCTTTCCCTCCATCCTAACAAGACCATCACTAAATCTCCCTACTCTGCCTTCTGTTGCCGGGGTTTCCATACCCCACTTCTCAATCACCCCTCTAGCTCTTTCCATTCTTCCAACGCTACCAAACCCGTTGCCGTCAAAACCGTCGATGTCGCCAGTCTCGGCAACCTCTGCGTCGATGTTGTCCTCAATGTTCCTAAATTACCCCCTCCTTCCCCAGATGCTTGTAAGGCTTTCATGGAGCAGTTATCCTCCTCTCCTCCCGATAAGGTAAAAAAAAAAGATATTTTCCCTATTTTTTTGGATAATGGTAAAAGGAATGGTACTCTTTTTCCAAATGGGTTTTCAAATTTATTTTCTTTTTGGGTCACAGAAATACTGGGAAGCTGGTGGAAACTGTAATATGGCTATAGCAGCTGCAAGGCTGGGACTTAAGTGTGTTGCAATAGGTCACGTTGGTAACGAAATTTATGGGAAGTTTCTTGAAGATGTGCTTCAAGCTGAAGGAATTGGTATGGTTGGAATGAGTGAAGAAACTGATGTTCTCAACGCTCCTAGTTCTTCTTATGAAACCCTCTTATGCTGGGTGCTTGTTGACCCTTTGCAAAAACATGGCTTTTGCAGGTAAAGAAAAAAAACCCTCGTCTTTTGGCTTTTTTTTTAATGATGTGCGCCAAATTTGGTTGAGAAAATGGTTGCTGAAGCTTTATGTGGTGTTGTTTTTGTTTCATTAGTCGGGCGGATTTTAGTAAGGAACCTGCTTTTAGCTGGATGAATACACTTTCTGAAGAAGTAAAGAGGGCAATTAAACGCTCGAGAATCCTGTTTTGTAATGGTTATGACTTTGATGAGCTTTCCCCTCATATGATAATCTCAGCTGTGGAGTATGCAGTCGAAGTTGGCACATCGGTGTTTTTCGATCCAGGGCCGCGTGGGAAGAGTCTTTTAAGTGGAACTGCGGAAGAGCAAAAAGCACTTAAGCATTTCTTGAGGATGAGTGATGTCCTCCTTCTAACATCTGATGAGGTGCTTTTCACTGAATCTATGGGCATTTTCATTCTATTTTCCTTTATTCTCTGTTTGTGTTGTGCTTTTATATCTATTTTCCAATGCTTTCATATCTCATTTTGATGTAATTGTAATCATTTCAACTTTCTAAAGTTGCTTCACTTTATCGTTCGTAATGTGCAGGCCATGGCCTTTTCTTTCAATATTTTTGCTGCAGTCCTTTTTGTTCCTTGTTGTCTAATCTTCGTCTAAGCACCTTCAATTTGAACCTGATGGTCCGGTCTCCTTTTAGACCTGTTTTAATTCATGCCTGAATCATCTCAACTTTTGTCTAATCGCTTGGAATGATTGTTCCTTTATTGATTAGTTCTTTGGCTGAACCATCAATCTAAGAATATTTGTTAACTATCCTAGATGAAAACGATTGAACTCTATACTTCGTGCATTCATATTATCAATATTCGTCTTTCTTTGCCTGAAAAAGCACAGGTGTTTTTAGGTTATAGGACATGAGTGTTCGTCATTCTTTAATAAATATTAGGTATGTCCGCAACTTCGGAGGTTTGGATCCCAGTAGGAAGTATTTGGGCTTTTATGGTATTTGATGTGGAATATATCTATCTAATAGCCTCTTTTGGCTGTTTACCTAATTACTTATATTTGTGGACTTTCAGGCTGAATCTTTAACTGGCCTAGTGGACCCGATTCTTGCAGGGCAGGAGTTGCTGAGGAAAGGAAACCGCACGAAATGGGTGGTTGTGAAGATGGGGCCTAAGGGTTCAATTCTGATAACCAAGTCCAGTATTACTTGTGCACCTGCATTTAAGGTGAGTTATAGCTTCCTTGTATATCCAAAACTTAAAAAAGGGTTTAGCTACATGGTGAATGTTATTTATGGAAATTCCTTGAATAAGTTGTCAAGTTGCTTTAAGCTCGGATGCCTTTCATTTTAGCTTGAAAGTGTATTTTTAAAGTTCATGGTCATGTACACCTTAAGTAGTAACTAACAGAAGTTTCAGATGCATATTTTAAAATGTAAATGGTCCCTGAAAATATGAAGCCTGTTTTCTGAAAATTTGCCTCCTTACAATTTGTAAACATATGACTAGACCTATCAATTCTGATCCGAACTTGAAAATCCAACCTGATCAACTTAATCTCAAGTCCAACCCAACTCAATTTGATTATAAAAAGTCAACAACTTGAATTCGCCTAACCCAAACCTAAATTGGCCGGAATCCGAAGCAATCTGAACCTGGGACAACCCTAACCTGCCACCTAACTTGAGATGACTTGAACTTAAAATGGCCAAAATCCAAAATGATTCAAATCCATAATGACTTGATCCAAATGACCACTTGAAATGATCTGAACCCGAAATTGACTCATGCGCAAAATTATAAAAAAAGTATTAAATCTGAATTGACATGATCTAGATTGGTCTAACCAAAATCAATCTGACCCACCTAATTGATAGGTCTAATATAGCCATTCTTTTGGATTTGGTCATTCTTCTAACCTGTTCGAATTCTTTTCAACATTTTGTTTAGGTGAAAATCATGGACACTGTCGGGTGTGGAGATAGTTTTGTTGCTGCTATTGCATATGGTTTTATACATAATATTCCGTTGGTTACTACGTTAGCATTTGCAAATGCCGTGGGTGCTGCTACCGCCATGGGTTGTGGTGCTGGTAGGAATGTAGCTACATTGAAGCAAGTGGTGGAATTGATGGAAACACCCAACCTCAATGAGGATGATAAGTTCTGGAATGAGCTACTGAGGGAACATTTGGACTCACAAGAGGTCACATTTCTGTCAAAAATGGTTCTAAATGGAAGCAATGGCAGGATGAAGCATGTCACATTGCAAAAGGTGGTTTCTGAATTGCTGCCTAAGCTTAAATCAAGTCAATTAGAGGGCACACTGTCATCTTGATGGGATAGCAAAGGAAATTAGATTCACAGCGAACAATACAAGTTTCAAAGGAAGTCCTTGTATGGAATCAGTCTGGGTTTGATTTGTTTGGCAATATCACAGCAAGTTCTTGACCGGGTTCTGAATGAAGTAGTTCCTGGGAAGATATCAAGTGAGAAATAAAGACAGTACTTCATTTGCTGTTTTTTGAGCATTTTTTTGCCCCAATTCATGGGCTTGTGCATTGTGCTAGAGTGAGATCAGCTTTTGCATACCAATGCAAAGATGTTCTGTTTATGTTTATTTATTTGTTAAAACTGCGTGATTTTGCAGAATCACATTTATGAAAGTTGGGATTTTTGCTAATAAAATTCCATCTGATACCAATATGCAACTTTTCCAGTAATTCTAAATATATATTTTTTTCATCTGATACTGCTATTCTTTCGGTTCTATAATAAACTACATAAAGTGAAAGAACTTAACTGTGGTTATTAATGACAGAAGCAAAATTATTATTTCGATAATTGCATACACAAAAAGAAATTGAATGAATGAGTAGTGCTGAGTAATTTTTTTGTGTCATACATTTAGGTATTTATATATGTTATTACTGTTTGTAATTTGATTTTATTGTTCATGATTTGACCTCATTATTTCTAGGACTGATACTCTGGGACATGTTGGACAAATGTTCCATTTTGGGTCGTTTGCTAGAGCTCGCGCTCTCCCACATGCGAGCTCTTTGAATATATGCGAATTGAGACCGTGAGCTCCCTTTGTTGTCCTCTCGTTGTGTACCTCACATTCACTTCTTTTGGTAGAGTCTATCCGGTTCGTGAGTAGGCGACCCGGATCTTATCTAGATTTCGGGTTGGTGATCCTTAGTGTATAATAATCTAGTCCCCCCTAGTGGATCTAAGGAGGGTTACAAAGTGACTTCTTAGATCTATCATATCAAGTTTAAATGCGGCTTGTTGGGTATGCTGTAAGCTGTGATGCACAGTAATAGTATGTATAAATATTTGAATATATCTATTAATTAGACATACAGAAAATTACGTCAACAAGTAGTTAATAAAGAATATGTTATGGTATTATGTTTTGATTAACTATGGCATAATTGGATTTAATCTTAAGTAAATTAAGATGATTGATAATCATATAAAAATATTGAGTCAAAAGATAAAGATTTGAGAATTAAAATCCTAATTCGGTATGCCTTTAATAAATGAAATGAAAATGAACTGTTGACACTTATGGATCAAATGACCATAAATGGAACTTATGTGTGAAAACATTAAGAAACTATGGCTAAAATAGATACATGTTTGATTAAACATGATTGAGCACTTGACAAGAGTCTCGATTATGAACTTCATAATGTGAATAACTAATAAACCATTAATGATAAGTTGAGCCCCCATAATCTGATAATAAGAAATGAATTTGATTGAAACACTATATGTGTCAAAGTGAGTTCAGTAATAAAATACTCAAGCTCAACATCAATGGCTTGTGTATTTATTGAGTTTATTAAGCTTACGTGTTAGCTGTTTAAATGTATAGGATAAGGATTTACTAGAGAGCTTGGACTTCGACTTGAGAGCATCACATCACTATTTGAGGTTTTAAAGTTTCTTTTGTAATTATGTTGGTTATTATTTGTCTAAGAATCATGACATGTACACTAAGGCTTATTTTGAATATGAAAAATGTAAATTTGATTTGTAATTGAAACCCTTTTCGTGTTATCAAACGAAATTTGATTAGTCATTTAGTTTAAATATGATCGTGATGCGTAATTTAAGCTTAAAGGGAACTTACATTTGTTTTATAATCTTTTAGAACCTATGGAAATGATATGGATGTGTTTGTACATGTTTTTAAATATTTTGGACTAGTTTTTAGCTTCACGGACCCAAGTTTTGATACCCATGCTATAAGTTTCAAAACAAGGCCAATCAACGGCGAGAAAGCTACATTTTTTGGCCTAGATGACGATACATATATGTATTGGAACCTTAACCCAATTATCGATGCATAGATTTTGTGTATCGATACATAGGCCCTGAACCTAGATCACTATACTATTTCAAGTTTTTTGAGCCTACTAAAGCTCAGATTTTGACCTCGAACACTTTTAATCGCCTACAAAATGATTCTAAATGATTTTAAAATACTTCCAAGCCTTAAATTTGTTTTAAACTAAACTTTATGTTTAATAAAAAAAATGTTTAAAGTTCGAAATTTTCAAGATCTCTGAGATTTTTGCTCTATATATTCTCCGGTAACATTTTTCATTCATACCGCAACCTGGGATGGGTGAGAGGTGTTACATCTATTTCTACCTATAAAAACATCTCTCACTTGGATAATGGAAGATAATTTAAGTACCAAAGTGAGACAAAAAAATCCTTAGGTACCAAAGTGGAAAAACAAATATAATTTAGGGGCCAAAATTAGCATTAAGTTTTAAAAAAATGTATTTATATTCTATACTAAAAATAAAGTGAATGATTTTGTATGATAATGAGTGACTCAAATTTCCCTCACAATACGAGCCAAATAAATTAATGAAATAATCCCTTGCTATGGTAGCCATGTCCTCATGATTAACTCGATTGCCCGAGCCATCCTTCAAGTAAACAACTTGATTTGTTCATTTTCGAAGCGATGAAAAAATGTGGAAAAATGTCGTGTTATAATCTCCATTCTTCAGCCAGTTGGCTCGAGCTCACTGCCCCCAGTAAGCCTCCTCTTTATTCGCCTCCAAATTAATGGTCATTTTTATCAACAATTTCCAATTAGACTTTTGAATTTGGGGCCAAACTATTAAGTTCCTCCAAGCGAAGATTGTGAAACTTCATCTGCCTCCCATTTGCCCTATGTTTACCAGCCCCCCCAATCTTTAAACCCTCTCCTAAACTCTTTAGGCGTGAAGGCACATCACGTCCACTGTTTCCCCACAGCTTTCGAATCTCCGATTCACATTCAACATAGAAAGCCCAACTCCTCTCAAAACGAAATTGATTAGCCGTATTCCCGTATCCAATTGGAACAGACACCCCAACCGTATCAATAAGTATTGGGAAACGGCAGAAAAAACCATATTGTAGATGCTGAACTACATAACTAGGGAAAACCTACCACCACCCACTATTTGCCAACCCCTATTAAGTCACTCCCTAATGTTATTTTTCGGCAACTGTCCTCGCTCCTAAGTAAATTATTAATCTTTAAGATTTAAATCATGCAAATCACGACCAATTAAAGTCTCTCTAAAAGCCTCCATTCATTTCTCATCCCGTTCACATCCACCCTCGATGAAAAGGCGATTTCATTAAAGTCGTCAGCAACCAACCATGACATAACTTGACCTTGCCCCAGTTGACGTAACAAATCCCAAGATTCAACTTGATGTCTCTTGTCTAGTACACCATAAAAACCCATAAATTGTCAATAGATGTTTCCTAAACTAACTAAAAATCTTATTAAGATAAGTGCATCTATCAATTAATAATATAATTACGGTGAGTAAAAATAATGTTCCTACGAAAACTTAAAGTACTAGTAATTACCGTCTTGCTATTATTTAACTGAATAATTAGAGTGATGGATTAAAAACTAAAATTAACTAAATTAATTTCTAACAAACACGATAAGAACAAACAGGAAAATAATCGAATAATAACCAAGAAGCGGAACAATATCAAAGAAAGAATTCACCTAGATTTCATCTATCATTATCAATCTAAATTACGCAAGTTCTTTACTTAGTCTTGATCCATAAAAATCCCTAAATTAGGTTAATATCTCTCTTCAAGAATAAGAGCAATTGACTCTAGGTTGATTAATTGAAATTTCTTTCTAATTAAAACCCCTATTATCACATTAATTCGATCTGTGGATCTTCCTATTAGATTTTACTCTAATCCGATAAATTTATATTGTCTTATTTCTAAGATTACATGCAACTCCACTCAATTACGTTAGATCTACTCTTAAACAAGGTCTATTCTTCCTCTGATTTAAGAACATCAAAAATAGATTAATAGTCTAGAAATATCAAACCAAGAATTAAGCACACATAATTAAAAACAAAATCTAAATATTTATTACATAAAATAAAAATCAAAAGACAGAATTTATCAAAAGAAAAAATCAAAAGACAGAATCCATCAAAAACTAAGCTACCTCTGGCCTTCTTTTATATATATAATTTATGCATGTAATATGTAACACCAATGACTTTGATTAATCCTAAATTTCATCTATAAAATTGTGATTATACAATGGACCTCATTTCACGCCCAATAAGGTGGGATAACCAATTGGGCCAAGCAAGCGTGAAAGCCTACTTGCTTATTAAATAATAAAAATAATTAAATAATTTTTACTTTCACTTTCAAGTATCAGATGCATGAATTATAAATAAAAAAAAAGTTAATAGTAAAAATTTTAAAAAAATAATTTTCTTGGATGCGAAGAAAAATTGAGACATAAAAAACAAAATAAAATTTTGTATAAGAATTTAAACTAATTATTGAAATTAAAAATTGAACATACATATATGTAATATTATATCATGCAACGAACTAATGATGTATATATTACTTTAGAAAAAGAAAAAAGAAGAAGAAGCAAAACTTAACCTCCTTTACACCAATCATGACCAAATCATTGTGAGGTATGTGGTTCTGATTTGTTTTTTATAAAATTAATCTCAAAAAATTAATTGATTAATTAATTAATTAAATGATCTATTTTTTTTATTAAATACGTAGATAATTTAAAATTTACAGTAAAAGTTAGTGGAGCCAAATAATATGACGCCACAACATGTCATGTTAGCAACTCAGATGAAAAATTCAATTTTTTGGTGGACCATGTAGAATGGCGCCACTTGTATAAATACCATAAAAATACTGAAATTTCTGAAAAATAAAGGGACTTTAAAAAAAATTTACTTTTTTAGGTGGAACTATTCTAAATGATGCCACCAATTCCCAATATTGTTTTTTTCTTTTTGTTTATTATTTATTTTTTAAAATTTTAAATTTTTTTTTTGTGAAGCCATTCTAAATGGCACCATTCCATTAAGTTTTTATATTATTTATTTTTTTATTATTTATTATATAATATTTAAATTTATATTTTCATTTTAATTAATATATTCTATTTTATTTTTAAAAATAAAATTAAATATGAGGAAAAATATTAATTTTCATTTTTTTTAAATATTTTCAAATAGAAACGTGTAGGTAATCTATTGTAAATTTTTTATTAATTTTAAAATGTATTTTACATATTTTAATGTTAAAATTGTCAAATATATTTTAATTTTTTAAATGTATTTTATAGAAAAAAGAGTTTAAATAAAAATACGTTTTAAAATTAAATAAAAAAGAATATATTAGTTAAAATAAAAATATATATTTAAATTAAATTATATATTTAAATATTATATAATAAATAAATAAATTAATAATGTAAAAAGTAAATTGAGCGGTGCCATTTAAACTGGCTCCACCAAAAAAAAATAAATTTAAATTTTTAAAAAAACAAATAATAAACAAAAAGCAGAACCCAACAAGTGGCTCCAGTGAAAAAGAGAATGTTGTTCATCCTAAGGGTCTCGGGTTTGAGCACCTATGTATGCAAGGTATGTGTGCGTTGTCAAATGCTTAAAAAAGTATGAACAGATATTACTATGTGATCACATCAGTATATTCAAAACATATAAACAAAAAAGCAAAAAAGTACAACATTGGTGGCAATGGCTTCACCTAAAAAAAGGAATTTTTTTTAAAGTCCTTTTATTTTTCAAAAATTTTAGTATTTTCATGATATTTATACAGGTGGCGTCAATTTATATGGCTCCTTCAAAAAATTGATTTTTTATCTGAATTGCTGGTGTGGCATGTTGGTGGCGTCATATTATTTGGCTCAGTCAACCTTCACTGTAAATTTTAGGATATTTACGTATTTAATAAAAAAAAATTATTTACGTAATTAATTAAATTTTTTAAGTTAATTTTATAAAAAAAACTGATTCTGATTCGAAAGTTTTAACACTAAATAGCGAAAAGAAAGTGAAGACTAATATACTATGATTAGATGGTGCATGCATTTCATGTGTTGTCCTATCACATCATTCATGATCGTTCTCCAATTATTTACTAACATTTCAGCCATTTTTTTCATGTTATTAACATATAATTTTGATAATTTTTTATCCCAAACCTTGAATCTTAAACTTTAAGGTTTATAATTTAGGGTTTGAAGTTTAGGTTTGAGATTGAGGTTTAAAATTTAAGGTTTGAGGCTTAGGTTTAGATTTGGGGTTTGGGGTTCAAGATTCAAAGTTTGAGATTCGGTGTTTAAGGTAAAAAAAAATTACCAAAATTATGTGTCAATGACATGAAAAAAAATTGATGAAATGTTATTAAATAATTGGAAAGAGACCATGGATGATATGGTGAAAAGGTTCCATAAAATAATTTCACCTTTTTTAGGTACGAGGTTTATATTTAATGATTTAATATTATCTACTTTTTTTTACATAATATCTAGAATTGTCTATAATCTCTCTCTAACTCATAAATAAAAGGATAATGTATTTTAACGCACTCAAACATACGTTCTCCTGCATTAGTAGCAATACTTATTTCAATTAAACTAAGACTCAATCGGTAATTTCATATTTAAGCTTTATTTTTAAATAAATTATATATTTGCAATATATTAAATAAATATTCACTTTTACATTATCACCTGACTCTGCTTGACCGTTGCCCATGCAATGCAAAGGCAATAGTTAAGCTTGTTTACTTTACAAGTAAAAGAAAAAAAAGAAACCTACAATCGGATTTCAGTGTTTCATAGAGGAAAAGATTCCACAATTAACTTGTATTCCTTACTATAATGTATATAAATACAAAATCGGCTGAGTAATTAAGACTTTATGCAGTGGCGGAGCCGATTCAAGAAGTCATGGTCCCTCAAATTTAAATTTTTTTAATTTAGTCTTTTATAAATTTATATTATGGTCCTTTTAAAAATATAAGTAAGCTGTTTAAAGTTTTTGTAATTTTTTCCTTTGTATATATATTATAGCCCTCTTAAAATTGTAAAATTTTAATTTATGACCTTTATAATTTATAAAATTTTAAATTAGAAATGATAAAATTACACTTTGGCCCCCTTAAAAAATGATAAAAAATTAATTTAACCCTTTAAAAATAATAAAGATATAAACTATTAAAACGATAAAATTACATTTGTACTATCGTAAAAATATATAATTTAATATCGATCCCCAAAAAATTTTCTAACTTCACTACTAACTTTATGGGCCCTGTATGCAACACCCCATGTGGTTTGAAATTGCTTACCATCACTTTATATATAATTGCAAAGCCAAATTTATGGAAACTGGAAATCCAAAGTCAAAATATGTGGGAGGTCGAAGTTGAAACCATAAGCCAAGTCAGTTGTTTGTATGAACAAAAATGCAAATATCATACTTACTTGCCTCACTATTGTTGCTAATGTTTTTTTGTTTCCTTTTAGCATGTTTACTTAAGTTAAGAGGTTTCATAGTTGATTGAATCTTAACTCGATTAACATAAGCATTATTATTAATATAAGAATATGTAAATTCGAATACGTTGAAACGCATTATCTTCCCATTTATAATTTGAAAAAGAGTTAGAGATTTACTTCTACTTCTTCCCCTCGCCGTCTTTTCTTTTTCATGCTTTCATTTTATTTTTATATTTTTTATGGTTAAGTGCTTAAATTTAATATCAAATAGTTGTATATTTATGGTGGCATTTTTAATACCAACAATATTTTTTAAAAATATATAAATATTAATATCAAATATTTATTTTTAAATTTAAAATATAATTGAATTTGATTAAATTTGTACTCAATTTGATTTGATAATTAAAGTAAAAATTGATGATACAAGTCATCAATGGCGGTAGAGGGTAGAGTTTTGGAGATTTGGGTGGTAGAGGGTAGAGTTTTGGAGATTTGGGTGGCAAAAATTTTTTAGTATGGATTTAAATAGACAGTATATTTATCTTATTTTTTAATTTCACGCGATATTGTTACAATATCTAATCTCATCGTTACCATTAATTTTATATTAATCATAAATAAATATATCGTACATCTAAATTCACCCTTAACCTATACGAGACAGGCGAAATCGATGAAAGTTGATCATATTGTCACCAATGCCTAGGATCTGTTTTAATGCTTTTCTGTATACCAATCCCTTCCCATCACCAAAATTCAGGAGAGATAAGCTGGATGTCATTGAATGCTTCGTCAGTGTTAGCTTTTTTGTTGAAAAAACAAATATCTGCAAATCATCGTCTCATGTCTAGTCATGTCATCTATCCTTACAATTATATAACATCTTACCGGACTATACATGTTAATGGAAAAGTAATGAACTGTGAAACATATTCTCTAACGTGGAAAAGAAAAAAGATGCTCATTTGGAATTTGACAGGTATTTATGGAAAATCTAATTGATTATAAAGCTCAACTATATAATATATTATATATAGAGAGAGAGAGAGGGGATGGCTCACTTTTTTTAGTAGAACATGCTTGAAATGTGGGAACAGATCAATGATAATACAAAAGATTGGTTTGACTTTTAAGGCTATTATTTTATAGTGTTGTATGGGGATGCATGATATGTTTAACATCTTATATATACATTTCACCTTTCAATTATCAACACATTACACTGTTAAGAGAGTAAGTTTCGATTATCAACAACTAATTGGGTGCAGATTTCTGAGTGCTACAATTGAAGGAGCTGAATGGAGACTAAAATGGGGATGCAAGTTTTTGTTCAGAAAATGCAGATTTCTGGGCCAAGCAGGATTTGGACGTATTCCAATGCTTTCCATAAGGCAGAATCAACTTTTTTGGGTTTTTGATGTTATATCTTATGATGGAAATCCACAGTGTGGTGTGGTAATACAGAGTTTCCTTAGCTGGATCTCAATATTGTTTAAATTTTAATTAATTGACTTTCCTTTCTTATCTCATACATCCCATCCTTATGGTAGTTCACAATTCATTTTGATGTTCCACTGTAATTTTAATCAATGTGTGCCTAATTGTTTGCATCCATAAATCATGGCTCATACTGTATATAATTTTATACTTCATTATATATAAATCAACAGATTCTGCCAAATTGGTTTAAACCAACATATTTAATTATAGGACTATCATATCTTTAGTGCATCAATTAATTCAAAACTTCAACAGACTGCCTTTTGACAATGATTCATAATTATTTGAGGTTAAACACTCATTATTATCGACTCACCGATCTGCTAGTTCGTCGGATTTTGACTCGCACTTTGTATGAATTCGTACATACGTAGTATGGGCGAATTCAAGATAAGGATGCGTAATATGGGTTCACCTACACATTATGTGAACCTTGCGTATGTGAATCCACTTCGAGTCTACACGTGCTAACTCTAAGATAGTGTACGTGTCATCATGTATAGAAACTTATCTAACATATCACATTTATAAATAGTGACGTTTCATATAAATACACAAAATTAACCCAAAGAGACACATAAAAACACTAAACAAAACTTAAAAAAGCCTTTGAATAGGGTCATATAGGCAATTACCTTACTGGGATTATAGAAGATAAAAGGCGGCTTTTGTTTCGTACAGAAGAAATTAAAGGCAGGTAAAAATAAAGTTTCTCATTTTTCTTTAAGTGTACTGATTGATATTTGTTTGTTTTTTTTAACAAAGTTAATACCAACGGGGTTTGAACTTTGATAATTGTAGTATCTCTAATCCTCGAGATTAATGTAAATTAAAATATAGCAAAGGTAAAGGGAACTTGATGTGTTTGAAGCAAGAATGCAATTCTTTTGGGGGGCTACAAATTTATATCAGTCAAGTATGTGCTGAAATTTCCACAGAAACTTTACTGTTTTAAGGTGTCATGATAGCAATGTTTCGGGGCCATTTGACTTTGGATTTTAGATAGATATTGGCTACTTCACCTTAGTTTTCATGCATGCAATCATAAGCTAAAAGCTTCAAGAACAGACTTATAGTACCAACAAAAAGGTAGACATTATCATGATATAGTTGGCCATGTCCACCAAATTTTAGTCCTAATTTACAGGAACCTGGACAAGTGCATAAAGGTGGTGTAGATTAGGAGAGTGGAAATTACAGCAGCAAATATGACATTTTAATAAAGGATTCTTCCTTGGGTTTTCTCTTATAATAATCATTACCAAATTGTAACTTATTCCTTTTAATTTATCAAATATATATTTACTTATGTGTAGACAGATCTGCTGACGAAAATCCACAGTTATTCATATTCCCAATAGGGCTACTACACTTTTGTTACTATCAAATTCAAGCTGTCGGTTGATATTTCATTTTTGCTTTATGAAAAAGTAACTTTACTGCATATTTCAAACAATATTTATCGAAAATTCATGTTACCAACTGATTCCCAAGAAAAGCAAAGCAAATGAAATGAAAATATTGCATTAACAATTAGCTTTGGTGACTTTGTATTCCACTTTATGATTTCCTTTTTCTTCCTTTTAATTAATTGATCTGCTCCTTTCTTTTTTTAGCTTTAATAGCCAGTAGTACTCTATGTCAAGCTTGGGATTCAAGCTTGGCATCACACCAGCTGCATATATATATAATGCAATTTTTATTACTAAAAAGCAAGTAGTTGACACTAGACTAATGGCGGTGCCAAAATCCTAAGAGTCTAAAAGTGACTGCTTTCAGTTGACCTAAAAATCATTAATGGAATTATATAAGAAAAAAAAAGGTACCCAACAGGGAAAGGCATCAAGAACTTGTAAGGCGAGAAGTTCAATGGGATACTTGTGGAAATGTGGGTTTTCTTTACTATGTTCACAAGCTTTAACTACAACCTGCCCTTATGTGTGAAAACAAGGGGGGGTTTAGGGTGGTGCAGGAAGTGGACTCTTATCAATCATGTGAACCCCCTCAAGGAATCTCTCTTCATCACTACGTATATATAAGGACCCCATGGGGTAATAAAAGTAATGCATGGCGATATTAAACACACTAATTAATAATCCCATCTCCCCTTATAGCCTTCTCTCTCTCTCTCTCTCTCTCTCTCTCTCTCTCTCTCTCTCTCTCCATCTCCTTCTTCCTTCTCTAGCATCAAGCTATGCTTGCTTGTCTTTCTTGTGCTCTGCGCGGATCTGTGACATGAACTGTTGCGGGAAATGTTGTCTGGTTCGAAGTCATTCATGTGAAACTTAACTGTCTTTTGAATGATTTCGGACCAGGCTTCATTCCCCCCAACTTGGTTTAATAGCTATGCCTTCTTTACAGCTTCACTGTCCCGAGGGATCCAAAGCATAAACAGAAAGTAGACAAAGCCAAGGTAGAACAATCCTACATTCCATTTTTCATGTTTTCTCTTTCTCTTAAATAATATGTAAGTTGCCGTAAACAGTTATCTTTGTGTGTATGTGTGTGGGCGGATGGGTGGGTGGGATTTGGAGTGTTGAATGTGGGATGTATAGGTATGGACATTCTTTGCAAAGACTTGCAGGGAATGTAAGTTACTAGAACTCGTAACTCAGTGAGCTGTCAGTCAAGTTTTATATTCTACATATGTGTGTGTGAAATGGAGAAAGAGATTAAAAAAAAAAAAAGTGTAACTTTAAATTTGCCTCATCTTTTCCCTTCAGGGTTCATCATAGCTACTTCTTTGTTCCATTTATGCTATATCTACCAGGTGGGGCTGATATATTAACTCTTTGCTGGGTCAATTCCACATAAAATAAATATATATATTTTTTAAAAAACAAAAAAACCAAAACTTTTTCATGTAAGTCCGATTTACATGTGAAGCTCATAATTCTATGTGGGTCAGAGAACTCAGATCTGCCCGTAGGTTGTCAGTATGTTCAACAACTGTAGCTCCATGGCTGAAGCTATTTTGAGTTTCTCTTAGGGCTCACTGAAATTGAAAAGATGAGATGATGAACGCCAGTCATATCAATCAAATTCTTGAAAAAAATTTAAAATTTTAGTTAAAACCCTCAAAACTGAGACTCATGTGGAATCAAAGTATTTTTTGTTGGAATTGATAGGACTCGGCTTGAGGAGATCAAAGATTACAAAAGAAAAAGGGGGAGGGGAGCCACCATTGGACCTTGTCTGCTTATATGTTACCCAATGTATCATCAAAGAATGGCTACTTTCCTTTCATTTGTCTAGGGCTATAAAGTATATATATATATATATAAAGTCATGCATTCATACATTATAACATTGAAAATCTATCTCATCTTTTCCCCCTTCTTTTTTCTTCCTTTTATTAATTATTGGTCTTCACCTCCACCATGTCATCCTAATGTAGGTTTACAATTATCTGCTAGAATAACAACATACACCATTCTCAACCTTATTCAAGTAAAATTATTTTGTAGCTTAATGGTAAACATATATATGTAAATTACGAATTATATCTTCTAATCATCCATAGTGTATAACATGAATATTTGGTTTTCAATCTCTTTTTCTTTTTTCAATACAATCAAATCTTACATTAGGATATTTATCACCAAAATTCAAATTATGGACCAACACAGAACTTTAATCACTCACTCTTTTAGGTTGTTGGCTGGTTTCAGTCTTTTTCTTTTTCCTTATTCTATCAATAAATCACCACATGACCATATAATCTTGTTATATAATTATAATAAAAACAACCCGATCCGATATTCAATCCTATATAATAAAAGGGTACAAACATCCCAGAAGGGGACTTCTTCTTTTCTATTTCGTGACTAGAATCTCCTTCATCTTTACATCCGTTAATCTAATGTATCAACAATCCTGAACTTACATGATATAGTATGACTTATTTCAGAATAAAATTTTAACTAAAAGCTAAAATATGATTTATATATTGGACTTGAACTTGAGATCTTAAATTTCTCAAGAGACTTGGAATTTATCATTAAACCAAAACTTTAATTAACTAGTGGTGTTTTATTATACAATTAATGCTGACCTTCGATCTTATATGGATGGCTTATTAAAAAGATTCGGGGCTATGCTATTTTCTACAGTGAAAATGGTTAAATAAAGTCTTTCTTATGTAACGGGGCAATGGTAAACGGCACTGGGCATGCTTCGGTTGGAGGCACTCTACGTGATTATCTTGGGAATTAGATTTTGGGGTTTACTCGTTATCTTGGAAGATGAAATGTTTTTTAAGTTAAACTTTGAGACATTTTAGATGGACTCATTGTATTACTCAATAGAGGTTTCAGGAAAATTATTGTTCATTTTGACAATCTGAAGGTGGTTAGGGCCCTACAAGACGAGGTGACATTGACTCAGGAATCGCTATTCTTAGAAGGGTTCAACAAATCATGTGAATTGAAAGACAGTGACGAGTTAGATACGTCCACAGAGAGAATAATTCAGTAGCGAATTATTTGGCTAAGTTGAGTTTAACATAAAGATCAGAACTACAGATTTTCGACGTTACGCCAAATGAAGTTTTGGAGATTAAAAAAAAAAGATCAAGCTAGTGGAGTTTTTGTTCATTTCATTATGTTGTAATTGATTTCTTGTTTTTTTCCACACAAAAGAAAGTCTTCCAAGTAATTAAAAGGGTTCTCTTCTCTCTCATATAATTTAGATAACTTTTTGACTATATTTAGAAAAGCAATATTCAAACAAGAAAATATACATATAAAATCCCATCCAAAAGACAAATTTTGTTGAGCATCACAATCACATGAAGGCATCGTAGTCAGAAACAAGAAGCTAGACTGACCCCAATTAAGCTGTTTCCAGTATATATACATAAGTTAACAAAGAATCACATGTTGTGCATAATGGGATGATGCGACTGTTTAATCTCCTGGGAAATAACTCATGATTCATCATTACATCTGCCTCAGCAATAAGCTTAGCCATGAGAGCCCCAGGATGAAGACCAGAGAGCGAGAGAGAATTTATGATATGAAGTTAAGGATGTTGTGAATAAGTTGGCGATGAAGGGAAACACCCTATTTCATAAAATTAAGCATCGGGTGTAATGATAAGTTACATTATATTCTCAAAAAAAAAAGTATAAGTTTATAAATTAAAGAGGATATTATTGAGAAAGATAGCCATCAACCATAAACATGTAACGTAAAGCTACATAGTATAAGCTTGGGGAAAGAATCATCATCAGAAATAATCTGTCAATTAATAAGGACGCGATTAACAGTGCAACCCCACCATTATGAAAAGCATGCAGAAAAAAGAAACATAGCCCTAGCTAGTTTATGAGCCAAGGCCAAACCCCGGCCGCTAGGTCTATACTACGAGCCAAACTTGAGATGGCAACAGGCCTCAAACTTTAGAAATTGAAAGGATTGAGAGCAGCCATGGCCATGGTGTGTCCCCTCCAGTTGTGGGTCCCTGGCATCTGATAACTTGGATAAATTTTCAAGCTATATATCAATCACATACTGATTACTTGCAGGACACAAGTGGTGAATGATATAAAAAGAGAAAAGTTGGGAAATGATTTAGATCCGAAATTCATTGGAGAGAGAATAGGGCCGGGGCAGTGCAGAGGAGAGATGTAGGCAGTTAGGTAATGAGATAGGTGTTAGACCTTAGATTCTTTGGAAGATATTGTCTGTTTTTGTAGCCATCCAAATCTGTGAGAATAGTTCTCCCCACTTCCCATTGTCAATAACATTGTACGAACTACAATGACAATGCTTGCAGTCATTGAAATTTTACGACATTTCTCGGCATCGATTTTGTTTCATGCCAACCTTCCAATTTGCTGCGTTATTCAAGCTTTTTCTATTAACGTAACAATAAAGGCATGCATCTTTTCATTTTTCTATTTCTGCAGACTAATAATAATATAGAAGAGTCTTTCAATTCCCTTGTCATTTGCTTCTTTTGATTTTCAATTGCTATCAATATTGAAGTTACAGTGTCAGGATGTTAACTAAAAATCAGATGATGAAAGGAATTGTTAGAAAAAGAGAAGAAAATATTCACCCTAAATTATTAAATATAAATATTATATTCTACAAATCTGAATATTTGTAATCAAAGCAGAAGATACAAGATCATATTAGATTAGATTTCACAAACATATTGATAAAAAAAAGTAAATAGTATAATTAAATAAAAGTTATCATCTATCTAAGTATATAAATCTCTATTTACAAATATTAAAATCCTAAATAAATCAAATAAACTTAAATAAAAAATATATAATATAAAATATAGATTTTGCATGTCATAGAGGTTACTATTATATACTTATAAGCATATCAACATGCTATTATAGAATAACGCACATACATTTTATACACACAGTGCTCAAACCCGAATTTTTTAATATTAACATCTTTTTTTTCACTGAAATCACTCGTTGGGTTCAATTCATATCGTGAATTTTAATCAAATAAAGAATGCATGAATTATGTTTAAAAAAAATGATAATCAAATCAACAAAATTAAAAATCATATAACAAGTGCATGCATTATTACTTTTATGCATCTTTTTATTTTACATTTTTTACATGATTAATTATGAAGTTCATATATTTAATAAATTCAATTAATCAAATATGAGTTATCAAATTCAAAATTGAGGCCTCTAAGACATGCACTTGAATACAGTTGAAAGTGGTGACCTTATGCCATTCGACAAGAAAGCTCCTTTGGTTGAGGTGGTTCTTCAACTTGGATCCTATAGGTATGACAATCATATGTTGTCTGATGAAATAGTCCGTTTGGGCGAGGCAGTATCATAGTAATTATTGTAAATCTAAGTAGAAAAATATTTTTGAAAAATATATTCTTTTAAATGTACTATTAAAAAAACGAAATGGGAAATTAATGTACGTTGCCATGCATTTAGGTAAAGAAAGAAATAAGGTTAATACATGTGTCAGTGCTGGATCTTGATCTCAATGAAGATCAGTGAAACCATCTATCCTCCAAACAGATATAACGATTAACATGCGTAGCTTCAAAGCCAAGAGTAAGGGCAAATTTGTTTCCCGTATTTGGATTATCATCAGATTCAGACCAAGAACACAGTTCTAGTTTCTGGAATTCAGACATGCAGAGAGGTAAAGTGATAAGCTTAATTTCATTACACAAGAAAAACATGAATCCGTTTTGCGTATGTAAATCGTTAATTCCATACCTTTTTCATTGTTGTTCAGATCATAACACTAAAGCCACTTTCACACAGATCCTGGTAGCCTCATCGATCGGGATCACCGTTGCAGCGGCAGTGCGGTATCATGTAAAGAAGCAAAGGGATCAAAAGATCATTCCACGCTTAAGAGCAAGGGACACAGGCCATGGTCACATTGAAAAGCTCGAAAGCTTCCCTCATTACGTAGGTAAAATAATTAACTCATATAAGATTTGTCACATCATCTTGTATTGGTTTCGTTACCCATCAACGTGAAGCTTTGAAGCCCTTTTTGTCTGTTGTCTTGTTTCTTCCCTGTTTCAGCTAGGCAGATGGGATTTAAAGATAGAAGACATTGCCCTTTGCTCTGCAAGTTAGCAGCAGAATACATCAGGAAATGCGATGGTTGCGAAGAGGATATATATACATATTTCTCTAATGAACCAGATGTGGATTCACTGTTTGTTAAGCTCGTGGAAGAGTTTGAGAGATGCATTCTTAGTTATTTTGCATTTCATTGGAGTCATGCAGATCTTATGATTAGTCAGGTCAGCATCAACATGTGTATACTATGTTGGTACTATATTGCTTCAAATATATGAAAAAACTAACTATGATAGATACATGTTCAAATCCAACACATCCAAGTTCGAATAACATGTAGTAAATGAATTGTTTTTTATCATATTGTTTCAGGTATTAAGTTCTGATGCTGAACCCAAAAGAAAGCTCAAGCAGATTTTCATGGCAGCAACTAGGTTGGGCATATTCTATTCTTTTATTACTGTTATTGTCAGATCATAATAATAACTATAAAAAATATTGAAATAAGGTAGATCTGAAGAATTGCGAAGTAATATTTCAACTTTAGATTATATCTATTTACAGCAAGAAACTTGGATTTTAAAACCTTAAAACTAGCGTAGCTACAGTCTCTCACCACTGTCGTCACTGCAGACAAGTAATACTGATTTCTACAAAAAGAACTTTGGTTTTCTAATATAGGGAACAAAGATTTGAGAGGGTGACAAAAAATCTGAAGGTGGCTAGGGTTTTCAATACATTGGTGGAAGAAATGAAAGCAATGGGACTCACCTCAACTGATGATTCTCGATGTACAGAGGTGATGGCTCCAGTGGCTCACAGTGATAGAAGCCCAGTGCTGCTACTCATGGGTGGTGGAATGGGAGCTGGGAAGAGTACCGTCCTTAAGGACATCCTCAAAGAGTAAGCTCGTCCTATATCCAACACTCATCACCGAGTAACTCGATGGTAACGTAGCAGTCAATTATTCTCCTTTAGTTCCTGCAGAAGTGACCATTTGTATGAATGACTATTTTAGTCAAGTAGACCTTCCATAAAGTTTGCTTTTGAAATTAGTAGTAACTATGAGTACTTACAAGGAACTAATGTCGAGTGTTTTGCTTAAAATATGAACAGAACATTCTGGGCAGGCGCAGCAGGAAATGCAGTAGTGATCGAGGCAGATGCATTCAAAGAATCAGATGTCATATACAGAGCCCTCAGCTCCAAAGGTCATGCAGACATGGTTCATACAGCAGAACTAGTAAGAGCCACCTCCTCAGCCTCAACAACTTTCACTGATAGTTTCTATAGCAAACTGACTGATTTCAATAGCATAGGCTTAGTGGCATAATACAGTAGCTAGCAGTAAACAAAGTTTTCTCCCAGCATGTACAGGTTATAATCTATTGAAACGAAAGAGTTTCAATGCATTTCCCCATCTCATTCACTCCACTTGGATCCTATGATTGGCATCTCTATCACCCAAGCTGGTTGCACTTTTGGCCAAAATTTTGAGATCACACTGCTCATAGATTAAACTTCCTTTATTTCTAGAAGTAACACTAGGTTGCCTTTCTTTTTATGTGTATATGTTTTAGCAATTAGCTAGACTCAAAACTAAAACATAAAATCCATGCAACCTGAAGGAAAATGATTGAGTTGCATTATTAACTGAAAATGTCAAACATCTACATTTAGAAAATGCATACCAACGGCAACCAATTCAAATATTTTTCCAGCCTTTCCATAATGCAAGAACCTCTGTAATCGTTTTCTGAGCTACTCTGAGGTTGGACTTTCTTCCATCAACCTTTAATCAATTAACATCCCAGTCATCCATGTCCTGTAATATCTTGTCACTGCCAGATGTAGCCCTACAAAAGTTTCCTTCCCACATGTCTGCATTTAGTAGGAGTTCATTCCTGAATAAGTGTATCTTTACATTCAACAATAATAAATATTTCATTTTTCCGTTCTCCACCAAGTCAACATAGACTCATAGTTCTCAAACAAAAAACTCAATGTTAAATGCACAAATCAACAAAAAAAATACTTCATAGGTAAATGAATAATATGGTAACCATATTAATGCTTCTCATTGATAACAACAATTGTTCCAAACAGGTGCACCAATCATCTACAGATGCAGCATCATCCCTCCTAGTGACAGCACTCAATGAAGGGCGGGACGTGATCATGGATGGAACACTCTCCTGGATACCATTTGTTGTGCAAACAATAACTATGGCCAGATGTGTCCATCGCCGGCGATATCGTATGGGTATTGGTTACAAGCGAAAACCTGACGGGACTGTAATTGAGAACTACTGGGAGCAAATTGGGGAAGATCAATTGCTGCAAGGAGGGAAAAGGAGGAAGCCATACAGAATAGAGCTGGTTGGGGTTGTTTGTGAAGCCTATTTAGCGGTCATTAGAGGCATAAGGTACTGCACCATGCAAAACACTAGAGACAGTAGTTTTAGTTTTTATTCTTCAACTACCTAGTACGAAGTCTTTTCCCCTTTAGCTGAGATATTGATTTTATCAAGAAATTCAATATTTACAGGAGAGCTATAATGTGTAGACGCGCTGTAAGGGTACAGTCACAATTGAAATCCCACAAGAGATTTGCAAATGCATTTCCAACATATTGCCAACTGGTTGACACTGCTAGGCTGTATTCCACCAATGCTTTGGAAGGTGCACCTAAGGTGAATTAACTATCCCACATTTTCAATCTTAATTTACTTAACAGGTGACAAAAAACTGAAAGGAACACCAAGTTCACCAAAGAATTTTAACTCTGGAACCTAAGGTCAGAACAGCTGGAACAGGCTGGACCAATCTTGAATCACTCAGATAGTTATAAGTTCATGCAAGAAATGCTATTTGTAAATTGTTTGACATTTCAATACAGGAGGCTTTGTCTCTGGTACAAAATTAGATGAGGAGAACTGGCTTTCTGTTAAAGGCATGAACCCTGCTCAATCTTTCAGGAAGATCATAAGCAGGCTTACCACTAGGCTAATTTGATCGGAAAAAAACATAGTTGTATGAAAAACAGCTGCCACTGTTGTAAAGTAGCAATCTACAAATTGAACTCCTGTCTAGGCATGCAAACTTGCATTTCTTGTTCAGGACTGAACTCTTTCAAGTGTCTGGTTGTAGAATTGGTGAAAAAGTGGTTTTGAACCCTCACAAGTCCAAGACAACTAAGTTGAGATTAAACCAAACCTATGCGGAGAAAAATTTCAGCAGCCTAGTTTACTCCATTATAATCCTAAAACTGAAATCTAGGAGGAAGAGAAAATAGCCTTGTCAGTTACAGATAACTGCACACTGCAGCATGCAGGAATAAACAAATAAATTGTGAAGGAACTTCATTGCTAGCAAAATTACTCCATACAACCAATTATGTAATATTAACAAGACAATATTTGTAAAGTTGATAGGATGGAAAGAAAGAGAGAGAACCTTGCTAGTTGATCCAGATGAGATTGAGTGTTTAAAGAAAGTGGGCATTCTGAATGAAGAAGCTGAGTCCATATATGAACTTTACAAGCACCCCAACCCGGCGTGTGAAGCTGGTTCAATCTGGAAAGACATTGTACTATCACCTTCTAGAGTAAATATTCAAAAGGAGCTGAAGTTTATCATCCAGAAAGTGGAAAGAATGACACAGCACAAAAAGAGTTAAAAGCTTATGAATATTCACCAACAAAATTTGCATGCTGAAGGAGGTGTCTCAAACCTTTTCTATAGTTATGACCAAGAATGTCTACTAAGGTTGTATTAAATCATGAAGAATATGTGTAAAAATTTTGTCACTAGCTTAGCTCAGTTCAGACTCTGGAACTGAAAAACAGAATATTCCCATTAATTGTTTCAAATAATCTACTAGTATCAGTAGGTGTGGGGCTGAGCATTGGAACTCCAAAGAGGAATTTAAAAGAAAAAGAAAGAGCAATTACAGCAGCAACTTAAGTGAGATAAATTCTTACTTCACAATTCAATTAACGCAGACTGTGCGTGGTTGCTATTACCATCAAATCTAAAGACATGCATCCACACTAACATGCACAACTACAACAAAAGATGAGTATGGATGCTAGCTTTCAAGCAATAAATAAGCAGAATAAATATGATAATAACCAAAAGGATCTGCAGCATGGGATAATGCAGACCACTATCAACGAACCTGGACATCCCATTATTTTCCTTAATTACAACTAAGAACCTTTTCAACGCTCAAATAAAAAATGAATTGTTTAGCAAATGATTGTTAATTGATGACCCACCAATAGACATGAGGATTATAACGGTAATCCAGACTGTGAATGAAATATGTAGCTGGGATCACTATTTATGATACCTGGAAGTCAAAAGTGAAGCATTTCACATATTCAAAAGAATCCCCATTTTCGGTAGAGTGATTCTACAAATACAAACCACTGTAATAATGAAACCACAACAATTCTTTTCCCTTTTGGAACAGTTTTATAAAATATCATATTTTGGAGCTGTTCTTGAAAAACAATTGTTCTAAGTAGAAGCTATTCTGAACAACAATTGTTCTAAACACGGTTGTTCTTGAAATGCAATTATTCTAAACAAAAGTTGTTATGGACATTAGCTATTATCAAGAGGAGCCATTCTAAAATTATAGCTACCTTGGATGACAACTGTTCTAAATGAAGCCTTGTTCTGAACATAGTTGTTTCAAATGTAGATTCTCAAACAATAATTTTTCTAAACAATAACTATTCTAAACAAGAGTTGTTCTTCCAGAAGAGATATTAATAGAAGCAACTATGCTACTTGTTTCGAGTTAAACTTTGTTACTATCTTTGGAAGTGTAAGTTCCTAAAACATAATCTTAGTTATCTCCGTTAAAAGATAAGATATTAGTAGCCAAAACTAAGTATCTACACATATCTACTCCTTAAAAGGGCTGGAAAGATTAATGAAAGCCTTGTTAATATCACTGATGTTTAGGATTTGTATATGAGTTTTGTACAGCAAAGAACGAGACAGATAAAATGGAATCATTGTCAAAAATAAAAAGAAAATAAAGAAATTTTCAAATGAAAGCAATCAAGATGTAACACCAAGGAGGCAAGTTTCCTTATTAAACCCCTCAAGAAGGTGACAGGAGGAGACACCAATTCTGAAACAATCCATCTCAAAAGCAGGTCATGGTAAGGATTTTGTGAAGACATCAGCAAGTTGAACACCAACAAAACTGTGAACACCACAAAGATCTTCCTCGTGAATCTTGGACTAAGCAATATGATAATTAATTTCAATGTGTTTCATGGAGAGTAAAACACAAGATTGACACACAAATGTAGCATCGAGATTATCACAGTAAAGTGGGAGAGGATTAGGAGATGAATAGACAACTCACAAAATAAATTTATGACCCAACAGAGTTAGGCATTGGCATTCAAGATGGCACAATATTCTGCTTTTGTTGATGAGCGCAATCGCCTACTGCTTGTGGGAAGCCTAAGAGATTGGATTTTGGCCAACAAACACAATGAAACGACCGGTGGAGCTCTGATCATGCAGCCCCAATCTGCATCAAAGAAAGCCCATTAGAGGAGAATCTCGATAGATGAAGAGACCATGATCAATAGTGCCTTGAAGATACCTCAACACATGCTTGAGGGCCGTCAACTCTTGTTCAGTCGGCTTGCTTGAAAACTGAGCTAACTTATTTACAACAAAGGCTAGATCAGATCTGGTAAACAGAAGGAATTGAAGGCATCCCAGTATGACAAGATACTCATTTGGTTTCAAGAGTGAGGAATCTTCTCCTTGACTCAGTAAGAATTTAAGAGATATATTTATTGCATAGCCATGAATTATTTTCTGCTCGATCAGGAACATCTAAAATGTAGTGATGTTAAAACAAAAATAAGCCATCACGCATAAAGCAGGCTTTAATACCAAGAAGTAACCTATATCAGCAAGAGCCCTCAACAAAAACCTATAATTAATATAGCCTTAAGAAACTTATTAATAGTATTCAAATTAGGACTGCTGATAATGAAATCAACATAAACCAAGAGCTAAATGAGCGCGCCTGAGTATCTTGAAATAAAAGGAGAATTACCAGATTGTGCTGGCTTAAGACCATAGATAGCCTTATGCAGCTGGCTCATGAAGACCTCTTCCTCTAAAGGATCCATTAAGGAACATATTCTGAAAGTTAATTGGTTGAAGTGGCTAATTGCTAATCACTACAAGAGAAAGTAATATCCAGATTATAATATACTTATGACAACAGGTGAAAAGTATCTCTGATGAAATTAGATATGAATAATATATTGAGGAAAAAACTCTCTCAAAGTATGTATTTCTTCGAAATATGTACAACTATATATACATGAAGCATTGAATCAATTAAGGAAAATATATCTCTAATTGGTACATCTAAAAATCAGTTGTAATATCTAAAGATATGTTATTCAATGATATCAAATAATCAAATATTCTCAAAACTCCCCCTCAAGTTGGTACATAGATGTCTGGCATGCCCAACTTGCAAAGAAGATTATGATAAGTCCTATAGTTGAGCCCTTTAGTAAAAACATCATTCAATTGTTTTTCGGATGCTAGATAAGATAGACTTAAGGCACCATTGGCTACTTTTTCTTTGATAAAATGATGATCTATTTCGATGTACTCGGTTCTATCGTGCTGCACTGGATTTTGAGCAATGCTGATGGCCACTTTGTTGTTACGGTACAAGGTTGATCAATTTTCATTCAACAACTTTAGCTCCTCCAATACCTTTTGCAGCCATAAAAACTCAAACAACTTGAGTCATGACCCTATATTCAGCCTCTGCATTTGATCGAACAACAACACTTAGTTTCTTAATCCTCCAAGTGATTTAGTTTCCTCCCACAAGAGTACAATAACCCGTTGTAGACCTTCTATCATCAAGAGAGTCAACCCAATCTGCATCTATAAATACTTCTATTCTGAGACAACTATTTTTAGAGAAAAGAATACCTTTGTCCCGTGCAGACTTCAAATAGCACAAAATTCGCAACACCACCTACATATGGGCTTCGCGAGAATCATGTATGAACTGGCTTACCAAACTAACCCATAGACTATATCAGGTCGAGTATGAGCGAGATAAATCAATCGTCCGTTGAGTCTTTGATATCTTCCTTTATCCACCATTTCACCGATCTCTGCTTGTAACTTGTAATTACTCTCAATAGGTGATTCTGTTGGTTTGCAGCATAACATGCCAATTTCTGTCAAAAGATCTAAAACATACTTCCATTGGGAAATAAAGATTCTCTCTTTCGATCTTGCCACTTCTATTCCAAATAAATATTGTAACTTTTCCAAGTTATCTTCTGTCATAAATATATCATCAACATAAACTATAAAGAGAGTAATCTTACCCTTGCAGTGTTTTATAAAGAAGGAATGATCAGCATTATTTTTTGTGGATAGCCAAACGACATCATAACCTTACTAAATTTGTCAAATCAGGCTGGAGATTACTTTAGTTCATATAGAGACTTTTTCAATCTACATACCTTCTCTTAAGTAACTTTACCCTCGAATCCTAAAGGAACTTTCATATATATTTCTTCTCCCAGGTCTCCATGTAAGAGGCATTTTTTACATCAAATAGCTGTAAGTCCTAGTCAAGACTTGTTGCACACGATAAAAAATCTTAATCGTGTTCAATTTAGCAACTAGAGCAAATGTTTCTTGATAATCTACTTCATATGTCTGAGTGAATCCTTACGCTACTAATCTGGCTTTGAGTCTTTCAATGGAAGTAAACACTCATTTGCAGCCAATTCTACCCCTCAGGAGGATTAACCAGTTCTCACGTCTCATTTTTTGCTAAAGCCCTCATTCCTGCAATCATAGCCTTCTTTCATCTTGAATCAATTATAGCTTCTCTCCAATCCTACATAGAGAACAAAGACAAAACAAAAGCTCTATAGGATGGGGATAAAGAATTATAATAGAAAAAGTCAGAGATAGATGTAAAGTGCAAATTCTAGCACCTTTTCGTTGGACTATAGTAGCAAACTGAGGTATAGAAGACTCACCTGACAGTGAAGAGTCTCTGCTAGAACTAAATTCTTCTCCCTCGTTATAATAACAGAACAAAGTGTTATCTCTTCATTTACAATAACCTCCCCCTGAAGAGATGGTTGTGACGAAAAAAAATAAGGTTCATCCTCACGAAATGTTACATTAAGAGATGATACCAAAGAGGAAAGTTGCCTAATTACTCCTCTATTCATTCATTTGCCCCCAACTATATTAACTGATTTTTCACTCCATGAAAAACCTAAAAGAAAAGCAAGCAATTAAGCATGTTAAACATCCAAGTAAAATCTAGAACCAACCACGTTTATAAGCATCAAGGCTCGACTACTCAACACAATTCAATAATTAGGTGAAGCTTTTAGGTTAGAAACCAAAACCGAAATAAAATGGCAGCTACTCATATTCCAAATAAATGCAGCTTTATAATTGCTTAAAATCTAGGCAAACTTGATAGTCACAATTTAAACCAGGCATGATGAATTTGATCAGATGTGGCAGATACATCATTGTTCCACTTAACTATACGCATTTGAATATTTTAAGATCAACAAATTCGTAAGAAACCTTAACCTTAGCTTCCATGTTTCGAAGCAGTGTAGCTGCAGAGAAGCTAAATCCTTCAGAGCATTCCGCGCAACCTCTTTCTAACAGGCCACCGTTTCTTTAAATCTATTCCACCAAGCAACCCTAAATACAAAACCTTAGGCTTCTTAATTTGCAATCTATTCCCTGGTGAGCAATGCATAAAGAACGAGCAGAACAATAGAATGCAAATAACGACACGATAAAATATCAGAGAGCTCTGATTTCATCTCATAATCCATTCAACTGAAAAATTACATCTAAAATCTGCTTTAAAAACTAAGGAATTTAGAAATTTAGCGTCAATCAACAAAAAAGAAAAAAACCCTCGAAGAAAAGTTCAAGAACAGATAAGATCCGATGTCATATTTTCCTGGGTATGGACCCAAATACACCCACTAAGCTTCACTTGAATTTACAAAACTACGCCTACGTTGACCACCCTCTCTTCTCTCATTTCTTTCCCCTCTTCGAAGTTGCTTTCTTCGCCGGTGACTTGACACTCTTCGGCTTTACACTCTTCGGCGGAGCTTTTTTAGCTGCAGGAGCCTTCTTCGCGGCAGGCTTGGGAGCAGCAGCCCTTTTTCCGGGAGACGTCCTAGTTGAAGTCCTCGAAGCCTTAACCGGCTTGTCCTTAGGCTTGGCTGCAGCTTTTGACTTTGTGGCTGCAGTAGCCTTTGGCTTCACAGAAGCCACTGCCTTGGTCTTGGCTGGAGCGGCCTTCGCCTTAGAAGTAGCCTTTGGCTTTGCCGCCGGCTTACTCTTAGTCTTAGAAGTAGTTTTTGTCTTAGCCTTAGCTTTAGGAGTAGCTTTTGTGCTCTTCACTTCCTTGGGCTTTGAGGCAGGCTTAGACTTCGACTTTGTAGTATCCGGTTTCTTCTTTGCAGGAGCAGAAGCAGCAGTAGCCGGCTTCGAAGACCTAGCCGAAGGAAGCTTATACGAAGCCTTAACTTTAACCAACTTCCCAGCAGCAACAAGCTTCTTCAAATGAACAAGCAGAAGCTTCTTGAAATTTCCAGGAAGGTTCTTCTGTTTCTCTTCAATGAACTTAGTAATGGCGTATTGACTTGAACCTGTCCTCTCTTTCAAAGTAACGATCGCATCTTTGATCATCTGAAACAAACCAATCAAATACCAATACGCAATCAGACCCACAATACCAAAAAAGAAAAAAAACCAAAAACATATAACAGTATATTTTGTGAATCATGAAGTACCTCTTCATAAGGAGGATGAGTGGGAGGAGCCCGTGGTTTCCTAGGAGCTGCAGCTTTCTTGGTTTTGGGTTCCTTGGCTTTCTTTGCTCTGCCGGATTTTGAAGTAGCTTTGGTCTCAGCAGGATTGTCCTCCGCTGTCTCGGGTGCGGGGTCTGCCACGACTGCCGGATCCTCGGTGGCCATTTGCTAAGCGATGTAGACAGGAGGAATATGGGATTGGTATCAGGGATTCAGGAAAAATTGGGAAATCGGGAATAAGATGAAAGGAGAATTCTGGATCTAATCTCACAGCGGAGATGTACTGGTAATTTCGTTGTGGGAGGGAGGTGACGAAAATGAAGGGATTTAAATAGTCAAATGTGAGAAAGACGGATCCATAAGATGAATTTTGATTGGTGGAGAAGGCCATCACGAGGATCCCTGCCTGTCTTAAGTTTAAATACGGATCGTTAGATAAGGCGATATCTACGGTTGAAGATGAAGGGGAGCAAGGGAATGGGTGGGGAGGAATGAGGAAGAATTGATGTTTTGAGCATTTTAGGTGTGCTTTTGGTCTTGATTGATTTGACCATGACTTAAGTTATAGCTTATAATTTTTTTTGAAATTTTTGCCATTGTTTAGTTTATTATATAAGCTTTCTAATGAATATTTTTGCATATTTTTTGGACTGTTCATTTGTAAGATATTTGATTTTGAAGCTACATTGGTCAATACCATGGTTTACCATGATGTTATTGTGGTTTAGGAGGAATTTAAGAAAATGCTTGTTATGAATCCAAAATTTTTGCATCTTATTTGATAATAGATTAACAAAGGAAACTAATGCTTCAAGAATCATGAAATTTGGTTAAGAATTTGATGGAAAATTTTCACTTGAAATGTTGATGAAGTTGAACATATCCTATTGCTGGTTTGGCATGTGTGACAATACACATATCATTCAATTCATGGCAAATCAATTTGGAACCAAATTTAATCCAAAACAAAACTTGATTTGTTATGTTGTATGTGACATTGTTCATTACATTTGTTAACCATAAACATAAAATGTGAATCAAACAAAACTTGTACATCCATTAATCAAGGTAGCAATGTAAATCATTCTTTGTTAACATGTGAACATTTGCTTAGCTTGTATGCTCTACTACTAATATTGTCTAATTACACATTTTCTATACTCAAATCTTCATTCTAATGAATCCTATGTGATGGCTTGATGATCAAATGTGTTCATCATCTCAAGTGTGGACTAGGTTCGAGTCGCGCTAGTCGCATTTGTTGTTCGGGTTTTACCCTATTATTGTAATTCACCAAAAAAATATCTTCATTCTAATCATCTAATTCTATGACTATAAATTCAAAGGTTTACTAAACCACATCATATCTCATAAAAAACCTATAGAATGGTTAGGTTTGTCAAAAGCATTACATCCAGGCGGGTGAAACTTCTAAATCCCAACGATATTTTTTTTAATGTAAAAAAGTGGCAATTCTTCTCGGATACTCTTTTTTCTTATCAAACAAATCAAGTTAATGTTTTTTTAAAAAATGTACGATTTAACTGTAAAAAAATTGAAACAAAAAAAATCACACTATATAAAATTAAATGTTTCTTTCCAATATGCAAAAAAGAATAACTAACCCTATACTAAAAATTTCATAAATATCATTATAATTCCAAAAAGTAAATTAAAAAACTTGGCCTTAGTCCTATTTCTCAATATTAGGCATCCTAAATTGCACCTCCCGCTTTTTCATAAGATCGAACTCATCAATGATAGAATCTGTTGAAAATTCTCGAACTATCTCTTTTTCAATGTATGCCACCAAGTAAGTTAAAAGAAAATCATCTTTTATTCTGTTGCGAAATAATTTTTTTAACTTTGTGCTCTAAATCTCAGCATTAAACTCCCTTTTTTTTTCTCTCAACAGTATTGGCACCTTACCATATGATTCCTTAGCAAGCATACAAATCAAAATACAAAAAACTCATTAAACTAATATGTATGGGTATGGGCCAAATCAATTAATTCTAAAATTTGGCTTTAAAATTCATATTGGGCAAGTTTAATCTTTTAAGACCCATCATACATTAATATTTGATTATTATTAATAAATTTATATAATTAAAATTGAAAAACACTTTATTAATATAAAGTATAACCTTATGGCTTAAGGGGGCAAATTATATTAAATACAAGTTGACTAAGGGGAGCGAATGTTATACAATGTGAACACTAAATTTAAAATACATGATAATTTATATATAAAATTTAAAAATCTGAAAATTTCAAGAGGGCGACCGCACCTGGATCCATCCCTATTACATCTAAGCATATGAATTGATTTGGAGCAAAATCATGTTATTTGATGTTTGTATGATATGATTTAATAATTTTTCTCTTAGTTTCCATTCAATAAAACAATGTAACACTTATATGTAAGTTATGCATTAACTTCTCCACCTAAATGAAACATGCCAATGTTGATCTAAAGCCATATATATATGTAAGAAAACTTTATTTTATACTTTTAAATTATGCCATTATAAGTATAATCCAACAAATTAGTTATATTGCAAGAGCATTAGAACAAGTAAGTTAATTTACCATCCAATATTTTGTTACAATGATTAGCACCTTCAATGTTGAACCTTTAACCTTGGAGAATTGAAAAGGTTTATTAATTATAAGTATAAAAGCTTGTTTGATGTTAATGTTGGGGGATCAATCAGATAAAGCAATGAATAAGTAAAAATAGCGGAAGAAATTGAAAAATTAAACACACAAATTTAACATGAAAAAACCCTTCCGAAAAGGATAAAATATCACGGGTAAAGATAATTTTACTATAATAGCAAAAGAATAAAGAGTACCAAGATGGCGATAAAAACTAAACTTCGAAAATAAAGAACCCTCAAAACGTAAACATAAAATTCTCCAAAAGTGTTAAAAGTTTTAAACTCTAATGAGTGTATTTTCTAAGATTGTAAAAGAGCCTATTTATAAGCTAAATTTTTATGTCAAATAATAATAAAATAATTTAGAGTAATCAGAGTTTGATTGAAACAAATAAACAGAGTTTAACTAAAAAATTATTTTTCAAATTTGACTGGAATAGGAGTCATGCTTCAACAACTCTCCACCTTGACTCGTAGTTCCACAACACCATCTTTACCAAAGCTCGTCACAGGCCTATCTTGAACTATGCAGGGAATTAACTGAGTCGAATTTGTCCTTAGAAGTTGGAAGACTTTTAGCCTTTGACTTGTGCACTACCAAATAAAAACTAACTCGGGTCTTATTTTCACAAACACAGTGCCTTAACTTTTCAAAACCTACATCCAAAAGAGAATCTTTCTTTAATGAAACGGTCATACATTTTCCCTCTTATGACCAAGTTGCCTCTGCTCCAAACGAGTTCACTTCGACTCCGTAATGGACAAGGGACGTCTAATTTCACCGGTCATTATAGAACCTTCTAGAATAAAAAGACTGTCGATCCTTTTACCTTTTAACAAAATGAGAGTCCCACGAGACACCTTAATGCTGCTAGACTCGATGTTGATCCTGCAACCTTTCGAGTCTAAAATGCTCAATGAGATGAGATTTTTTTTGTAAATTAGGTACATACCTAACATCTGAGAGTGTCTTAATCGTCCCATCATTCATCCTAATTTTAACAGTACCAATACTGATTACTTTACTAGATGAATCGTTTTCCATGCGTACAACTCTACCTTCAACCGAACTGTATGTAGAGAACCATTCTCTGTTGGGACACATGTGGAATGAACATCCTGAATCTAAAATCCACTCGAACGTAAGCTCGGAGCTATCGCCCGTTGACACTAACAAGAAATCATCATCGCTTTCATCGACCAAATTAGCACCAGCTACATCTTCCTCGTTACTCTTAGCAGCTTTTTTATTTTGCAGTTTATAACAATCTACTTTGAAGTGACCTAACTTCTTACAATAACGACACATTTTGTCTCGTTTATTTGATGCTACCAAAACGGAAGCTTGTCTATCTACCTTGCTATCCGAATCAAACTCATTTTCGAGTTTGTCTTTACTCAACAAATGACCCTTCACATCCTCGAACGATAGTCCGTCTCTGCCAAAAATCAAGATCTCCTTGAAAGACTTGTATGAAAGGGGTAAAGAACATAATAATAGTATAGTCTGATCTTCATCATAAATCTGAACCTCAACGTTACTTAAATCATTTAAAAGGGTAATAAATTGACTGATGTGATCTCTAAGAAGCTCACATTCGTTCATTTGAAACGTAAATAGATGTTGTTTCAACATTAAACGGTTAGTCAGAAACTTAGTCGCACAAAGAGTTTCTAGCCTTTTTCACAAGGCGGATGAGGTCTTCTCCATCAATACCTCCTGCAATACCCTATTCGTGAGGCACAATTAGATTGCAGATAGGGCGTTTTCATCAAGCTCTTCTCATTCTAACTAAGGGTGAGCAAAACTCGATTCGAATCAAAAAATTCGAAAAAAAATTTGAATTTCAAATTATTCGAATCGAGTTATTCGAGTTAAACAAATCGAGTTGAATTTTTTTTCGAATTTCAAGTTCGAATCGAGTTGAATTTTTGAATTCGAATAACTCAAATAATTCGAATAATCTGAATAAAACTATATTATTTTTAATTTTAAATTTATATTACACAGGCCCAAATATTTTTACTTTACCCCATTTTCTCCCAAAGCCCAAACTTTTTACCTTACCCAAATTTTTTTCATAAAGGTTAAAACTCATCCATAAATTAAACCCAAATATTTTTAATTTTTTACCTTTTATCTTACCCAAATATTTTTATTTTTACCTTTTACCTTACTCAAATGTTGTTTACTTGAACTTTTGCTTATATTTTTTTTATTATAATATTATTGTGTTGTCATTGTTTACTTGAACTTTTTTCACTTATTTATTTCAATTTTCCGTTGTATAATCATGTTTAAAAAATTTAAATAAAAATATTTTTAAAAAATTACATAAAATTAAACAACACCAAATTAATTTTTTTTAATTTAACTCAAACAAATATATTCGATTCGATTCGATTCGAATTCTATCTCACTCGACTCGATTCGTAAAAATTTCAAATTGAGTTAGGATGATGAAATAGGATTCGAAAACTCGATTAACTCAAAAATTTTCCATTCGATTTGATTCAATTGAATGCTCACCCCTAATTCTGACTGATCTAGATTTTCGGGCTTTTTCCTGGTAACAACCTCTTTCAAGCCGATCTGAACTAGAATTGTCATCATCTGAACTTACCACATATTGAAATTTGTGACAATATCGAACTTCTCAATGTCGAACCTTGTTACCATCTCTAAACGGGCTGATCTACTAAAGTTTAAATAACTCTGATACCATTTGTTGGGGATCGACCCGATTAAACAACGAACAAGTAAAAATAACGGAAGAAATTGAGAAATTGAACATAAAAATTTAACATGGAAAAACCCCTTCGAAGAAGATAAAAAACCACAAGCAAAGACAATTTTACTATAATGATAAAAGAATAAATAGTACAAAAGATTGAGATAAAAATTAAATCCCAAAAACAAAGAACCCTCAAAATGTAAACACAAAATTCTCTAAAAGTGTTAGAGGTTCTAAACTCTAATGGGTGTATTTTTTAAGGTTGTAAAAGAACCTATTTATAGGCTAAATTCTTAAGTTAAATAATAATAAAATAATCTAGACTAATCAAATTTGATTAAAATAAGAGTTATACTTCAACAGTTAACCTTGGAGGATTAAAAACCTTTGTTTAAGAACATCTTCAAAGCCATGATTGATGTTCTCATGTAGAATTTTCAATGGGTTTAAAAAATATTTTAGTAATTGGATTTAGGTGTAATTATTTATAATTACATATGTGATATATATGAGTAACTATTATAATTAATAGGCTTTATTGAATTGAGTTTATTAAGAGCACCCGATTACTTGTTTTGATTCATATGAGGGGTTGAGAATTGAGGAATCGTGTGAGGTAATTAGTCATAATGAACTTTAAACTTCTTTTTTAACTCATTTTATAATTATATAACTGTGTAATTACAAATTGTACTATAAAACTTGATATGAGAAATTAAGATATAATTACATTCTACTAACCAAATACGTATAGAGAATTAGAACTCTTATAGTTACAAGATGGAGTAATTATTATCCTATCAATTACACTTTCTCACAATTACTTTGAGGTATCTATATATACATTTATGATACATTTGGCTTGCTGAAATGGAATAAAGTAAGAATTTAATAGTAGTTCAGTGAGAATAGAATAACGAGATAATAGATATTATGTTGTTTGGTTGGTTAAATGGAATAGACATGTAATAGTATTATATTATTTGGTTGGGTAAAATAACATTTCGAAATAGGTAAGGAATAGACTTAAAATGACAAATTTATCATTAGAGTAAAATATTATTTTATCTATTTTCTCATTAATATCTTGTAATTTTTAAAAGCATTATATTTATTAATAAAATAAAAATTATAATAAACTATTTGCTATTTTCAAAAAATAATAAATTTTTAATAAATTTTTTAATGTAAATTTATTAAAATATTTTTATAATTATTATAAATATTATATTAAAATATGATTCTAAAATAATAATTGCACATAATATATAAAATTTAGTGTGTTAAACATATTACAATCTAAATAAATATTATTTATAGTATTCGACAAGTATATAAATATTATTTTAATATATGATACAAATATTAAATGTTATTTAATTGTGAGCACTATTGAGTTTTTATTATGTTATGTGAGCACAAGGCCTAATTTCAAATCTATGGATGTGATGGACTTACACTATCAAGGTCCAATAACAAGGTTAAAGGTCAAGCAAATCAAATCAATATTCGATCAAAGACCATATATTAGGATAAATCTTTTCGAGGAAACGAGAATGATACATGCACAAACTGAATGAAATTTATTAAAGTCAATTCAACCAAGCTGCCAATTGTTAAACTGAAAAGATTAGTCAACTTGCGACGAATTTTTGGATGAGATCCAGGCATTAATGAGCTTCGATGTTTGCATAGAATTTGAATATCTATCTCTTAGATTTGGAAAGCATTTTGAATCACTTGATTTCGAGTTCGGAGCTCAAGTTATGACTGTTTTAGTGAAGACTACATGAGCAAAATTTTTGGACGAGATTATGATGGGAATTACGAGCTTCGAGCTTTTAATTCGAGTTTAAATCATATTAGATTCAATTTTAGGCTTAATTTTTATTATATAGGAGCCTAATATTGTATTCATTAGGTTTTATTATTTTATTATTTATTTAATTTGAATTTTGAATTGTTTAGATTAATTAGAGTTTCAATATGCTTTAGAGTTTTATTTGGATATACTTAGCTAGCCTATATGAAGGCTTTTCATTTTTCATTAATCACATGATTGTTTTCATTAATAAAGTTTTCAATTTTGGGAGTTAATTTCTTTGTGCAAGATTTTTTTTATTATGATTTTTAGAAGTAGTTTTTTTCTCGATTTTCTTCAAGGAGTCATGAGAATTCATTCTTCTTCCTTCAATTTACCAAGGATTATTTCTTAGAGGATTGATTGGAGCCATTAATTGAGATTTTTGAGTTTTATATCTCAAAGGGTTCAATTGGTCACTTATTCATCTATCCATTACATACATCAGTTTATTCGATAAATTTTTCATGTTTAAATTTCATTTATTTATTTAGTTATTTATTATTTTGAATATTTATTCTTAGTTCTTAAAAGTCTTATTTTAGTTATATTTGTTTTCATTGTTTTCCTAAATTTATTTGGTATTTTCTTTTCCGCTTAATTCTCGGTTTCACATATCAAGCTCAGTTTAACCAGTTTTTGAGTCTCAATCTCGATTTTGGGTTCTTGGGCTCAATTTTCGATCTTAGGACCAATTTTCAAGTTCAATTACCCATTGGACCAATTATTTATTTTAATTACTTTGATTAATTTAAATTTATTTGATCAAAATTATTTTTCCCAAAAATGACTAAGATTTTCTAAATTAAATTTTCAAGAAAATTCTTTAATAAAATTTTCTAGCTGAGCAATTCTCACGATTGCCTAATTTAATTCCAGATCGAATAAATCGACTCAATTAAATTATTTCCAAAGTCGTAAAATTTTCTTCTGATTAAAATGCAGTTTGACAGAGATTTTGTTGAGCTAGTGGAGGGACCAATCAAACATATACTATTAGGCTTGAGTAATTGCAATTATGTGGAGAAGTATCGTTCCGATAATTCACAATTTACTTAATCATGGAGTCAGTCCACAAGAAATATCATGATTGAACACTCCTTATTGTATACTTTTTACGAAAGCAATTCATCCAACTTCTTTGTCCAATGACCTCGTCATGTGTGTTACCCTCATATGATCCTTGATTACTTTGAGTTAAATTCGTTCACTCAATACAATCTTATTTTATCTCATTGTCACCATTGTGTCTTCTTAATGATTAATATGATCACTATCAACAAACGATTATGATAAATTGCTCGTTCGAGAACAAGTAACACGTGGCCACATTTCATATTTATCAATCCATACAATGCCAATGAGAAGGTATCATTAAATTTATAACTGAGCTATGAATTCCATTGTTGCTAATAAATCCATGCCATACACAAGTCATGTACCTAACATACCAGTTATGGGCTTGATCATCTTTAGAGTATAAACACCAGTACATTCAAAAAAAAAATTCAACTTGGGTCCAATCCAACGTATCATTTTCCATTGAGTACAGCTATATCTCTACTTGTGGAGTCAACTGCTCCGATAGCCATGACTAGTCATCTACTCAATTGGAATTGTAGACGACATAATAATCCTACTAAGTATTTGAATCAAATGCCCACTTTGATTCTTTTACGGGATTATAGACTCATTTAGATTATCTACTGATGTAAGTTGTCTTTCTTACAATGTAAACGTTCTTACCGTGCCACTTATTATTAGTCTGAACTTAGACAATCAATGAGCTAATATTTGCTTGTCACAATATCGATATGCATGCAAAACATGAAAGACAGAAACACAAAAGACATAATAGTGAAAAGTGGAATTAACTTTATTTATTTATTCATCTATCAAATACATAAAAAATAATTACATGTTTACTACAAAATGAGCACATTTCCCAACAATATTGGGACCTCATTTTTGTAAACTGAGCTCGTAAATAATTCTATTGAATATTTAGTGAGCTATTATATAGGTGAATTGAAGTTTGGTTTAGAAATTTTAGTGATTTGATAGTTAATTGAAAAAAAAGAACTAAATCATAAAAATAGTAAAATTTAATTGGTATTGAATTTTATTAGCTAAAACGCATGGTTTATGGTTGTTGAAGATTTTAAAAGGCAATTAAACCATCCTTAAAAGCCATGGACGGTTGATGCAAACTTTTGGGTGGAAATTATGTGTTAATTAAACGTGTAATTTAGTAATTAAGTAAATATTAAACAAAACAAAAGGGAAAAGTGATCATCTTCTTCCCTATTTCATATTTTTAATCGAAAAACCATAGGTGAGGAGCTTAGAATCGACCAAACCATTCTCCTCTTGCATGTTAAGTAAACTGAGTCTGTTTTTAAATCAATTTTATGTTTTTGAGATCGTTACAACTTAATCTATCTAATATGTAACACCCAAAACTCGAAACCGTCACCGAATAGGGTCTTGGTGTCCTACTGTTCATTTATCATTGTTCGTCTTTTATTTTCATTTCAATCAATCTTACTTTAATAAAGAGGTGCACTTAATATATCATAAATCATCAATCAATTAAAATTACAACTCAACAAGGGCAAAAGGGTCATTTCCATGATTTTTGGACACTGATGATCATGTACCGGTAGTTGTCAAGTAAGAAAATAATTTAGAAATATTGCAGAATTCTACCGATACTCGAGATGATTCTACCGATACATGTGACACAACTATCGAAACAATTCATGCAACTACCAATACCAAAAACTCTAGAGAGCAAAAATCCTTATCTTGCAACTTCTACCGATATAATCATTCTTACTATCGATACATCAATACCATAAACTACCGATACTTACATCTAAACTACCGATACAACCCAAGAGAGAGAACAACCTCTTTCCTACCCTGCACATCTACCGATACATACATAAGTTCTACCGAAACAAGCATGCAGGATCTCAAGAGTAATTGTCATGATACAAGTTTAATATCTCAAACACAACCAACATAAGTTATGCATTAAAACATCACATAACATACATAACTTCTAAGTCTTACAAGCATTATAAGCTTGAGCATCTAAGTCATACTTCATGCCATTTACACAATCGAAATAGAAGGATTTCAACATCTTTTAGTTAATTCTCAAGTTAATATCATCTTAGTACATTCCATAAGACCAAGTGATGTAAGATCTACCATACAAGCTCTGCAATAGTGTGATTTCCTCGAGATGATTCGATCTTCAGACAGCGAAACGTATCTACAAACAACAACAGATTCACGAGTAAGCTTATTAAGCTTAGTAAGTTCGCGATTATCATTTTTTTTACAAAATAAACATATTAGTTAAAAGATGATAACGAGTATGCATTCGAAATCATGTGTATAATAACGAAACTAAACCTCTTCAGTCCTCCAGACTTTAACTCATTACGAGCACAGACGACATTTAGCCAACACGAGCCCAAAATGGTTAGCTCTTATGAGCCCATAATGATTAGCTCTTACGAGCCCAGACAGAGTTTAACTAGTATACGATGCTGCTCACACAAGCTGATGAGAACTCGTAACATATTAGAAGACTCAGCCATCGATACGGTCTAGAATTTCTCACTCTCGATGCTGCTCACACAAGCTGATGAGAATCCATAACATATGCGAAGACTCAGCCATTGGAGGAATCCATAATTCATTATTCATTCAAAAATTGTTAAATTGCGATGCTGCTCAGACAAGCTGTTAGGATACTGCAACTTATGCAGGATCCTAGCCATCGCTTCAATTCAGATAACCGGTCTGAAGCCTGACATTTCGTTTCTTTCTTTGCCTTTCCATTATCACGAATGTTTAACCTTTCTCCATTTGTTGTAACAATAGTGAAACACAAGAAATAAACAATGTATATATAACTAACATTACGAACTTACCGGATAAAATTGCAGTTTGGCTAAACTTTAGGGACTATTCTGTTAATTTCTCTTTTCTATGATTCGTGGTACGATTGTAATCTAAATCAACAATTCATTCAAATTTCACATTTAAAACACATAATCAAATCATTTAACATAATTTGGTCCTTTTCGAGAAAATTATAATTTTACCCCTAATACTTTTCTTTTATTCAATCTAGTCCTTTTAACACAAAACATGCAAAATACTCATTTCCTCCTCAACTCATACTAGCCGAATATACCATGATCTTGTACAAGTCCCTACAATCCATTTATTTCACCTAAAGTACACCTAATTTCATCTTTTAGCATTTTAGTCCTTAAACCTTAGTTTCATCAAAAATCACTTTACAAAAAGATCCAACCTAATCATCAAGCATCCAAAGATATCAAGAACGTTCAAAGACAAGCATATTCAAAAATGGTAAGATCCACAACATTTGACAGATTCGCAAATTAGTCCCTATATTAGCTAGATCAAGCTAACACGGACTCAAAAACATGAAAGTTACTAAAAATGGTCAAGGGTTGCTTACCCAAATCAAAGCTCAAAGTTCATCAATGGAAAACCCTAGGTTTTCTTGTCTTATCCGTGAAGAAGAAGAAGAAATTAGAAGAAAAATGTGATTTTTCTTCTTTAATTTCATTTTTATACCTAATGGTAATTTTGTAAATATTTAGTCTTTCATGATTAGTTTAATTAATCACTTATTTAGCCTTAATTAATTATACTCATGATCAATTTAACTCATAATAACCCATACACTAAAATACCATAGGTTAATTTATCTATTTGATCCTTCAATTATAATTGAATTCCAATTAAACCCACTTATTTACAAATTAACCTTAAACTAAAATGGACTAAATAAATAACCCAAAAGTTTGTGGAAGATAATCATATCCTCCACCGCTTGGACTTTTTGACCATGGTGTAATTACCACTTTGGTCCTTTTTATTTTATTCAATAGCAATTAACTTTTACCTCTTTTACAATTTACTCCTTTTTCCTTAATTAAACAATTAATCATCAAAATTACTCAGCCAAACTTCAATTCACATATAATAAGAATCTATAAATATTTAATAAAAATATTTATGATCCTTAACATAAAAAACGAGGTCCCAATATTTCATTTTCTAAAGCCACTTAACCTTTGAACCAAACCACTTATACAATATTTTAATTTAATAATTAAAATCCTTCAATTCAAAATTCCAAATAAAATTATTTTTGACTAATTTAATTTAATCACTCATTATAAAAATTTCTCTTCGGAGTTGTGATCCCGTAATCACTGTTTCCGACACTACTGAAAAACGGGCTGTTACATAATACGTATCTCCATTTTCAAAATGTTAAAGTTTTAAAATTTTACCATTAATAATTTTTTGATGTTCTTGATATTAAATGGAAGATTTTGAAGCTTAAGAATGTTTTAAGACTATTTTGTTAGTTTTGCATCTAGGGACTAAAATGAGAAGTTGAAGAAAGTGAAATCAAATTTCTATAAATTTGAATTTTAAAGGGCTACAGAAGGACATAATTTAAATCAGAATGAAAAACGAAGTTCAATTAAGAAAGTTATTTTTGTTTCGGTTTAAGAGACTGAATTGAATAAAATGTAAAAGTTTAGGAAAATAGTGTAAAATGATATTTAAAATTCTTATGCATGTATTTGAGTGTTATAATGTATTTGGAATTGATATTTTTAATTTAACTATCAAATAGATCAAGTTGTTGATAACCGAGAAAAAGGGAAAACAACGAAATTGTCCTTACATTTTAGTTCGTTAGTTGTTTGCATTAGGTAAGTTCATATGGTATATAAGTGTTATAAATATTGATTATTTTTATTATAAATGTTAGTATATGCCTAATGAGTTTTGATGAATTGACATTGGTAATAAGTTGAGTTTGGACTCAATAGTAAGATTGGTATACATATATCTGATGAATATTCCTTATGAAGAGTATTATATGAACTTAAGATGATCTTGATACTCGTTTTTATTCTCAAAAATGTGTTGGTAACATGAAAGTCCAAAATCTTGTACAAATTCTCATTTGAACTTATTAAACGTTTAGGATACGATTGACATGCCAATAAGGTAGATGTGCGTTTATCCTGTTAGCACTACGGTGCTGCCGATAATACTTTCATACTCTTGTTAGCATACGGTGCTCTTGATAGTACTTTCGTAATCCTTTTAGCACTACAGTGCTCCTTATAGTACTTTCGTACTCTTGTTAGCATTACGATTCTCATGATAGTACTTTTGTACTCCTGTTAGCATTATGGTGCTCCTGATAGCATATTCATGCTCCTATTTTCAATACAATGCCTTGATTGAACATATGTGCCTTGTTATGTACTCCGATGCCTTGTTTTCATTTCAGTGCTCCTATATGCACTTTTGTGCCCTTGATTAGCACCTCGGTGCTCCTTGTTACTATAAACCATGTATCTAAATTATTTTATTATTGGTCATCGAGTTGATTTGATTAAATAAAAGAAGTGAATGACTTGTTGATTTGAATAAGTATTGAATACTTGGGTTTAGTTGATTGAAATGTACATTGATTGTCTTGTTACATGATTATAAGAAAGTCTCACTTGTTTCTTGTGGAATGAAATGTTAGGATTTAAAATGCCATGAAACTTAGTTATATAATTGTATTTTTGGTTTATAAGGTAAGTTAATGTATATGTTTTTATATGAACTTACTAAGCTTCCATAAAGCTTACTCTATTTCATTTCTTGTTTTTTGTATTTGACATTTTACGAAACAACGTTGTTGGATCAACTGTAAGGCTCACACTATCAAGCTTTAGTTTCAGTAGATTTTGAAATCGTTTTTACTTCAGTTATGTGGCATGTATATAGGCTATTTTTTAACACCCAAAACCCATAAAATATCGTCGATTAGGGTTTCGGTGTCTTACTATTCATTTAGCACCTCGGTGCTCCTTGTTACTATAAATCGTGTATCTAAATTATTTTACTATTGGTCATTGAGTTGATTTGATTAAATAAAAGAAGTGAATGACTTGTTGATTTGAATAAGTGTTGAATAATTGGATTGAGTTGATTGAAATGTTACATTGATTGTCTTGTTACATGATTATAAGAAAGTCTCACTTGTTTCTTGTGGAATGAAATGTTAGGATTTAAAATGCCATGAAACTTAGTTATATAATTGTATTTTTGGTTTATAAGGTAAGTTAATGTATATGTTTTTATATGAACTTACTAAGCTTCCATAAAGCTTACTCTGTTTCATTTCTTTTTTTTTTGTATTTGACATTTTACGGAACAACGTTGTCGGATCAACTGTAAGGCTCACACTATCAAGCTTTAGTTTCGATAGATTTTGAAATCGTTTTTACTTCAGTTATGTGGCATGTATATAGGCTATTTTTGTAACACCCAAAACCCGTAAATCATCGTTGGTTAGGGTTTCGATGTCTTACTATTCATTTATCACTGTTCATCTTTAACATCATGTTATTTAGACTTATTTTATTAAAGAATGGCACTCCACACATCATATATCATCATTTGATTATAAACATAATTCAATAAGGCAAAAAGGTTATTTTCGACATTTTTGGAGACTTCTACCGATACTTGTTGGACAAGTATCGATAGTTAGCAAGTCAGTAAATAGTTCATGAATAGTACAGACTTCTACCGATACAAGTGACTCATCTATCGATACTAAAAACTCCAGAGAGCTAAAGAGTCTCACCCTGTTACTTCTACTGATAAAAGTATATAAACTACCGATACTTCTAAACACATAACTACTGATACTTGCTATTCAACTACCGATACAACTCAAATCAGTGAACAACCTCTCTCCTACCCTGTACTTCTACCGATACAACCATGGGTTCTACCGAAACAAGTATGCAGAATTCAAATATTTACACAAGTTCTCATGCTCAGCCAACAATTCTCATTTCATACATAAGATACAAAGACAATTACTCCTAAAGTTCAAAACACATATGATAATACATTTCATTTCATTGAAAACCTACTTTCATTGATAGTAACATGCAAGGTATGACAAATACCTAAACAAGGTTCCAACAATGAACCATCAACCAAAATCAAGAGTTATATAAATAACATCATCCTAGTACATGCCATAAAACCAAGTGATGTAAAAACTACCAAATGAGCTCCGCAACAGTGTGATTTCCTTGAGATGATCCGATCTTCAGACAACAAACTGTATCCACAAAACAACAACAGATACACGGGTAAGCTTATTAAGCTTTGTAAGTTCGTAGAAATCATTTTCTTACAGAATAGCCAAATCGGTTATAAAGATGATAACGAGTATGTATTCTTAATCTTGTGTACAGTATCGAATTTAATCTCTTTCAATCTTTCATATTTTTAGCTCATACGAGCCTAGACAAAATTAGCTCTCACGAGCCCAAGATGGTTAGCTTCTACGAGCCCAGGATGGTTAGCTCTTAAGAGCCCAAAATGGTTAACCAGTATACAATGCTGCTCACACAAGTTGATGAGAATTCGTGAAATACGCAAAGACTCAACCATCGATACTTTCCAAAATTTCCCACTCTCAATGCTGCTCACACAAGCTGATGAGAATTCGCAACATACGCGAAGACTCAACCATCAGAGGAGGACACAATTCATTATTCGTTCAGAATCTGTCAACTTGCGATACTGCTCACACAAGCTGTCAAGATACTGCAACATATGCAGGATCCTAACCATCACTTCAAATCAGATAACCGACCCCAGGCCTGACATTTCGTTTCTTTCTTTATCTTTCCATCATCACGAATGTTTTAACCTTCTTCGAGTTGCTGTAACAATAGTGAAAGTAAAAAGAGCATACAATGTATATAAACTAACATTATGAACTTACTGAATGAAATTATAGTTTGGCTAAACTTTAGAGACTATTCTGTTAATTTCCCTTTTTCATGATCCGTGGCATGATCGTAATTTAAATCAACAATTCATCCAAATTTCACATTAAAGCACGTAATCAAATCATTTAACATAATTTGGTCCTTTTTAGGAAAGTTACGATTTTACCCCTAATACTTTCCTTTTATTCAATCTACTCCTTTAAACATAAAACATGCAAAATACCCAATTTCTCTTCAACTTATACCAGCCGAATATACCTTGATCTCATGCAAGTCCCAACAATCCATTTATTTCACCCAAAGTACACCCAATTTCATCATTTAACATTTTAGTCCTTAAACCCTAATTTCATAAAAAATCACTTTACAAAAAGATCCAACCTAATCATCAAGCGTCCAAAACCATCAAAAACTTTCAAAGACTAGAATATTCAACAATGGTAAGATTCACAACATTTGGCAGATTCGCAAATTAGTCCTTAGATTAGCTAGATCAAGCTAACACGAACTCAAAAACATAAAAATTACTAAAAACGGTCAAGGTTTGCTTACCTAAATCAAAGCTCAAAGTTCATCAATGTAAAACCATAGGTTTCCTTGTCTTAGCCGTGAAGAAGAAGAAGAAGAAATTAGAAGAAAATTCATATTTTTCTTCTTTAATTCATATTTATACCAAATGACAATTTTATAGATATTTAGTCTTCCATAATTAGTTTAATTAATCTCTTATTTAACCTTTATTAATCCTACTTATGATTAATATACCTCATGATTATCCACCCACTAAAGTTCCATAGGTTAATTTACCTATGTGATACTTCAATTATATTAAATTCAAATCAAACCACTTATTTACAATTTAGCCTTAAGCTAATTAGGACTAAATGAATAAATATCCCAAAATTAGTGGAATGAAATCATGCTTTCCATCTCTTGGACTTTTAGACCTTAGTATAATTACCACTTGGGTCCCTTTATTCTTAAATCAATCGCAATTAACTTTTACCACTTTTACAATTTAATCCTTTTTACTCAATTCTCTATCTAAACATTAAAATTCCATAACCAAATTTTAATCCGATGCTAATGACATAATAAATATAAAAATAATTAAATTTATGACTCGACTTGTTAGAATTGTGGTCTCGAAATTACTGTTTCCGACACCACTGAAAACTTGGCTGTTACAATTTTGGGATTATGTCTTGAGCTTAAAGTTTTTTATGGTAAAGTGTTCATAATGCTTGATATGTAAGATTGAATTTTAAGATTTCCATGGCATGCTTATGTGGTAAATGATGAATGTATAAGTAGTAATGGTATGCCGGATCTTAAATGCATGAAAATGGAAATGCTTGGATGGAATCTTTGGTATATGTGCCAAAAGATAATTGTATGTTGGAGACTTAAATGATCAAGTTCGTTTGTGACTTGATGAACCTAGGAAATATTGGCCATGATGAAATGTGAATGATATCTTAAGTAATATGCATTTTGACATGGTGAAATGTATGATAATATATATATACTTGGTTGTGATGGTGTAAAATTGGCATATTGGTTAGGCACTACTAGGATGTTTTTGTGATACGTCTTGGCATTAGTTTTGAAGTGTATTGAGCAAAGTTTCAAAGTGTAATCATATGCTTTTATAAGTACATTAATATTGGAATGATTCAATTGCACAAAAGGTACATTTTTTTAGTCACATAGTTTACCACATGGTTGTGAGTCACACTTGGGTTATTGACACGACTATGTGCTACTTGATTTTAGGTTACTTTCATATCACATGGTTATAGTTAGTTACACGACCTAGTCACACAACCGTGTGACAATTGTTAAAAATTTTACATTTTGACCCACATGGCCTAAGTGAGTTACAGGGCCTGGATAACGACAGTGTAACTCAATGCTACACGGTCTCAACCTTTCACACGACCTAGCCACAAGGTCGTATGACCTCTGTCTTATATTTTTGCATTTATTTTTTGAAATGTTTCAATTTAGTCCCTGTTAAATCTCAAACTTGTTTTAGAGCTTTCGTAAGCTCAATTGAGAAAAAATTAGGTTGTTAATAATGTTTTTCATAGATAATGAATTGATAAATTGATTTTTTTAAATCAAAATAGCATGAAATGTTCTCTGTTTTTTATGGTAGCATCCTATAGCTCGAGTTTGGTGATCGGACCAAGTATGAGGTGTTACATGTTGAAAGTTGAAAGCCTGTGATACTCAAGCCATCTAAGAATAATGTTCATTCCCACAAGGTGATTTGTCACTAATGTTCTGCCCTTGGTCATATAAGGCCACGTTGCTTCAAGATGCTACATGTTTTGAGATGGAGGAAATTTGTTCCTAAAGGAGTGCCCTCTCCTCGTAACCCTACTTCTAGAAAAGTGCAAAAGAAAGTATGGGTGAAGAAAGAAGCCAAATGTTTGTGTAACAACCCTGAAATTGATATATTATAAAAGTAGTATTAAAATAAATAATGTATAATTAATTTTTCAGTAAAATGAGAAAAGGATATAAAGATGATAACATAAAAGATCGAGAAGTATGTTGTGAGATACTAAATTAAAGTAAGGATTAAATCATAAAGGTGCCAAAAGTTTTGAGGTTCAAATACAATTATTCAAAATTTGAAGGGTTGAAGTGTAAATATAAGAAAAAATGAAGGATCAAAATTAAAAACAACCCAATTTCTTATGACATGAAATTGGTGTCTAGGGACTATATTGAATAAGTAAAGTATGAAGGATTAAATCACAATTTTACCAAAAGAGAATAGTGACTCAAGAGTGGAATTTTGAAGAAAACTAAGGGGTAAAATGGTTATTACCCAAATTAGATAATTATATGATATAATAATTAAGGAAGAAAAGTGAATATGATTGGTTGAATATTTTATTATAAGATATTTTCATATTTTAATTAAAATATTAAAGAGATATTTGCTTGGAAGTGGGAAGAAAATTCTACATAGTTTCCATGCACTCAATGTGACACCATTATAAATAAGGGAGGAGTTCTCCGTTTCTTACAATTTGGTCATTACATTGAAACCTCACATTTTCTTACAAATTCCTTGATAATTTCCATAGCCACCTAAAAGGAGAAGTGAAGTAGAGATACTAGAGAGTTAGAATATCATCTTGGAAACAAGAAATTAGAATTGGAAGCGAAGAAAGTTGAGAAGAAAGTGAAGAGATTAAAGAGACAAGTTAAGTATTTCAAGAATTCTACTTTATTTAGTTTTAATCTAAGTGTAGGGAATGTACAATAATTGAATTAATTATAAATATGCAAGTATCATGTATGAGATTAAGTTAGTATATTGAAGTAGTAGAAAAAGGACTAAATTCTAAAGCAAGAAAAATAAGTTATGTAAAGTGGAATATTGAAATTAGAATACAAATGATGTATATAGAAAAAGTGATGACATAAAAAGTGATTGGGTGATAAAAAAATTATCAAGATACATCGAATTTATGACAAAGGGGACTAAATTGTATATTGTATAAAAGTTTATGGTTTAAATAAAATTATTTGGAGAAAGAGTTTAAAAAAAGTGGTAAGTGTTAGCGAATTTATTACAAGGTAATGTTTAGATGAAAAAATAGTAAATAATGGATTTTCAAGCTGCTAAGGACTAAATCGTAAACTTGTGAAATTTATAATTGAAATAAGAGAAGTTATGAAAAACCTATATGTTGATGATAAGTGAATTTTAAGGACTAATTGAACAATAATAAAAATTATAATGACTATGTATGTCTAAATGAAAGGTAATACAAAGAACCATGAAAAAGTAAATATTAACACTAAAACAATTTCTAAACAACAACAATGGTTCAACTTTGAAAATTCACCAAAATTTGTATAAATTTAGTTAGAGATTGAATAAAAATTGAATTAAAGAAAATTGAGTCTAGTTTTTCATAGAAGAAATAAGGTAATAAATGTAATTCTAGATTATGATATATAATAATTTCGGTATCCCTTGTTCTAACTTTGAAAATTCATTATAAATTGTAAAAACAATTTAGGAGATAAAATTTATAATAATAAATTCCTAATGAGTCTATTTTCAATAAAAATAAACAATAACTTAATACAAAACTTGTATTGAAAGACATTTAATTTTTAGTGAAGAAGGGTTAGAGCTGCGTAGCAGTAGAACATGAGAAGATTTGAAGAAAAAAACTGTATTAATTAGATTAATTAGAAATTCTGGAATTTTTATGGTAAAAATTTTATTTAAAGGATTAAGAGCATAAAATTCATCATTTAAATCGAATAATCATCCAAAAACGCATTAAGGATGAGGCTAAAACATGTTACTTTTGGCACTTATCACTGATAAAGCTATTAAAACAACTTTGAGAGATCGTTACTCTGCCTAAAAATAGAGAGAATTTATTTTCAAGTTTTAAATATATTTTTGTAGAATAACAATTCTATCGGTTTATATTAAAGAAGAGAGAATTTTCATTTTTCTACCCAAAAGGAAAAGAAAATTTTTTCTAGTTATGTGTTTCGATTCAATTGGTTCGAGCCCACACTTGAAGCAGTTCGTAGTACGAGAATAGTGGAGAAGATTTTTAGTTGGAAGGCAGAAAACATCAAGGTTCTTCTTATCCGAAAACACAAGTATGATTTCGGTCTAAGGTTTATTGCTATAAATATCACAAACCGGGTTGGTTTTCAAAATTTTAATTTTTCTATTGTGCAAGAAAATCATTTTCAACCCGTATTTTTCCCATCATACTCACCTTCATGAGACAAATATATAAACATTACCTTAAATCAATTTAACATGTATCAAGTTATGTATTGAAATCAAATCACGAAAGCACAAACCAAAATAGGCTACTCTTCTACGGTCTTCGCCTTTCCTTTATCTTAAGATGACCCAATCTTGTCTTTAGCTACATATGATCATTTCGAAAATAGGAATAATATTAATTTTACACAACCACATGAAACACAACAATTTAACATATGGTTTAATGACCTAATTTTTAGTGGTGTTGGAAAGGCGGTTTTAGAACCCCATTTTTGTAAATCAGGTCCGTAAGTATTAAATATTAATATTTATGGATTTGATATAAAATTATATTAAAGTTTGGTCATTCAATTTTGTCTATTAATTTCTTATAAGGTACAAGGATTAAATTATAAACGTCTTATCGTTATAATTTTTTAATTGAACAAAGACTTAGGGGCTTAAATTAAAATTAGCCAAATGACCAAAATGACAATTAAACCATTTTCTAATTTGTATTAGTTGGAAATGATGAAAGATTCCACCTATAATTGATTAATGGTGATTAAGGTTAACTAAGTTGATTTAGTAATTAATGGTTTAATTAAAGTATATAAGAAAAAGTTTGGGTAAAACATGGCATCTTTTCTTCGTCTTCTTCGAATTGTCGTGAGTAAAAGGAAGAAAATCTTTGCAGCTTCCAAACATTCGGTCCTTAATTTGGTGAGCTCAATTAAATCATTTTTCTTGTAATTTTTATGTTTTTGAAGTAATGAAAGTTTGATTTAGCTAGCCCATGTATCAATTTGAAAATCTATTAAAGTTTTTGAATGTTTTCATTTTTGATTTCTTGAGGAAATTAGTGTTAAATTGATAGATTTTAAGGTTAGATTATGAAAAGGACTAAATTGTAATGTTTGATTTTTAGTTTGGTTCATAAGGAATAATGTGAATAAATTGTGAAATTGAAGTGAAATTTTAGTAATAAAAGATAATATAAGGTCTATAATGAATGTAATTGAGATCGATTTTCAAATCTAAGCTCTAAAGATGATCGAGCTTATAGCCGGTATGTTGGGTAGATGACTTGTGTATGGCATGGATTTACTAGCAACATTGGAATTCATAGCTCAATTAAAGAGTTAATGATATCCCCTCATTGGGATTGTGTGGATTGATAAATATGGAGCGTGGCCACGAATTGTTTGTTCTCGAACGAACAATTTATCACAGTCATTTGTTGACATTGGTCATATTAATCATTAAGAAGACACAATGATGACAATGTGATAAAATAGGATTGTATTGAGTGAACGAATTTAACTCAAAGAAACCAAGGATATCATATGAAGGTAACGCACTCATGACGATGTCAATGAACAAAGTAGTTGGATGAATTGTTTTTGTAGAGAGTATACAATAAGAAGTTTTCAATCATGGTACTTCTTGTGGACTGACTCCACGATTAAGTAATTGCAAATTATCGAAACAATGCTACTAGACATAATTGCAATTACTAGAGCCTAATTGTATATGTCTGATTGGTCATTCCGTTAGCTCAACAAAAGCTTAATCGGACTGCATATGAATCAGAAGGCAATTCTACGACTTTGGAAATAATTTAATTGAGTCGATTTATTTGATGCGGAATTAAATTAGGTGGTTGTGATAATTGTTCAATTAAATAATTTGATTAAAGAATTTCCTTGAAAACTTAATTTGGAAAATCTAAGTGATTTTGAAAATTTTAATTTTGATCAAGTAAAATTAAATTAATCAAATTAATTAAAAATAAAATGATATTTTAGAAATTAATTTTCAAGTCAGACAATTGACCCAATAGGTAATTGAACTTAAAAATTGGTCTTGAGATCGTAAATTGGGCTCGAGAACCCAAAACTGAGACCAAAACCTAAAAACTAGTTGAACCAGACCTGATATGTGAAATTGTGTCGACGATCCAACCGATGGCTAAAGTGGACAGGTTGAGTCGTCACCAACCCGGACCGAACCAACAAGATCCAAACCGGCTTGGGGTACCGTAAGGGTGTCGCACATGCATCAACGGGCACGACGGTGCCGGCGACTGCGACGGTGATATTCCGGTGGCAATTGGTCTTTGCTGGTTGAATAGTGGTAGAGTTACACTCCTATTGGGACTCTACCAGAATTTGATTTTAGATTAACCATTCTAAAAATAATATTATTTTAATAAGTTAATATTAAATTAAAATTAATACTTATCTTAATAGTATTTTATTAATTTAATATTAAATTAACTATCTTAATATTAAATTAAATTGAATGTTTATGTTATAGATAAATATTTTATTATTTTAATAAGATTTAATAGTAAATTTAATCTAATATTTATTTTGATAAATATTATACTAATTTAATATTAAAATAATTAAGTTTAATCATAGTTGAATTCTCTAAACTCTCCTTATATAAAGAGAGCATTGGGTCATTATTTTTCACACGCTTGAATTCAAGAGAAAGTTGTAGAGAGAAAATTATCTTGAGAGATTACTTCAGAAAATCTCTAGAGATATTTTTTTGATTTACAACTCGACCCAAAAGTTTAGAGAAATTATGAAATTACCCCATTGGTAATTTTTGTGAAATTTTTTTGATTCGAAGCGAGCCCACACTCGACAAACGTGAGCTTGTGGATAGTGGAGAAGACTACTTGGTCAAAGCGTTCATCTTAGATGAATCGAAAAAAGTACAATTTTGATTAAGTGTTTATTACTTTAGATATCACAACCAAAATCTTATTTTGAAAAAAAAAAATTAAAACTCTATTTTCCCTAAATTTATTTTTTTTGCATTTTTCAAACCCCTTTTTTTCAACAATTATATGGGTTGATTAAATGTTAAAGCTCATCTTGTTGTTGTTGTTGTGACATGCGATGTCTAGACAATCTAAGTCAAGCTAAGTAGCTTATTGTGCTTACTTGAAAGCTAAGGTAAACTTTTGTTTAATGCCTATGAACTTATTAAGCATTCTATATGCTTACCCTATTTGTTTTCCCTTTTCTTTTTTAGATCGTTACCTTGCAGAACACATCAAGTCAGATCGTTTTGAAGCTCACACTATCCTATCACTGAATTGGTAGTTGTTTTGCTACTTTGAGTCCAGGATTGTGACATGTACATATAAAGTGTTTTGATGTTATCTTAATGTATATAAGTGTTTTGGTAACTTATGATGACTTGGTGTTTTGATTCATATATGCATTTCATGCTTAATGATGTGATGGTTTATAGCTAAGTGAATGGTATATGGAATGGTATTGAATTTGGTTAATGCATGAATAGGTAATGGTTGATAATTATGTATTCAATGCTTAGTTTAAAGGTTGGATTGAATATTGAGCTTGTTTGACATGTTTTTGACATTTTTTGGATCAAGTTAAGTCAATTCTTAGTGCATATATTGTATGGATTGGTGGGAAAGTATGAAATAGGTACCAAATGATTTTTTTTTACCAAACACAGGGGCCACGTCGCGACCTTGGATTTTGAACATTGCAACGTTGCCATTACAGTGAGTGACGTCATGACGAGCTAGGGCTTATCGTCGTGAGTCATCGTGATGTGAAATACTGTGATGGCCACATCGTGACGAGAACTAGATGAAGTCACGATGTCAATCCATTCATTTTAAAAACTTTGCAATTTGGTGCTATTTCATACTCGGGTTGATAAAAGAGCTTTGTAAGCTCAATTAAGGCTCAAAATTGTTTGTTTAACTTGGAATGAATGTGGTTGACAATGAATAGCTTGTGCAAATATTTATTTTGCTTGAATTTGAAGGTAGTTGCTCCGGCAACGAATGTAGCATTCTGTAGCCCGGACCCACCGATCGGGTTGGGCAAAGGGGGTTACATAATTTGTATTTTATTCATTGTAGTCCCTATATCGGAAATGCTCACATCTTTCAATATTTAACATCGAATCAAAATCTAATTTTATATTTATTCACTTGGGACCTTATACTTTTAATCTATTACATAGTTTCCTAATAGCTTTCAATTTAGTCCTTAATATCAAATATTAACTATATAGATAAACCTTTAAATCTAAGCTAAATTCACTATCTTTTAATACAATCTCAACAAAATCTAAGTTTAACAATTAAATATCCATCAATTTCAAGCTTAAGTTCATAAAAAACCCATTACTGACAGCTTATATTTAACTTAATAATTTGAAATTCTAATACATGGGTAAGACATGCTAGTATTGGATGCTTATAAATTTAAAAAAAAAAAATCAAATTAAAGACATGAAAGTGTGAGACTTCTCTTTACTTCAATTTTTTGCTGTGGTTTGGAGAGGAGAAAAGATGAAGATGAAGAGAAGTTTCTTTTCTCTCTCCCACTAGTTATATGTATATATATAGGAGTAATTAGCATCTAATTAATCTTAACTTTAACTTAATTAATTATTAAACTAAAGATAATGGTTTCGTCTCATCTCAGTTAGTGGAGAATGTTACACACTTATCACTTATATAATAACATGGATCATAAATTTTTTAATAACTCCAAGGTCCCTAGTTTAATTACTTATTAAGCCCTCAAACATTTCCAAAATTAAAATTTAATAGCAATTGGACTCTTATAATTTAATCATTGTACTATAATTAATATTTTTTTTCAATTTAATTACTTGATCATCTCCTAATATATTTTCAAATTAAACACATAAATTCTTCTACTCATAATTTCATTAACTCGATTTACAAAATTCAGTTTTGAAACTGCATTTTCGATAGTAACTAAAATCGGGTCATTGTAATGAGGCTGTTAAGTTTAAATAAAAGTTTGGCTAGCGAGTTTCAAGAGATAATTCAACGATCAATATGATGGATCAATACCTATCAATGAGAAGAACATGCCTTAGATCCAAATCGATCTGACGGTCGATAACAGAGATAGGAGAAGAAAGTTGTTTGGATTTTGGTTCGCAAAATTGTGACGTTCAAAACTATCTCATTAAAAAGAGTTTTTCATTGGCGTCGACGGTGCGAATAGTGAAGGCCATGCAGAAATTGAGTGACCAAAATTTAAAGTTATTAATAATTTAGTGGTCTTTGGTATAGTTTACCCAAAGTTTTTTTTTTTATATTTATTACATATCGATTGAAATTAAAATTAAATTTGACATTGTCTTAACTTGTGAGACATATGTTTAACATTAATTCAAACTTTATCACCCTCATCCCATATCCCGAATATTGTATAAAAAAAATTGAACATCCCATTTCCCTAATACACAAGATGGTTTGCAAGAATCATTCACTAAGTGGTCACAATTTACTGCTAGAATTATATTTATGACACCAAATGTAACCACCCCAACTTAGTTTAGTAGTTATGGTTGAATTTTAAAGGTCACATTGATCACCAAAATGGCCCAATAAAAACAATTAGGTTTTGGAAAATTTTATTTCCTTAAAGTAAATTGCTTATTTTAAAAAAAACAAAATGGGCTTTACCTGAATTTTTAAAATCATTAATTTATGCTGAAATTAAGATCCAAGTAATCAAAAGCTCTTACTAATTTTGAAAACATATTTGACTATTGATTTTTCATTTAGAGTTTCGAAAACTAGTTTTGCAGCGGAAAATTCAGTCTATAATTTACTAATAAAAATCATTATTCCTAATTTTTTTAGACCAATTATTAATTCGTTATTCAGTTATCTAATTTATCTAGTCTTAGCGACAATGCATGCAAATATTAACATATCCCCGTAACAATACCCATGCCACCATTTGTAAAAATAAATTATTACAAACTCGAATAAAATAAAATTATAAAATTTAATATTTATTTAGCAAAAACCGAGGTGAGACCTTCAAATGCTGAGTTCGAGCCCTAACCTTGCGGATTACCTGAAAAATGTTAAACTAATGGCATAAGCTTAAAAAACCCAGTGTATGTCTTAATCAAAGGTAAACAAGGTAAGCAGAACTTACAAATCATGCAAGAAACCAGTTTAAGAATTGAACACAAAAGCTTAACAAATTATCGGTAATTACAGTAGTACACAAGATTCACAGAAGTATGGTGCTTCCAACAATTATGCATATGCATGCTTGAGAATGGCAATGCAATAATGTTCTACCCATCCATCTGCTACACACCACGAGTTCCTTAGTACCCGTCTACCAAATCACCAAAACAATTAGGAGCCGTACCTTAGTGTGGATAAACCACTAATAACGGTTTGCAGACAAGCTGCTAGCAATGTGGACGAGCCACCAGAATTGTAGATAAATTGCCTGTATAAGCGCAGATGAGTTGCCAGTAGTGCGATTAAATCGCCCAATCTCATCTGTACTTCGATGCAGTGAATTGACAACATTATTACGAATGTCGTCGGTACTCCATGGAATTCCTCTTTCATCCACAAAACTCAACCCAATGCAAATGCAGTATGAAACATTATTAGTGAAACACATCATACTTATCAAAAATAGTTCAGTACTATGGCATGCTTATCATGTTTTTAGTAAACAATATTAGGGTATGTCTTGCATACTTTTAATTAACAGAATCAATGGCATGTGTACATGCTTTCAATACAATCAATGTCATACACGGTATGTAGCATAAATATGTACATAGCACAATATCAGTCATGACAAGTTTGTATGCACATCAACCAGTAAGCACATTTTACGAGTTTAAATTATACAATGTCAATCTAAGGCTAATTATGCAAATGTAAGATCCGCACTTCACATCCGGCATGCATTGAAAAGAAATATACGTGCATTCAGTTTCCCCCTTGAAGGGTACACACACAATTCGTCCAAACACCAAACAAAAACATCAATCGGACAACTCTCAAAGACATATCATCATTCGGTCAAATCAAACATGAAGTACTCAAATACACAATTCACATTTAACTAAGTTCCACATCTGAATTACACAAGTTTGCAGCCTAATTGTTAATTCGCAATTTCCCCGACTCAAAACCGAACGAACCTAATCATTAGATAATATAAAACATAAGGATCACAAAATGTAATTCTAAGTGTTTTTTTGCTTAGAAACGATCAATCCACAATAATCGTCGCTTTCAACGGATCGCCTAATTCTTTCACTTCAATAGAAAAAATATACAAATTCATTAAGACAATTCTAAATTATCAATTCTATGTCGATTAGTCTAATTTTAATCTTTAAACTAACTTTAATTAATTTAAGTCAAACTAATCTAATTTAATATCTAATTTAGACATAATTTCAATTTCACCATTACTCAAACACTATTGATCATACACCATGTCTACATGTATCGACTCCAACAAATTAGAATTAACTTTAATATAAGTAAACTAATCCAATAATTCCACCACCTTTACCTCGTCCTCGAACAATTAATTAATCTAAGTTTAACTCAAATCAAGTTATCATAAACTGCAACAAATTCAACTTAATTATCTCTATCCAACCCAACTAGCATTGATAAGCTTGTACCGATTAATCTAAACGGTCACATTAGAAAAAATATACTAATTTAAAACTAAGCTACATGAATTCTAATTACACTAAACTTAGAAACAACCAAGTTAGTTAATTCTAACAAGTTTTAGCTATTTGATTAATCTAAACAACTTTCCAATAAATCAATTTTTAATCAAACCACAAAATTACAAAATACCAAAAGCATAAAACTCAAATCCGCCCAAACATGATAACAAGAACATCCAAAATATATATCATTATATCTAGTAGCGAGTCACAATAATATTAAACAAGTGCAACAACTAAACCAGTTTTGATGGCACTTAAAGGCAATGGCTGAAGCAAACAACAACTGAAAAAAAGTGAAGGAATCATTGTCGCAAAGTTTTGATATTAGTACAACGACCACAACGCAATTGATGGCTATAACTAAGGGCTGATCGGCAAACACACAGCAGGCTAAAACAACAAGAAAATGAAGCTAATCGACACTCAAACAGCAGGCAACACATTTAGATGGCAACCGGTGCGTGGTTGGGCAACAAAATTGAAGCAAATTAAATAGCAAGTCAGTAACGAAAGTAACCAATAGCAAAATAGTAAACACGCATACACCATTCACAATTGAATTGAATCCCACACCTCGATTACAATCCGTAGAGCACTAATAATTGACCGGAGCACCACTACAAACTCGGATTCATCTCGATTCCTTCCCAATATGCAACTCGGACATGATAAACATACAACAAGATTTTTAAAATCAGCCAATGAAACCTCTATGGCATTCAGCCAACAGAGATCAAGAAGGAAAACGAAATCTAATTGATTGGATCAACTTACGCTACACCGATTTGAAGATCTGTATTAACAGTCGATCAACAAAAATGAATGCCCACTAACCAAGCTAAGAGGGTTCGGCCAAGGGGTGAGAATATGTACAAAATCAGCCGCAGAATAAGAGAAATAATGATGACAAGATGAGACTTAGATGGGGCCGCAATGCAGAAATTATGAGAGCAACAAAAGCTTCAATGTGCGACAATGAGAGAAGGAAAAATGGACAGCAATGGAGAATAAAAAATGGCAGCAACTTATGAAAAAATATTGATATTATAAAGGCAAGGATTCAGCCAAATCAAGCAGAGAAGTGGAAGGCAAAAGGGCGACACAAACACACTAACTCTTTACCACTGTGCCAATTCCTCATTATTTTCATAAACACTTGAACAAAACCTTAAAAATTAGAGCAAGATAACTCTTTGTTCATTAATCTGATTTCTTCCGACCCGATTTTTGAGATGTGACATGAAAATTTCATATATCCTTTTGAGAAATGCCATAGTATATATTACATCTTTCATTTTATCCAAAAAAAAAAATTCCATACCACAAATTTTCACTTTTACAAATTGTTTTTTTATTAACAACCAAAAATCTATCATTATAAAATTTTGGGTTGTATTGAGTGTCCCTATTACCCCTTAATGTTCTAAGACAAACCCCTAATGTCTTATTAAAATTTAGGTTGGTTTGATCCTATATCAATTATTAGGTACAATGAAGAAAGATCAATAGCACAATAAATATGTAGCCAACATTATCCAATATTAGTACACGTATAAATCAATTTAAACTTGACAAAATATTATTAGATACTTTTATAGACATTGTACATGTCACTAATATTAAGTTTAGCATTGTTTTTTAGAGTTTAGAAAAGTGATTTTGAAAAGTACTTTTTAAAAATTTGGTTTAATATTTAAGTGTTTAGTATGGCTGTTAAAAAATACTTTTGAGAAATAAAATGTTCATTTTAGACATGTGTTATAAAGTAATAAATAAACATTTAAATAATGTTCAAATTAGTTAATATTATGATATTTTAATAAGAATATAGAAAAATAATTTATTATAATTTGTTGTTAATATTTTAATATATGAAAAAAAAATTAAATATTTTTAAGCAATTAATTAAAAAAGAGAAAATACCATGTGTCGGAGGGGTGAAAACGTAATTGAACTGTCAAAAGTGCTTTTGGGATGAAAAAGCTAAAAATTTTAATTTCTCCATTTGAGGAAAAGTACTTTTGAAAAGCTAAAAATTTCCTTCAAAAATTACTTGTTTAGCATTACTTATTAAAAGTACTTCTAAAAAGTACTACTAAACAAAGCCTTAGTTACAAGTGTAAAAGTAAATATTATTGTTTAATTGTTCTATAAGACAATTTTTGTGTTGACAAACCAATGAATCTAAAGTACGCTAAAAGTGTAGTAGACTTATTGGTGTAAAAAAATTACTTGAAAAAAAAAGGAGAAATGGAAGAAAATATTTTAAAATGAAACTTTAAAAGTTTTCAATGATTTTGAAAGTTTGTTGATTTTTTGTGGTACCCCTCACATGTCCTGTCGATCAATACGAATGGGAGATATTACGGTGATAATTTCAAAATTCATACAAAATTTGGAACTTTTATAAAAGCATTTCTTTAACAATATAATTTTTGTACTTCAAGTCATTTTAAAAACTTTTAGAAGATTTTATATTCAATTTAAAGTCACTTGGGTTAATGAATGCTCATGAAAAAACATTTGTGGCGTAAACTAGTTTACAGTATTCTTCGATTTAAATCAAGGTAATTCGAGTTGAGAAAAGTAAGAGTTTTACCCTAATTTAAGACTTTAAACAATTTAAATAAAATCATTTTGAATGCCTTAAAATCATCTTAGAATCATATAGAAATTTTTCGTGGGTGGTCTAAGGTGTTCGAGGTCAATCCTGAGCCTCGAAGAGGTCAAAACACCCAAAACAGTGCAAAGGCCTTGTTTGAGCAATAAGGTATCAGTATATTGGGCATAGGTATCGATATCTTGTGCCCTGAAGATGAAAATATGTTTAAAAACATCCCAAAAATATCGTCAAACATCATCAAACTATACCCAATGGTTCCAATTGTTAGATTATACAAGAAGAGTATAATCTTGATATTATTCAAAACCAACTCATCTCATATACACATACAGTACTGAATATATAGGATAGCTGGTATAGTAGTTAGCTGACTATAACTGACACTAACTACTAACCATCTTAACTACCAGTAACCACCAGTACATCTATACTATTATTCTCCTGGTTCCTCAACATTTTTAACTACACTATCTTCAGTGGCTGAATTCAATTGCAACACACACAGATCTGAACGTGCAGGTATAAACTGTCGAGGAGGTAATGGTTTTGTAAGCACATCTGCCACCTGCTTATCAGCTGGAACATAGTTAACTTGTAGACTTCCATCGAGAACCCTTTCTCTAACAAAATGATGATCTATCTCAACATGCTTCATCCTAGCATGATGAACAGGATTAGCTGCCATTGACATAGTGGAGGTGTTATCACACCATACTACAGGTGTTTTTTGCAACTCAACTCCAGTTTCAGACAGTAATTGCTTGACCCAAAGCAGTTTTGACACACAGTTGGCAAGGCTGCGATATTCTATCTTAGAAGTCGAACACGAGACAACTGCCTACTTCTTTGAAGACCAGGTCACTAAATTAGGACCAAGGAAGACACAATATCCAGATGTTGATCGTCTGTCATCAGTTGATGAGGCCCAGTCAGCATCAGAAAATGCAGACAGCTCAGTATCACCAGTCATAAAGAATAAACCATAATGCATGGTACCCTGTAAATACCGCAACACTCTTTTTACTGCCTTCCAATGCAAATCTGTAGGAGCATTCATAAATTGGCTTAATTTGTTGACACCAAATGCGATATCTGGTTTGGTAACACAGACATATTGCAACATGCCTATGATGCTTCCATACAACTGACCATCTTCAAACAAGCCACCACCTTCTGTTACTAATTTAGGTGTGCCTACCATAGGTGTAGGAGTTGATGCAGCATTTGTCATAGAAGATTTCTGAAGCAATTCTGCTATGTACTTTCTCTGATTGAGAAAAATTCCTTTATCAGACCTTTGAACCTCAATGCCTAAGAAGTAATGTAACTGCCCCATATCTTTGAGAGCAAACTTACTATGCAACTGTCTAATCACATTATCAATATCTGAAGAAGAGTCACCAGTCAAAATTATGTCATCCACATAAGCCATTAAAAACATGCAACTCCCTTCACTTCTACGAATGAACAAGGAAGAGTCAGCTTTGGAAGCCATAAAACCAAGCTGATCAACCATGTATCTCCTAAGTGTTTGAAACCATGCCCTTGGTGCTTATCTAAGACCATATAAGGCCCTATTTAGCCTACACACCAGCTTCTCCCTATTAACTCCTTGTACTTCAAAACCTGGTGGTTGATTCATATATATCTCTTCCTCTAAGGCCCCATTAAGGAAGGCATTGTTAACATCTACTTGCCTTAAGGCTAGCCTCTCATCACAGCAATAGCAAGCATCACTCTCACAATAGCAGCTCGAACAACAAGACTGAATGTGTCATAGAAGTCTGAACCAGCATGTTGAGAAAAACCCTTTCCTACCAGTCGAGCCTTGTACCTTTCTATAATCCCATCAGACCTCTTTTTCACCTTAAACAGTCATTTACATTCAACTGGCTTCCTAGAGGCAGGAAGATCACACAAAGTCCACGTCCCATTTTTATGCAAAGCAGTCAATTCATCATGTATAGCAGCACTCCAATGCTCAGATTTCATAACCTCATGGATGCTAGCAGGCTCTGTATTTGACAAGTTAGTAACCCCACTAAGGAAAACTCTAGGCTTGAAAGTACCAACTTTACTTCTAGTTACCATGGGATGTCTATTTACAAGAGCAAGATTTCCTGGTGATTGACTGATAGGTAAGGTTGAAGGATAAGATTCTGCAGGTAAAGAAGAATCTGAAATAGATACATTTTGTACAGGTTGAGGAGATGAAGTTAGAGACCCTATACTATGTTGTGCTAACTGTGAAGAAGATGCAACTTGCTCAGACACATTTTTTTGTTTTGCACCAGACAGAACAAGAAGTTTGGAGCTTGTAGTTTGACAAGGAGACTGTGACTTAGACACAGATGAGCACATAGTCTCAAAAGGAAAGTTTTACTCATGAAAAGTAACTTGTCTAGAGACATATATTCTACCAAGGTTATCTCTACACTTGTACCCTTAATGCTGTAAGGAATACCCTAAAAAGGTACAAGGGACAGATCTAAACTGCAGTTTATGTTTATTGTAAAGTCTAAGATTAGGAAAGCATAAGCAACCAAAAGTTCTTAAGGACATATAATCAGGTTTTTCATGAAATAATGTTTCATAGGGAGATTTAAAACATAAAGGAGAGGAGGGTAACCTTTTTATCAAATATATTGCACTGCAAAAAGTATCAGTCCAGAAGGACAAGGGCATCGATGCATGAGCCAACATGGACAGTCCACTTTCAACAATTTGTCTATGCTTCCTCCCTACCAACCCATTTTGTTCTGATGTGTATGGATAAGAGAGTCTATGAGTAATCCCTTTCTGTGCCAAATATACTTTCAATGCCTGAAATTCACCCCCACCATCCGATTGTAACACTTTAAGCTTACACCGAAGAGCTCTCTCAACTTGAAGTAGAAATTGTGAAAACACCATTGCAACATCTGATTTCCTCTTCAAAAAATAAACCCAAGTAAATCGTGAGAAGGCATCTGTAAAGGCCACATAATACAGGAATCCATTTGATGACATTGGTGCAGGGCCCCAAACATCAGCTGCAACCAGTTGCAAAGGAGCAGTATAGGTTGTTTCAGACACAAGAAAAGGAAGTTTATGCTCTTTTCCAAGATGGCATGAAACACATTTAAGAGAATTTTTATTATCAGTAAACGACAAGTTACAATGATGTAAAGCTTTTTTTAATGTGGCTAGACAAGGGTGTCCTAGCCTAGAATGCACACGTGTAAAGGAATAGCCACACTAGAATTATTACATTGAGCACTAGTACCAGCAACTTTCTTGACTTCATTTCTCAGCTGTAACTTGTACAGTCCATTTTCCAAATCGCCTTTCAACAATATCTCCTTAGTTGCCAAGTCTCAAACCAAGCAGTAAGTAGGAAAGAACTCAAAGTAGACCTGATTATCCTTTGAAAATTTCGAAACAGACATTAGATTCTTGGTAATTTTTGGTACAAGCAATAAAGACTTCATAATCAACGATTTTGATTTAGTAGCAATAGAAGCATGACCAGTAGAAACAATAGGAAGAGCCATACCATTTCCTACCAACACCTTACCTGGTCCAACATAGGAATTGCCTTCAACCATTGCACTAGGAGAGTTGGTCAAATGGTGAGTTGCCCCAGAATTAGGATACCACGAGTTATCTCCTAAAACATCTGGTATAGCCATGCATGCCTGTGGTTGAACACCACCAGGAACAGTATTGGACCAAATCAGTAACCCTGTATAGGACCTGAAGAAGCAGTAATCTGAGAACCCCCAACCACCATGTTCACTGATGGAGGCCTATAACCAACACTTTTATAAGAACTATTAAATCTATGAAAACAATGATCTACAAGATGCCTAATCTTGCCACATAACTGATATTGAAACCTGCTGTTAGAAGATCTTCCATGACCACGACCCCGATGACTAACCGATGCAGTTAGTCGATATATAGGAACAGCACCTGCCTGATCTTGCTGGCTTGTAACCAAATTCGCAGAACTTGCAACGTCTACTGTAGTTGCTTGTTGCCTTACTTCAGCATCAAAAAGCATGGTCGAGACAGCTTGAACCCCATAGAGCACTAGACTGGCTATTATTACTGTGATGATTGCCTCAAACTCAGTAGACAAACCATTCAAGATTGCAGTAACATGCTCATGCTCAGTAATTACTTCACCACAACTTGCAAGATTGTCATAAAAACTCTTTATTTTCATCAAGAACTCTTGCATGGACAAATCACCTTTTTTTTGAGAGTGTAATGCTCTTCTAAAAAACATTAATCTTGAGGTTATTTGGCTACCATAAACAACAACCAATTTATCCCAAATTAAAGCACTAGAATCCATACCTAATAGATGTGGCAGCACTCCCTGACTGATAGAGGACAACAACCAAGATGCAAGAGCATTATATTGTTGCTCATACACCACATAATCAGGATTTTCTTGAACCTCTCCATTATTAGCAGTAATCGTGACTGGCGGAGTAGGAATTCTACCATCAAGAAACTTCTGAAGTTTGTGCATCTTGATGGCAAGCAACACTTGTTGCTTCCACAACAAATAGTTCGAATCATCAAGCAAAATAGTCAACTTCTTCGTCGCAAAAAACCTACTATCTAACACTCCATCAGCAGGATTGGTAACACTCGTTGCTGGCATTGTTGTAGACATCTCTGAAGTCATCATGCACAGATCACAATTCACAAAACTTTAACTAAGATCTTAGCTAATTGATACCATGTTAGATTATACAAGAAGAGTATAATCTTGATATTATTCAAAACCAACTCATCTCATATACACATACAGTACTGAATATATAGGATAGCTGGTATAGTAGTTAGTTGACTATAACTGACACTAACTACTAACCATCTTAACTACCAGTAACCACCAGTACATCTATACTATTACCAATCATTTAAAAACGTTTTCAAATCATATTTAAACACAATTTTAAATCATGTTCAAATCAATTTATAACTCAAAGATTTTTTAATCATACAAAAATTTACAAATAACACTTAACTTTACCAATCCAAATACCTGCAAATTCTTATAATAGTCTAAATCTCTATGTACATGCCAAATTTACAAGTAATAATTACAACCTCAAAATCTCGAATGGAGATACGATGCTCCTAATCCTAAACCACATCTTCTTGAGAAATTTAATTCCTACGCATTTAAACAACTAACGAGTGAACTCAATGAAATCAGTAAATACACAAAAATAATCATACTAATCCTATCCATTATTAATCTTGAGCCCCTTAGCCATAATTGTTTCAAGGTTTACTCATTTCACAATTAATGTATCAAATGGATTCATTTCTTTTAATAGAGTCTTAAGGGCTTAACTTACCCTTTTAATAGTTTATTAGCCAATCATATTATGAAGATTCATATTTGGAATTCCTATTGAGGGTCCAATTAATCTTTAATCAAATGTTTATCCTCTTTTATTGGACTTGTTCATGGGCCGGGTTATTCGTCTAAGCCCGAAGGTCCGTTCAAAATTTGGAAGGGTTTGGGAAAAATATTAGGCTCAAAAATAGGCTTGGGTAAAATAAAAAGACTCGTTTAAAATATGGGTCAAGCTCAAGTTTGAACATTCAAGGTCCGAACTTGGCCTGGGCCGACCCATTTTAAGCTTATAATAACTTGTATTATGTAATTTAAAACACATAAAAAATAAACTTATACTAAATATATAATACTACTCTAATGTAAACATTAAAATAATATTAAGATGACTATATAAAAAATTTCTATAAAAAAAATATTAAATATTAAAATAATTAAAAAATAAAAAAATAATATGGACATGCCTAAAATGAGCTTGGATTAGTTTTTTGTAAATATGGGTGAGTTTGGGCAAAATTTTAGGCTTAGATTTCGGGTCGAATCGGGCTTGGTTAAACATAAAATATGTTAATATCATGCTTAGACTCGACCCGGCTCAAATCTGACTCGATCCATGAGCACATCTAATTTTATATAATATATTCTGAATTAAATAAAATATATTTTAAAATAAAATTATAATACGTTTTATTTTAAATAATATTAACGTAAAATGTTATAAGATTATCATAATTATATCAATGATAAGTAAAATACATCATTTATATTATATCTTATTATAAGATCTTAAAATAGTTTCTGTTTGGATTAATCTAATAAACAAATCATTGTAGCTTTGTATGGAATTTTTTTTTCATAAGTTGACTTAAATCTCTAACCTATGAAATTGAAGAATTGTATAACCATGATAATAAAACAAAATAATATTTTATAATATAATGTATAGAACAATGTCTTATTTTATTTAAATAATTGTGGACTGTTACACTAATTATGAAAATTGACTTGGATTATTCTTAAAAAAAAGACTCGGATTAATCATATGCTCGGAGCTAGTAGAGGACTAGAGTTATGAAGAGGATTTGATCCTCTCAGAGTTTCTCTCTTCACGATGACATTAAAACTAGTAGGTGCTTACGGAGGATTAGAATTATGAAGAGGATTTGGTCCTCAAGGAGTTTCTCTCTTCACAATGATATTTAAACTACTAGGTGCCTGCGGAGGATTAGAATTATGAAGAGGATTTGGTCCTTCCGGAGTTTCTCTCTTCGCAATGACATTAAAACCATTAGGAGCTTGCGGAGGATTAGAATTATGAAGAGGATTTGGTCCTCCTAGAGTTTCTCTCTTCACGATGATGTTTAAACCACTAGGTGCCTGCGGATGATTAGAATTATGAAGAGGATTTGGTCCTCCCGGAGTTTCCCTCTTCACAATGACATTAAAACCACTAGGTGCTTGTGGAGGATTAGAATTATGAAGAGGATTTGATCCTCCCGGAGTTTCTTACTTCACGATGACATTAAAAGCACTAGGTGCCTGCGGAGGATTAGAATTGTGAAGAGGATTTGGCCCTCCCGGAGTTTCTCGCTTCACGATGACATTAAAACTACTAGGTGCTTGCGGAGGATTAGAATTATGAAGAGGATTTGGTCCTCCTCCCGGAGTTTCTCGCTTCACGATAACATTAAAACCACTAGGTGCCTGTAGAGGATTAGAATTGTGAAGAGGATTTGGCCCTCCTGGAGTTTCTCGCTTCACGATGACATTAAAACTACTAGGTGCTTGCGGAGGATTAGAATTATGAAGAGGATTTGGTCCTCCCGGAGTTTCTCGCTTCACGATGACATTAAAACCACTAGGTGCCTGCGGAGGATTAGAATTATGAAGAGGATTTGGCCCTCCTGGAGTTTCTCGCTTCACGATGACATTAAAACCACTAGGTGCCTGCGGAGGATTAGAATTGTGAAGAGGATTTGGCCCTCCCGGAGTTTCTCGCTTCACGATGACATTAAAACCACTAGGTGCCTGTGGAGGATTAGAATTATGAAGATGATTTGGTCCTCCTAAAGTTTCTCTCCCCACGATGACATTTTTAATGGCAGAATGATCATGAAGAGGATTGGATCTTCCGAGTGTTAAAATCTTTCGAAATTTTAAACTATGAAATTTTTGTGCTTTAGAAGCCATGAGTAACATAGACAAAATTATGAAAATCAACAACGACTCAATTTTAATAGTCATTTTTAGTTTAAAGGAAAAATGGGTTATGATAAGAAAGATAGTCTAGTACATCATATTTATAGCAAATTTTCACTTAGAATCTCACTATTTAATAGCACTGATATCTAATGATAATGATTTTTAGATATAATTTCTATTTACTTCAAATGTTTCCATAAATTATTTATCTAAAATTTATGAAAATATTTGATGTTCCTATTCTGTAATATTTCCTTAAAATAATTCATTCATTCATTTATGAAAAATAATATTTGTTCTCTTTTATGAAAATATTAAAATTCTTTCATCAATTTTAATTAACAACACCTACACCCATATTTTTCTTTTCCTTTTTTCTGACATAAAATTGGAAATTTATAAACAAATTTGGGGTGTATTTAAAAAGTTTGATTCCAAAAAATGATTTTAGTTAAAAAAATATATTTTAAATATATAATCATATAAATTCACAAAAAATTCTTTAATAAAAAATCTTAAGTGAATTTATAATTACATATATATATTTTTGAATAATTACATATATTTTTTATTAGTAAAAATTCCAAATAGAATATAGAGAAATCACTTTAATTTTCACTTTTCTCAAAATGCATTAAATAAGCATTAGATAAGTCTAAAATTTAGTTTAATAAAATATTTAAGGTTAATAATAAATTTAATCCTTAAATTTACATTTTTCATTTTTAATTTTTATCAATTTAATTTTTAATTTTTTTAGCTAAATTCAATTTCAACCTTGCAAATGAGTCATATTTACCTATCATTAGATCTGATCATGGGCCGGGCCACCCGCTCCGACCCGAAGGGTCGCCCGAAAAATGAGAGGGTTTGGACAAAAATATAAGCCCGAAAAATGGGTTTGGACAAAAAATGAGGCCCATTTTCTAAATGGATCGGGCCTTGGGTATGATTTTTTGGCCCGAACCCAGCTCGGCCCGGCCCGGCCCAAATAAATTAACCATTTTTAATAAAAAAACTATATTGTTGTTTTGGTGTTTTTTTTACTGTTTTGGTTGATTTTTTTTACTGTTTTTGAGTTGTTTTTTATTGTTTTGATTGCTATTTTTGTATTATTTTTCTGTTATTTTTGTTGTTGTTTTTATTGTTATTTTTGTTGTTTTTAATGTTGTTTTACTGTTATTTTTGCTGCTGTTTTTGTTATTAATTTTTGTTGTTTTGATGTTATTTTTTATGCGTTTTTACTATTGTTTCACTGTCTTTTTAAATATTATTTGAATATTGTAGAACTTACGTTTTATTGTTAATTTTTTTACTAATTTAGTTACAACTATCTTAATATAATTTTTTAATGTATTTTAAATTTATTTATTTTTAATGTTTGTTTTAATGTTTTTAAGTGTATTTGATATATTATATATTTTTTAAATTTATTGTATGTAATAAAATAATATAAAAAATTAATATGGGTTGGGCCAGGTCGGGCTCGGGTTTGACTATTATAATTCGGGTCGGGTTTGGATGAAATTTTAGGTCCATTTTTCGGGCCGGGCCAGGCTTGGGCTTAGCAATTGGATCTAAAATTTTATTGAAGCCCGGCCCGAACCCGACCCGGGCCGACCCACGATCAGCTCTACCTATCATCCGTTGAATTTTTAAATATTGCAAGTAGGGCTAATAATGTGTAATAATTTCACTTTACACACCTTTAGCTTAGTTCATACAATCAGTGGCAGAGCTAAGGGAGGCAAGCAGGGGCCTCGACCTCCCTAAAATGGAAATTTTTTTATTTAAGCCCTTTATAAATTATAAAATTTTAAACTAGTAATGGTAAAATTGTACTTTGCCACCCAAAAAATAATAAAAATTTGATTTAATCATTTAAAAATTATGAAAATATAGCCTATTAAAATGGTGAAATTACATTTTTACTACCGTGAAAATTTACAATTTAATTCCACCCCAAAAAAATTTCACCTTATGAAAAAAATTGCCAACAGAGGATTATGAAGATATAGTCTATTAACTTGGTGTCAATATAACTTTGTGAGATGACGGTGTCTAACTCCTAAATCGGAAAAACAACAAATATCATATTGAAGGTTTTAAAATGCAAGTTCGAATCTCATGACTCTTTACCGAATTATTTATCAGCCTAAAGCTAGATGGCAAATTTAGCTACTCATGAAATTTATTTATTTTTTAATATATTGGTGTGATTACATGGTAATATTTGTTCATATTTTCTTAACCCTTTGACAACGCACACACACCTTGCACATATAGACGCTCGAACTCGAGACCCGTAAGATAAACAACATATTCTTTTCCACTGGAGCCACTTGTTGGGTTCAATTTAATTTAATATTAAAGAGTTGTTTAAAATAACTTAAGAGATAAAGTACTAGTAAATTAAAGTATTATCCTAAAAGAAATTTTAAAGTAATATTTTTACAAATAAATATTCTAAATAAAGTTCTAAAAAAATTATTGTGATCCTTCAACTGGTTCTTCAGCCCAAACCTTTTATGTCAGTCCAGTTTTTAAAATTTTCAACTGTGCACGTAATAATAAAAATCAAGTAATAAACTTAAAATTAGTGACATCTCATTCAAAAATTAAGCAAAATTAAGTATAATAAATATGTAAATTGAGTCTATTATCAGTTTCTCTCTTCACATCAATATTAAACCACCAGATGCTTGTGAAGGATTACAGTTATGAAGAAGATTCGACGAATAATTATTTTTAAATATAATTTCCATTTACTTATAATGTTTCCATAAAGTAATTATCTAAAATTCATGGAAATATTTGATGTTCCTTTTTTGTAACATTTTCTTAAAATAATTCATTTATTCATTTAAGAAAATAATATTTGATGTTTACTTTTATGAAAAATTACAATTCATTCATCAATTTTAATTAGCAAAACTTACACTTTGTTTATGGGTCGGGTCATCCGTCTAGACTCGAAGGCCCATCCGAAATTTGTGGCAAAGAGAAGAAAAAATTTTCACTTATTTTGAAGAAGTCTTATTTTTTACAAGAATTTTTACTCATCTTTCTAATTGCATATATAAATTTACACTAATATTTTTATATTATATTTGATTATTGTAATACATGTGTAATAAATAAATTTTTTACTCACATTATTACATGAGCAATAGAATGAGTAATTAGTCTTTTAACTTGTTAAACTTTTAACACATTTCACGCTAGAATGCATTTTTCAATTTAAAATCATAAGCAAATTATATTATAGTAAACACTCAGTAAGTAAATGACTCGGTTACACAACTCCATCCAAAACACATCAAGAAGAACATAGTGCTAGGTACCATATCACATTCGTCCAAACACAAACCAAATTGCACATAAGTGCATCCATACAAACACAACCAAAGTGCATGTAATATGTGTAAAGCCCGAAAACAAACAGAACTCCAGATATAAAATTTCATGTACACATCAATCTCATTGACATGCCAATTGTATCATAATTATTTCACTAAGTTTTAATCAATCAAGATGATTAACCTTTTTAATCAAGGGTTATTAAGCCATAACTTTTCAAATCACTTATTTTTAACATTTTAATTCATAGAATTTGTACATACATTACGATATCATTTTCATAATGATTCCATAATTTATACATTTTTCCATAATCATAGAAGCTTAAGATAAATATGAGTATCCAAGGGTATGCATTTTTATTTAATTTCGAGCTTTCAAACACTTGATTACAACCTCAAGCAAGCCTGAAATTCCATTTATCAATGTTTCTTCAATTTTTCATATACAAAAATAGAATAAAAAAAATCAACACATGAGCTTTTCAAGCTTTCCTGAAACAACCATACTGAAATATCAAATTAGGAAGGTTAGAAAAACGCCATTCTTACTTTTATGAAGCTTTCTCTCTCTAGCTTTCATTTTCTACATGATTTTAATAAAAAAAATAAGTGGAAATTTATGGTTGGATTTGAAAGAAAATAAGAAAAGAAATGAGAAAAGAACTCTCTTCAAGGAAGGGTGGATGACAGGGGTGGGGGTGGGGGTGGGGGTGGGAGAAATGAACACCTTCATCTCTTCTTTCTTTCTTTTATTCTAATTTGACTAGTCTAAGTAAAACAAAATTTAAATTGTTGAATTATGACTTCTATTTCAAGTCAAATTTGAGAAATAATCTTTCAATTAAACAGAGTTTAATTGTTTCAATTAAACTTTGTTTATTTGTTTGAGTCAAACTCTTATTAGTGTTGATTATTTTATTATTATTTGACCTAGAAATTTAGCTTATAAATAAGCTCTTTTACAACCTTAAAAAATACACTCATGATATATACCCATTAAAGTTGAGAACTCCTAACACTTTTGGAGAATTTAGTATTTACGTTTTAAGGGTTCTTTGTTTTCGGGTTTTTCGAGGTTTAGTTTTCTATTTCCATCTTTTGTACTCTTCATTCTTTTGCCATTATAGTAAAATTATCTTTGCCCGTGGTTTTTTATCCTCTTTGGAGGCGTTTTTTCACGTTAAATTTGTGTGTTCAATTTTTTAATTTCTTCCGCTATTTTTAACTTGTTCGTTGCTTAATCGGATTGATCCTCAACACAAATGAATGATCCACCTTGTTTCATAGTTATAAAATGACCATCAAATTTTCTTACACATGTAAAATAAATTTATAAATTTTCAATATAATTCTCATGAGTCTCATAATATCCTTTAATGGGGAATTTGCACTTTTAGCCTTTCTCTTATCACTTTACTTAATTATTATCAAATATGATACTTAACACATTAAATTTTGGCATAGTATAAAAATAACCCCTAATATTTGGTTATTTGATCACTTTGGCCCTTTATATTTTTTGGAGCACTTTAACACCTAACTTTTTTGGGTCTAATTGATCTATTTTTAACGGACATACTGACGTGGCCGTTAATTGACTAACGATCAATATTAACCACTGACGTGGCCGTTAATTGACTAACGATCAACATTAACCACTGACGTGACTGTCCAAATGTAATTAAATGCTGATGTGACATTATTTTATCTTATATGTTACGTCAGCAAATGATTTTAAAATCACCATCACCATCACCATCACCATCATCATCATCATCCTCATTCCTCATCATCATCATCATCATCATCGTTCCTCATCCTTTTTTGGTTTTTGAAACATGTTCTTAAAATTATTTTAAAATCATCATCATCACCACTGCTTCTTCTGCTCCATTGTTTTTTTTCATCATTGTTGTCTCCATTGTGAAGCTTCAAGATCTCGATAGAGTTGCTCTCGCAAGCTAGTACTCCATTCAAAAAAGTTAGATTGACAATCTAAAATCCAAACCCAAACCTATATCATCTCCATCCTCATCTCAAAAATTCAAACTCAAACCCAAACCCAACAATCTAAAACACAAAGAAAGAGCAAAAGAATAAAAAACCCATATCTTATTCCATAAAACTTTTTTTCTTCCTTTTTATTGTAGTAGTCATTGATATTAAATCCTTATTTTTCCAGATCTGAACCCAAAAGAAAATGGCAAAAAAGAACCCAAAGATAAATATATTTTTTATACAAAAAAAGTAGAAGAAACATAGAGTAAAAACTAAGAAAATCACTTCGAAAATAGAAGCGATTTTGAAAAGCAAATCGTCAATGAAAGAAAAGTGATCTATGTTTAGTCTCTTCCACTTGAAAGCTGACCCTAAAACATACTTTCACGTCCATGATTATTTTTTCAGTAGTGTTTTGAATATTCCCCGTATCTTCTTCCTTCAACTCTCTATGTTTTCAAGTGTTGTTTCAATGGGGTATCACAAAAGGTTGAGAATTGTCTCTAGAATTTTAAAAGACAAGGGTTCATTAATCAAAACAACTTTACCAATGAAGCACCACAAAGCTTTCGCTCTTTGCGTCATTCTACATGCCACCACCCATGGATCCTCTGTTCCCCTATCAGATAACCGAATCGTCGTCGTTATAGGCCTCGGTCATGGCTCACGTTTCATAGCATGCACTTGTATACAAGCCGTCATGGACCGTCTACATCGCACCAAAGATTCATTGGTCGCTCTCAAATTTCTCTACACAATCCATAACATAATAAACAAAGGTTCCTTCATCTTGAAAGATCAGCTCGTGATTTACCCTTCTTTCGATGGTTGAAATTTTCTCAACTTGTAGACATTCCAAGACGGTTCCAATTCAGAAGCATGAGAAATGTCGACCGTGATTTTTTTTAATCTTTGACTGAAGAAGAAAGATGGTGGTTTTTTTTTGTTTGAAATGTGGTAGGAAACAAGAAAGGAAGGAAAAAAAACAAGAGTTGGGAGAAGAAATTAGGGTTTTTTATTATTTTTTTAAAATAGTTTTAAAATAATTTACTGACGTGACATATAAGATAAAATAGTGTCATGTCAACATTTAATTACATTTGAACTACCATGTCAGTGATTAATGTTGATCGTTAGTCAACTAACTTCCATGTCAGCATGTTCTTTAAAAATAGATAAGTTTGATAAAGAAAAAATGTTAGATGTTAAAGTGTTCCAAAAAAACATAAAGGGCCAAAGTGAAAAAACAACTAAATGTTAAGGGCTATTTTTGGCATTATACCTTAAATTTTCCACGTAACATCATAAAGATTCATAATATTGTCTAACCATGCAAAAATTGTACTTTAATCTTTTCAGGCAAAAAATGGAAAATTATAATTTGATCCTTGTACTTCTTATTTTATTCAAATTAGTCCAAACTCGCTTTTCTTGTTAAAAATAAAAATACATTTCCTATGTCATCTTGACATCAAAAAATCATTATAAATCTATAATTTCTCTCATTCATCACTTTACACTTTAGTCATCGTACCTTTCTAACTTTTCAATTTAATCCTTTGTTCCCACATTTTCGTATCCAAAATTTACTTCATTGATTACTAACCATAAATCATTATAATTCCTTAAAAAAAATTCTTTATTGATCTCTTTTTCAAATTTTATCAAAATTTCATTGTAGCGAGTCTCAGACCAACGTCAAATATTGTGCCAAAAATTTTATGGTGTTGAACTTTGCCTTCCAATTGCAAGTTCAAATGCAAATGACCTTACTATCTGATTAAAAAATATGAATAGACAAAGAAGCTTATTACATAGTTCGAAAACTTTATATGTTTGTGTGACCTTATCCAAAGAGTAAATCCACTATCAATTTGCAATACAAAACGTGATTTAAGTTCAACTCAGTCACCAAGTTATTATCTCACTTCTATACATTAACTAGTCTCTCCACTAAAACCTTCCCCTTGAAAGTTTAGTTACAAACTGAATAAGCATATGAATTTGTTTACAACAATTATACACTAAACTAAGTTCCTCACATTAATAAGTTACGTGCTCTCAATCTCATATATGAATAATAAACAAGCCTCTTTTAAATAAACATTTAAGGCTTGTGAAAACTCCAATCAATGTAAATTTCAATCTCCTTAAATTTTAGGGTTTTTTATACTAATAAAATAAATAAATAAATAAATATCAGAATAGGATAAGGGGATAATATTTACGAGAATAGACAAATGAAATAGTGAAATATCGATGCCGCCTGACCAATCGGCGGCACCAGACTAAAATGTGTTGATCTAAAAATTTTAGGGACCTTATATGAAATTTTCCATTTTAATTGATAGGTGAAAATGTCATGCAACACCAAACTTTTAAAGGGTAAATTGCACCCTAAACCCCTTATTTATTATTAATTTTTATTCTCTTTTAACACCCCAAATAGATTGACCTCTTATCAATTAGTTTAGAAAGTTTCCTACCAAAAATATTTTTGTAAGTAAGCCGATTCCAACTCGAAATAAATTTTTTTTTTTAAAAAAATAAAATTTATTTCGAGTTGGAATCGACTTAGTTATAAAAATACTTTTTGGTAAAAAAAACTTTTTAAATTAATTGATAAGAGGTCAATCTATTTTTTGTGTTAAAAGAAAATAAAAAATAATAATAAATAAGGGGTTTAGGGTACAATTTACCCTTTAAAATAATCTTTTGAAGAAAATGAATTTAATCTATTGAAGAAACTCAATCACATTAAAAGTGTTCAAAGAATCATTCTATACTTGTTTTCCTTCATGTTTTATCTCAATAAATGCCCCTAAAATTCCTCAAATATGAGCAATTAAAGAACCCAAAGTTTTATGGTCAAACAACCATATATTATAAATTACATAATAAGCCAGATTTAAGTTAAGTTGCGATTAGAGTTGCATTTGGATAGTGTAACATGTACTAACAAATTATTCCGAAGAGGTCAAAAGTAATACAAATCAATGAAGAAATGATTTTTTTTAGTGAATTATAAGGAGAGATTAAAACCTTAACAACAACGTGATTGAAGCAATTCAAACTCAAATCACACTTAAGACAATGAACACTTTTAACTATCAGACCAATACACAAGATTCGAGGAAGAAATAAAATTGTTATTAAAAATGTGTTTGGACATGTAATTACTGTTGGAAGCGTAGTGGGCACTTGATAAACTTTATAACTCGTACGATATTATTAATACGAAACGAAATATAATTACATTAAGAACACTAACTGCAGCTAATTTTACAAGCACCACTAACTAAAGCTTTTCAAAGCTTTCTTCTATCTTTCCTATTTTCTAACTCCACTCATACTCATTCAAAAAACTAACAATACATATATAAAGGATAGTAAACCGCCTTAATTGCTGTCACTTGTTGCTAATTTTTTACATTTGCTTGATCATTTTTCTGCCATGCATTTCTTGCTAATGATTCAAGTTTTGGCACTTTAAAATGCTGCCACTTCATCTTTATATCACAGCCTTAATCTTTCTAAATTGCTAAGCATTTATGTGCTGCCATACACGTTTTGCTGCTGCCATATATTCTTTAGCTGCTGCCAAGTGTTACTTTCATTACCAAACTTTTGCCACATTTAAAATCAAGTTTGATTCTAACAATCCCCCTCAAACATGATTTTTTAGTCCGAGCTTATCTTTAAGTTTATTGAATAGTTCTGCTTTTAAAGGTTTCGTAAAAATATCTACTAATTGATCTTCAGTTCGGCAATGGATTAACTCCAAATTTTTGTTCTTCACCTACTTTCGTATAAAGTGATATTTTGTATCAATATGCTTGCTTCGACTATGGGAGACTGGATTCTTAGCAAGAGAAATTGTGGACTTGTTGTCGACATAAATTATAGTTGGTTCTTCTTGTGCCAAGTTTAGCTCGTCCAAAATATTCTTCAACCAGATTGCTTGACAAGTGCACGCTGCAGCGGCTATGTATTCTGCTTCACATGTCGAGAGAGCTACCGTTTGTTGCTTCTTTGATGACCATGAAAATGTTGCGGAGCCAATATGAAATAGATATCTAGAAGTTCTTTTTCGATCATCTATGTCTCCCCCGTAATCATTGTCGGAATATCCAACTAACTTCGAATTTTGTGAATGTGTGTAGAATAAACCATGATCCAACATACCTTTGACATATCTTAAAATTCTCTTTGCTGCGATCCAATGATCTTGCTTTGGATTCTCCATGAATCTGCTTACCAGTCCCACAACATATGTTATGTCTGGTCGCGTGATAGTTAAATACCTTAGACTTCCAACGATGCTTTTGAACAACGTTGGATTCACTTGCTCTCTTGTTGAATCAACACTTAATTTCATGCTTATTTCTGTTGGAGTGGCTACCGGCTTGCAATCCTTCATTCTGAATTTGCTTAAGATTTGCTCCGCGTACTTCTTTTGGGATATAAATATCCCATCTTTCATTTGCTTCACCTCGACTCCAAGAAAGTATGACATCTCACTAATATCTGTCATTTCAAATTCTTTAGTCATAGCTTTCTTGAAATCATGGAACATACCTGGATTGTTTCCGGTGAAGATCATATCGTCCACATATAAGCACACGATCATAGTATCACCGTCGTCATTTTTCTTTGTATATAAGGTATGCTCATACGAACTTTTTATTAACCCATTCTTCTGAAAATATTCATCTATTCTTGTGTTCCATGCTCTTGGTGCTTGCTTTAATCCATATAAGGCTTTCTTCAAGCGATAGACTTTATCTTCATGTCCTTGTTTGATGTACCCAGGTGGTTGCTCGATATAAACTTCTTCTTCTAGGTAGCCATTCAGGAATGCTGACTTCACGTCCATTTGATAAATCTTCCATTTGTTTTGTGTTGCAATTGCTGTGAGAAGTCTGATGGTTTCGATTCTTGCTACTGGAGCGAATACTTCATCGTAGTCAATTCCTTGTCTTTGCTTGTAGCCTTTGGCAACTAGTCTTGCCTTGTATTTCTCTACTTGTCCTTCTTTATTTGTCTTCGTCTTGTACACCCACTTGACTCCAATTGGATTATGTCTTTCTAGTAGGCTTGTGAGCTCCCACGTATCATTTCTTTCTATCGATGCAATTTCTTCATTCATGGAATTCTTCCATTTGTCATCTTCAATTGCTTCTTCATATGTTATTGGATCACTGCTTGCAAATAAACAAAAAAGTGAAATATTTTTAGTTTCATAATCCTTGTACCTTTCTGGTACTCTTCTCTCCCTTGTAGATCTTCGAACTCCAATTGGGTGTTCTTCAATATTTTCTGTCCCAGTGCTATTGTTATTGCTGCAACTACTTGATGACGATGGTTCATTCAGATTTTTTTGAGGACCTTGATCATCACCTTGTTCATCTTGGTTGATGAAGTCATCATCGTGTTTATCTTCATTAAGAATAGTCCATCAATTTTCTTTTCATCTTGGCTCCATTTTCAGTGTTCTGCTTCATTGAACTCAACATCTCTCGAAATTATCATCTTCTTGGTTAGGGATTTATAAAGTTCCTTTCATCATAGCCAATGAATATACACTTCTCTCCTTTATCATCGAGTTTTTTTCTTGTCTGCTCAGGTACATGGGCATATGCGATGCATCCAAAAATCTTGAGGTGGCTAACTCCTGGTTTTTTACCGCCCCATGCTTCGTTCGGTGTCATGTTCCTTACGCTCTTTGTTGGACATCGATTCAACAGGTAAACAGCACATCGAACTGCTTCGGCCCAAAAGTTTCTTGGTAGATGCTTGCCTTTTACCATGCTTCTTGTCATGTCGAGAATGGTGCGATTCTTTCTTTCTGCTACTCCATTTTGTTGAGGCGTATATCTGATTGTTAACTGATGAATGATACATGCACCTTGCAAAATTCTTCAAATAAATTTGCTGTATACTTGCCTCCTCTGTCAAATCTAAGTACCTTCAAGTATTAGCCGCTTTGCTTTTTCGCCATTGCTTTGAATTCTTTGAATTTATCCAATGCTTCTGATTTTTCTTTTAGAACAAATACCCAACATTTTCTGCTATAATCATCAATAAAAATCAGGTAGTACCTGTTTCCTCCAAGTGATGGTATGTCGAAAGGATCGGCTATATCAGTGTGGACTATCTCCAATGGTCTTCTAGCTCTCCAAGATTTGCCAACTTCAAAGTTTTGCCTGTGTTGTTTTCCTTTGATGCAGGCCTTACACAATTGATTTGGAGGGTTGATTTCTGGCAATCTATTCACCATCTTTGCTTTTGATAATAGCTTTAGGCCTGAAAATCCAAGATGCCCATACCTTAAATGCCACAGCCACGAATCGTCTTTGCTTGAAGTCTTCATGCACTTCACTTCTCCTGACTCGATGTCAATGGTGAAGAGACGATTCTGCGTCATATCTACTTGGGCAATTAATTCTCCATTTCTATTATTGATGGAAAGTGAGCGATTCTTCATCTGCACTTCATATCCTTTTTCTATAAGCTGGCCAAGACTGATGATGTTGCTTTTCATAGTTGGTACATAATAAACATCTGATATGTATTTCTTTTCTCTATTCTTTTGAGTAATCATGATTTTACCTTTGCCTTTAACCTCTGCATGTGAGTCATCTCCAAAAGTTACTCGTTCACGGATTCTTTCGTCCAGCTCTACAAACAATTCTTTTCGACCACACATATGATTACTGGCACAGTTGTCAAGATACCAAATATTTTTCTTTGATTCTTCATTTTCTTTGTAAGTGAGGAATACATAAGATTCTTCGTTTTTTCCTTTTTCAACTGCTGTTGCATTATTTCTTTCTTCATGCTTTGGAGCCGATCTACACTCGTAACTAAAGTGACCATACTTATTGCAATTATAGCATTGTATCTGGGATTTGTTTCCTTGTCGATATCCGCCTCTACCTTGGCCTCTATATCCTCGTCCACGACTTGGTGTCTGGTAGTTCTCACTTGTTTGGTTGTTTACATATGGGCGACCGCCACGTCCACGTGTTCCTCGTCCACTTCTATATCTTCTGCGATATCCACCATGGTTTCCTCTGCCTCGTGTATAGCTGCTGCTAGCTTCACCTTGGTTGATATTTAATTTGCTTTGAAGAACATGCTCCAAATTTTCAGTCTCTTCATTTTGCTTCATTTTATACTCATGGGCTTGGAGTGATCCCAGAAGCTCGTCGATAGTTATTTGAGTCAAATTTTTTGATTCTTCGATCGCTACAACCACGTAATCAAATTTACGTGCCAACGATTGTAAAATTTTTTCCATTACCCTGACCTTGTCGAGTGTTTCGCCATTTCTTTTCATTTCATTTGCTACAGCTATCACACGGCTAACATAGTCACCGATGTTTTCCGTGCTTTTCATTTTCAGCATCTCAAACTCAGCTTTGAGTGATTGTAAAAGCACCTTTTTGACTTTATCAACTCCTTAAAGTGATTTCTGTAGATTCTCCCATGCTTCTTTTGCGGTTGTTGCTTTTGAAATTTTTTCAAAAGTAGATTCATCTACCGCTTGAAAAATATAATATAACACCCTTTTATCTCTTTTACGAACCTCCCTTAGTGCTCTTTTCTCTTCATTGTTTAGAGTAGCTTCCACTGCTATATTTTCAGGTTCAACGTATCCTTTCTCCACGATATCTCAACAATCTTGCGAACCGAGTAGTGCTTTCATTTGAATACTCCAGTTGCCATAATTCGTCTTTGTCAATCTCGGGATTTGTGGCTGGATCATGTGTTCCATCTTTTCGTGATATGAACTCGAACTTAGCTCGGATACCACTTGTTGGAAGCGTAGCGGGCACTTGATAAACTTTACAACTCGTACGATATTATTAATACGAAATGAAATATGATTACATCAAGAACACTAGCTGCAGCTAATTTTACAAGCACCACTAACTAAAGCTTTTCAAAGCTTTCTTCTATCTTTCCTATTTTCTAACTCCACTCATACTCATTCAAAAAACTAACAATACATGTATATAAGATAGTAAACCGCCTTAATTGCCGTCACTTGTTGCTAATTTTTTACATTTGCTTGATCATTTTTCTGCCACGCATTTCTTGCTAATGATTCAAGTTTTGGCACTTTAAAATGCTGCCACTTCATCCTTATATCACAGCCTTAATCTTTCTTAATTTCTAAACATCTATGTGCTGCCATACACGTTTTGCTGCTGCCATATATTCTTTAGCTGCTGCCAAGTGTTACCTTCATCACCAAACTTTTGCCACATGTAAAATCAAGTTTGATTCTAACAATTACTACTAAGATTTATAATGGAAATGAGCTTGAGCCTCAAATTGTAAAGAAAATTGTTCACGTATAATTGATTGCCCAAAATGTAAAGAAGCAATATTAGCTAAACTATACTCATTAGCGAAGCTAGAAGTATTTTGGACCGTATTCGAATGTCCTACTCTATTACCAACGAGATTCTAATAATGATATATATTATACATGTGGTGGGGGAAAAAATGAAGGAAAGCATTACTTATTGCTGCGGGGCTTTTCGAGCATATGCCAACACCATGATAAAATCCTTTGCAGAAGAACCAACAGATGCTGGAACTCTCTGTGATGTTGATGCTTTTTGCAGCCACAGATGGACTAAATTGTACAACTGCAATGTGGGTACCACTGGTTGTCCCATAAATTTGATCTCAACCTGCCCAAAATGTAAAAAAAAGTCAATGCAGCTTGTTTATTATCAATAGTAATTAGCAAAGAAAGTATAACAATGGCAGCAACTAGCTCGTTCTTTGCTTGCCTAAGTTTACCTACCTACTTTTAACCTTCAGCGGTTTCAGAAAATTTTTATATAAAACAGTATTAAAATCAATAGAAACTCTCTTTGCAAAGCAGATTTCAGAATATGATTGCATAATGAGCCTCATAGGTAAAATAATTGACCCCCCGCCCCCCCCCCCCCCCCCCCCAAAAAAAAAACGAATGTCTTATCTTTTTGACCAAATTTCTTCATTGTGTATCTTTAGACAACATTCAAGGAGAGATTAACTCACCTCATCTTCATCGGCGAGGTGCAGTTTCTTCATCAGGTATTTTTTAATAAAAGAAACAGGTATGTTTCCATCCCTGTCACATAATGAAAGAAGAATGATAACTATCTCCAAAGCTTAAAGAACTTCTTTTAATAATAACTGAATATGGATCATTCTACCACTCCAAAAGCAAGAAATAAGTTCAAATTTTAGGTTTTTGTAGCAACACTTACCACGATATTTTACCAGATTGGTTATGGAACATATCTTAAGCGAAAACGAAAAGGATCCATCATTTAGTTTCGAATTCTCGGTGAAAACTTGGTCATTGATTCATGGCAGAACCAAAATGTAAACTTGACATGCAGTATGGAAGAGGGGAAAAAGGCACAAAAATTGGCAAAAGTATGCATCTTTAGTTGAAATTATTTAATAGAAGTGGTTTAGCTAGTTATAACACACCAAACTACTTAAAGGAACCTAAGCTCATCATCTACTAGGTTCCCCATGTATCAAAACAACCACAGTTTTGCAGAGGACCGCCAAGATATTAGTGTATCCTGGCCTTCTCTCGTCTCCTGCTCTCACTGTCCTTTAAATATTTCCTTTATGACTCCAAGTTGTCTATGTCTATGACCTTATAGACTCCAGCATATATTTTTTATTGAATTCCTTTAAGAGGTCTCTAAATCGGCTTATGTATGCCAAGCCATATACCAGGAGATTATGGTACAGAAAAAAAAAAGGACAGCCAACAGATCAGAATCACTGTGTTCACGCAACAGATAAAAATTTTCAGTCTTCAGCCAAAAAGAAGAATATATATAATGAGCTATTCTAAGACTCATGATAAAGAAACTTACTTTATCCTTAGGAAATTTGCAGGAATTTGAGGGAGGGGTGCCTCTCCTACCCTAAAAGCATCGACATTTGAATCAGTTTATTAGCAAGACAAAATAATCTTAAAATAACTGCCTTCAATCTATTTTAGTTTGAAGGAAGAAATAAGTTCTTACTGGTCTTCAGAGGCCACTAATGAAAACCACACAGGACCGATTCTTTTTTCATGCTTTGGACAAGCAGCATCTAGCACAGCTTGGAGAGAAATGCCAGAATCCCCGAATCCAGAATCACTTTTTTGACGGATCCTACGTGACTTTTTAGGATTCGCAATTCCAGAAGTTGTTGCAGGAGCAGCATTATTCTTTTCTTCCTCAACTTTTATTTTCCCGTTATCTTTCCTATGTTTGTTTCTGCACGTCTGAGCTTCAGGGTTGATGACATGGGTAGGTTCTAGTTCTAACTTAGAATTACAGCCTTCTGAATTAGACTTGAAGGATTTGGACCTATTTGCAACCTCTGCCAAACGATCCAAAGGTTTCCAGAGATCCAATTTTCCATCCCGTGATTCCACACCATTCTCTACTCCTTTATCCTTCTGTTGGCTAGGTTCAGCAGAAGAAGTACACTGTGTTGCTCAATTTTTTAAAGACAACAGATATTATCAGTTTAATCTAAAACATTAATTCTTTCCAAGTAAATGGATGTTTGAGAAAAGAGAGAAGTCTATTGGACCCAATAAAATACTTATGTAGGATTCAATGTACCTGTCTTTTATTCTGAGTGAATTTATTTAGCGTTTCAGGTGAGCTTGCACTTTCCTTGTGATCCTCCACAGAGTCTCTTTCTCTTTTAACGGGCTTCTCTACTGAAAAACTGGAACCTCGTAAACAACCAGCCTTTCTGGCAACAGCTTTTGTTCTCCTTCCCGTCATGGTAGTTTGTGTTGATACTTTGGGGGCATTAACCACCAATGAGGATAGTGATCTCTCTTTTCTTCTAGTTGGCATTGTAACTGGAGGCAGAACTTCAGGTGACTTCGCTTTTCTTCCTTTAAGAGGGAAGATTTTGGCCCTCACATCTTGCAAATTATGGTCTGGCCTGATTATCAAAAGCAGAGCTGCATCTCAGTAATTAAATTCTCCAAAATTTTTATTAACCAACATAATGCATCCATGCAGAGGGTCTACCAGGAAATTCAAAAGCTGTATGCAAAAACATGAATCCACCCAGTATAAGGTCTTTTTTATTTCCTCTTCAACATATCTCACCTTGATTTTGGAATTTAGAGACTTGCAATCCCGAAATTGGCTAATTACATTTGCATAACACTGGCAGATGCTGGCAAGAGACTTCATTTGAAATTGGCTAATTACATATATCACTCAAAAAAGGAAAAAAGGGGGGGGGGGGGTGACCAAGAAACCTCAAGAAATGGAAGAGAGTTTAAGCAATATTGGCTGCCTGTAAAGACATTTTCCTATTGTCTCTAAGAACTTAACAATGAAGTCCACTAAGACTCATTACTCCCTCCAAAATTTCATTCCATGCCTTTAAATCTGAACTTATAGAACCATCGGCGTGTAGAAACCACTGTCAAACTTCAAAATAATGAAATGACTCCTAATTCTAAAAGATCAATGATCCTAAGGCATAAAGAAGAAATCAGTAACATTTCCAGTAACAGCTTGAATAAATCCTTTGGAGTATTTGACAAGACTAACAGTTAAAACTAGAACTGATCACTTTACACGTAAAAATAAAATTGGTCATGAAGGAAGCAATTAACATATTAGTGTTGACTAATAAATGATAGACATAAGGAATAAGGCTACCTTAATTTCTCCAGCGGAACAGAACCCAAATCTATGTTGCATATTGGACAGCATTCTAAATCTTCCTCTTCTATCTTATCATATATGCACTTTCTGCAAACTACATAAAACTTGAAACACAAATCAATCATATATTTCTATTTATTGATTCAACAATCTTGCAAGGCACACTGAAACATAGATCACACGCAAGTGAAGTAATTAAAGCAACAGAAACACTTGTGTAACTTGCATATTAAGTTGGTTCCGTTTCAAAAACAGGAAAAACCATCTTAAAGTTCGAATCTTGTTATGGACTTGCAAAACAAATAAGGAAGCTCCCATCTTGGAAAAGACCCTTGAATTGGAAGTAAAGTATAGGATGGGAATAAGCCTTAGCTTAATGTAGAAAATAGTAACTGTGCGCAATAAATTTTGGGGCTTTACTAACAATTGCTGTAAGAGAGTTCTTTAATGTCATAGTTAGTTAATATACTATTCATAGTAATAGCATCATAACAATTTTATTCATTATTTATAAAAAATCATTATATATAGTAACCTTAAAAACTGTCTTAGGAAATCATTAGCAGAATCCTAGATTTTTAAACAAAACAATTCATAATCTTACACCGATTTTGCTATTCTACCAGGATGCCTTAACATCAACTAAAAAACAGGTATAGCAATGAAACATTAAGCGAAGAAGTCAACATAGAAGATATAAAACCAAGAAAAACCCAGATAAGGAACGGAGAAAACAAGAGCAACCCAGTTTAAAAGAGGAGCAGAAAGCAAAGAAACAACAGAAAATTTGAATAATTAAGAACAAAAGAAGTTAGGAAAGGGGAGAGAGACTCACACGTGTGAAGGCATTCGGATATGGTGGTGGCATCTTTAACAAGCTTATTGCAAAGAGGGCAAGTCATGCATGCCGCAACCGCTTCTCTCCTCACTTTGACTACTTGATTCGCCATCTTTCTCTCTCTCTTTTTCTCTTTTACACTTCACCTTCTCTGTTTTTTTTTTTTTTTCCTTCTTTTTGAATCGCAATAATTAATTTAACACAACATAACCCCCTTTTGCACGTATCTCTGTCTCATTGCATGTCAACGAGGAGCGAAAAGGCAAAGGAAAATTTACGTGCATATATTCATAAAAAGCTGCATTAAAACCCGTGACGGAAATACTAAGGAGAAGAAGGGTTATAAACAGAGAGGTGGATAAGAAACAGGAAAAAGAACAAAGGGAAGAGAATTGGATGCGTAACTAAGCAGAGGTGGAGAGTGTTTTCTGATCTGAAAAAGGGAAGGAGAAAGGGATTGAGAGATTTAAGGAAAAAGGGAAATTTATTAAATGGGATGAGATGAGGGTGAAGTTGAACGTGGATATTTTCCAACGGAGAAGAGGAGGAAAGGAAAAACACAACGATGATCTGAATCTAACACTAACATAACAAAACAACAGAAATAGAATTTCGGTCTTTTTATGTACTTTTTTTTTCTCCTCCCCTTTTTCTTTTTTATTATATTTATGCTAAAGGCGGAGAAGGCTTTTAGGCCTTTAGATGCCATATACGGCGTCGTTTATTGGGCATTAAATATTAACCTAGTTATAAGCTTATTAAACTTTTTCTTACATGCTCCCTTTTTTTAATTATTTCTAGTTAATTACGTCATTGTGATAAGTTCGAAAATAAAGTTTTTTTAATATTAATTTTTATTTATAAAATTTAAATTTGAATTTTTTTTAATACCAAAAGCTTCACCACATGTTAATATATGAAAAAAAAAAAGGAAGCTTGAGATTTTTGGGATTTTTTTTTTGGATTTACATGAAAGACGAAGTCGAGAATTTAAAAGAAATCATGTTTGGGTAATGTTAGAGTTTTTTTTTCTGTTTTCAGCCTTAATTTAGGGTTAATTAGTTTTTGAATTGTACAATAAAATAATAGTTTTGTGCCAACTTCACTCCATGCGCTTTAGTTTTCCATAATATTTAATTTTCGTGTATTTTCAAGTTTCTTACAACTTGCAAGCTTATTTTAATTCAATCTTTAGTAATTCCCTGTCTATTTTCTAGATTTTTTCTTCTTATTTATAAACAACCACCACATTTTATATTTAATATGCTGATATTATTAATGCATAAGTTTATATGATAAAACAAAACCATACACAGTCAATTGATTATGTTATATTACATATAAACATATTTAATTAAATATTAAAATTATTTATTTTTAAAAATTATAAAATAAACAAATATATACCTATATTAATATTTTTTACATTATATATTCACCCGATCCTTCCTAGGATTTGAATTTTAAGATTGGATGGCGTACCTCTCCTGTTACCTCCAAAAATGGTCAAACTTTAATAGGAATCCCTATACTGTTATGTAAAATTTATTTTAGCCCTTCTACTAAAAGTTGCTCTAAATTAATCCTTGTACATTAAAAATTTATTTAAATCATGAGACAGTCATAATTTGCTGTTAAGCTATTAATAATTTAGAAAAAAAATATATCATACCCAAGTGATTTACCCCTAACCTAATCAACATATAAAAAATTTCAACCATCCCCAAAAAATCTATGAATTCTTTTAACTATAATGTGACTGAAAAAAATCATTAATTCTGTATTCTTGTTCAGCCACATGATATTTAAAAAATAAATAGATTCTTTTGAGATAATTAGATTTTTTATGGATACAATTGAATATTATCTATTTTATTTAAATTATCAATAATAGTGTCATGATTTAAATAAATTTTTAATATACAAAGATTAATTTTAAACAATTTTTAATAGAGATATTAAAATGAACTTTACATAGGAATCCAAGTAGATTTTCACCTCCAAAAATGTGTAATACAGTAATATTATATATAAACTAGACAAGCATACACATAATATGATGATAAAGTATTTGTCAAGTTTCTCTTTTTGCTATAAAATAGGTTGCAATTTGAGAATTGAAAAAATTATTGTAAAAACTCAGATTTAAAATTAAAACTTTTTTTTTAATATACTGGTGTGATTACATGATAGTATATATTCATATTTTCTTAACCCTTTGACAAGACACACACCTTACACACAAACGCTCAGATTAAATTCAAATGTCAATAATCACCTACTTTACCACCTACTTTCATGAATATATGCCAACATAAGGATGCACCTAATATAATTTACTTCTTTTTTGCCAATTACAATATGACCTTCCATGCATGGATTCAGAAGCGTATGATATAATAATAACAGTGACAATATAGCACGCAGTTGTTCACCTGACATTGGCACCTGAAAGTTTAACCAGGTTGAGCCAAGATGTGGTAAGGAATTCATTGCAGTACTACTTTTATGCTTCTCTTCAAGCTGTGTGATCCTCAGTACTCCAAACGTGATTCTACGGACTTCAAGACCCGATAAGACCCTTGTGCCTCGCATAGGAAAGTATTGATGTGAAAGTCGACGTACATAGCAATCCAGTGAGGATGACCACCTGAGTTGAAAAGCATATTTTCCGGATTAAAATTCTCAACAAACTTATTTCAAAAAGTCAACAATAACTTACAGAAAAAGAAACAACCCTTGGGTTAAGTTTTCTAGGTAAAATGTAGTAGTTTGTTTGTGGAATATATAATATGGTGATCACGCGAGACATACCCATTTAAACATGTATCCATGGCCTTCTTTCCACGTATAAGGAATATTCATTCCAAAGATGGCAGCAACCAAGGAATATATAGATAAACAAACAGTCCCAGAACTTACGAAGAGCTCCAACTGCCACATGCAGTGAAAATCTATTAACTTTTGGCCAACAGAAAAGGGTTTAGAGGCTAATTTTAGTGGAAAGTACCTGAATTAGCTGATTTCGATGATTGTCAAGCTGCAAGACAATGCATTTAGATTATCAAGATTGTCTCGATACTTGAAGGTGCTAAATTGCCTTGGAGAATTTTGATAACTTCAGTAACCTTCCGAGCACCAATATTAAAGCAAGATTGAAAAGTAAAATGGGACATTCAGAGATAGCCCGGAGCAATCAAAATTCTCCTTCAGCAAATTTTCACCTTAGTTCTGTTTTGAATATAAATTCCTTTAGCTCATCACCTGGATATTGATATAATCCTCTGTATCATCAATGTATTCACGCAGCTGGCGACAAAAAGGATAATTATGCAACAGCAATTACGTAGCTAAAGCAAAAGTTGATTTCAAAACTAAGGTGCATACCGTAGTCAGTTTGTTCAGTGTACTATCAATTTGCATAAAGTACGCCTGCAGAATCCAAAAGCAAGCATCAACTTTTGATCTTGCATTAACTAATCAAAAGTCATGACAATTAATGACAGCAATAACCTCAAGCAACATTTCCAGGTCCTCGACATCATTGTCCTCCTGAACTGTTACTGCACTTGCCCGACTGGTTCTTGATATCTTTGAACCTATAGTTGGTGAGGGTGGATACCAACTTGGAACACCGAAACTACTGACAGGGGAACAAGCCCCAGCCAACTTTCTCGATAAATAAAGGTCTGCCATATCATCATCGTCATCTAAAAGTTGTTCGAGTTCATCCCTTACCTAAAAATCAAAACGTTGATAAGTAATAAGTCTGAACTCATGACTAGAGATCCAGTTATCTATGTTTTTCTCCGGTCACAAATGCCATATGGATACGATTGACAATATATGCCTAAAAGCACTACAATCATATAAGCTTTAAAATTGAATTTTGGAACTCAGGTTAATAGCCAAACTAACCAAGATATCATACAAAGAATAATCCTGGTCCTGGAGATGTTCCATTAGTTTGTTGTAGCATCGATTATATTGTCACCAAATGTCATTTCCATTAGCATGCTACTGGTATTTCTTTCTTCTCTTGCCTATTCTTTGCATTCTCCTTTTAAGCTTAAAGAAAACAATATTCGTATAATAGTCTATTAGATGCAAAATGCCCCTCAACTGATGCTCCCTAAGGCTTTTCCCTTTTGAGGAAAAATATTTAAAATGGCCATCTTCCTTCCAAGAGGAAGTAGTAAATTCAGATTACCCGGATAAACGCATCGAAAGAGAAACTGGTATACAAGACCTCCCATTAGTTTACTTCATTTAATTAAAATAACTTATATATTTTACCGTGAATTAGCATGTATCTTTGCATGGTTTTTTTTAGGGGAAAGAGAAAGCTAAAGGAAGTGGAAGCAATCACAGATTGCAGTTTTCAACCCATGATACCTATGTTTTGGACCAAGCCTTAACCCTTGGTTTTAGATGTGTTGATGGCAACAAAGCAAACTAAACTAGTACTAGACTGTATCAGTTCATATTAATAATTAGTTGACAAAAAGCGTTTTAAGTTTTTTTTTTTTTTTTTTTTTCATTCTGGAAATCAGCAGGACCATTGTACATATTTCACCACTCAGAAAAATCTAGTCCTAGACAAGTAAATTATTTCAGCTTGTTCAAGATTTATCCATGTTCTTGCGTGAGATATACATAAAAAGTCATCTGGTCACAGAAAAGCTATAAGCAGCTTAATATATCCTAGTATTGGCCAAAACGAAACTGAGAAAGAAACAAATCACCCACAAGCGGAAACCGAACTTTCACCCGATTTGTTTGGATTATGGGATCATACACATAGTACATACCTTTTGAACGCGGTTTGTCAGCCTTGTCATAGCACTTTTCAGTTTTCGCACCCGGTCCAAGTTACGGCTGCTTATCTGACCACATAAATACAATTGTTGCATGGAACTGAACTTGTCTTACAAGCAAACTGGGAAAACAATGGGAATAAAATTCTGGAACTCTTCGCTACTAGTGAATATTAAAGATCAAGGAAAAACTGAAGTAAACTATAATATATGTTATATTCCATGTTAAATGGCAATTAAGAAAAAGAGTCTGGACAGCATTCCATCATATCCTCTAATAGTTTTTCTTCAACATGCTGGTTATTGCAGGAAAAAACAATTAAAACATAGAATGTATTTTACAATTCTTGATATACCATTTATACTTCATTCTCAACATGGATTTCATCAAAACTCGGGAATTTAGACAGCAGACTTCATATGAACCGTTCATAAAGAGAAGAGAAAATAATGCCTCAAACATTAAACTGTTTTATGACCCCTCAAAGAGCAGTTTGTCTTGTGGCTTCTGATCATGTCTGTCCTTGCAGTAGGTACTAGACTACTTGTCACATAAACAACTAGAAATGAAGATCACTCTTGACACGAGAGTCAAACACAACATTGATATCTTTACAACTTTTTACCCAGATTTCTTTCTCTTATTTTGCCTCATTATTTCAATGCAAACCGCTTAGGTACCAGCATGGAAAGTAATTATTTCCATTACCAAGTCAAGTTTGGCAGACAAAGCAGTAGAGTAGTCGCAATTATTAAACAACTCATGCAATAAAATGGCAGAATGTCAAATTCTGCTGCAGAACCATCACAAATGGGATTTACTTACCAGATGAATGCTTTGATTTACTTAAAACCTGGCTCCAAATGGGATTTTCATTTTGCTGAAAAAGTTAATGTACTTTTCTTGTTTGAATTCATGTAATTGTGAGTGTAATGATATAATCCTTTCATCACTTCACAAAAACAGGCATAATAAAAATATATTTGATTACGTTTGCTGCAAATGGGAAATTACAATAGACATAATAAAAGTTGCGGTACTTTAAGAGCCAAAACTCGATCCCAATATGTTGCAGCAAAGCCAACAATTACCTTCAAACAAAATATTCTAGAAGAACCACTCCAACATTGAATCTTGCCAACCACTAAATTGCTTAAACTAAAATGAACGACAAAGAGAAATTACCTTGGAGGTCAGCTCATCTAAAGCTGGATAAGCATCGATCTCTAATTCCTTAGTACGCGCATCAAGAAAGCTACAAATTGCTTCTAATGCAACTTCTAATGCCCGGAATTCAAATGGAAATTCTACATGGAACATTCCAAAACGATCCGGCTATATATCAATGGTATAGACATAGACGAATAAAAGCACTCAAAAGAGCTTCAGCCAAAAGTTAATGGGTACCATTTTCCTCCTCGGTATCTATATCATTGCGTGCACTAGGGTGTTCTTCTTCTTCTTCCTCTCCTTGATCTTGACATGTGAGATTATCTTGAGGCAATCGCCTTTTAAGTTCAGCGACAATGGGGATTATGTTATCATCGTATGGATCTCTAAGCAATACCTATCACAAAATAGAACAAAACTCACTTCCAAAAGTAAAACCTCCTCAAGTGAAAAAAAATAACAAATATAATGTTATTCCAAGTTGAATAAATGTTCAGAATTCAGATTCTATAAACTAACCTATCACAAAATAAAGCACTACTCGCCTCCCAAAGCTAAAACCTCCTCGATTGAATTAGATAAAAAAAAATGTCCGAATTCATAAACTAACCTCTTCTGCTGTGATTATAGCTTTAATGTGCTGCAATCCAATCATTAAATAAGGTTTAGCATACATCTCAAGAAAATACTAAAAATTTGGAAAAACAAATATAAAAATTACCTCTAAATTGAGAACAATGACTTTCTCTCTGCCTAAAATGGTGGAAGGATAAGATAGCATGGGATCAAGAATACGAAGGTCTCTAGCATGAACCTGAACGCGGCGCATTATAGCGTACTTGTCGACATCAAGAATCACGCTTTGCCCCTTCGCGTCTATCGAAATCCAGCTCGTTGTCACCGCCGTTTTCTTCTTCAGCGTGGCTACTTGCGCCTCCACGACAGGAACCATATACACTTCTCGAGCCATTAGAAAGGACAAAAAATGAAAACAGAGAATTAAATCTTTGAAACAGAGCAAAGATGAGGCTTTGGAAATAAATTGAATAACTGAGGATGGAAAAGGGATTGATTAGGGTTTATGATGGAGAAAGTGATGGGGCAGAGGGTTGGGAAATTAGAGATGGAGATGGAGTCTATGCAAGGGGTTGGGGCTGGCTGGTAGTAAAAATGTTTCAGTGCGGAGTCGGTTAAAAATGGAGGGCAAAAGGTTTTAAAACTGTTAACGTTTACTTGTTTTCACTCTCAATATTTGGCGCGTGCTTAATGGCGAAAAAGATTAATATTTTAAATAAATAAAACAATGCAATTTTTTTATAAATATTTTAGCTGTTAAAATATGTTTTTGTTGGAGAAAAAGACAGCAGTTGCCTGTTGGCGCGTCAAGTTGAATGCGTGGAAGGAAATGCAAATCTGTTTTGGTAGCCTTTGCCACCTTCTACTCCCAACGGTTGCCTGGCAATCGGCAATAGCCATACATTTTGGAATTTGGATAAATCTCAAACTCTTTGCATGCTTTTATGAATTTCCACCTATTTTGAAAACGATATCCAATGAGATATTAGCTTAAAATTTTTATTCTATTGAAATATTAAATCTAATTATAATTATTCGGATGCATTATTGGTGATTATAATTATATTTATATTTGTAACTTTAAAAAAATATCTCATAAAATAAAACGAAATAGTTTATTATAAAAAATAATATTGGATAGATATATTAAAATTACTTATAAATTTTAAAATTTAAGTCTAATTATTAATACTATTAATATTATTTTTTTAGATTCAATTTCATTACAACATCATTTTTTTTAGTTATATTGCTATCATATGAGTATTTTACTTATTTCAAAATATCAGACTAACAAATATAACAGTGATAACAGTTGGATTTGAAATTTAAAATATAAAAAATAAAAAGATTAAACTCTTGAAAATAAAAATATAAAAACTAAATTTCAAATTTGTGAAGAATATAGGGACGCAGATTTTAACATTGGTATAATTTTCACCGAAATCAGCGGCCAATATTCCTCGTCCTTATCATTATCCAATGATGAGCCACCACCGTTTTCATCACCCCTCGCCTTCCTCGCGATTCAAATTATCATGCAAAAGGCGAGTAAGCCATGCAAATCTAGAATCCCATATCATAGAAAGAATAACATTAAATTTCTTTCCTTAATTCTACAAACATTAGAACCTGAAACGAACCTTCAAAACCAATTTCGTCCGTAAAGAACGGCAAACCCAAAATCCAAAAGAACAAAAAGAAAGGAAGAAATAAGAAACACTAAGTTTTCATTTCGAACATGTGAAATGTGTTTTACAGAGAACAATTAAGAGAGTAAAAGGAAACTCATCAAGCCAAGAGGTTTTTTTATTTTTTTTTTGAAATTTTCTCTATCATTTTTATCGATTGATGAAGAAGCGTTGTCGACGGCAGAGGATTGTGATCCTCTCTTTGCTATCTTTCTCTTTGCTTGCTCCAATCGTCTGGCTGTCTCCGAAACTCAAAACCCTCGATTCCATAGGTAATCTTCTTCAAATCTATAGATTTTTTGAAAGTCATATGTATATTTTTTTTGCTAAAAAAGTCGGATGCTGTTAACGCTAAGTCATTCTAAAAAGCCAATGAGGATTACTTAGCAGTATATATTTGCTTTTTTTCTAAAAGAAAATTTCCCTATATTTTATTTTATGATTTGATTTCCTTTTGTGTTAATTAACATTTTGAGAGGCTGGTCGATCTTATCTTTTTTTTTTGTCTGCATTTATGATTCTATGACACCAGGACAGTACGAGGTTAGTGAGGATTTGGTCAATGTTGTATGGATCTTTCTACCTTGAATCTATGGTATTTTTGTTTTTTGCTAGATTTCTTATGGGGTTTAGCTTTGTTCCATGCAGCAATATGGGACAGATGATTTTAGGTTGAATGCAATTGAACAGGTGGCTTTAAGCTTTATGAGTTTATTGTATTTTGCTTTGGGCATTGTATCTCAAAGTGTTTCTGACAGTTGATATTTGTTGCTTAGAAAGTTGCCGAGGACTTAAAAGGACCAAAACTAATTGTCTTGGATGAGAATGAATATAGTTCTGTAGTTAGTCGCAGTTCTGATGAGAATCCTGATTCAAATCAATCTAAGGTTCCTCAAGATGTGTCCAAATTGTTAGCAACAAATGGTTTGTATTCTTTGGGTGCCTGTAGTATCTTCTATCGTTGACATTTGGTATATCGATTTGATTGGGACTCTGAGTTGCTCCACTTTCTAGATTCAGAAACTAATGATAAAGGCAAAGATGGGTATCAAATTCAGCAAAAGAAAATGCCAATAAGGTCAAGGAAACAGGTTTGTATGAGTGCCTGAAGTATGACAAGATGCTATACTTTTGGTTGAAAGTTTAGATTATAGATGGTTGCAGTGATGTCTACTTTTAATCTTTGTGAGGGAAAACAGATGTTGGAGATATAGCTCTCTTATTGGTTTTGAAAACTATATGAAGTGGAAGGATTTGTTTAGCTGACACCAAATAGTTCAGGTAAAACTGAACTGGTATTGAAAATTTCAGCAGATGATGCTCCCTCTATCCATTTATGGCACAGGCCCCTGCCATGATATTTTAATTTGCTTCCAAATAAATTGAGTTTTTGACATTGTGCTTTCTTTTTGTCTGAAGCAATGGCTCTTCTCTAAAATCTGAGCAATACCAGAAGAAAGTATGAGAATAAAGCCATAGGTCTGTCTTTTACCAAAAGCTCTTTGGTAGTTGGTAATATGGACATCACCTGGAAGGTTTATATTATATCTGATATGCATATACATGTATGTATAATGCTTATATATTAGGGTGGGGTGGTTGTTTGTGAGAATGGTCAGTGTCGGAGCAAGTCATGTTAGTTTTATATATTCAGCACTATTTATTTATTGCAGGAGCAATTCAATGGAGAAGCAGGTAGATATCATAGAAACTCACAATCTCAATCCCGTAGGGTAAAGGATAAGAAGCTAAACAAGATAAGTTATCAGCTCAGTAGAGCAAAAGTGTATTTAAGTCTTGCATCACCAAGTACTCACCCTGAATTGGAAAAAGAACTGAAAATGCGAATCAAAGAAGGGGAACTAGCAGTTGGTAAAGCTAGCAAAGATTCAGAATTGCCAAGGAGGTAAGAAAGAAAAATATTTTTGCTTTGCAATGATTTACCGATGTATTTCTTATTCAATAAGAAACTTTCTTTTTGGTCAATAATGCATTTATTTACCAAAGAAAAAAACAGAATAAATCAGACAACTAGTAAATAAACTCAAAAAAACATTAGTCAAAAATAGAAAAATAGAGCTCATCATGGGCCGAGCCGAGTTCGGATCAGGCTTCAACAAAATTTTAAGTCCAATTGTTAGGTCTGCTCTTAGCCTGGTTCGAAAAATGGGTCTAAAATTTTGTTCAAGCCCGACCTGAATTATAGAAATTGAATTCGAGTCCGACCCGGCCCGTATTAATTTTTTTAGATTATTTTATTATATACAATAAATTTAAAAAATATATAATATATCAAACACTTAAAAACAATAAAAGAAACATTAAAAAAATAAACAAATTAAAATACATTAAAAATTCTTTATATTAAAACAGCTGCCAATAAAGTAGTAGAAAAATTAACAATAAAACATAAGTTCTATAATATTAAACAATATTAAAAAAGACAGCGAAACAATAGTAAAAACGCATAAAAAATAACATCTAAACAACAAAAATAACCAAAACAGCAGTAAAAATAATAGCAAAACAACAATAAAAACATAAAAACATAAAAAAAAAATAACAGTGAAACATCACCAAAACAGTAAAACAGCACCAAAACAGTAAAAAAATAACACCAAAACAGTAAAAAACAGCACCAAAAAATAATATAATTTTTTTATTAAAAATGGTTAATTTATTCGAGTCGAGCCAGACCCAGACCCAGACCCAGACTCGGGCCAGAGTATCTTAATCGTCTCATTGTGCATCCTAATTTTAATAGTACCAATATCGATTACCTTATTGGATGAATCGTTTCTCAAGCGCACACCTCCACCTTCAATTGAACTGAATGTGGAGAACCATTTTCTGTTGGGACACAGGTGGAAAGAACATCCCGAATCTAGGATCCACTCGAACGTAAGCTCATAGCTTTCGCTCATTGACACTAATAAGAAATCATCACCGTTTTTGTCAGCCAAATTAGCACAGGCTACATTTTCCTTGTGTCTCTTAACAGACATTTTATTTCGCAGTTTATAACAATCTGCTTTGACGTGACCTAACTTCTTAAAATAGCGACATCTTTTGTCTCGCTTTTTTGATACTACCAAAATAGAAATTTGCTTATCTGCCTTTCTATCCAAACTAAACTCATTGTCAAGTTTGTCTTTACTCAACAAATGACCCTTCATATCCTCAAACAAGAGTTTGTCTCTGCCATAAGTCAAGGGTCCCTAAAAGACTTGTATGAAAGCGGTAAAGGACACAATAATATCATAGTCCGATCTTCATTGTCAATCTTAACTTCAACATTCTTTAAATCTTTCAAAAGAGTAATTAATTGATTGATATGGTCTTTAAGATGCTCACTTTCGTTCACGCGAAACATAAATAGACATTTCAACACTAAACGGTTAGCTAGAGACTTAGTCGTATAAATAGTTTCTAGCTTTTTCCACAAGGCAGATGAGATCTTCTCCATCAATAGCTCTTGTAATACCCTATTCGTGAGGTACAACTAGATTGCAGATAAAGCCTTTTCATCAAGCTCTTCCCATTTTGACTAATCTAGATTATCAAACTTTTTCCCGGTAACGATCTTTTTCAAGCTGGTCTAAATTAGAATTGTCATCATTCGACCTTGTGACACTGTCAAATTTTTCAATGTTGAACCTTGTTCTTCCTTTCACTGAACGGTTGATCTACGAAAATTGAACTAGCTCTGATATTACTTATTGGGATCGACCCAATTAAGCAACGAACAAATAAAAATAATGGAAGAAATTGAGAAATTGAACACACAAATTTAATGTGAAAAAACTCCTCCGAGCAAATATAATTTTACTATAATGGCGAAAAAACGAAGAATACAAAAAATGAAGATAAAAACTGAACCCGAAAATCCGAAAACAAAAAACCCTCAAAACATAAATATAAAAATTCTCTAAAGTGATTATCGGTTGGAATCACGAGCTTTTTATCCTTCGACATAATGTTAAAAAAAAAACAACTAATACTCCAAAAAATCTGCTTGGAAAAAATATAACAAAAACCACTCTAAAAAACACAAAAGTGATCCCTATTATGGGCCTTGGCGAGTCATAAGTCTATATAAGGAAGAATTCTTGCTTCGACCTACTCAAAGAGTCAAATTCGTTTTTGACTGAACCCCTTCCAAAAATAATGTTTTTTATAGAATAATTATTTGCTCTTTATTTCATATTGACAATCTTTTATAGATTGTTAATAATAAAGGAAATAGTCCTAATGGACATAAAATAAAATTTCTAACTTATAGGATCTTGACTACCAAGACTAGAGTTTATAAATGAAATAAAAACCTAATATAATAGAGAAAATAAGTAAAACTAAAACTTTAATAAAAACCTGATATAATAAAGAAAATAAATAAAACTAAAACTCTAATTGTTGTTGTCTCCCTTTTCAATTCCTCTCTGATATTGTTTTCCAATAAAAGCATTCAAGTTAGTACTCCCCCTTTCAGAGTTGAGCTTGTCCACAAGCTTAAATTCAGAATAAGCTTCAGAACTTATCCAAAATCATCTAGATCATCGTCATTTTGCTTGCCTTTAACATTTGGTACTTCTATTCAAAATAACCTTTTACCTCTGTATCCCATGGAATAATACTCATCACCATTATAATACAATCCATTAGCCATTCTTTCCGCCCGTGTCAGTCTTTTAATAAATAGTGCAGAAGAACCTATTTGTTTGTTGTTCCTTGTTGGTTTCGTTGTTTGTCCCCTTCCCTTTGCAATGCTCTTAGTTGTTGGAATGATTGAATTGTTACTAATGTTTTAGGAAGTTGGCCAGTTCAGGATGGTTCGAGCCAACAATTTGGAAGAGATCTTTTGTTTACGTTCCAAAGTTCAAGTCATATTCATTACAACTCCAAGTTTTTTCGGTTATTGCATCTCAATATCAATTCTAAGTTCCTATACCAACCCAACAATAAAGAGGTTTATTTGTTGTCGAGGTTTAAGATCAATAGTCCTGATCAATAGTGATTGAAATTGACGTTAATATTTCTCTACAATTCGAATTTGTCTCAAGTTAGTAAGTTCTCCCAAAGGATTATTACTCATAGGTGGCTCAAACCTCATATGACACCACTCTTCGAAATGCCCACAATCAAGATTTTCCTCTTCTTCCATTTGATCAAACCACAGTTGTGCATCTTTTAAGAGATGGAATACAACTAAGCCTATTTTGTCTTCTTCGTTAGTCCATTGATTGTTAAAAAATTTCTCACATCTTTTCAGCCATCTTAAAGAATCTCCAACACCATCATAAGTGGGAAATTTTATATTAGAGTATCGTGGCACCATGCACCCACCTTGTTGCGAGTCTAGATCCTTTTTCTTCCTCCGTTGTTGCCCTGATCTTCACTATTTTTCTCTGAATACCCTTTCGCTGTCTTTTGGACCGAAAGAGATAACACCGCCATCTACTCTAATGCTCGTTGCCTTATAGCTTTTTGTTCCATGAAAGCCTCTAGTTTGACTGCTAAAGTCTCTTTGTCACTCATGACAGAAATCTCTGATACTAAGTTGCTATGAGCTTTGATGTAGGATCTAGTCGTAGGTCTGGACGAGAAAGGATTATTACTTCGACCTATGGTTACTCAAAGAGGCAGATTCGTCCTTGACTAAACCACCTCCAAAAATAACGTTTCTTCTTGATAGAATAATTGTTTCCTCTTTATTTCATATTGGTAGCATTTTATAGACTATTAATAACAAATGAAAGAGTCCTAATTGACATAAAATGAAATTCCTAACTTCTTGACTACTAAGACTAAAGTTTATGAAGGAAATAAAAACCTAATATAATAGAGAAAATAAGTAAAATTAAAACTCTAATTGTTGTTGTCTCTCTTTTCTATTACTCTAAGATATTATTTCTAATAAAAGCATCCACATCAATCCTACACAAAAAACTTAGTCGAAATACATTACTAATTAGAGGAAAATAACTAGAAGGGAGCAGAGAGCACTACGATAACGCCGAAAAAAAATACGGCGGCAACAGGTAAAGGTGACATGCAGCAGTGCGTGAAACAAATAGGCAGAACCTTGTGACGGTGTGTGAGGCCCACACACGGGTCTTTTGGTCTTCGGACTTTAGGGTTTTGCCGATAAGTGGATTTCGTTTCCAATGGTAGGGACGGTGAGAAAGAAAATAAAAGCCAAGGTGGAAAGTATCAACTTTTGTATTTCTAGGTTTTTTGGAATAAAACTTTAAAAATAAAAAAAAATTATCCCAAAAAAGAATAAAAAGTTGATACCATGATGAAATTAGAGATGAATACTCTAATATATTGAGGAAAACTCACTCAATAAATGTATATTTCTTTGAAATATGTACAAATATATATACATGAAACATTGATTAATGTAAGGAAAGAATATCTCTAATTAGAATCTCTAAGAATCAGCTATAATCCCTAAAGATTAGCTATTCAATGCTGTCAAATAAATAAATGATTCTCAACAATCATAATAGAAAAAGTCACGCTTCAAACACACTCAATAACTCAAGAAATAGATCTCGGTAGGAAGTTTAAACCCAGGAAAACCTCTTCAAGGAAGTCCCAACAGAGAGAAACAGATGCCTTTCTTAAGTCCACCTTAAATGCACATTGCATATCACTAGTTTCTTTGCGGTAGCCCCTTACAAGTTCATGAGCCATAAGGCTGCTATCTAATATATTCCTCCCAGCAACAAATGCAAACTGCACAGGGAAAATTTGTCTATTCAGGACCCTGCCCAACCTTGAAGCCAAAATTATAGTAATGATTTTACAGTACAACGGGCAATAGGCCTATAGTTAAATAACCCCTTCGGATTTTGACATTTGGGTACGATGGTCAATTAGTAGAGTTCACCTGCTTAGGCATTCTTCCATTCTAAAGTCTGGATAGCTATAGTAATCTCATGACTGATAATATTCCAAGCTTTCTTGAAAATGAAACTATTAAAACCATCCACTCTAGGTGCCTTTGTTGGTGTTTTTTGAGAGAAAACAAGAAAAACTCACACACTTAGCAGATGAAATGAACTGCTATCAATTTCGCTTGTATTTTCACTCAAAAAATTTCATTATATATGATAAGTTCTTACAAGTAATCTCCAACTACTATCTTGGAAATGTAAAAACAAAACTTGTACACAAACTGATTAGGCGAAATCAGTACCTAAAAATATCCTTTCAATACTAACCCTGCTTGTTTTAACAGTTATCTTAACAAACAGACTAAGCAAAATAACATATCAAATTCTGCACTTGCGAACCTTGCTCGCACTTCATTTGGTGGTTCGGCAAAACCCTTAACAGCTCACACTAGACAGTTTTCGAGGTGGTTCGCACATTGGTCACATCTTGGTTGAGCTCGCATGTTTGGTGAGCTCGCAAGTTTGGATGAGCTCGCAGCTTTCGATGAGCTCGCAATTGTGTTTAAGCTCGCATCACTGGATGAGATCGCAGCTTTGCAACCTGAGTTTGTCATTGCATGAATGACCACTTCGCAACAGCCTTGCTATTCTCAATGCTCCAAAGAGCCTCTTTAATCTCCATTTCCGTAACCTCACCACAGAGAAAAAGACCTCTTCAGTTACAATATGATAGCTGAAATTCAAATTCTTAAGTACCATTAAGTAAATAAGTTTATATTTAGGGTTTATGCTTCCATAGAACTTTATATCTGAAGAACATTTGAATTTTCAGTGCATTGCAGAAAATTAGATCTATGGAGGCTTTGTTGGCCAAAGCAAATCATGTATTCACTGACTGCTTTGAAATAGCTGAAACCCTTCGTGCCATGGCTAATGATACTGAAGAACAGGTTCGAGTAGAGAAGAATGAAGAGTCATATCTCATTCAGCTTGCTGGAAGGAGTACCCCTAAAGGCCTTCATTGCCTCTCCATGCGGTTGACAACTGAATATCTTTTACTTCAACCTGAGGAAAGACAATTCCCTAACCAACATAAATTGCAAGATCTAGATCTTTATCACTATGCAGTGTTCTCTGACGAAATTCTGCCTTGTGCAGTTGTTGTTAACTCCACAACTGCCTCTGCAAAGGTAAACCGACTTTGCCCCTTATACACTATTTATTTTTAATTTTTTTTATCATTTTCATTAACTTTCAATCTCTGCTTATTTTAGTGATGTTAAACATGTTTTTGCTTGTTGAAAGTGATTGTAATTATTAACAGTTGTGTTTGAAATTGTGTGTACAATCATGCCAGAATTTCTTGTTGTATTACGTTGCTGGAGCCTCCAGATCAGTTCCCTTTAGAGAGATAATAGTCTTCGGTCATTATTCTCCTTATTTTTTATAAGTTAGCTACAGTTAGTTCAGGATTTGGCCAAGATTCCTGTTAGTGATGTGATATATCTAATAAATAATATTGGTTATGTAGGAGCCGGAGAAAATTGTTTTCCATGTAGTGACTGATTCTCTCAACCTTCCAGCAATTTCAATGTGGTTTTTATTAAATCCTCCTGGAAAAGCTACAATTGATGTCCAGAGCATAGAAAATTTTGAATGGTTGTCAACAGAATATTCTTCAGCATTGAAGGAACAAAAGTCCGATGATCCTAGATATACATCTGCCCTTAGTCATCTTCGATTCTATCTGGCAGACATCTTTCCAGCACTGGATAAGATTGTGCTCTTTGATCATGATGTGGTAGTGCAAAGAGATTTAACTGGACTTTGGAGAGTTAGCTTGAACGGAAAAGTACATGCAGCAGTAGAGACTTGTCATGAAAGTGAAGCTTCATTTCATTCCATGCATTTGTTTATGAACTTTTTAGATCAATTTTCAGCAAAGAGGCTTAATGCTAGTGTGTGCACATGGGCATTTGGTATGAATTTTTTTGATCTCCAAGAATGGAGAAGACAAAATTTAACCAACCTCTTTCGTGATTACTTGCAACTGGTATAGAAATAACCTTCCTCTCTCTCTCTCTCTCTCTCTCTATATATATATATATATATTGCTTCATGCTAACATAATAACGTGCTTGTTGGTTTAATTCCCAGAAATTATGGTTAACAATATCATATGCACAGACTCATCTTTGTTGATTGAAATTTGTTATCATTTGAAGCAGTCGAGATTTTACCTAATGATTCTCTGTCTAAATTTTCAGTATAGAACATCTTTCTTACCCCTTTCTCTCTCTTTCTCCCGCAGTTCTATTTCTGTCTATAGCAAATTAGCAATAGCTTTGTCTTAGTTTGGCCTATGAGTGATGCACAAAAAAGTTTTACAGGTTAATTGGAACTATTCAACTCTTTAAATCTTGTGGGGGGTGTAAATACTCTGCTTTAGATATATACATTACATACCAGTTTCTATGGGATGTATTTTGCATGTTGTATCTGCTTCTAAAATCTACCAATTATGCTTTCGTTCCCCTAATTTGAAGTTCTGGAAATGAATTTTATGATTGTGAAACTTGTGCTATATGCATCACGAGCTATTTTACTCAGATTCGGGTGTGAGTGTCGGATATAAGTATGGTTAGATTTTTTTTAAATTGTATCATTTCTTCTTTACTCTTATTAATTCTTTTCACTTATGTTGCTTGGTTGTCAAGATTTATTATGAAGTTTTTTCATGTTTATATACTTGATGCGATTTTATCGTAGATACTGCACCTTATATGTGTTTCTCAAGCTTATTTTCCTGGTGTCTTGTTACAGGGACTAAAGAGGTCATTGTGGAAGACAGAGAGCTTGCCTTTAGGTTGGATTACCTTTTACAACCAGACTGTAGCTTTAGAAAAGAGCTGGCATGTATTTGGGCTAGGTCATAACTCAGGTCTTACTCAAGGTGATATCGAGCGTGCAGCAGTCATACACTATGATGGAATCATGAAACCCTGGTTGGAAATAGGAATTGCTGAATATAAAGGCTATTGGAGCAAACATGTGCAGTACGACCATCCTTACTTACAAGAATGTTATATCCATAAGTAATTGAAGATCAAGCACACAAGTGGAATCTTTGATTCATTGGACCTCTCCAAAACTGCCCCAAATCGTTTTTGTAAATTTCAACTCATTTTTTCCCACAACTTTCCCTGCCATAATCTTTTTGGGGATTAGTTCAATTTATGGCAGTCCCCAAAGGGCAATAAGTTTATGCAGGGAGGCTCCGTTGCAGTTATACATTGTACATTTCACTAAGTTTGATATTTTTTCTTTTATTTATTTTTGGTAAAAAAAAGGGGAAAAATGATATGGCCCTATGGGATTTTTTTAAATTTATTTTTTATCTTTTGTACTTTTTTGTAATTATAAACCTTAAACATCTTTTTAAGATGTTAAAAAGAAGTTTTTTTATTTTTATTTTAAGTGAATATATTTGTCATTTTTACAAAGTTTAATTTTAAGTTTAGCTCAACTTAACGATAGGGTCATTATTTTTTATATACAAATAACATGACAAGTGGATGAAATTGATTGGGTATATACAGGTAGGGATATGAAACTAAAGTAGAGATTATATGAAACTGTGATTTCACATTATTTTTATCTCTTTTCGATAGGGAATAACAAATCAGATTTGTTCTGATTTTTAACATTTTTAATTGGATTTGAATTTTTCAGGGAGAAAAAGCTTAAAATCAAGAAGAAAAATTTGATTTATCATTTTTCATTGGAAAGTAATAGGAATGACGTAAAATTACAGTTTCATATTTTTTTTTTTTATGAAGCTAATGCTTGCCTATCAATCTAGTCTGATTGTGGACCAACGGTATTAATTTGTAAATTCCTTACAGAATTATATGAAATAAACTTATAACCTTTGGATCAGAGACTTCCATTGTAGCAAAAAAAATCACTCTTGTCGTCTCCCAATTGAAGAGATGGATATGGCAACCATCTCAGCTAGCAGCCCTGCAGTTCTTTCACACAGATCATCATCACTAAGGATGGCATCTCCATTTCCATGGTAAGTTCTTTTTTTTTTGCAATCTTTATGTTAAAACAATGAAGGGGTCATTTTCTTTTTTCATCTGAAACTGTAAAATCGACTTCCAGGGTTGTCGGCAATGGCAAAGAAGGAGAAAGTGAAGTGTTCCAAGCAGAAAAAGGCTTGTACAGAGGAGAAAGGGTCAACAAGCATGGGAATGAGTGCTTCATTGTTGGCAGCAGTATGTGCAACTACCATGTCAAGCCCAGCCATGGGTCTGGTAGACGAGAGAATGTCCACAAAAGGAACTGGACTTCCCTTTGGTATGAGTAACAACCTGCTTAGGTGGATCCTGTTGGGTGTATTCGGCCTGATTTGGACACTTTACATTGTTTACACTTCCTCCCTTGATGAAGATGAGGAGTCTAAATTGTGGCTCTAAGCCAAACCTTACTTCCTTCCGGCGTTGTTTTGCAAATCTCATGTTCCAATGAATGCAGTAAAACTACTTTCTTCATGTCCAATTTGTATTATTTTGTGAGGGACTTATGCTTCTCTTTAGCAATTTCTTAAGATCATCCTCCGTCTCTATTGTTTGTTCATGGATGCTTGATTTGGTTTACATGACCATGGATACAATGGCATAATTCATCAATCGGTACCTTTTCTTTTTAGCTACCAAGCAATTTAAGCAGACAACAATGCAGGATTTTGATTCTCTTCCTATATAACTCATACCAGAATTTTGTATGACTACAAAAGATCAACATCTACTCAACTTTAAGTTTACCAAATTAACACTAATGATATTATCGTGGGAAGATTTTGAGTTCAAAGCAATTATTGTCACGGACAATTGGTTTAGCTATTTGTCTTATTCCATTATCTATAGGAATAATTTTTTTAATGAATTTGTTAGTGGATATTGTACTTTTAATGTGAATGTGTTGTGCTTTGAAGAGACTTTATAGTTATCTGTTAAAGAAGAATAGGAATTATTGTCATTTAAGGAATCACGGTGCATGATGTGATGTTAAACTATAGTTGTTAGATTCGAAATATATTGATACATGCACGGATTAAGTGAAATTTATTGAATTTCATTCATCGAAACTGTCAAATTTTAAGTTTAAAAAATCAATCGACTTGTAACGACTTCTTAAATAGGATCCAAGCATTTCTGGGTTGAGATGACTTCATAGCATTCGAAGATCTATCTCTTCGAAGTACACTTTGAATTACTCGATTTTGAGTTTAAGAGTTCAAGTTATGATCGTTTTAGTGAAGACTGTACGAGTAAAATTTCTAGACGGGATTATTATAGAAATTACGAATTTCAGACTTTTAATTCGAGTTTATATCATATTAAACCTGATTTTTAAGCTTAAATTTTATTATATATGAATTCAATATTGTATTTATTAGATCTTATTATTTATTTATTTATAATGTATGAGCACAATCATGATGGTAACCCTGCGTTCCCACTCCAGAGTTCTTTTACTTTTTTGTACCTCTATTTAGATTTATTTGATTTTATGTAGGGGTGGCTGAGGTTGTTCTTGAATTTATTTGGCGATTTGATGATGAAAGGGGTGGAGTTTACCCTAGTAGAGATATAGTTGAGGGAAGCTAGATTCCAGTTTTGCTTGTTGTCAAGTGTCATTAATGTCCCTAGATTATGACCTTGGTCCCACTTAGAATATAGTATCATATTCAAATTTTTTGTTGGGGTTTTTTTACAAAATTAATATAAAAAATTATTAAAAATTAAAATAATATTCTTTCCCATTATTTACCAAAATAATATACATAAGAAGTGGTGTTCCTAGATAGACGGCATTACTTTAAAAATCTGACACAAATTTTTATTTTGTATTATTATTTTATATTAAAAAATAAAAATATATAAAATATTAAGTGGTACCTCCTATATAGGCGACATCTAATTTTTCGGATATGGTATAAACTCGTATTTTAAAATACGGGTATGATATAAAAAATAATAAATTAATGGGTGGTGCCTACCTGACAGACGACACCAATGGTGCCTACCTGATAGGCGGCATCAATTGTCTCATTTGTTCATATCAATATATTCTTCAAAAATTATGAATGTAATCAATTTAGAAGTGTTTATAGAGGTGTTTATGGTTTAAGTTTGGAAGCTTGAGTTTATATTTTTCAACTCTAAGACCGTTTTATTATTTATAAATAAAAAAAATGTAAAAAATAAAATAAAATAAATATTTTTATGATTATATTTTAATAAAAATAATTTTTATTATTTTTAAATAATGAAATGAGTTTTTTGGGTGAGTTGAGCTTAGTTTGAATTTTTTTGAAACCGAGACTTGATCCAATCCATAAACACCACTAGGTGAAGAGGTATTTATTAAATTAATATAGATATAACACAACATAATTTTATTTTTTTACGGTTAATTCCATCAATTCTCCTTAAATTATTGTCCAAAATTTAAATTGGTCTTAAGCTTTTGAATCCTCGAAGTATTAATATTGTATCAACAAGGTTCTTTCGTCAATCTAGTCATCAATTTAGATGTTAAATGATATTCAGATTTTATATGAAACATATTTAAAACACGTGAATCAAATTGTAAACTCATATGTATGTACTGTATTAATAGTATAAACCTAACATGTTATCTTTGCAATATGTACACATGCATTTACAAATTGATCCAAATTATTTAAATATGTTTCACATCACAATTGAGTGGCTATTTAAAACCCAGGGTAATGCTATGGTGATGGAAGGACTTAATTCATACAATTCTAATACTTTAAGGATTCACTCAAAACATTTTAAAGTTTAAGGATTAATTTAAAACCTAGCTATTATTTGAAGACATTTGATGGAATTAATCTTTTTTTAGTGTTGAAAGGACTTAATTGATATAATACTGATATTTTGAGAACTTAATTCAAATATTTTAAAATTGAAGGATTAAGCACAATTTAAGTAAGGACTAGTGCCGCCTACCTCATAGGCACCATTAGTGCGGCCTAGCCCATAGACACCACCCGAAATTTTTAAATTTTTCCGTTTATGACCTGTATGACCACCTGTATAACCCGTATTTTTTCTGTACAAAACATAGGTGCCGCCTATCTAGAAGGCACCACTTAATATTTTATATTTTTTTAATTTTTTAAAAAATTAAAAAAAAATATGTGTCAGATTTTTAAAGTGGTGTCGCCTATTTAGGAGACATCATTCTCATGTATATCATTTTGATAAATAATTGGAGGATTGTATTATTTTGGTGTTTAAATAAAAAAAATTTAATTAATTTTGTAAAAAACCCGGCTAGAAAGAAGTGGATTTTATTTCGCATTCAATTGCCTTTTTAGACTTTTCTTGGCATGCATTTTGAGTAGGGCTGTACCCTCGGCCGTCTTTTCGCAGCCACCAATTGGACAAGTTGGTCTTACTGAAGAACTGGTGAGGAACTGTTTGGTACATTAGTAACAGCTGAAATTGGTTTATTTTGCTCACAATTCAAGGGTTTTACAGGCTATAAAAGAATAGGGTGATATTGATGTCCACACTGCAAACTTCAGGCCATTGAAGGCCACTCTATCTGGGCTTCATGGTTTATTTCATGAAACTTATGCCCTTGGCAAAGACAAACAAAGTTCTTGGTCTGCACATGTGTGGAGAAGATTCTGCCGAAATTGTGCAGGTTCAAGCCTTTACCTAAAGTAATGCTTTCCATTTCAAGTTCTGCAGTTTTCTCTGACGTGTGAGCTGTTTGCCAGGGATTTGCAGTTGCTATAAAAGCTGGGTTGACAAAAGCAGACTTTGATGCCACGCTAGGCATTCATCCTCCATCAGCTGAGGAGTCTACTAGGAAAATACGACAGAGTGTTGAGTCTGAGGTTTGTCTCAACCTTCTGCATCGAACCTTGTTGTCTAATATGTTTAATTACCTCTAATCTTTTCATCAACTTGAGTCATTTACATTAATTTTTTTGGGTGTTGGATCCAGAATAATAGAATAATAGTATCCAATGAAAGACATACCCTTTTTTGTTTTCTGGAAGATGGCTTTGGCATCCATTAATAGCTGGCTTGTTTGACCCACGGTTCACGAGAGTTAAAATATCAAATAATCAATGGGGCCCTATCATGGTGGGCAAGTTAATTGTAGACTATTCTAGATGGCTTGATTCTGATTATTCAACCTTCATTACCTTGCAGATTAGCTTAGTTGGTGGTGGATGAGTCGAATAAAATAATAGATCAAGGAAGCAGAGAGACACTGTACAACCAATGTATTTGTCCATACAAGAAGAACCATACATCATCTATCATCTATGAAACTTCTTTTATACAGGTTGCTGTGATGCCATAATAGATGCTTTGGTCTACCTGCTGCATCACTTGTATTGGCAGTATCATAATGCAAACTGGCTAATGATTTGATCTTTTAACTATAATGCTCAGTTGCCAGACCTAATTGCTTGAGATGGTGGTGGGTATCATCATGGTGATGATCAAGTATAGACCGTTCCTGTTGCATCCAACGACCGTCTTTGTTCCTCACCATGCCCTTGTTCTCGTCTTGCCTCCAATATGGTGGAACCAAGTAATGGTCTTTCAAAAAGTCACTCGCCTTGTTCACCAAAGCAGGGTCCCTCCCGCTTGCCAGTACAAATCTAAGGCCTTTCCCATGGTATCTGCCACACATACAAATTACCACATCAATCTTTTTCCTATTATATAAATCTTCACTACCATCATCATCAACTTGCTTCCAAACTTATCTATTTCAAATCGTATATAATACTTTCCAATTCAGCTACCGTAATCATGACCACCACTAATGATGAGTATATCCATGTGATTATAATTATTTATTTCAACTTTGGAAAACCACTGGAAAGTAGGTAATGTCAAATATGAGAGTAGTTGTAATTATTTTTAACACTAAACATCATATTGGGTCCTAGAAAGCACCATAGTCAACATCATTATCAGGGGCTGGTTGCTAATAAGAAAATGACAAACTGATGAGGTGATGAAAAAGGAGGTCCATGTCATTCATGATTAATTTAACTCATAATGCAGGTTCATGCTGAACTATGGTTTGAGCATAAGAAACTAACCCGTCAAGTAAGTGCAAGTGAGCTTCCAGGTTATGAGCACAAGTAAGATCCCCGGTCTGCTTCAAAAATGGCGAGTGTGTATGATCTAAGGCCAGTTCAACTCCGACATGGGAGTAACTCCAAGGCAATCCCTCAGCCAGCTTCATCAACACAGGCGACACGCTTTCATTGAAAAGCAGTCCTGGAGATTTAGGGACTATATCATGCACATTCACCACCCTCAACACCTTAACTCCCAGAGATTCAATCCGTTCCTTGAACCTCACGTTACCAACCCTAGGACCCGAAAACGAGAACACGCTAAGAGGCACAGCTCTGCAATCATTTAACAAATTTAGACCTGTTTCAACGATATCATAGGCGCTGAGAATCGCCAGGGCACTGCCTAGACTGTGACCAGTTATGGTAATGCTTATCTCTTCATCTTGGTACAGTTCAAGCAACCTTTTCACATCAGTTAGAATCTGTTCCCTGGCTGAAAACTTGCAGAACCGGCAATTCATATCCTTTTCGGTGTAGAGATCAAGGAAACCCGATTCTACTTTCACCGATGAATCGGGGCATGGGATTTTGTTGGAAGAAATCGGTTTGAGAAAATCCATCAAATCTGCAATCCACTCTAGGCGTGTCACCGTGCCCCTCCAAGCAATTGTGATGTCCCGACGGCCTAAACGCTTTGACATTTCGTCGTCAGACACCGCAATATATCCAATCCAATTCGCATTCTTACTCCACACTTTGGGCCACCGTGATTTCTTGAAAAAATTCGGCAGGTTAATGTTGGATGTGGCGAAGAGGTACCTAGAGATGTGGTAGCCATGGTGTGCCATGCCTAGAGCATCAAAGAACTGCCGACGCGTGAACCTGCAGCTCCCACAGTACTTGGAAAAGGGGTCGAAATCGAAAGCATCGTAAGCGGCTTGTGCCATCTCGCCGTAGCGAATCAGCTCGGAGCGTAGGAGAGGGTCCATTGGATCCAACATCCCAACCCAATCATCTTGGCCCTGGATTTCTCTCCATACATCGGCTAAACGTCTTTCTTCTTGTTTAACAGGCTCGATTTCCTTTCCGAATTCATGGATGATGGAGGACAATGGCTCACTTGTTTTGGACAAAGCTCGAGGGATCCTAGGCGATCTTGTCGCCAACTCCATGCTTTTGTTACCTCGAATGCAAGATTTCTGACCCGACAACGACGCAACTGAAATACATTTTTCATATGGCAAAACCTGATGATCATCATGGAGCTGGCGGTTGATAGAAAGAAAAGTTTGGGATAGAGAAATGGCCATTGAAACAAAACAAAAAAAGATATACACCCTAGGAAGAGAGGTTTAATATAATACAAAGACCCCAAATCCCCAATGACTGAGTCGGTATTTTATATATTGTAACATGAAGAGATTTTTTTTTTTTTTGGTGATGCATGTGATTCATGAGGATTCCTAATCCTCAAATTAGTCAATGTTTTCACGTTTCCAAGAAGTTCTTGGCAATGGCATTATCCTCTAGTTATTAATTCTTTACAAATAAAGAAGAGTTATATACCTTTAACTATGCACGGCTGGAGTTGAGTTGGTGTACTTTTATGGGAGACAATGTGATCGGCATCTTACCATCTAGTCTTAAATACTTTTCCAATTGGTTAGTGTATGGTTCTCGAAAGGAACATTTCGATCGGTGGAGATAATTAATACTTGCAAGATTGAAGGTATTTAAACATATTGTGATTCGAATCATCAACTTCGACCTTATATATAATTTACTTATAAATATGGTATCATTTGAGTTACGTAACTCAACATAAACTCTTTACCATTTGGGATAAAAAAAATTTAATTTCCATCTATATATTTGATGAAATAATAGCGGTGGTGAATTTTTTGATAAAAAATGATTAATTTTTTAAATAACGAATAAGAGTAAGAAAAAATTATATAAAATTATAATTTTACGTATTAAAAATTAAAAAAATTAATTTATTATTTTTTATTAAAAAAATAAAAATAACAGTTTTATAAAACTCATTCTCGTAAGAGTAGAGATTATATTGATTTTTTATGTGGTTTTTGTGGCATGATTGACCAAATTATAGAGGCAAGTAGCAATCTTACAGGTCAGGAACTTTGGTGTCGTATCCGAATGTAGATCTGGAGTAGATATGATCAGTGGCTGATGCATGTCAGCTATAATTATCCATACACCACTTTTTGCCTATTCTTTTTGGGGTTAAAAACAACACTTATATTTCATACTTTATTATTTTTTTATTTTATTTTATTTTCTTTATTTCTGTATTTTAATTTTAAATAATAAAAATTAATTATACATTGAAGTGTTAGAAAATAAAATATATTTGAATTATTTCATAAAAATAGAACATTAAAGTGGCTCCAATAGAAAAGAGGATGTTGTTCATTCTAGGGGTCCCGAGTTCGAACGCCTATGTGTGCAAGGTATGTGTACCTTGTCAAAGGGTTAAAAAAGTATGAACAGATACTACTATGTAATCACACTAATATAATAAAAAAAATAAAATTAAGCATTTTAAATTTATATTTAATTTAATATATATTAAACATTATATGAATTTATTAAATTACTTTTATGTAAAATTAATTAGTTATCATTATTCAATAAATTTTAATAGAAAAAATTAGTAAAATATAAAAAATAAAGAAAAAAATGGAATAATTTAAAAGTTAAATATTTAGTATGTATAAAAATTATTAAAAAGGAAACAAAGGTAAAAAGACAAAACAAAAATAAATTATAATTATAATTTATAATATTTTTTTTTAAATAAACTTTCAACCAATGAAGTAAAGCTGATCATGGGCTGGGCCATCCGACCTGAAGGCCTGCCCAAAAAATGAGAGGATTTGGATAAAAATATAGGCCTGAAAATGGGCTTGGATAAAAAAGTGAAGCCCATTTTCTAAATGGGCTAGGCCTTAAATAAGAGTTTTTTGGCTCGAATCGACTCGAATAAATTAACTATTTTAAATAAAAAAAATTATATTATTATTTTGATGTTGTTTTTTTTATTGTTTTGGTTGTTGTTTTTTGCTGTTTTGATGTTATTTTTTACTATTTTAGTTTTTTATTATTTTGTTGTTGTTTTAGTTGCTTTTTTTTGTTTTTTTTGTTGTTGTTTTGCTATTATTTTTGCTACTGTTTTGGTTGTTATTTTGATTGTTTGGATGTTATTTTTTTACGTTTTTACTATTGTTTCGTTGTTTTTTTAATATTATTTGAATATTGTAAAACTTATGTTTTATTATTAATTTTTCTACTACTTTATTTGCAACTATCTTAATATAAAGAATTTTTAATGTATTTTAAATTTGTTTATTTTTTAATGTTTGTTTTAATGTTTTTAAGTTTATTTGATATATTATATATTTTTAAATTTATTGTATATAATAAAATAATCTAAAAAAATTAATATGGGTCGGGTTGGGTCGAGCTCAGGCTTGACTTCTATAATTTGGGTCGGACTTGAACAAAATTTTAGGCTCATTTTTTGGGCCGGGCCTGGGCCTAGCAATTGGGCCTAAAAATTTGTTGAAACTCAGCTCGAACCTAACCCAGCCCCCGATCAGCTCTACAATGAAGCCTTAGTTTAATGGCACTTTTAAGGCCTAAGAAACTTAAGATACCAAGTTCGAGTATCATTCTATGTAAATTATGACTAAGTTTTCAAACCATATTTATTTTAGTTTATACCACGTTATATGTGGATTTTGTATAAATTTATTCTAGTTTAGGTATGGATACATTCTAATCAAAAATTTTAATGATTAATTTGATTATAATTATTAAAGTGTATCATTTGTAATTGCAATTGTGATTGTACCTGTAATTTTAAAAAATCTTATATATATTAATTGAAAATATATTATATTTAACATATCACAATGCAATTTATAATTTAATTTAGAGTTAATGTATATTTTAATCCCTACACTTGATCACTTGTACATATTTGGTACTTAATTTTTGGACCTAATGGGTACTTAAATTGGAAATTCCTCACACTTTGGTTCTTTTCTTATAACGTCATTAGAATGTGATGACATGGCATTGATAATCGAAAACAAAACGTCGTATGGTATCTTCAAATTATGACACGTAGCAAGAAATAAATAAAAAGTATAAAAAATAAAAAATATATATTTATAAAAAATACTATAAAAATATAAAAATATAAATTTTCATTCAACGTTGGACAGCATTTTAAACTTTTTCTTTTCTATAAAATTTGATTGAATGGATCTCGAAATGTATAAAACCAAATACTACAAATTCAATTTTTTTTAAAAAAAAACCATAGCATAATAAAATATAAACAATAGCAACTAAAAACCCATTCAAACCCATTCAAATTTTTTCAAATACTATTTTCAAATTTTTATGTGGCAAACATATTATTACATTTGTAATGCCATGTCAATTTGCTATTTTCACATATTACTCAGAGAAAATTCATTCAATAGATTAACCTGTTGTCATTTTGGTCAAGATTGATATCCTAAAACTTGAATGGTATAGGGGTTAAGAATGATCAAAATGGAGAATATAAGTTAAATCTACATCTTTATACATAGTACATCATTAATAGTAGAATTTAACAAATGAATTACACTGTTACTATTTGAATTAGGACTGAAATTTTAAAATTAAAAGAGCACAGGACCTAAAATTGACTAATTTGAAAAGTATATTGACTAAATTTGATCAAATAAAAAGTATAATTACTAAAACCATAACTTACACATAGTATAGGGACTAATAATAGAATTTGACCTGTGATTTTCCATAGCTAATCGCAATCAATGACATAATCAGCTGACGTAAACTGATAAAAATGAAAGAACAATGTTTATCCTACCCGAAATCCTAAAATGAACATATAGAAGTCAATATTTGCTTTTCTTTTTCATTAATTTAAAATTTATACAAAATATCGTTTTTAAAAAGTTTTAACATTTAAACCCTTTTCACATTATTTAGAAAAATAGACTGATTTCAAGGATTAAAAGTTTATGGCAAAAAGAGTGTAATGTGAAAAGCGTTTTTCAAAAAACATTTTATACAAAATCCTTTTTTTAACAAAATTTAGTTTCTTTTTTACATGTGGGTTAAATGCTTACATTATTTTACTTTTGGTTCCATATTCGAATCCCATCCCATGTTTGTTTTTATTTTAATGAATGATTCAAGTTTTTTTTAAAAAATTTTAATAAACATATTATTTTCAAATTTTTCTTTATATATAATTTTTATATGTGAAAAATGTTTACTTTTTTACTTATGATAAATTTAATTTATAAATTAAATTAATTATTTCAAATATAATTATTTTTAGTGATTATAATTTTTATATGTGAAATATTTATTTGTTTTTTCATCAGTATCATGGGTGTAATACATTTTAGTATTATATATGTCGAAACGTTTTCTAAAATCGTTTCGAACTTTTATTTTTAAATTCAAAATGGGAGTCGTCACCAATCATTTTATTTGGTGTGATTGGAGCACCTTAAAATATTTTTTAATTTGTAAAAACAAATAGGTCTTTGAAATTCAAAAATCAGGTTCGGGAGTCGGTTACGTGCAAAGAAATGTTAGCACCCTTACATGCCCAAAATTGATACCATGTCGATTTTTACAAGGTCTTAATTGTTGAAAATTTGAAAACTCGAAGGTAAATTAAAATGTGATCCTCAAATGCATGATTGTTACGTTTTAAAACTAATTCATAAAAAGTCAAACTTCTCGTAGAAGGCTTGTTATTTTGAAACCGAGAAAGGAAATTATGTCCCGTGAGTTAGGGCACAATACCTCAACTTTTCAAAAACCACAAGCACTCCTAAAATTTCATGTTTCATTTTTTTGTAAAAAGAGGAGGATATTCAATTGTTTTTACTTCAGAGAATAGTCACACCTAATAAATTAATGTATGACTTCTCGAATTACGAAATAACGAACATCATTTTTATTTTCAAAATTATTTAATTTATTAAAACCTAAATATATATTTTAAAGAAATAAATAAATATAAATGAACAAATTAATAATTTAAATAATAAGACAACATGGCATTGAAAATAACAAATAAATGTACAATGAAATATAAATAATAAATTGAAACAAATTGAAAACACCAACTAGATACAATAATATCAAAACAAATAAAAGAAAGGCAATGCATAAAGCTAATAAACAATCATATATATATATAAACTAAATAAGTTAATATGTATATATGTAAATAAATAAATATAAAAGGATTGACTTGAAAATAAAAGAATCAAAATAGTGACAGGAAATTAAAAAAAAAAGTTTAAAAGAATTTAAAAGGTAACTAAAATTTAAAATATTTAAAGATTTAACGATAAATGAAAAACATGTTAAAACGAATTCGAAAGAAAAAAGGAGTTAAATTTGAATAGTAATTTTATTTTTTTTAAAAACAAACAAAATATTTAAAAGGAATTTGACAGATTTAAATTACGGAAAAAAAAAGGAGCCAAATGGGAAATTTCCATATATTTAGAAAAACAAGGCTTGAGGATCGAATTAAAAAAAGGTGAAACTGATTTGCTAATTTAAAAATTATTAAAAAATTAGACGGACCAATTTAAAATGAAAAAAACATAAAGGGACTCAAAAGGGAACTCTTCCTTTTATCATTTATTTTTTTTGTAAAACATTTTGCCACCAAACGGTAGCGTTTCAATGTTATTATAACATAGTTTGAAACGTCGTCATATAGGTGTAGCACAGAAAAACAGGGACCAAGCTGGAACATCACGAAACGAGGAGGGACTGCGGAAGCAATTTCCCCTCCACTAGAAACACGCGGACCCTAAACTAGTATGGAGCGGATCGGGTCGGAGAGTCGAAACGATGCTATTTTGAGGGTCAAACTCCAAACCCCAAAACAACACCGTTTGAGTTTGCTATAAAAGTCAAGTTTTTTTTAAAAAAATCCTCATTTTCTTTATTTCTCTTAAAAAAAGTTTCATTCATCTCCTTTTTTTCTCTACTCTCTCTATACCCGATCAAGGGTTGGCCACGTGACTCGCCGTCGGCTCCGTCGCGCCCCACCATCCTTGATGCCAGTGAATCGCCGTGTACGGCAGCCAAGTTCGAGAAACTCCTTTTTTTTGCTTTTTCTTCTTAAAAACTAGATTTAGGCTCAAATCTCTTTAGATATGAGCCTAGATCTTTGTAAAAGAATCGAAAGGTTTGATTTATATATATATTTTTTAAAATCTATCTTTTATGAATTTTTTTTTTAAAAATACCCCTTTTTGGAGCCCCTTACGAACATGGACAAGTTTGGAGGGCCTCCGTTCATAGATTTGACGGTAACAATGAGAAGGAAAGGTATGAAACCCTAATCTCTTTCTTTCATTCTGTTTTATTTATTTTAAAAAAATCGAATGAAATAATATAATAAAGATAAAATAAATAACAAAAGATAAAATAAAGTATATATGTATATGTATGTATATCAACGAAATACCTTGAACAACTATTTTGATTTTTTGTTTCAAAAATCTATTCTGATATATATTGATCGTAAAAAAATATAAGGAAAATTGTTTTGCTTTTATAGCCGAAATACAATCATTTGTGTTTTGTTTTCTTGTTATTTGTTTTCTTTGTCTTTGTCTCTGTTTGCTTCTCTTCGGTGCAGGTCCGACGGTGGTGGCAGACGCGTGGTGGTCTTCGGCGTGGGTGTCAGACGTATGGTGGCAGCCTCGAGAGCTGGAGCTAATGTGGCACAAAAGGGGAAGGGTGAGGTGGCGGTTGGAAAACCCTAATAGATTAGGGTTTCCAAAACTTTTTAATGTTTTGAGCTTCATGGTTTTGGGCTTAGGGTTAGCAAATTGGGTATTTAGGTAGTTTAGGTAATTTGGGTTTGGATTGGGTTTGTAAATGTGTTGTAAAAGGACATTTGAGTATTTTGTGTAAATGGACATAAACATTTAAAATTAAAAATGTTTTGTTTTATTATTTTTTTTTTTTGGATTTGGTTTGGGCCCGGACAAATTGAACCTTCTACAGCTGCCCTTCTTTGCTCGTTGTCGTTTAACGAGAACGGATCAAAGACTAACAAGAGTACCAATTTCGTTCAGTCCCACTGAATTTGACTTCTTCGACGCTTCTTTTTCAAGTAATCCACTTTTCGCTTCATTGGTCATCCAACTTCATTGTATCCGTTTCTCTACATCTTTAGGAAGATAAGATTTAGTGTCGTGACTTTATCTTATCCCATGGCAACTTCAAAAAGATAAAATTTGTTGTTGTAGCTTCACTCCATTCCACTGCAACTTTAGGGAGATTGAGATTCGCTATTTGTTTTAACCCACTTCTCTATACCTCACCAGGAAGATGGGATTTGAAGTTTCACTCCACTCCACTGTATCCTTAAGGACGTTGAGCTCGGCTTTGTTGTTTTGATTCAACACACTATTTTGACCCACTTTTTTGTACCTCATCCAAAAGATGGGGTTTGAAGTTTCACTCACATTGAGCTTCACCTCATTATTTTGGTCCACTTCTCTGTATCTTATCAGGAAGATGACCGCTATGTTGTCTAACCCACTTTTTTGTATCTCATCAGAAAGATGGGGTTTGGAAGTTTTACTCACATGAGCTCTACTTCTTTGATTTGGTCTACTTCTCTGTACCTCACTAGGAAGATGATCGCTTCATTGTATCTGACTCACTTCTCTGTATCTCATCAAGAAGATGGGGTTTGAAGTTTTACTCACATTGAGCTTCGCTTCTTTAATTTGGTATACTTCTCTGTACCTTACCAGGAATATGACCACTTCATTGTCTGACCCACTTCTTTGTATCTCACTAGGAAGATGGGATTTGAAGTTTCACTCATATTTGAGCTTCACCTCATTATTTTGGTAAACTTCTCTGTATCTCACCAAGAAGATGACCACTTCATTATTTGACTCGTTTCTCTGTACCTCACCAGGAAGATGAGGTTTGATGTTGAAGCTTCATCTTGCTCTTACCACAACTTCAGAGAGATAAAAACTTGCTATTGCAATTTTGATCTGATCCACTATAACTTCGAGGTAGAAGATTCACCGTCATGGCTTCAATTTGCTCCTCTTCGACTTTTAGGGTATAAGATTTTTCGTTATGGCCTCGACCTTTCCTATCATATCTTCATGGTACCGGGTTCACCGTTGCGACCTCAACCTTTTCCTTCATATTTTCATGGTACTAGGTTCACCGTTGCAACCTCAACCTTTCCCATCACATATTCTAAAGTATCGGGTTCGTCGTTGCGGCCTTAACCATTCCCTTCATATCTTAATGGTACTGGGTTTGCCTTTGCGGCCTCAACTTTTCCCTTCATATCTTCACGGTACCGGGTTCACCATTGCGACATCAATCTTTCCCATCACATCTTCTAAGGTACCGGGTTAAACGTTGCGGTCTCAACCTTTCCCTTCATATCTTCGTATTTCCTCAGTTCATTTCGTCATTTCATGGTAATGAAACCTGTGGAATATTTTTTAATGGGCCTCTATGTAGGCCAGATTATTTAGGATGCCATAATCAGGATAAGTCAAATGCTCCTAAATAGATGGGTATGAATGCTGAATGAAAAAGAAATGTCATTTTTTTAGAATGATTTTATTTTTGGTCCTTAGTCAACATCGTTTATCATTGGTCTAAGTCCTATCACTAGTGTGTTATCATGCTCTTCCTTTGGTATGGTATCTCTGTCATGAAACCCACAGAGGTAGTCGTAATTTGAACTATTTATTTCAAGACCCTTTTAACCCCTGAGTTCAATTTTTTTCCAACTAGTGGTCCTGTTTTAGGTCCCCGTACTATTTAGTAATTTTCCAGAACAATATGCAGAAATCTTTTTATTCATTATATCGTTTAGACCACTAACCATTATTTCAAATGAAAAAAATGCTTGAATCAAGGTCGTAAGTTGGATGATATTGAATTTGATTGTGGGCAACGCTCGCATGAATGAAAAGATCGTTGGTTTATTAATTGCTATTTTGATGTAGAAATGCTTGAATATGGTCGTAAGGCGAATAAATTTTATTAGGGGCAAAGCTCACTTGAATGAGAAGATTAAAAATGACCCATGCTGGTCAAAAGTTGCCAAACATAAGGTGAGCAAAAAAAGAATGGAGTTAGGTGCCCCAAATATCAAAGTTCGGGCTTCACTAAACAAATTTGATGATGATCATTCTGAACTTGACATGTGTTCATGAAACTTGGAGTACTTTGTCGATGCTTCAAGGTGTAAAGTTTCTTTACCTTGCTCCTTTTGAGAGAGAAGACCATTTCATGCCCTTTTCTTCAAAATTGAGCCGCCCTTTCAGGTTTTCAACTCAAATCTCCTTATGTTTCGAGATGCCCTTTACGAGTTCTCACCTCGACCTCTCCTTTTTTCTATTTTCTATTTTCTTTTTCCTTTTTTCTTTTTCTTTTTTTTTTCCTTTTTTCTTTCTTTCTTTTCTTTTTTATTTATTTTTTCTTCATTGAATCCGAGTTTACGGGGTTGGGTCGATTTTTGTCGTCCATCTCGATCAAAATCAAAGCTCTTCCAAAAATGGCTTTCTTCAACTCACGAGGTCTTTCCAAATTCGTTGTCCATTTTCTTTGGAAGTTTTTTGTAAGCAAGATCTTTTTCAAAACCACGGCTTCACTGTGGAATACTCTAGAGAGGATCCTTTTTGTCATAAGCCCTTGTCATTGGTACATCTGATCATGACAGATGACTTTTAGCATCTTTTCTTCAATTAAGTTTAACTGACCGCATTTGGATTGAATCCATTCTCTTTCAACAATTCTAACAAAATTTGGACGGAAGGAAACTCGACTCCAATGTATAGGATTGCTTCCATTCCGTAAATCAATTCGAAAGGTGTTGCCCCAACAAAATATTGATTGATGTTCAATAAGTGTAGAGAGCAAATGATAACTTCTCATGCAAATCTTTATAGGTATCGATCTTCTTGATATTCTTGTTAACTGTCTCCATTGCCCCATTCACTTTTGGACAATATGGTGTTGAATTTGTGATGTTTGATTTCAAACTAACTGTAGATCCTTGCTCTCATGTGTAGATCTTGTGACATCGGCATAGAAGATAACTTTTACCAACTTGGTTAAGTAATCATTGATCACTAAGATGAATTTAAGCTCATTGAAACCTTTGTCAAAATTAGTTTGATGACGTCCAAGCTCTTTATAGAAGAAGGCCATGACATGAAGAGGTGAAGGAGATGCCCTTTGCGGGTTTTCATTCTGGCTTTTTTCTCTTTTTTTTCTTCTTTTTTTCTTGGGTTTAAAGATGCCCTTTGCGGGTTTTTTTTCTACCCCTTTTTCTTCTTTTCTTTCTTTTTTTTTATTTTCTTTTGATAACACATCGAGCCTCAATTTTTGAAATTTCTTTTAAATTGGATCGCATTCTTCCTTTATGGGAGCTTGTGTGTCACGACATCAGTTCCTTAAACCTGGTATCCTTTGATAGGACCATGTAAAGACCTTTGGATTCTCAAAGCAGCTCGCCTTGTTTCTGCAAAGGCACATTCCTCAAATCTTTCTTAAAATCACAACTCTTGGAGGTGATTTTCAGTTCCTGTCTTACTCACATCCGTAGTAGATCAGGAGACAGGTTACATTCTTGGTCGCTTTCAAAGTTTTAAAGTTTTTCTAGACACATGTCCTTCTCAAAAGGATCTAAGTCAACCGCAGTGTTGCTTGTTTCCTTAATATCAAGGGATCCAACATATGGGTAAGAGAAACTCAAAGAATAAATGAATTTAAAAATGATTAGCCATATGGTATGAGTACGGCTGAAAAAGAAAAACAAGATGTTTGCCAAGTGAGACACAAAAAATGCATCATTTTCATCGAAATAAAATACAGTGATCATGTGCCCTTTATAAAAGGATCTCGATTACTCTCAGGCTTAGAGTAATAAGTGTGTTCTGAATATTACTCTAGAAAAAGTCTTAAAAACTACAGGAAGCTCTTTCACAGTCTAGCTATCCAAAACACTTCCAAGGGTGTAGGGACGAACTCTCGCTGGGTTTCACTCTCAGTATGACTTTTGCTCAATTTTTTTTTACATTCCTAAATTATCTTGATTTATCATGTTTCCTCTCAGTCTTCATTTAGGGTTGGTGACTCTCACACACACGAATGTTTCAAATATGTGGGATCTTATTAAAATTTAATGTATGAAGTGCAATGCAAATGAATGATAAAATGCATGCAAAAAGGCAATGATTTTTGGTTCCATTCCATTAGAACAACTTTACTAGAAAACAAATTTCTGTACATAAGGCAAGAACATGTATGGTTGTGCCTTAATGCTCAAAGTCATAATCTTCCAAGCTAATTTTTTTTGCTCCGGTTTGACCTTGATTTCAAGGTTTAAATTGTCAGTCTTGAATGGCTAAAGTCTACAAGTGGTTGGTCATTTTTCGCACTTGGTCGAATCTTTGCTTGCGACATGGTCCCTATCTCAGACTTGCCCCTATTGGAGTCATTCCTCGTTTCTTTCCAATTTTCTTTGGCGATATCATCTTGTCTTTGGATAGCCAAAAATTCCTTCAACGGAAGGTAGTCGTCAGAGAATACTCGATAAGAGATTTTTTCAAATTTCCAAAAATGGCCACAAAACCATGCTAGTTAAAGTTGTGCACCAATACACTTTCTTTTGCCCTTTCTTTGACAAGTGTTTAGTAGCTAAGATTACTAGAACATGAGTGATTCTTTTGTCAAATCTACAACCGCGTCCTCTACTTGCCTCTACATTTTAGGGAAGACGACTAACTCCTATGTGTTTGATGTGCAGATTCTTTTTTGGACTTGAGTGTATTATGTCTGGCAGGTTTTTCAAAGTAACGCACTTGTTATGTCATTTTCCTTGATCAGGGTTGCAACCCAATGCTCGCTCATCTAGCATAGGCCTTATTATTCTAAATCCTTGGGCAATGGAGCGATGTAGCGTATCCTTCTACCTTATGCTCATGTTTCTAAAAGTGAAGCAACAAAGCTAAATCTCGATATTGTGTTAGGGTTCAAAAAAGTGTGTATCTACTTTAACCTTGCGTAGGCAAACCACCATATTCAAATTAGAACATCTGTCTCTTTTATCTTCCATATTTCTTTCAGCTCTTGCAAACTGTTATGAGTTTCATTTATTTGGGTGTAATCCCAAAAATTTGATATGTACCCTTTTGACAGGATATCATCTTTTCATTGTTATTTTTCTTTGACCACATACGCACGGCCACGTTGACTTCTACCGTATAAAGGAATCCATTTTCTATTGATCAGTTCTCTATTTAGCAATAGGACAGGAATCAACATCTTTGATGAGAATGCAATGCAAACAGATTCAAAATAGGTGAGTGTGATTAATATAGAAATAAAACTTGAAAATAAATTGCAATAAAAGCAAAGGAACAAGAATATAACCGTGTCTCTTACTTTGTTCGGGTAACTACTGAAGGTTTGGCACAGTTCTACTTAAGGTAAATTTTCATTAAATTATATACAGGTTAATAAAATGTGCTGCTTATGAATGTATGCATGCATAAGAAAGGCATTTACTCATACCTCAATTTTATTAGAAAACTTTACTAGAAAACAAATTTCTTTACATAAGGAAAATACACATATGATCGCGTCTTAATGCTCAAAGAGCCTTAATCATCATTCAATTTCGCTTCGGTTCATCTCTGATCTTTTTTTCATTCAAAATGTCAGCCTAAATGGTTAATCAATCAATCACTCTTCATACTTTGGTCAAAGTGGCTCATTGTGCGGTTTTCGTTTCCATCCTACTCGTCTAGCAAAACATTGGTTTTTCGTCTTTCTTTTGACCATATGCTTGTGACCATATTATCTTCTATCTTATCAAGAAATTCGTTTTCTTATAACCACTTTTCTATTTAATAATTGAGCTTAAATCTACACCTTTCCTTGTATAAGGATGTAATGCGAGCAACAATTAAAAAGCAAAAGAAAACACAAGTCAGTATGATAACAAAACATGGATATAAAGTAAAGAACATAGGCTTGGGAGACTACTAACAATTAGGTGTAATTCTATCCTAAGACAAGCACTTAAGGCTAATTATATGCGGTTTAAGTTCTAGAGTAGGGTACCTAAACCAGCAGATTCCTTGTTCCTTACCCATTACAGGTTCATAATGACGAGTTCGATTTAGGGAGACACATTTCCCATATGTTTGCACAGAAGTGAAAACTTCACGAAAACATAGGTACGGATGTAATCCCGAAAGCGATTCACTATCCTACACGAAGGTGAAAACCTCACGAAAGAATAGCTTCTCACTTCCACTTAAAAGGTTTAGTAAAATGTAAATGAATGTGAACCTATACTAGTAAGAATATTATCACAGTATCACATAGAAAATGCAAAGGATCGCAAATTAATTTAAATCGAGTTTTTAAATTTTTAATAAAAAAGACCTAAGAAAAATCGATTTTCGGCTTTACTCTCTTATTAGTCTCCAGTGGAGTCGCCAAGCTGTCGAAACGTTTTTGAAAATCGTCCCGAACTTCTATTTTTAAATCCGAAAACGGGAATCGCCACCAAGCATTTTATTTGGTGTGATTGGAGAACCTTAAAACATTTTTTAATTTGCAAAAACAAATAGGTCTTCGAAATTCAAAAATCGGATTCGAGGGTCAGTTTTGTGCTAGGAAGGGTTAACACCCTTACACGCTCAAAATCGGTACCAAGTCGATTTTTAAAAGGTCTTAATTGTTGAAAATTTGAAAACTCAAAGGTAAATTAAAATGAGATCCTCAAATGCATGATTGTTACATTTTAAAACTAATTCATAAAAAGTTAAACTTCTCGTAGAAGGCTTGTTATTTTGAAACCGAGAAAGGAAATTATGTCCCATGAGTTAGGGCATAACACCTCAACTTTTCAAAAACCACAAGCACTCCTAAAATTTCACGTTTCATTATTTTGTAAAAAAAGGAGGATATTTAATTGTTTTTGCTTCAAAGAATAATCACATCTAGTAAATTAAGGTATGACTTTTCGAATTATAAAATAACGAACATCATCTTTATTTTCAAAATCATTTAACTTATTAGAACTCAAATATATTTTTTAAAAAGATGATTAAATATGAATGAACAAATTAATAATTTACATGATAAGACAACATGGCATTGAAAATAACAAATAAATGTACAATAAAATATAAATAATAAATTGAAACAAATTGAAAACACCAACTAGATAAAATAATATCAAAACAAATAAAAGAAAGGCAATGCATAAAGCCAATAAACAATCATATATATATATATATATAGCATATTTAACACATAAACTAAATAAGTTAATATGTATATGTGTAAATAAATAAATATAAAAGGATGGACTTCAAAATAAAAGAATCAAAATAGTGACAGGAAATTTAAAAAAAAAGGATTTAGAATAATTTAAAAGGTAATTAAAATTCAAAATATTTAAAGATTTAAGGATAAATGAAAAACATGTTAAAATGAATTCGAAAAAAAAAGAGTTAAATTTGAATAGTAATTTTATTTTTTTAAAACAAACAAAAAATTTAAAAGGAATTTGACAGATTCAAATTAAGAAAAATTTAAAAGAGGGGCCAAATGGGAAATTCCCATGTATTTAGAAAAATAGGGCTTGAGGATTGAATTACAAAAAGGTGAAACTGATTAGCTAATTTAAAAATTATTAAAAAAATTAGACTAACCAATTTAAAACGAAAAAAAAAACATAAAGGGACTCAAAAGGGAATTCTTCCTTTTATCATTTATTTTTTTTGTAAATAATTTTCCCACCAAACGGCAACGTTTCAATGTTATTATGACATAGTTTGAAACATCGTCGTATAGGTGTGGCATAGAAAGCAGGGACCAAGCTGGAACATCACAAAACGAGGAGGGACTGTGGACCCTAAACAGGTATGGAGCGGTTGGGTCGGAGAGTTGAAACGACGCCGTTTTGAGGGTCAAACTTTAGACCTTAAAACGACGCCGTTTGGGTTTTCTATAAAAGCCAAGTTTTTTTTTTTAAAATCCTCATTTTCTTTATTTCTCTTAAAAAAAGTTTCATTCCTCTCCTTTTTCTCTTTACTCTCTCTATGCCCGATCAAGGGTCGGCCACGTGACTCGTCGTTGGCTCCATCGCGCCCTACCATTCCTGACGCCGGCGAACCGCCGTGTACGACGGCCAGGTTCGAAAAACTCCTTTTTTGCTTTTTTTCTTATTAAAAACTAGATCTAGCCTCAGATCTAAAGAGATCGAGCCCAGATCTTTGCAAAAGAACTGAAATGTTTGATTTTTATATATATATTTTAAAAATCTGTCTTTTATGAATTTTTTTAAAAAATAAATACCCCTTTTTGAAGCCCCTCACGAACATGAACAAGTTCGGAGGGCCTCCGTTCACAGATTCGACGGTAACGACGAGAAGGAAAGGTATGAAACCCTAATCCCTTTCTTTCATTTTGTTTTATTTATTTTAAAAAAATTGAATGAAAAAAATATAATAAAGATAAAATAAATAACAGAAGATATAAAAAGTATATATGTATATGTATGTATATTAACGAAATACCTTGAACAACTGTTTTGATTTTCTATTTCAAAAATCTATTCTGATATATATTAATCGTAAAAAAAATACAAGGAAAATTGTTTGGCTTTTATAGCCGAAATACAATTATTTGTGTTTTGTTTTCTTGCTATTTTTTTCTTTGTCTTTTTGTTTTGTTTTCTTGCTATTTGTTTTCTTTATCTGTCTCTGCTTGCTTCTCTTTGGTGCAAGTCCGACGGTGGTGGCAGACATGTGGTGGTCTCGGGCGTGGGTGTCAGACGCGTTGTGGCGACCTCGAGAGCTGGAGCTCATGTGGCATAAAGGGGGAAGGGTGAGGCGACGGCTGGAAAACCCTAACAAATTAAGGTTTCCAAAATTTTTAATGTTTTGGGCTTAAGGTTACGACGAATTTGATTGGGAAATCCAGTGGCAAAATCATTAGCTCGTTATTTAGTTCGAATCAGTAAAATGACGGAATCTATAAAAATAATTCAACAGGTCCCGGAAGAAATTACAAATGGTCGTTATGAGAATTTAGAAATCCGATGTTTTGATCGAGAAAGGGTTCCAGAATGGAAGGATTTTGAATATCGATTCATTAGTAAAAAACCTTCTGCCACATTTGAATTACTAAGACGATCCTGTTCATGGATTAACGAAAATGTGCAAAAGTCCTATTTGCCTCTGCCATTCTATGAGTCTTTTCCTTTTTGCGTATGGCATCGCCACTCCCTTTGGCAACATTCACTAATTCGAAACTTAATTTGAAATCCATATTACCGGGACGTCTTTTAATTTGTAATAGCAAATTGGGTATTTAGATAGTTTTGGTAATTTGGGTTTGGATTGGGTTTGTAAATGAGTTGTAAAGGGACATTTGAGTATTTTGTGTAAATGGACATAAACATTTAAAATTAAAAATGTTTTATTTTATTATTATTATTTTTTTTTGGATTTGGCTTGGACCTGGATAAATTGGTCCTTCTACAATATATTTTTGTATGTGTATTTAAAATAATTATTTGAAATATTATATATATATAATATTTGAAATATTTATTTTATAATATTAGAATTTAAATAATTATTTTTTAATATTAGAATTTACTATATTAATAAATACGTGAAAAAAAATATTTGACATAAAAAATTATGTATAAAGAAAAATATATAAAAAAATTAATTGATATTTTTAAAAATAAAATATATTGAAGATAATGATATATATAAAGATTAGAAAACACGTTGTGGTATGAAGTGTTTTCAAGAAGCACTTTTTACATAACATTTTTTTACGTAATTTTCTAACTCCAAAAATGATTTGTTTTTAAATAATATAAAAAAATCATTATTTTTTAGAAAAAAAAACAGCCTTTTCACTAATTTTACCTTAATTAATAATAACAAACATGAGTGAAATTCAAATCTGAATCCAAAAATGATTTGCTCTGAATTAGAATCATTAATTACAACAGCGGCAAGTATTTAAAAACTAAAAGCATGTGGTTCTTATTTGACAGGTATAACTAAAATGTTCATTTCACACAATTATTTTAAGTAATTTAATTAAAATTAAATTAAATTAAAAAAAATATTAAATATAGACAAAGTATATAATAATACCTCATTATTTTTAAAATTTAATGACATAATATTATTTTATTATGCCTAAAAATTATATTTTTAAAATAATATAAATATAATTTATTCCTTTTATCAAATATAAATATCGTAGTAAAAAGTAACACAAACATTATATTAAAAAAAAAGTGTGAAAGTAAAATTATTCCTTAACGATATGCATGTATCGGTTGTAAGGCAAATGAAAATAAGAAAGTGAAGAAGAATTTGGGTTTTGTTTAATGTAATACAATTGTTTACTTTTGGAGATTAGCATGCATGTGTTGACTCATTGCTGACATACTTTATTTTTAAAAGTCTTGTTATGCATGTCTTATTTGTTGTCTTAATTAACATAATAACTGCAATTCAGTATTCTATATAATTTGAATAAAACTACCTTAATTTTCTAAATAATAAAAAAGTCACCCTACTTCTCTAAATAATTTTTAAATTTATTATATTTTTATAAAAAAAACATAAATTTATGACGTGGCCGATATCTAGCAACATTCTATATTTGACCTTAATCATTGAGGCGTTGTTTAGTAGTATTTTTTAAAAGCACTTTTGAACCAAAAGCAATGCTAAACAAGCAACTTTTGAAAGAAATTTTTGGCTTTTCAAAAGTATTTTTCCTGATATGGAGAAGTTAAAATTTTTAGTTTTTTCATCCCAAAAGCACTTTTGACAGCTCAATTATGTTTTCACCTCTCCAACACATTGTACTTTCCCTTCTTTGATTAATTGCTTAAAAATTTTAAAATTTATATTTTATATATTAAAATATTAATAACAAAATATAATAAATTATTTTCTATATTTTATTAAAATATCATATTATTAACTAATTTGAACATTATTTAAATGTTTATTTATTACTTTATAACACATGTCTAAAATAGACATTTTATTTCTCAAAAGTACTTTTTGACAGCTATACTAAACACTTAAATCTTAACCCAAACTTTTTAAAAATACTTTTCAAAATCACTTTTTCAAAACACTTTTTAAAGCGCTTCTCAAAAATAATGTTAAACTAGCCCTCAGTAAGTCATTGAAGGGTGATTCCTAATAATATGTATTAATATAGTGCACCTAATCTATATTTGGTCGAGGACATGCAACTTTTTATTAAGTTCATATGGGTATCGTTTTTGTATGTATGTTATTATCAATCCCGATACATAATTTTTTATTTCATTTATAAAGTTTTGTAATCAATCAACTTTTATATTTTGTATCCTGTATTCTTTCATAATAGTCAATATTCATGTGATTTTTCAATTCAGTCCATTTTAAGCCACACATGTCAAATTTACTAAATTCTACTTATAGTTAAACATATAGATGAAATCAAATACAATTCGAGTAATATAAAATAAGATAGTAGGTTTCATATGAACTTACTTGTTTAAAATGTGAAAAGAAGATACTTTAGGGATTAATCCGTAATTTTAGCTTTTCCCGATTAACTTCACTTCGATCCAATTCTTGATTTATACTATTATTTTATATCATCAATCAATTCCAAATATTTCATACTATGGTAGATATGCATCATCGTATAAAAATTTACTGTTTGGTTTCCCTCAAATTTTACATTCTATTCAGTTTATCTATTCAGTTTAGTCCCTAAAATCGAGATAAGCATAACTTTCAGTTACTAGCTTCGGATTAAAATCTGATTTCATGTATTTTCATTAGGGGCTTTATAATTTCTATTTCCAACATAATTTCATGACAAGTTTTACATTTACTCAATTTGATTCCTAATGTAACAAAGTTAACAATGAGTTAAATTAACTTTACAATCTAGTCATTTTCATATCTAAGCTTAAAATCTATCAATTTCAAACCTAATTCTTCAAGAATCAATAATGGTGACTTTCTAAAACTTTAACAGTTTCACAAATTGGTACATAAACTAACTAAATTAAGCTCACATAACCTCGAATCTAAAAAAATTACAAGTAGAAATTTTAAATGTTTTAATTAAAACTTAAAATATTGAAAATTTTAATTAGGCTCTCTAAAATTTAATGTCAAAATCTAGGAATGATTAAGGAACACCTAAGGGGATTTATACCTATGAAAGAGAGCAGTGATTTATGTTAGTAGTATGTGGATTTCTTTGTTCTAAGGACTTTCTCTTTAATATTGGGAATTTATTTTGGTAACAATCAAAGGAACTGCAGGATTGTTGGATTGTGGGGTCTAAACTGATGGAATGAAGTTTTATTATTGGTATGGAAATTATAAATGGCTATGGACCCATTTTCCTGTACATATGTGATCCTTATATTACAATGCAATTCCATGATATATATCTTAGTTGTGATCAGAGTGGGGTATGCCTTGCAGTCTTCCAATAGCAAAATTAATAGTTGGTAAAAGGAAAAAGCTACAGTAATTGGTTGAAATCTCTGCTACTCCCTGTACTTTATATAATTTGAGGTTTGGTCTCTATACATTTAAATTAAAAATTTAATCTTATTACTTTTTTTAATTTAAAAATTTTAGTCCAATCATTACCGACACATTGGTAGTTTCTATATAAAAAATGTCAATTTAACATGTTTATTTTGGCAATAATATGAGGACAGCATAATTAAAATTTCAAGTTTATAAATTTTGACAGAAAATACTTACGATTTTTATGATTGGACTGAAATTTTCAAATAAAAAAAATAGGACGGGTAACTTTTTTAAGTATAGGGACTAAATCTTGAATTTTATCAAAGTACAGAGACTAACAACATATTTTATTCTTTTAATTTTTTGTCTCTTACTTTCTCTCCTCCCTCTCGATGAAGTCTTCACTGGCATCAACCATCTAGCGGTTCTAGTCAATGCCTTCTCTTCTATTTCTAGGTATTTCTCCCTTGTATCTAACTAGAGTCTATCAGATCTTTCTTCGGACAGTGTATTTAACTGTGGTTAGTGTAAAAATAATGATAACAATGATATTAAATATTGTAGCGATTCAATGTACAATTTGATATATAAACTTTAATTTGGTGTAATTATACACATGAAACTTTGATTGTGGTTTAAATGTATACATGAAACATTAATTTTGATTCAATCATACACATTTAAAGAAATAAATACATCAATTTATTTTTAAATTGGATGGAAATAATTATTTGTATATGTAATATATAAACATAAAATGATGTTACATTAACAACTGTTATGAAACATATTGCTATCATCGTGCCGCCAAGTTTTAAAGCTAGCGCTGATTGCATCGCATGGAAATGGAGTGACAAAAGGGGCTTCTCTTCATCAAAATCGTATAAAGACTTGTTCACTAATGGTACTGGGGATTCAACCACTTGGAGATTTCTTTGGAAAATTCATGCTCCACAAAGAGTTCGGGTTTTTATGTGGCTTTTATGGCATGGGAAAGTGTTAACTAATGTTGAAAGGAAGAGGAGGCATATGATCGAAGATGCTACCTGCCCTTTATGCGCTACTTCATTGGAATCTTTAGTTCATGCTCTACGAGATTGTTCCTTTGCCAGAAATATTTGGAAGGCAGTGCTTCCAACTCAGGTACACTCTCTCTTTTTTTCTTTATCTTTCCATGACTGGTTAACTTGGAATTTACAGGATAAAGGATGCTTAATACCGTTGATATGGAGTGGCAATCGCTCTTTACGATCTTATGTTGGCTCATTTGGAAGGCTAGGAATGAGTCTATTTTCGCAAGCTCTCACAGGAATTCTCATTCTATTATTACCATGGGCTATGCTTGGGCTCGTAGTTATTTTGCTTTTGATAAAAAAGTGAAAATCAACAAGTTCAAGTAAGCAATAGGCAGTTTCAGATACGGGATGGATCAACCTTAATTCAAGTGGTGCTGCCTCATTAGATTGGAATCAAGCAGCGACCGGTGGTGTCTTGCATGACTCAAGTGCTCGTTGGCTCTAGGGCTACAACATGATAATGGGGAGCAAATCAATTTTTAGAATTGAAGAACACGTAATGCTGGAGGGTTGTTGTTAGCCTGGGATAAAGGGTACAAACAAGTCGAGATTGAAAGTGATAATGCCCATTTAGTCAATCTTCTCCTCTCTGGAGGAGGCAGCAGAAGTGAGTTGGTTGAAGTTCGGTTGCTGCAGCAAACTATTCAAAAGAATTGAAAGATCCAACTAAGACACATATCCAGGAATTCCAACAAAGTTGCAGATGCCATGGCAAAATTGATTACCTTTGGAAATCCAATGCTCCAAATATACCAAGATCCTCCTATGCCTGTTCGACGGTTCTTGCAGCAGGATATGGAGCAATCAATCTTCGTTTTCAGCTAGTTTAATATTGTAATCGCCTTTGCTGTCCTGTTTCTACCAAAAAAAAAATCAATTGTATTAATAATTTGTAATAATTGGATCAAATCAAAAGTTTGTGTATAAAATTACACATGTATAATTTCGAGATTTATCCCATTAAAATAATAAAATTGATATCAGAACATTTGAGTAGAGTGAGGATATGTTATGGTAGGGTAAAGAAATTTGGTGTTTGAGAACATGGCAATCAAAGCTGCCCCATTATCCAACAAGGCTGTTTGAGAAAATTCCAAAGTTAAGGGATGGCTTGTGCCATCTATATTGAGGCACAACCAAACGGTGCTACAACAATTAAACATAGTTTGGTCTTTGTTTGAACTTTAAGATGCTTTAAAGTAGTTTGTGCCATTCCATTTAGGAGATTAAATTTGAAATTTATATTAAAAAATTAGAATTAGTATAAAATATCATGTGATTTGGTAGTAGAGTATTGCATTCTTAAATTTATGGTTAGGGTTGGGTTAGATCCATAAAAACAATGAGATAATAAAATTGAAGAAAAACAAACATACAATTTTTACATGAAAAGCCTTAAAGAGGAAAAAATCACGGGCAAAAGAGATTTCGATTTTTCACTAACTAGGTAAACAAACGTTTAGAGTACAATATGGTAATTGTCACAATCTCACTTTTTTTTGGTGAATTACAAACAGCGACTAGCGCGACTCGAACCCAGGTCACACCTAGGACGGTGAACACTCTTGACTATCAGGTCAATATACGAGGTTCTGTCACGATCTCACTTTAATATTTATTTTTATTTTTCTATAAATGTGTGGAATCTTGACATATTTTTAGGATACTTAAAAAAGAGGAGAATCTCATTTTATATTTTTAAAATTGAGGTCGAATTTAACATTGATTTTAAAAATGTTTTTTAAAATTGTTGTAAAAAATTATTTTTAAAAAGTTTGGTTTAATGCCAACAATCTCTTAACCCAGTGACAAGAGCAGTATGTTGTAAGTATAAGTGTTTAGGTTTGATCTCAAGCAATTTTATTTCTCTTCTCAAATTATCAAATTTTAATTTAATATTCAAATATTGAGTATTGTTATCAAAAAATACTTTTGAGAAATAAAAATATTCATTTTAGATATAATGTCATAAAGTAAAAAAAAATGCATTTAAATGATATTTAAATTTATTAACATTGTGATATTTTAATAAAATATAAAATTTATTATAATTCATTATTAATATTTTAATTTGTAAATATAAATTTAAATATTTTTAAACTATTATTATTAATTGCTTGTAAAATTTAATTTGAAGGTATAAACTATATTTTAAATATTAACATATAATTATTACAAATTCAAGTATATAATATTATATATTTGAAACAAATTTTAATAAAGAAATAATTGTATACTCCATATAAATATTACATAAAATATATTAGATTATAAATGAGTGTTAAAAATATCGTTTGACTTCGAAAGTTTTTCTTCTAAATGCAAAAGCTAATAATTATATTTATTGCATTTGAGTTCAAAAGCACTTTTCACTTTAGAAGTTATTTATTTCATGTTGGTTATTAAATGGTGACACTCTAGGGTTTTTCAAACACAATTTTTTATTATATTTATATATTTAAAAAATAAAAAATAATATTTTATTGGTGGAGGATTATCAAGTGGCGGCATTAAGGGAAAATTTTGTACAAGAGAAAAATACGAAAAAAATAACTGACACCTTAATGGAGGAACACCAAGTGGCGGCACCTATTGAGGGTTTTTAAGTGACGGCACTTAGGGGTAAAATGCCACTTGTCTTCACCCCTTTGTGCCGTGTGTGTATAGGATTTGAATTTTTTTGTTAGGGTTTTGATTTTTTACCAAAATAAAATATAAAAAAATATTTATTTACTAAAATAATATACAAAAATTATTTATTTTATTTGACTAAAGTAAAATTTAAAAATTATTATTTTAATAAAAATAAAATAAAATACATATCATAAAATTAAATACCAGAATAGGATATCGAAAGAGAACTTTAAGATGGCAGCACCAATGGGTTTTCGAATTTTTTATAATTTTTTATTTCATTTAAATATTATTAAAAAATTAAAATAATAATAATGGTGGTGTCAATTTAAGTGGCGGCACCAAATGCCTATAAAAGGATGCTTAGGGTTTTTAGATGTTTAAATTTTATTTAAGTTTGTGAAAAAAAAAAACAAAGAGAAAAGGAGAAAAAGAGGAGAATTAAAAAGGTAATTATTTTGTTATTTTTATACATAATTTAAGCGATTAATGTTAAGTTTGATATTAATTTGTTATAAATTTATTTTAGTATGATATATTTTTTAATTTGTATTTTATTTATTGAAATTTTATTTATTTTTTAACAGATTTATTGAAGATGGATAATCAATTTTTTGTATGCATGTATTTTGATGGAGTAATTTTGAGAACATCAGTTGGATGTATATTTGATTGTCGGCAACAAATAGGAAGATTTCGTCGAAATGTCTCGATTGATGATATGAAAGCAAGGATTAGTGCAAAAAAATTTAGAGATTTTGGGAGAAGGATCTCGAAACTTTTCTACAAGTTTCCAGTTTCGACAGATCCCATCAAATTCACCGAGATGGAACTTGTAGATGATGAAGACGTGGAGACAATGATCGCTCTTTATTGTTCGAATAAAAGTGACCCAAATGCACCGGTTCAATTGTTTGCTGAGTTAGTTGATGTGGAACTTGTAGAAAATGAAGATCCAACTCCAGTAGAAAATGAAGATCCAACTCCGTGTATGGTGGTTCTAGTATCGTACATTGAAAGTCAATCAATCGTACACGGGATAGACATCAATCTTAATGCTGTTGCACCCGAGAATGATGCAGATGAAGATATTGGATATGATAGTAGTATTCTTTCTGATAATGAGGTCGATATTGATAGTGATCCGGATGTGGATGAGGTCCCGGATGAAATTAACGATAAAGGGGCGAATGACGATGAAAATCCAGTCGAAAATCCAGTTACACATATTGTGATGCACAATAATCCTCCTAGGGCACATATGTCGCTTATAGATCCCGATGCGACACATGTCGACTTCGCGGAGTACCCCGATATACTACCTGCTCACCGATTGGTCGTAGCAGCAGATCGTGAAGAGTTGTTTGTGGGCCAAAAATTTGAATCCAAGGAAGAGTGCATATTTGCCATTAAGCGATATAGCATGAATGTGTCAATAGACTACAAACTCGCAGTGTCTAAACCGACATTGTATATCGGGGAGTGTTGGAAGTCGACGAAAGGTTGAAGTGGCGGGTGCGAGCTGCATTTATCCAAAATTCGCAAATGTGGGAGATAAGAAAAATTGATAGGCCTCACACATGCAGTTCAACACGTTTGTCAGAAGATCACCGAAAACTTGATTCTAGAATCATTTGCACACATATCATGCCAATGGTTAAGGACGATCCGGCCATCAAGGTTTCTACACTGATTGTGGAGATGCAATCACGATTTCATTATCGGGTTTCATATCAAAAAGCATGGATTGCGAAACAGATGGCAATGGAACAATTGTTCGGTGATTGAGATGCATCATATAATGAGCTGCAATGATGGATAGTTGCAATGCGACAGTATGTGCCGGGACTGCGATTGAGTTGGTGACACGGCCTTATTACGACTCAGATAACAACATACAACTGGGAAAAAAATTTCAGTATATATTTTGGACGTTTGATCCCTGCGTTCGAGCTTTTCCTCACTGCAAGCCATTTGTCAAGGTAGATGAGACCTAACTATACGAGAAATATACGCAGATCCTACTAATTGCGGTGGCTCAAGACGGGAATCAGAATGTGCTCCCGATAGCATTTACTATTGTGGACAAAGAAGACATGGAATCCTGAAAATTCTTCTTGACAAACTTGCGGAGGTATGTGATTCATAACGATAATATTTGCATCATCTCCGATAAAGGAAAGGGTATTATTGCGGCCATTAGGCGTACTGGTGTACTATGAAAATCGGTTTACTACAGCCGACACATTGCGGCTAACTTCCAACGAGAATATAAGAATACAGATTGGCGGAGACGACTTGTGAAAATGGGTAAAAAAATTAAGTTTCAAATTATATTTTAATGTTTTAATTCGAGACTGTAACTTATGTTTTCTTAATATTCCTACAGCGTACGAGCTAGAGCCACACCGATTCCGACAAAAAATGACCAGACTTGAGCGTGACATGGAAGGTCAAACGAACAAGCCTCTACACGAGTGGTTAGGTACCATGGAGCCGTGGCAATGGTCTCAAAGTATCGATATGGTCAAATGACGACCAACTTGGCATAGTCGATTAATGGCGTGTTCAAGAGAATACGACATCTTCTGATTTCATCCGTGTTCTCGGCTACGTTCTATAAGCTAGCTACCTTAATGCCAGTAATGGGGACGCGACAAATCGATCAGATGAACGTCGGACACGTGTTTGTCGAAACTGTCAGGAATGCAATGGATGCAAACCGTCAGAAAGCGAGGACGATTAACGTTGAAATATATTCAGGACAGTTTCAATGATTTCAAGTTATGGAGACCATTGGGTGTCGACCTGGTATCCCACCTAGGTCATACGGTGTTGATCTCCAAAATAGACACTGCGATTGCAGGAGGTTCGATACACTTTGTTATCCCTGTGCGCATGTCGTTGCAGCTTGTGCTAAAGTGTCGCTCAATGTTGAACAGTTCATCGACCCCGTTTACACTCTCCAGCGTATGTTACGTATTTGGGAAAATGAGTTCCTCGTCCTGCCTGATTTGTCCACATGGGAGGTACCTCCGACGACTTTCGAACTTATCCCGAACAAAGGTTTGCGAAAGAATTCAAAAGGTCGTCCTCATATCACCAGAATCCGTAACGAAATGAACATTATGGAGAAAACAGACGGCGACAAGCTGTGTGGACTGTGTAGGCTAGCTGGGCATACTCAACGTAATTGCCCCCAACGAACCTACCATATTGGTCAGTCATCCGGATCGAGTAGGGCTTAAGCTATTTGTATTGGACATTTTTCATTTGAAATTAATTAAGTTTATGAATGAATTTGAAATTAATTATGTTAAACATTTGTATTTAATTAATAATTTTTATATTTGCATTTTGGTTTAATGGTTTAGAGTTTCGAATTTTAAGATTTCAAATTTAAGGTTTTGAAGAAAAGGGTTAGGGTTATGAAATTGAGGTTAATGGTTTCTAATTTAAGGTTAAGGGTTTAGAGTTTAAGGTTTAAGGTTTATAGGTATAAAGTTTAAATAAATGATCAAATAGGTGCAAATATATGTACAATTAAAGTAAAAAGTCATTATTACAATTCATCAATAGTCAAATATGCATAATTAAACACTATTAGGTACAATCCTAGTATCCATGATTCGATGGTGTGGTTCTCAGGGTATATCTTCATGGTGGTCGGCGTTTACGTCGGTTGCTTGTCAAGCTCATCGTTATCATTAGGGTCTATTTACCCCGGAGGAATAGAGTATTGGCCGGGAGGAGTACAGTATTGCGGTGGCTCGTCAAACTGAGGCTGATATCCTTGGCTTGAGTATTGCGGTGGCTCGTCAAACTGAGGCTGATATCTTTGGCTTGATAAGCTAGACGTATGTGATGATCCCGTAAAATCTGGACGATTAGAATCATCGTCATCCAATGCCTCTTCTTCTTCCTCTTCCTCTTCCTCTTCCTCTTCCTCTTCCTCTGGGTTTGGGGCATGAGCTACATGATAGGGACGACCTTGTCGAGACATGTGTGGGGGAATTATCGTCGATTATGCACCAAGTAAATATGGTTTCCCTACCTGAATGAACCACTGCATGTACTGTACTGATGGCTGCAAATCCGGAGTGTACACCATCGGAGGTACTCGCATCATCCGGTTGTTCCACACATAAACATATTGTTTATGCACTCTCCCTCAATCACAATTTACTTTCCCCTTCTTATCAATCCCATGGATAGACCCTAATTGGAATGACAGTTGCAGGATAGGCTGTTTACAACCAAACTGTCGGAGTACTCGATCCCCGGCATACCACTCCACTGTTTGAAAATTGATTATCGATATATTAATCCACCATTGGTCTGAGTGGAAAATGTCGAGGCGGGAATAACAGCGATAATTTCTAGCTGTATGTATAGCGTCCAGATGAACTGCACAATTAATAACATGTCAAGATATTAATAAGAGTAAAGTAATATAATTTAGTAACATGCAACCATATTAACACGAGTCAAGTAATATAATTTAATATGTTAATGAATAATATACCCCTTCCTCGGCATATTGCTCGAGCATCAAACGATATAAGGGAACTGTAAGCTGCCTCTCGATCCCCAGTTTTGTTTTCCATCTAAGAAAACAAAAAATAACTTGTTAGAATAATAAAATTAATAAAATATGTCAAATAATTGAAATTTTGGGTATATGGTAATCACCTATTAATGAGTGGGAAAACATATGTTTGGTGCCTTCCTGGCATCCGATAATGTGCCCAAAACTGTAATAGTAGTAGGCATCCACTTATATCTCGACAAAGTTCTCGATACAGCATCGCAAGCACCGCAGATCCCTAGCTATATGAATCAATTTTTCGTAAATCAGTTAGTAGGGGCAAGTACATCAAGTGGACCTTATTGTTGTTCACGTCCGGCATGAGTACGCCCCCTATCATTTGCAAAATATAGGCTCGAACGGCTCAAGCCACCTCAATTAGTTACATTTTCAGGCAATTACTGAAAATTAGTCCTCAACCATGTAAATAACAACGACGTAAAATCGTTGTTATTACTAGGTGAGCGACCTAGTAATTGGATGCACATCGTTGCGGGCTCTTGAAACGAACTAATGCCGATGATCGATAGACCATTGATTGGGAGCCCGAGTTAGAGCGCAACATCCTCCAACATCACAGTACACTCCCCACAAGGCAGATGAAATGTATGGGTCTCCAGACACCAACGCTCCACCATGCATTTATTAAATCAAATCGTAACTCAAACTTTTTGATCAATGTTGCTGATCCAAATCCGGCATCCCACAAGTACGGAAGCAGACGTTCATGAGGGGGATATTTGAGGCCCTGTGCACGACCCCTCAATGAACGGTATGTGAGCTCTTCCTGTTAATTTACAGAAATAGTTAGTATAACCTAAATTAATTTTGTAAACAAATAATAATTTCGTAAATGACATAAGGAACGAATAATAATTTTATTACTCTCATATTGGCTCCGTGTGTTTCCTCATTCACCAACTTTGCTATGTGAGGACGTTGCTCGTTAATTAATGAATCCATTCTGCAACTTGAAAAAAAAATTATCAATTAGTTCAATACATAAGTTTATAATTTTTATTATTTTTTACCAATATAATACAAAAATAATAATAAATACTAATAATAATCAAACTTACCTTTCTTCCTTTCTTTTAATTTTTTAATCAACCTACTAAATAAGTAAAATTATAATAACAAATTAATTACATTAAACAATAAAATTAAAATTACTACTACTAACTAACAAATTAAAAAAAATTAAAATAAATTTAAAAATAAATATGTTACCTTTCTCTCTTTCTCCTTCTCCTTTCTTTCTTCTCCTTTCTTTCTTCTCCTTCTTCCTTCTTCCTTCTTTCTTTCTTTCTTTTCTTTATTTCTTTCTTTCTAAACCCGTTGGTCTCCTCTCTTATTATATAACACAAAAAACACAATTTAATTTTTACCAATATACATTCAGTCCCAACCACTCAAATTAAAACACCCTACACACACACGACACAAAGGGGTGAAGACAAGTGACATTTTACTCCTAAGTGCCGCCACTTAAAAACTCTCAATGGGCGTCGCCACTTAGTGTTCCTCCACTAGGGTGTCAGGTATTTTTTTTCGTATTTTTTTCGTGTACAAAATTTCCCCTTAATGCCGTCACTTGATAACTCTCCACCAATAAAATATTATTTTTTATTTTTAAATATATAAATATATAAAAAAATTCGTGTTAGAAAAACTCAAGAGTGCCGCCATTTGATAACTCTCCACCTAACTAAACATATCATTTTGGTAATTAATGAGATGGAAGTATTATTTTAATAATTATTTATTTTTTATATTATATTTGTAAAAAAAACCACATATGGGATCATGTATGAGACCGCATGAACACGTGTTAAGTTTACAACAGGATACGTTTGCATACATGAAACCTACTTAAAATATCACATCAATAAACAATAATCACATCATATAAATATACAATATTACTATCTAAAGAGAACAAAAAAAAGTGAACAAATTTTATAAAAAAATACTTTATAATAAACATAAATTTAACAAAAAATAACTTTGTAAAGGTAAGAGTAGAGAAAAGCTTTAAGCTATCGTATTTTAATTTGTGGAGAAGAGGATCAGATTTGGGGGATCTCCTTCTATTTCCAATCCAATCACTCGTTGAGATATTTGAACATCAAAATGTGTGAAGCAGACAAGCCGGCACTTTCTATCACTCATTTTACACAAATAAAATAGGACTCAACTAACCTTACAGACTTTGTATTATAATACAAGAACAAAGAGGCAGTACCACATGACATGTTGCAATCCTACATGTCATCAATTAAACTGTTGTCCACCCCACATGGTAATTGCCTTAACTATCAAATCACATCCACGTGGGACCCCTTCTTCACATGTTGCTGTTCCCAACCCACCTTCTCATCCTACCAAACTTTTTTTTAATTTTGAATTTCATCCGTATTTTATGAAAATTAATAATTTAGTCCCTTAAAATTTAATCTTCATACTTTGAAATTATTAATTCTTACTGGTAAGTCATTGACCTAAAAATTAATATCTGCATAGAAATTTATATACAAAAAATAAGCAGTTATCAACAACTGAATTAACTTCTCCATTTTCATATATAAAGGAAAATCAAAGGGCTAATATCTAGTTTTTGAAAAGTAAAGGGATGAATTTCAAATTAGACTCTCCAATGAAATCCTCGCCCTCAGACCCCCAATCTCAGCCGTCCAATTGGGTCCACATTCTTCAATATCATCGGGTGTGGTTGTCCCTCCTTTGTCCCCTTCGTTTGGTGCACCCAAACTCGACACTGCCCCACATGTCACAGGCAGCCACATCTACAGTTGTCTGGGATCCCAACACACGCGCTTTGCTCAACGTGTCCCCGAAACCCTAGTCATTGTGTCGTGGAGGAAGCGCGTAGTAGACCGCGTTCGCGGGATACCCTTTATCATTTCTCATCAATGAAATACATGCAGGAGAAAGCAAAGTCACCTACAGCTCAGATATTGTCCCTTTCAAGCCCCCCTATAAAAGTACTCACCCTGCCCTCCCCATCTTCATCATCATCAACATACAGTTACAGCAACCACATAAAGGAATCTGCAAAAGAAAATTCATCAACTTGTACAAGATTTGGAGCAACATTGAAGGATATAGTAATGGAAAGGAGAGTGAATTACGAGAATGATCTCAATCTCATGGCAACTGAGCTAAGATTGGGATTGCCTGGTTGTGGTGATGATGAGCCCCAAAGAAAAACAAATCCCAGTATCAGAAATAATAAAAGAAGTGCACCTGAGATTTCTGAGGTATCGAGTTCTAAGAGCAGTTCTAGCATTACAATGTCTGGGAGAGATGATCAAGACAGTCCCCCTCCAGCCAAGTAAGTATATATTTAGCGGTGAAGACTCTAGGGTTCGGCTGATGACAGAATCTTAACGTAAAATTCCATGGATTAATGCAGGGAACAAGTTGTAGGATGGCCACCAATCCAATCATACAGGAAAAATTGCTTACAAAGTTCCAAGAGAAATGAAGTTGAAGGGATGGGGATGTATGTGAAAGTAAGCGTTGATGGAGCCCCTTATCTCAGAAAGATTGATCTCAAGGTTTATAGTAGCTATCCTCAACTCCTCAAAGCTTTGGAAAATATGTTCAAGCTCACCATTGGTAAGATTTCCCTTGACAAATTAAACTAAATTAAATCAACCCCATGATAAAAAAGCTATAGTTCTGATTGGCTTATTGATCTGCAATTTTAAAGGTGCATACTCAAAGAGGGAAGGCTACAACGGATCTGACTATGCTCCTACTTATGAAGACAAAGATGGTGACTGGATGCTTGTTGGAGATGTTCCCTGGGAGTAAGCTTTTTTCTCTATACTTGATATATATTGAATTCCTTTAGTTATAATTACCAATAAACTCATTTTTTTCATTCTTTCATTTGTTTACAGGATGTTCATTTCCTCCTGCAAGAGGCTGAGAATCATGAAAGGATCAGAAGCTAGAGGGTTGGGCTGTGTATGAGCCACCAAATTTTCTTTGGCTTTGGATAATCCAAATTCTACAAGGAAGATGAATTTGGTCTTCCTGGAATGTGAGGGGGCTATTTGCTAGAGCAAAATTTCTCAACGGTTTGACATGGCTGGCCTCTTTAGCCTCCTCTATGCATGTCAAATATCTATACTTGTTTTACAGCACAAAATCCATAAGGCACGATATTCAATTGTACAAAACGACATACACTATTGCTTTATCATTTTTTCCAGTATACGAAGAAGATTTAGAATACAGCTTTTGCATGTACTGTTTTGAATAGAATTTTAGAGCAAACATACTATGGTTGTTTGTATGAAATCAAACTGGCATAGTTCTTTTTGTGGAGTAGAGAACCCATATTATGTAAAAGCAAAGGTTGAGAACAAGGACAAGGGTAGGTTTCATCTTGAATTGATCATGTTTAATTTGAAATTATCAATACTGTCAGTGTGAAAGCAATCTTTGAACTAGAACAGTCGGCAGAATTTGGTTCTTTACCAACTGATGCCATAATTTCTAAAGTCAAGAGCAATAATAATGCACAGCTTGGATGTTGCTATAGGATTCTCTAGAATGTATCTCGTTGTTGAAAACCTCATCATTTTTCTGGTTTTAATGCCAACATGGATGATGTTTAGTGGATTTTCCATACAATTTCAACTGTGGTATAAGCTATGAGATTGACCCAAGTTGCTTTGTACCGGATGATGATGAATGACCATTTTTTGGATTGTGACTTGTATGTAAGAAGCCCATAATTGTAGCATTGAAATGCCACTTAAAGCTGTGAGAATAAAAGTAAAAACATGTCTCACGCTTTAACCTGCTCATCTTTTATTAATGCTTAGCATAACCATTACCATATCAACACAAAACTAAGGCCAACTAAAAATTTATTTTCAAACATTAATTATAGTCTTATTTTGATACAATATCTAGAACTACACATAATCCCTCGCAACTCTTAAATAGGAAGATAATGCGTTTCAACACACTCAAACTCATATCATTCTGCACTGACAACGATGTTGATGCCAATTGAATAAGACTCATTTACTTTGACAGATATTTTTCTTGGAAAAAAACCCATAAAGATTAGCTCTACGTTACTTTTTTTCGGAATAAAACTCTACTCATATCACCAAAAAATATTATTTACCGAGAGTTTTATCTATTAAGGTCAAAATGACAAATATATAAACATCGAAGGTTAAATTTATGATCATACCAATCAAAATTATGCTCAATTGATGGTATTCATTAATGTCATGCTTGATTGTTTTTAGTTGCTCACTTTCAAAATTGGCAGGGATTAAATTACACTAATTTTTATAAAATTAATTTACTCAATTTTGAAATTCAGAGAAACAAATAATCCTTTTACCAATTATTTTTCATGTTTTTTTCTAGATTGGTCTTGGGTTTTTTGGTAACAGTTGTAGGCCTAGACTTCTCTATTGAAGCTTTGAGGAGAAGTTTACCATTAAAGTTAAAAATATTTTTAAAAAATTGAGATAGAATGTTTTTGAAAATTTTGATAATGTTTACTCTTATTATCCATAATTATTTTTGAAAAGATAAAATGTTAATTATAGACATAATATTGTAAAATAAATATTTAACAAGAGAAATCCAATGAGTGATTTTAGTGAAAAAAAAATAATAAACTTAAAAAGTTTAAAAAGTTTGAAACAAAGCGATAATTTTAGACCTTTTAACTGGACTTAAAACTCACAAGTTATTTATTTTCTTTAATTATTTTGAAAATATTTTTCAACCTCAATCGTGCTTCATACGAGTATTCATTTCATGTTGCCAAAGACGGTGAAACCCAGCCCTCAGCCACTTGCCCATTGTCAAGATGACTTAAATATCCAATGGTTAGAAAAAGGAGGTGAAGTTACTTGCCGAAATATAACTCAAGCTCCCCCACTACAAATATAAACAAGCACACTATCAAGTATGAGTTGGACTATCTATAGCAGCAAGGATTTTAGAAATATATATAATATCAATTCTTCTGCTTTTGCATTCCATTTTATCTTCAAAATACATTGTTACAATCAACAATATCATACTCTGCATCATCTCTATCCTTTTTTTTCTTTTGCAGGTCCCACAATCCACTAACCACAAAATCAGAGCCCCACTACAAAAGTGATCCCATCATTGTCCACTATCCCCCTTTTGATACAAAAAAGAAGAGCATATCGAGTGAAATTTGACAATTCTTCCCCTTTACTCGAACTTGTCGAGACATCAATTGCCTGTCTCTGATTTTTTTTAAGGCATTGACATCAAACCCTGTTTTGAAAAATCGAAAAAAAGCTGGAAAGCAAGGCAAAAAGCAAGAGCTATGGCATCTGACTTTGATGCCATTTTCAAGCCAGAGAGGGAGGGAGGGAGGGAGGGAGGGAGTGGGTGTGTTAGAATAGGACAAATAAAAGGCGGGATGAAGGATGGACTGTGTGATGCCTACCCTTTTTTTCCCCTCAGGTCTATGCAGGAGGATTCGTTTCTGGCTTAACAACAGACGAGGTATCTGGTACCTGTGTGTGGTAAATTGCAGTGGCTAGTGAGATAGGCATAATGCAAAGAGACTTTGATTGGAGGAATTGCATGGCAGCTCCAACGTTTTCTTCCATCAGCTTAGCTACCTGTTGCTCTGTGCCATCATTTGACCACTTCTCCCATGCTGGTTGACTTCTTCCACCCTCACCGCTTTCATACTGATGGAAGCTCAATTTGTATTAATGAATAGAATATTGAATATAAAAATGTGCAACATATGCATGATTACTTATTTATTACCTCTACTGATGATAGTGGAATGTCTGTTACAAGCGGTGCCACTGCACCAGCTCCGCCCAACCTACTCATGCTCAAAACCTGTTAAATAATCAAGTTCATTATTAGGGGAGAATATATCAAATGAAACAATCGTATATTATCTCCTTAAAAGCAACATGCCCTGAATATATTGACAGGAAACTACAGAGAGATTGCATACTGGTTTGATAAACATGAGCAGCACCACAATTTGCAGTGAAATATAAATCAAACAGTTGAACAGAGTTAATGATACCTTAACTTGGAGCCTCAGGAACTTGACATAATCTACAATTTCATCAAGCATGACTGCCCTATCAGTCTGCAAACAGAATTATGTCAGTACAAATGAAGTTACATGCATCATACATGGTTAAACTTTCTCGTGGTTTACACCCCAAGTCAGACAAATCTACCATAAAGTCACCCATGTCTCAATGAGACCCCTATAACAATAATCAATTGAGCTTAGCTAGGTTAAACAACAATAGTCTACCATAACATAATTAAGTTAATAGCTGAGGATTTAGGACATCAATCCATTCAATATATGTACGCTACTTAACAGACAATAAGTTAGCTTGGGACTAGGGAAGCATACAAACCCTCAGACAATGATACTGTAAACTAATTTTTCAGGCTTCACGTTAAAAGGTTAGTCATAAAATTATTGCAACGTTAGACAACAAGATTGAGCAGATCAGTGGTTAGGGGCTGATAAGATAAGTGACAAATGGCATTAATAGATCCCTTCTGTCAGTAGGAGCGAACTCCTAGCAATATTAGTTTAAAGAATAACCAGTTAATGGTAATATCTGACCATTCCAGAAAAACATACTGGAAATATGCAAGTATTTCACAACTGAACTTATGAAGTGATAAAAAAAGGACTCACCTTGTTAACACTAGGAACAAGTTCCTGCAATGCCCTGATTCTTTCAGTAATTCTCTCCCTGCGCAACTGTAGCAAAGGAGAAAATGGAATGACTCAGAATGTTAACACTGTTGCAACATAGTTCAATAGCTACTCCCTGATCCTACTCTTCACAACAACAACCAAACCCACCCACCCATCTTCCTTTTCATCTATGCTTTCTCTTTTCCCATCTTCTCTTTTTTTTGGGATTTACAACTTTTGACTTTTATCTTTATTATCTTCTCTTTTTTCTTTTTGGATCGCTAGCATCTAGCCAAAAAACAAGATTTGAGGGAAAAAATTAATTGAAACCAACATTGAGCAACCTCTGCAGTGAAGTGTCCACATTATTTTCATGTTTGACAACAAATCCTATACTGTGTTGAGGATTGTGTCATGCCGACACAGATACTTCTCCACTTTTGAAGGGTCCAAGTATCAGAGAGGTGGCAACCAAGTGCAGCTTTATGAGCTGCTAGATCCCCTCCTAAAATATGATTACATGGGGTCTATATGTTTTCGTATTTCTAGATATGTACAAGAGGCAGTATAGTACTTTTTAACTTTTATAGTCTATAGCTCTTTTTGGAAGGGGAAAAAAAAAGATTTCTGTCAATTAGATGACAATCTACATTGAATGAACTAGTCACCATCAATTCAATTTATCAGATTCCTATCTTTTCAAATTTTTCCTTGTTAGAACCTTACTCATACCTTTTGATTCTAGACCAGAAACACAAATCTGGATTACTGACATTCAATAAATTAAACTTATTCCCATGTTTGGCACGGTTATTTATAATAAATTAAGCATACCCGTTCAGCAATGCTGTGAGGATCCGTGGCCTGTCCTCGTCTAGCGCGCACCCTTGGACGCATTGCCGGTGGATGTGGTGCTGCAGAAACAGTTGCTTGCATAGGTTGGCCATGGAAAACCTGGAAAGTTAAATAAGTCACATCATCAATGATGCAAATTTATAGATAAGATAGAACTAACACCAATACCATTTTCTTTCCCACCAAGCCACAACAAGGAAAGAAAGGTGAATGGAGAAAAATCACTTAGTCCATAATTGTTTTGATGTTTATATAAAAGCAAGTTTTTTGAATCAAAGCATACAGCAACGGACAAACAACAGAAATCTTGCCAGAATTGGACTTTTAGAGTCTTAAACTTTTGCAGAACACTTCCCATACAATTTGTTGAATAAACTGACGGCATAAATAACCAAATACAAAAGCAATTACTCAAGTTTATAGAATGTCTTGACCACGGCTGGGACAGTGATACTTTAAGAACTACAGTAAATCAACAAATGAGAACACAGATGCATCTTTCTTCAGTCGTAATTTGAACTTTCATGCATATTTTACAATAATAACAAGAGAATGTTCTGAAATTTGACATCTTCCACCAACAACTCGACTCATATGATGTTGACAATTTTTGGCAGCTATGAACATAAAACCTACAAGAAATTAAACCGGTTTACTTAACTACAAATCAAGGAATCAACTACTAGTAATTTTACAGAAGATATTATAGATTTTTATTTCACTATTATGACCCTAGCTTTCAAGTTCCAAATAAATGCCCTTTAATCCTTGAAAAAAAATTAACTTGAAGTACAACTCTTGTTTAATTTTGGATTCAGGTTTACAGCAAATCAGCAGTTGAATAGTCTTCATAACTGAATAATATTACTCTGCCAGTTAGTTTATGACTTAAGCAACTCTAAGACATTGATGTACTGTATCCTTTGTCAAATACCAAAACTTGGCATCCCATAATAGTAACTCCCACCAAACCCTGTCATGTTTTCCTTTGTCTTCTCTGCTATCAGACAGAAACAGGCATGGTATAGTAACATGATAAAAGATCAAACAGACAAATATGCCGTCACCCCAAGTTTGACAATTAAAACTTAAATAATCCAAAAAGGACAAATGAACATACTCCATTTACAGAGGAGAAAATTGATAATTATTAAAGATAATTATATTTAGTTATCAGCACCATAAAACCAAGCTTCTAAGTCAAGCTTCTGTATATAATAAGTGATAAACTACTATTTTTCTTACATTTTTTATAGAAGAAGCTCGGTCATCAACGACCCCGTTTCGAAACCGCTTCCCACTACCGGAAGCTTCCTCGGGTTTCAAAAACCCGCCTTTTCCTTGCTCCAAGCTCAACCCCAAAGGGAAAACCTGCCCATGAAACGGACCGCCTCCACCGCCGCCGATTCCGCCGATATGAGCGGCGCCATCACCGGAGTTGAGCTGCAAAAACATTGGAGCTCCAGCTCCAGCAGCGGTTGGAGCCAATCCAGCGTCGGATCCAGCTAAGCCCGTTTCAGAGGGAGCAAAGTTAGGGAGGCCGAGGATTTGCTCGAGGAAATCATCGGCGGCGGGGGCCTCGTTGGAGTTATTAGCCATGAGAAAGACGAAAAAAGAAAGCAGGGGAAAGTGCGTCCAACTAGCGGGGTTAGGGTCTAACGAAAGAGCATCTACATGCAAAGGAAATGGCGATACAGGAATGAAGCAAAGAAAAATAAAAGGAAAGAAAAATAGAAAGTTTGGAGTATTGGGTTTCCTCTTCTTTTTTCTTCAGCTCTGAGAGAGAATCAGAAAAAGACAAATATATATAAAGAAAAAGAGGGAAGGAAAAAGGAGAGTGCTTTTATATTATTTTTCTTTTCTTCCTCTCTTTGAATCCATTGTGGTTAAACTTAAAAACATAACGCTTTTTGTAAAAGGGCTTCGAGTTTCATCAAAATTACGTTTCTCTCTCTTGTTTTTTACACAGTAAATCAAAGACTCTTATCAACATCATAAAGTCTTGTTTGAATTTTGAAATTTTTTTTTTGGATGATTTCAAGACAAAAATCAAAAGAAGAAGAAAATCTTTAAAACTATTTTATATTTTAAATATTATAATAATTTAATTTAAATCAACATTAAAAATTAAAAAAATTATGAACGAAATTTTTGAATATTTTATTTTATTTTATTTATTTACTCGCACAATTTTGTCGAATGTAGAAATATTTGTTAACAATCATAAATATAAGTTAATTTATTGTATCACCAAAATAGTTTTAAAGGATAAATTAGATAAAAATGTCGATTTTAAAAATTAATTGAAGACTAAAAATATATTATTTTAAAGATGAACTTTCTCGACGGAAAATTTTTCAGTGAAAATTGTGACTCCAATCATAGAGGCATGAATGATTTTATCCCTAAAAATGTTCATTTTAGGGACAAGGATGATAACTCGAGTAGCAGAATGCTAGTGGATAGTACTATAGCTCCACCAATTTCTTGGAAGGACAAGTTATCGGTTAATGGAATAAAAAATTACTTGCAAACACTATTGACAAAATCTTTCGATTATCATTCTAAGCAACAACGATCAACAATCAATGTCGATACCTTCTGTACAACCAAGTGCCGTCAATTTGCACCAAAAGCTTGCAATGCTGAAAAGCTTCTCTACATTGCCTAAAGGTCCAAAAGAATATATGAAATACTCTTTTCCCACGTAGGATTGAAAGTTCGATTGAATCAAGTGAAAAATATTTTGTGTTAATTGAGCACGACTTTTATTTTATCATGCTAACTCAATTTGAAATTTTTCGAATCGAGTCAAATGAAATGAAATTCGAGTTAAGTCGAATCGGATTGAGTGAAATTATTCTAGTTAAATTAAAAAAAATTAAAATGTCAAATAAAGACATTGTCACTGTGTAACTAATTTCATCTCAAAGCAAATAAATTTAAAATCATATATATTTGAATTTTTTTCAAAACAAAATAAAAAAAAATATTTGAGTATGATAAATTTAAATAATTAATTAAGTTTCAAATTTATTACTTTAATTTTTAAAATTTAAATTTTTTTATATTTTTTAGAATTTTTAAAAATTTTAAAAATATTTTAAATTTTAAAAATTAAAATAATTTTTTCATAATTTTTGTTATGAGAAAAATTAATTTGCTTATTTTCAAAGTTGACAAAGACCAAAAACAATATTCACACCAACTTGTTATTCGAGTTATACAAATTGTGAAATTCAACTAGACTTTAACTCAAATTCGAACTTCATTCGAATTACCTCGAATAACTCAATTCAATTAACTCAAAATTAAAAAAAAATTAATTTTGAATCGAATCAAATTTTGTTCACCCCTAATGTCACGTTTAAAACTAATGCTACCATATTTAATTAATGTAAACATTTTGAAGAACTGTTTATGGTAATATAGAAACCAATACAATATTATTATGTTAACTTTGTTTGTTACATCATATTATATATAATTTTGGTATAATTTTTAATAAATTATAATAACATGACAAAACTCAAACATCAAACACAACTAACGCGACTCGAACCTAAACTAAACCAGAAACGATAAACATACTTGATCATCAAATCATCATATTATATTTTTTGTATTGTTTATGTGTAAATTTCCAAGTGCACTTTTCATGTGCCGTAAAGCCTTTCTCAAACCAGAAGATTGGTGTGGCCTAAATTGCTATTGTCAATTGAATTGATCTCCACTATACACCAAAAAAGAAAAAAAATCACGTTCTACTAATAAAATTCATAATCTATAATTACAACTTTTTTTACCTGTCTATTATTTATTCAAGCAAAAAGCTATATGCTAGGCAAATACAACCAAATTCCAATCCTCTGTTTAGAAACCGAACAAGTTATCTCAGAGTAAAGGCTGCTTCTTTATATATGTATACACAACAACTCATATGGTAAAGAATAGATCAAAAGCCACAATTGTAAGCCATAAGAGAGATTGCATGGACGCATGTATATTAAGCACATAATCTGAAACTTAGTGTGGGTTTAGATCAACGGTGAGTTTACCAACGGTTAGTGTAAAAACAGCGGTGACGGTGAGATTAAATACTATAACGTGAGACAAAAAGTAAGCTAAATGCACCATACCGTAACACCCATCCAAACCCATACTTAGAATTGTACCAATAAACAAAGTAGCAGTTGAAGAAACACATTCTCTAATACCATATCGCATTCTAGTGGAAGCATTAAATGACAAAGAAGCTCTTTTTACCTCTAAGCAACAAATTATGAAGAAATTCTACATTGTAGCAATGAACTGTCACATAATGATTCAATTTTAGAGTTTGCTTCAAACATTGGCAACAAATTTAAAAAGCCATCCTATTGTATCTTCGATAAGTTAGAAAACAACCTAGGGAGAGACTACATGTGAAGGAAATAAGGATGCAATTTCCATAAAGAGACTACTGTAAAATGGCCAAAAAAGGGATTTTCCCTTTGACATAACTTGTATAGGAGAAAGGGGCAGGGCATGAATGACGTAGTCATATGAAGATGTTCTAGGGAAATATTTTTGGCAAGTGAAAATAGTTCTAGAGTTTTGCATAAGGTCTGTTCCCAGGATATTCCATGGCAATCAATGAAATTCATAGCAAAACAAAGTAATAGGAAGTAATAAATTAACAGCAGTAGCAGTGAGTGAGAGAGTGCAAAAATAGTAGCAGCCCTTCACCTTCCCCACTAAGTGCAGCCTCAAACACTGATTCATAAGATAAAACACATAAAGGAAAGCAAAGCACTTAATTACATAATTCATAATTTATAATAAGCTTGGCAAAGGACAAAAGTTGTTCAGAAAAGTAGATTTTTTTATGAGGCAGTAGCAGTGAAACTGAGCAAGCAGCAACCATAAGCACTACCATACAATCAGCCTAAAGCAGGTTTACAAGTTGAACATAATGTAAAGCACAAGAATCTGAATGAATACCTCAATAATCCATCATAAAGGTGAGAAGAAAGTAGCTTGAAACTCTAACCATGGACTAAAACAAAAGAGAACTATTCAACAGAGATACAAGCGCTGCATTAAAAGCTGACACTAAGAGGAAAAAAAGACCATTTGTAACAGCTAAGATTGTTCCACTCATCCTAAATGAAGATTTAAGTTCAATCCAAATTGCAGAAACATAACAAAAACATGATAATTAGAAATGATTACCCAAAAGTAAAAACATGATACCCAACAATCTTTTCTTACACCTTCTCTTCCTCTCACGGTTCCATTGTTCAATCCTGGCTCTCCGCTCCTCACTTCCTTCCCTAGCAGGTGGAGGGCTTCTGCTTCGCCTAGGACTCCCATGCTTTCTCCTACTCCCGCTTTCACGGTCATACCTATCCCTATCCCTATCCGGTCTTCGCCCATTTCTATCACGATGATCATCTCGGTCTCGATCTCGAGACCTTTCCCTATATTCCTTCTCGCGCCGGTGGCGAGGACTGGCACTCCTACTCCTGCTCCGACTTCCTCTAAACCTGCGGTGCCTCCCAAACAGCTTCCTTCTCAGCTCCCTTCCAATTACCTTGACATGCATAAAGTTACAGTATCCCCCACGGTTACAGCTATTCTCCTCGTATTGCCGACAAGTTGCTTCGCGGAAATCGGTGACCGGGGAAAAATCCGCAATGATAGGACGACCAGAGTAGAACCTTCCTTGAAGAGCCTGGAGGGCGGCTGCGGCCTGGTCTTCCTCCCTGAACTGAACATACACGTTTCCAATCATGTGGTCGGCGAGGTTGTCACAAACGTTGAGGCTCTCGATCTCACCAAACTTGCTGAGCTCCTCGAAGATGTCCTCGTAGAAGTCCTCGAAGTGCTCCTGGATCTTGCGGGGATCGATGGGCTGGCCCTGGGCATCCACTCCGGGAGTGATCATGTCCGGGCGCTGGTACATGTTAGAAAGGAGGAGAGTTGGGGAGATCGTCGGCCGATTGTGGAGCCGTGAACACCTGTCCCCGTGCCGGCATGCTCCAATCTTGAAATAGAAGGGGCAATTCACGCGGTCCTTCTCCGTACCGAAGATTGAGGCCAAGTGCTCCGCCATTGTTGCTTGAAATTAAGAACAATAACAAGAGAATATATTTTTTAACGAAAAGCTATGATCTAATTGAAGGACAAAGGGACCCAAATGATGCCGGATTTGCAGGGGCTATGCTGGGGGACTTAGGGTTATCGAAACCCTAATCTGGACTTTTTAGTTTTGTTGAAGAAGGGCAAAGGAAAAACAAGAGAAATTACGATTTATTCTTACTATTTCAGATTTTAATTGAATTCCTATTTTACCCTTAAAAGATTAGAAAATCTCAAATGGACTCTTTTTTTGCTGGGGAGCCTTCGGGCCTTGAAGATTGAGGAAGGTTCTCGATAATTCCAGTTTCCCTATTAGATTCAGGATTTGCTGGTAAGAGCTACAAAAAACTACAAAATTATATATACAAATTATCAAAAGCAACAAATAACTATAAAAAGCTTACTCCTATCATGTACTCATATTCAATCCGAATTCAAACTTGAAAATAAATATATCGAGGGATAAAAATAAAAATTATTATAAATATTTTTTTTAAAAAAAATTCAAGTTTAAAATAAACTTACATAAATAGATTCCACATTCGTTTAAACTAGGACATTTACTTGAGAATATTTATTTTGGACGTGATTTTTTTAAATAATATTATGTTTTATAATTTCAAAAAAACAATTGTTTCAAAATGAATTCTTAATTTTAATTTCTTTTTAATCTGAGATGAATGTATTTTGTTTCGAATAGGACAAATATTTGATATATTAGTAATGTATTTTTTTTAATTTCACAAGTAAATTTATAAAATTGTCACATATATATATATATATATATATATATATATATAAATTCACTATACCTTGCACCTCAATCCTACTTGTGTAATTTTTAAATTTCGCTAACAATGTATCAAATATTTTTCAAGTATAGATTACTTACTCGAATTTGTATTGAATATGAGTATTTACCCAATACAAATAAGATTTTTTATAAATTTTTCTTGCTGTTAATAATTTTTAATACTTTTTTAAATTATTTTTAATAATTATTTAAAAATCACATTCAAAATAAATTTAAATTAATGGATGTTTAGATGCAAATGAATTTGAACATCCATTTGTTTAAATTCGTTATGGACTTATATTTTTTAGTGATTATTAAATATTCTTTTAAAACTTTAATAATATTTAAAATTTTATATTTTTTATTGACGTGACAAAATAGCATTACATATGACATTTCATATGTCATCATTTTATTTAGCTTGTCAATAATAGGTGCATCAATGCCTTTATGTTGCTAGAAGCAACAAAGCCATTGTTGGCCTTACTTATGGGAAAATTGTATAAAATACTAGTTTCGAGCACTCCAAAGGCACGACTCCTCCCCTCTAATGTGACAACATAGGAAAAAAAACCACTACTTGAAACCAGGACCCTCATCCTGTTAACTTCTAGCCACATCAAAGGAGTGCAAGATTTTTATGAACCATGGGTGAAAGCCTAATTCATGCCTCGATTGGATTACATTAATAGACGGTTTTTGAAAAGGAAAGTGAGAAATAAAACGAACTTACTTTTATTTAAAATAATCAAAAGTTGATGTCATTTACTTCAAGTGTAAATCAAACCTTAATTGAAACGTAACACACATGAATTACTTCTCGTGTAGGGATTGGATTGGCTTTTGTTATCATATAAGTTAAGCCTAAATAGAGTCCATATTTTAAAGTAAAATATGTAATGATTCTTGAGACAAAAAAGAGGAAATTTGTATTATCAAAATTTATTTTAGGTATCAAAAATTTTTCCTAAAAGCCATGTCAGTATTATTTTATTTATAAATTCCATGTTGGCATAGATAACAGAAAATTTAATAAAGTTATTGATTAGATAATAAATTTTAAATTAAGGGGCTTAGATTTTTGAAATAAAAATTTGAGGATGAAATTCTTAAATTATGAAAAATATAGGGATTATGAGTATATTTTAATCAAATTAAATGAAAGATTAAAATAATTTTTTTATAAAATTGGAAACTTAAATAAATTATTATATCTTTTTAAAATCATTTTTTCACAACAATTTTTAAAAGTAACATAAAACTAACCCTTAATCATTTCGATTTAAAATTTGTAATTCTATTTGTCAAAATAAATTTTTTTAATTAATTGATAGTATATTAGACAATTATCAATAAAAAATAAATCTCAAAATTACAAATAAACTTTGATTTAATATGTGGATTAATTTTAATTGATGAGTAAACATTTATAAAAATAAATAAAAATTAAATCATTAATTTTACGTATAATATTGCATATTTAACCAAAATTTATATAAAATGCGATGATAGTTGAATCGATTGTGGTCGGAGAAATTGTTGTTAATAGAATGACAAAGTTGCGATTAATTGATCAACTCCGAAAACGCAAATGAAGTGTATAAATTCAACATATTTTTAAAGACCACAACAAAATTACTAACCACATTTCTAAACTAGTGGTTGATAATCTTAATAGTTTACAGAGATTAGAAAATCCTCAGACTCAACTCTATCGCTACTACACGGAGATTTGAATGCATTGTCCCTTACTGTTACTTAAGAATTTCATTAATTTGTAATCGCGGTTGATTAACAGTACTTGTAGTGGAAAAAATAAAATATACATTGCTTTTTTTTTTTACAAAGATAAATATGAACTTCATTTCACTAGTTAAGATTACAACCAGATGGGCTAAATATGCTCAAGAGATCAAGCAGTAAAGACATGGGTTTAACCCAAGCCCAAACCCTAGCCAAATTGCCCACCACCCGTCGCCAGTAGCCACAGCGGGAGAGGAGAAGGCCATTGGAGATGCTTGAGAGCAGAAGTAAGCAAAATTTATTTCGATTTAAAAATTTGAATAAAAATCAAATTTTTTTATTTAATTTGAAAATAATTATATAATTTAAATTATCCGAAAATTCGAATTAAATTATGTTGTTTTTACAAATATATACTCATTATGTGAAAAAATAAAACTATTATATTATTTGTTAATTTAAATAATATTGTATTTCATCTATTAGTTAAATAATAAATCCATGTAAATCCAACATTGAATATATATAATAAGATTCGTTAACTCGATTCAATTTGATTAAAAATTATTTAACTTGATTCGATTCAAAAATTTTTAAATTAAATTTGATTGTTAAAATAATATTCTTCAACTTGATTAAATCGAAATCTTTTGACTTGATTCTTTTGACTTGATTCGATTAGATTGAATACTCATCCATCCATGAGAGACAATGAAATTGCCATGGCTCCAACACCACTAAGGGAAAGCTGATACTGCAGCAAGATCGGGTAGAAGAAGCGCCTTCATGACCGTGGAGACCATCAGGACCACTAATAAAAAGGATGCCACAACCTTCGTTACCGGCATCGGTAACCAGAGTAAGAGGATTTAGTTTCACTAGATCGGCTTCACCATATTCGAGCTGGCGAAGGCTTGTCTGCGACGACGCTTTACCCAACAGCCACTAATCTTGCCAAGAGCAGCCGCAAAAATAGGCTGAAGGAATCCTCGACCGGAGAAAAGGGATCAATTCCATAGAGAGGTTGCGGAAAGCCACGAGATGGTCGAGTTTCTCTCCCTCCATTCCAGCGTCAAAGGCCATAGGGAAGGAGAGAGCTTGGATTATTTTATCAAAAGGGGGAGGAAAGACCGGCCCAAAAGGCCGGACGTGCCGGCATGGCGGTAAGGGGCTGTTTTGTTTTCTCCTATAGCAAGAAGGCAGGGACAAGTGTTTGCTTGAAAGCGAAGAGACGATAAAATATACATTGCTTAAGACGTAGGGAAATGAGATATTACGTGTGAAGCCGTACGGTAAAATGACTGGGTCTTTTGCCTTGCTTTCTTTCTTTATTGTCAATGACAGCTATAATCTTATTTACTTTTTGCCCAAACCCAAGTTGAAAGTTGGAACTCCCCACCGACTGGGCCCTATTTTCAACTTTTCCCTGATACGTACACTACACCTTTTGCTCCCCTCTTCTCTTTTTACTGTCTTAGCCCGCGCACATCATCAAGTGTTCCAATTTCTACCAAAAGCCGCCCTCCCCACCCATTTATTAACTAACACGTGTATTAATTGTAAGAAGTGGTCAAATTTGGTTTTGGTACTCTTTATTGTGCTCAAATTTAGGAGTTTATCCCTGTATATTCTTTTTAAAGTTTCACTAGTTCAAAAATTATAAGATTGGTACAAATATATGTCCGACAATAATGTAAATTTCAACCAATACAATACAAAGAGAATGAGGACGAGAACTAATTCAAAAAGAATTAAACATAACTTATATAAGACATACATATAAAGTAAGAAAGAGATCCACACATCACAATTACTCAAATTCGAGTTTTTAAGAATTTTATTTTCATATATTAATTTCACATGTTTGTTTTTTTCACCTTTATGATTTTATTAATCAATTAAACTGTTGACTTAGATTTTTAATAAAAACACGTTTTTCTTGGTATTATTAATTAAAATATATAAATATTTGGAATGATATTACTAAAATACAAAGATTAAGTGTGAGTTTGGATGACCGGTACTATGCGATGCCTTTAGTTTATTTTTTGTGTTGCAATATCGTTACGGTATCTCATCTTATCATCGTTATTTTTATATTAAATACAGATAAACGCACCATCAATTTAAACTCGCTTTAAGTTATATCGAATTATAATATATGAACTAAATTTTTAGTTTGATATAGTAAAAGGAGTAAAATGAAAATTTGACCGGTGGAATGTTAGTGGATATATTCTGTTTGTTCCCGCATATAATTTTAAATGATAAAAACAAGCTGGAAGAAAGAGAGAGGAAGGCGAACTGCATTTTGGAGAAAAAGAAGGGAAAAAGATTTCACTGAAAACGATGCATACTGAGTTCTCAGTAGACGATTTCTCGGACTCCTTTTGGGCGGCTCCGCCGGGGATGAGCCGAAGCCAATCGGAGTGGGCTTTTGACAATTTTATTGAAGAGTTTTCTGGTTCGGGCGGGGCGATCCCGGTGTCGCGTTCGGGCGAGAGTGTGATTGGTCCATCCTTGGCGGAACCTCGGCCGTCCGTTTCGAAATCTGAAGAAGCCGATGGTGAAGGTGACGTGGTGGAGATCAAAAGACCTGATAATCAGAATCATAACAGTCCGCCGTCCGATCTGGCACCGACGTTCTCGATTGACTCGGATGAGTACCGCGCGATCCTCAAGAACAAGCTCCATCAAGCCTGCGCAGCTGTTGCTCTCTCTCGTGTATTCTTCTCTCTCCAATCTCGATTTCCAGTTGGATTTATTATTAAATATTATAAGTCATATTAGATTTTTTTTTCGAAAAATAAATATTATTCAGGCGTCATCTGTGAAGGCAGAAGTTTTCTCTGCGCAAGCTGAAGATCAAGCGCTTCAATCGAGATCCCAAGTTCAAGGTAAGCTTTTGCTTTGCATGCCTCTGATTTGACTTTTTCTTTTTAATGAATTCGAGTTTTTTAGCCTTTTTCTTTTTTCTCAAATGCAATAGATTGAACTTGTTTAGAGTAAGGATGAAGGAACGTTCACGTTTCTTATTGACTCTGATATTTGAATGCAACTTCTGTGATATAGGCATACGACTTACGCAACCCTGTAAATTAATTTTAGTTATTTCCTTACGTTTCAAATTTTAAGGAGCCGATTTCGTGTTAGTTCAAAGGGGTAATTCTATTCCCGAGCAGTAGTTAGATTTTGAGGAAGTCAATTTATATTTGTAATACGTGTTTCTTATCCAAGGAGAGCTATAATTTCTATAAAAAATTGCTCTGAATACTTGTATTTCGGCAAACTGATAAAGGCATCTGCCTTACTCAAATTCAATTGGAGTTGGAGTGCAGTTGAGAATATCACTAGTCTTATACTGGGGGATAAGCAGTTTCTATCTCATAAGCCTGTTTCTTTGTAATAGGAGGCTGCACTGCTTCAACAGGTTTTGTTTTTCTGATACCAGTCAGCCCCTTCTATACTACGACAAGTCTATATGGTTTTGAATCAAATGTAGTTCATCTAGTTTGTGATTTGTTGAGGGTGAGATAGTAGCAGAATGAATGACATGATGTTTCTGTAGTTTGGATCCTTTAAGTTAACTACATCAATGATTGTTTTGCTTCTTGTTGAACTATTTTTTACTGGAGCCATCCTGCACATATCCTGCATGATTATTCCTAATAAATAATAATAACAGCAAGTTTGTAATGTTTTCTGTCTTCACAAGGTGCAACGTAACTCAATCTTTGATTCATGTTTGTTCTGAAAGAGTGAAGGAAAGGAAAATGAGAAGAAAGATGGAGGGATACATAAAAATGGAATTAATTTGCTTTACTAGATTTGATAATTTTTATTAGTTTCGTCATAAACTTTACATAGGCATTCAAACAAGAAATGAAACACTATCCTGTTTATTTTTCATTTTTCTCCACTTCTCCATTCTCCATTCTCCTTCCTACTTCTTTTTCTTCACTTTTCCTAATATCTAATCTGTAGAAAATACGCTAAAGATCTTTGGAGCTCTTCTTGCATTAATTTGGTTCTCCTCTTCCGATGACTGCTTTACATATAATAATATCTGACATACAAATTCTACCATTGTAGGTTCCTCAAAGGCTCAAGGACAGGGTGAACTAGATGCTACACCTAGTGAAGTGTTGGCTATGCCTACTACACAGACAAAATCAAAGGTACAAATGAGGCAAACAACAAGTGTGTCATCAGGAGAAGATTCAGATGATGATGAACTTAGAGATACTGAAACTACTGACAACATGGATCCGGCTGATGCAAAACGTGCAAGGAGGTAATCATGTTTTCTATTTTTTGACTTGTATTTTTGATTGTTTTGAGGAGTTTGAAATGCTTTCTGTTATTTATTCTCTTTCACTTAACATGTTTGGTTTCCTTTTTTTTTCTCTTCTTTTTATCCTAATTAAAAAGACTTGCATCTCTTTTAAGTAATAGCTATAAGAACTAATTTCTTATCTTCAAAAAGATCAAATATTTATTTTGCAAATAGAACTTGAACTTACAATTCTATACCTCTTAGTCAAACATAGTTCTGTTGTCTTTTTCAAGAATTAATCTCAGCTCTTGGCTCAGGGATTTTTTTTTGTGTGTGTTTGTGCTTTCTTAAATCAATATATTGGTTTAAAGCACAAACATTCTAAGCAGTAATTACTTATCTCGCTACTAGACATGTGAATTAATAAATTCTCACTAAATTCAATCTTTGGTTTGGTGATGAAATCACAAAATTGCTTTGAATTAATTGGTACATTGTTGATGTCTCAGAATGCTGTCAAATCGAGAATCAGCTAGACGCTCAAGAAGAAGAAAGCAAGCACATATGAATGACCTTGAATCGCAGGTTTTACTACATCATTCCTCCTGCCGCTTAATGGTCTGGTGCAGTTTGTTTTATTGTTATTTTTAATCCTGTAAGTGATTTTTTCTAGGTTGGCCAACTAAGAGTTGAACATTCTACATTACTCAAGAGTCTCACTGACACGAATCACAAGTATGACGAAGCTGCCGTGGACAATAGGATTCTGAAGGCTGATATCGAAACACTAAGAGCAAAGGTAAACCATCAGCATCAGTTCGTCACCATCACCATCACCATTGCCTAAATTGCCTTTTCTTACTTTGGTCCAGTTATTCTTTAGTTAGTTTGACTTATGGTTCCTGCTGAGAGTTTAAAATTTACTTCCATATAAATGACAGGAGAATATGTTATTGTGACATAATGAAGTTTGTGAAGATTATTCGGTCAAATTCTGAAAAGCCATGGGCAATTCATTTTCCTTCATCTAGGATTAAAGGATTAAATAGAAAATGAGCTTTCAGAATTTAGTAGCTGCAATTCTCATGGTGAAGGGAGATTAATTTGGTTTTGGTGATCTGTATGTGCTCCATTTCATGGATCTGCTAGACTTGTCCAGTACTGACACATTCAGTTCTATGGTGTGTTCAATTGTTATATGCTTGAAATTATTTATGATTTGTATGTCTCTCTGAAATTTACATAACGGATACTGACATGATCTCTCGTGTTAATACACTGGAGTTACCTTGTTGGACATCAGATGTTAATGTCAGTGTTTGGAACATTGCAAACTGTGAAGCACAGTCTTGCATCTTTTATGCCTGAAACTGGTAGCTATTTTACTTTTTTTTTCTATGAATCACTATCGATGCGGATTGATGCAACTTTAATTCCGTGCCTATCATGTTGATTGTTGTACTTGACATTTTCAGGTAAAAATGGCTGAAGAAACAGTTAAGCGGGTGACGGGGATTAACTTTAACTCTGGTCTTCTATCTAGGCACAATGTAGCTAGTGTTGGCATGCCTTTCGTTAGCAGCCCATTGGAAACATCTTCAACTGCTCCTGTTCCATTGCAGCCAAACACTAATCAGTTTTTTCACCAACCAGTTCCTTTGCATCATCAGAGAATGGAAAACGGTTTCATGGGGAACACCATGGTTCCTCCTATCGTGAATTCACGAACTGAAAGAGCGAAACATGTCAATGAAACATCTGCATTGCAGCACACACCCGGGTCGGAGCGCGTTCAAGATCAGATCGGCCCTGGTGTCAGTCCACATGTGTCTGGGTGGGAGCCTCAACAACATGCAGCTGCTAAGAACAAGAAGCAAAGTTGAAGGTCGGTGGTGTCCTTCCCGCCCTGTTTTCTGAGATGGGGTTTAAGAAGCATAGGTGGTGGTGGTGGTTGTGTAGTATTAGTTAAAAAACCAGTGACTGAATTTTTGTATTTAACATCATCTTATCATCATAACATCGACTTAGTTATCAGTCCAGACAGTGAACTTTATTTTGGTAAATTATTATGTATGAAAATCATATTAAGTTCATACCTGTTGCTGATTGCAGAAGGCGCAAAAATACTCCACTCCAGTGTTTCAATTATTAAGTAGTTAAAAAGATCATCCACCAGCGCTATCTTTTTATCATTATAATATTGAAAAAAAGCAAAAAAGATGACAAAATTTGAATCCGTGTCATTTTAATCTTTAGTTTTTTTTAGCGGGAATGTCATATTTCATATTTTCACCAATTTTTGTTTGAGTGAGTATTAGTTACTAACTCCATAAATAAAATTATAAATTTGTCACGTGTTTTATTTATTTAATATTTTTATTTTAATTTTTTTATTATATGTATACTTGTTATATCCCAACCTTGCTTGTGAAATTATTTAATAATGGCATAATGATTTTTTTGGTCCTCAAACTTTACAAATAAAAATTTATTTTAGTCATTCATTTATTTTTTGGTATTTTTAGCCCTTAAGCTTTCGTGTTTTTGTCTAATTTCTCTAAAATGGATGGAAAAATTAACATTTGTTAACTTTGTTAACACAACATACACGGGTATATGTTTATAATTTTGGCAGACGTAGCTTGGTAATGTATTGAATATAAATTGGTATATGTTTATAACTTATTACGTGACATGAAATTTTTTAGATTTTAAGTGATGTTACTCATGATATGCTAGTATGTCTAATCTATTTGAAGGTTAATTTTGGCAAGTGACTAGTTAAGGCATTATGTGCCAAAGATAGTCAAATTGTATGCCAAAATGTTTGGTAGTTGTTTATACGTGTAAGTGATCAAGGTAATCATAGTATTTCCATTTGAGCTTACTGAGTTTTCTTAATGCTTACTTTAATTGTTTTTCTCCTTGTACATCATCACCTTGCGGAACTTGTCGAGTCGGACCAACGGGAAGCATACACTATCAACGAGACAGTAGAATTATGTTCATTTTGAGTCTAAATATCTTGGCATGCATATAAGGGTACCTTTGTGTGCAAATGGCCATTTTGGTGTTGATAGTATATGATAAATGTGGTGATTGCTTAACATGTCATATAACCTGTTGAAGCATGTTTTTGGGCAATTTTGGTGCCATTAAGAATGATGATCTTTAACTTGTATGGATTAATAGGTTAAAGGTTGCAACTGAGCAAGTTGAACTAGTTAGGTTGATGAATGATTAGAAATGGTAAGATTGAAGATTAAGTATTATTCATAGCTTAGTTTATCATTTGGCTAGCTCATGTCAAATTCATTGAATTGCTTTGCTCTTAAATTTGCATAATGAAACATGTTTGAATTGGTAAGTGAAGTGTTTTGGATAGGAATACTAGATATGGAATTGCATGTGCCTAAATGTTGAATGGTTGAATTGTATGATATTGAATGGTTGTCTAGATGATTACATGCTTGGATTGGTTTAGATTAGTATGGAACATTGGCATTTTGCTTCTGGAAAGTTGAAGGAAATCATTTTGATGTTGGATTGAAAGCAAGTGAATTAGTACCAAATGGGATTTTTGCTAAAACAGGGGCAACGCCACGATCTCAAACCCCTGACGTTGCGACATAGGTCGATAGTGAGTGACGTCGCGACGTTGATATACCCGTAATTGCGACGTGACTCATTGAGTTGGTGATGTTACAACGTGGAAACTCAGAAGATATGACGTCGATTCGGAATTTCGAAATTTTTACAATTTGATCCTAATTCACTCTCGGGTCAGTAAAAGAAATTTTATAAGCTCGTGTGGGACCCCAAAATGAGTGTGTAACTTAATATGAATGTGATTTGCACTTGATTACATGTATGAATGAATGAATACTATAAATAACTGACGATAGTTGCTCCTGCAATAAATGTAGTATCATGTAGCTCGAACCTGATGATCATGTCGAGTAAGGGGTATTACACTTCTCAATGCCAATTTTGTTTAGAGGATATTTGACTATTCTTTGTTCACTAAAAAACATGGTGATAAACTGGTGATTTTACTTATATATGTAAATGGTTTGCTTATAACAGGGAATGATGACACTTTAATCTATGAGTTGAAGTGTGGCTAGCATCAAAATTTCAGGAAGAAAGAACTTGGAGATCTAAAATTCTTCTTGGTGTTGAGATCAAATGAGGGGATTGTGTTAAGTCAAAGAAAGTAGGCACTCGAGCTAATTGTTGATATTGGTTTAGAGGGAGCAAAGCCTGTACATGCTCCTTTGGAGCAAAATAAGAAGCTTACTACAGTTGAAGCATAATACTGGAGTATGGCTTTAATTGCAGCATATTTAGTTTGACTCAAGGGGTTGCTGGAAGAACTAGGAATGCATGCTTTATGGCCTGTTAAATTGTATCCATGAATGTGTTGGAAAAATCCAGTTAAGCAAACAATTTTCAATTATACTAGAATTGTTTTTTTGAAAACTAAATTGATTTGTGATATTTATAGTAATAAATTTTTTACTAAAAAGTACCTGTGCTTTGCATGAGACGGAATCAAGTTGACCCTAACTTTCATCCGAACGACATAGAACAAGAAGCGATTTTATTCTCTTAAGCAACACGAATCAAACATAGAACAAGAAACTATTTTATTCTCTCAATAAAAATTGATAAATATTGTAATTCCTAAAAAATCAAATTTATTCTTAATAAAATCTTATTAATTTCTGGCATAATAAAATGTATGAAAACTTATGATTTTAGGTCAACCAATGCCTTTTATTTATAAGGAGAGATAGAAGAATCCTGATTGAATAATGTTTAAACAAATAATATCATTTTTAATAAAAACACACACTTCTACTCTAAGTAGAGTAGGGTGGGCGACATGCCCTATATAATTATATTAGGGTTGTCGACCCTCTCATTAATATGACGGGTTTTGGGTCTTTCATGTATTGGGCTCAATTATATATGCCTGTTGAACTTTTGACCCAACATTTTATAATTTAATTCAACTCAATATTTTTTTAATTTTTTAAAATAAATATTAATTAATTAAATTAAATTAAATTCTCAATTAAATAATTTTCTCAATCAAATTCTAATTCCGTTAAAATCACGATAATTTACCGTAAAAAATTATGAGGAAATATATTTAATTTCCTTATTTAATGGCTTCATAATGATTAATTAATTTAATTCTATTTACTAACTTCAATTATTTATTAACAAACTAACTAACAATAATAAAGGCTTTTTTACCTAAATAATACAAAAATAAAATTAATAACTGAAATGACATGCCCATGAGATTATTTACCAAAATAGTATGTTTGTTTGCTACAAAATTTTGTTGGTGTCGCCTGACAAATTGGCGACACCAGATTAAAATATGATAACCTAAAATATTCAGGGAGCTAATATGCAACTTTTTCATTTTGAGCAGCTGTTGGAAAAAAAGTGAAAGGGTGTCACCTAATAGTGTGGTGGCACCAAACTTTAAATGTGATTAATTGCCTTGTAAACTTTTCTTGTTTATTATTTTTTTATTCCCCTTTAACTCATTACATTGTTTATATATTTTTTTCAAATTATTTTATTTTAGTTGAAATAATTTTTTGAAAAAAATATTTTTTGAAAAGCAAATAAAATTTATTTCAAGTTGAAATCGATTTTTTTACAAAAATATTTTTTGGATTAATTGATAATAGCCCTATCTATTTTTGGCGTTGAAGAAAAATAAAAAATAGTAAATAAGAAGGAGTTATAAAGAATCTAATCTTTTTTAAATTTGGTGCCGTCACAATATAGGCATCACCCTAAAAGTTTTTTGCAACAATCAATTAAAATGAAAATTTTATATATTAGGTCTCTGAATATTTTAGGTCATCATATTTTAGTTTGATATCGTCAAATTATCAGGTGACACCGACAAAACATTGTAGCAAACATACCATTTTAGTAAATAATGTCATGGATATGCCATTTCAATTATTAATTTTATTTTTTGTATTATTTAAATAAAAAAGCCTTTACACAAACAAACTAATTATATTAACCCATGCTTTATAATAAATTTTTTTACCACAAACGGTGTTATTGGCTTCAATCTAACATATAATTTCATTATGTACCCCTCAAAGAATCATATATATACATTTGGTGAAATACAAAAGGAAAGTAAATCTCTACCAACGACGAAAGTAACGTAGCTCGAACTCAAATCACATCTAAAACGATAAAATCCCTAATTATTAAGTCAACACATGATTAAGCGTAATAAGAATTTGGTTTGATAAAGTGGGTCATTTAGAAGTACCAAAGACTGAGTGTTGTGCTTTATGAGCTGGTTGGGAGCCATTGTCGCAACTACACCCAACCAATCTTACTGAAACCCACATTGAAATGCCTTTATTAGACCCAAAACAAAACCCATCATCAGTGTCTCATAAATACCAACTGATGATTTCAAAGAAGCCATATTAATCCCCAAACCCTGGGGTTCAGTTTGCAGCCATTATTAGGCATTCTTTATGCAAACATAGCAATTATTATTTTTTAGTGGTGCCCCACATTTATCTTCTCATATAAATATTTTTAAGCAAACATATCACATTAATTAATAACACAATAGACACATGTAGCCCAATTACGGAAATTTATTTACCATGTGCTCCAGGATATATGAATTTGTAAAAAAATTGGAATATTCCAATGGGTAGAGTATACAAAAATAAATTCGAAATTGGCGAAAACAAATAAAATGTATTTGATTCAACGGTTGGAAGGTAGGTTACTTGTGCATGAGACCAGGGTCAAGGTTTGGTTCTTCTAAAACTATTCCAAAATCCATCCTCTTTTTTAAAATATTCTTAATTTTTCTAATTCTGGTTAAATAAAAAAAAATATTATAGAAGTCTTTGATTGTTTTCTTATTTGTGGTAGGTGGCCCATGCCATTCATGTTATAAATCATGAGGTATGTAACTTTTAGGTAATCGCTCTAACTATGAACATTAAAGTTAATGTAGGGTTTTTATTTTTTATTTTTGCTAAATAGAAAAGGACTAGTAATGTAGATGGTAAAACTAATAAAGTAATAAAAAAGAAAATAATGGAGGCAACGTCAAGCAATAAAATGCAGACAGAGCAAAAAAGGATAAACATGTAATAAAAACATGAGAGATAAGTTTAAATCCCTTCACCTTATGTGAAAGACTGAAATCTTAAATGAGAGGGAGAGTGGTCTCTTAGGATTTCATCAGACATCCACCCACTATTTTTCTTCTCTTTTTATAGTTTGTTTTGTTTCTAACTCTACAAGTAGTCATTTTCGTAGCAAAAAAAAATAAAAATACAAGTAGTCATTTCACTCCATTTATGCAACCTATTTTAAAATATTGTGAAACCGAGCGCACTTTATTGTGATTTATTCAGAGCATTAGAAATATTAATATTTAATATTTCCTTAAATTTAAATTCGATGAATAGTTTCAGTGATAAATAAGATATTATTATATATCTTAAAAAACTCGAACTTTTTTATAAAAATCATAAACTTGTCTCTTTCAGATCATGCCGCTGCATGCGAAAGCTTTTTGAGTGAGTATCTTCTTTTTCAGAGTTTACAACCGCCAGGCTGCTTATTATTCACTTCAAATAAGGAGGGACCAAATTATTGACCTGTAAATATATAACAAAATAAATAATATATTAATAATATGGCCCAGCCCAGTCATTTTAAAAGCCGCCTACTTTGTGCTAAGATTTTCGTTAATCCTATTACTTTTTCTTCTTTTAATTCCTACTTTCTTGATTTTACATGCTTTCATTTTCAACACTTGTTATGGATTACTATTATACAATTGGGCCATTCTCATCTTTTTAAAGAAAAATATATATTATAAAACTTTAACCTCAATTCAATTATGAAATATTATTCCATCATAATCTTTCATTATTTTAATTTTATCATTTCAATCGAGATATTTTTTTTTTATAAATTATAAGAAAAAAAATAAAAATCCTAACAACAATATGACTTGAACTCAAATTATATTGAGAATGATAAATATATTGATTATCAGGTTAACACAGTGAATTCAAAATAAAAAAATATTTAATTTTTATATAAAGTTATAATATATTTTTTTCACATTATAAGTATGTAATCGTTTAATTTATTTTAAATTCCATCTTTAATGAAACTTAATTTAAGCTTTAAAATACTAAAAACAGAATGAGCCACAAATAAAAGACACTCAAAGACAAATATAAAAAAACCCAATATTATGACAAAAATAAAAGGAATCAGATTTGTCTTTTCTTTTTACAAAGTAGTTATGATCCCATTTTTTATATATTTTTTTAAAGGTTAGAAGAGGGGAAAAAAGAAAAGAGTAAAGTCACCTGCAAAACCAACCCACTGTGCATCCAACAACAGCCTAAAGCTGACGCATATAAACATATAGAAAGAGATACAGAGTAGGTGCGAGGTTACTTTCACGGATATAAATGTAAAATCAAAATACTATATAATATGTCGCATAATGTCAAACTTTGTACATATCAAATAACACCGCTTTATATCATTCATTTCTCAAACGTAATGATTGATCCTGGAGTTTTTAGATATATAATCAAACGGCATTCCTCTACTGCAATTTCCAAGATACTCTGTGGTCCCCACCCCCTACACCTGGCACATCCATTAACGCCCTTTGCTGCACCTTTACTAATAACTCAAACGAAAGCCAATAGATTTAGATCTAATTCACCCTTGAAATTTAATCTCTTTTTTATTTGCTTAATCTGAAAATTAAATTTTATGTGATAGGTTTACATGCTGTGTTGAAGTTGTCTAATATATATTTATAATTGCTTTTGTGAATTGCGTGTAGTTTCAGTTTCATCCATTATTTTTAGAAAAATGGAATAAACAAAAAAAATAAAATAAAAGGAAGTCAACAAGTATATCCGAAACAATATATAAAATTACAGGGGATCACAAAATTAATATGTTGTTGCAGATAGGAAGCTTCTACAAGTCACAGAATAGCAAACCGATTGCCCGTCTTGCAAGTAAAAGACATTTTGTTTTTTTTTCAAACAAAAGCACTCCCACTATCTATCCCCACTGTGAAATTAGGTCCTTTCTTAAATTCGGGAATTGTCCAAAAAGTTAAAACGAGGGAACTTGTGGTAAAAGCAGTTTCAGAACTTCACATTCTTATGGACCATCATCATCCCCTAGCAGTTAACTCAAGGTAGGAACTGAACCACAAGTCCAGGTCTAAACTCTTAAAATCTCTAGGTAGGGGACCAACAACACCCACCAAAGCCACAAGGTGGCTCCACCCTTCAATAGCTACCTAACACAGGTCTCCCAACTCAGTTGATAGATTAAATCCATTATTCAAATGGGGATTATGCTGTTTTCAGTTTCACATCCATACCTTTCATTTCCGTCATATTGGGCGACAAAAAAAAAAAGGAAAAAAGAAAAAGGTGAGAAAACTGACACTAGGCCACATTCATATGGGCATCTGGCAATAAATCAAAGTCAGGATAAATATATAGAAAATCCCCAACTACTAAATACACAGAAATGAGAAAACTTCAGTCAGAAGCCAACATTAACCAAATATTAAATTTGTACTACAAGAAATGAACCCAACTTAATCTGCAATTAGAATATATTATCTGTATTCTTTTAAAGCCAAACTTTAATTACCATCAATAGAAGTTTTAAAGTTTCAACGCTTTATCTTAACACCGACCAACACAGCCACAAATGACCGCTAGGTTCACATATCTATCTGACTAAGCAAACGTAATTAGGATGTGGACTGAGTCCAATGATGAGCAAACAAGTTAAAAGGAAGAGGTAAGGTAACAGCTTAATCGAAAACCATCTAGCCACACAAATTATTGCAAAATTATTTCATGTTATCAATAAAATAAAATAAAATAATCCATAGCAGAATGTAAAGAGCAAAGAATCAGTTGAAGAAGCAAATAAAAAATAGCTTCAGAGTCAGGACTAACCTCACAAAGCTCGAGACTGCACGAGGCTGCTTCCATAATTATAAAATTTAGTTCCTCTGCTCCTTTAAAGATAAGAACATTAATAAAAATCTGGCAATGATAAATTCTGTAATATAAAATGAAATATGGAAGGGGCGAAATCACCTTTTCCTTTGGTCCCACAACTGCAGAGATAATTAAAAAAACAAAACAACAAGAATACAATTACATGAGAAGAAAAACAATGAACCTGAAATGGAAGAAAGAAAAAGCGGCACCCAGGGAAAATAATATATATTTTTACTTTCTTCTTAACTATTTTTATAACAAAAATTATTTCATATTAGTAAAAATCAGATCAACCCTTACATAAAAAAACTGAAGGGGATTCAAACAGTTAAATCATGTACCATAGCGTATTTGATTTTCCAATAACCCAAATGGGAAAAAAAAGTAAAAAAAAAAAAAAGACCAAAATTTATTGTTCATCTTCAATTGCTGAAGCCAAACCAGCCACGATCTTAACCCCAATCTGTGAGCTCCATCTGAGGTGGCTTCCTTTCTTCTTTCTTCACATTTTTTTCGTGTCGTCCTTCTTCAGAACTCTCTGACAAAGCAAATACGGGTTCCCCCAAATCAGCATCGTCAACGGAGTTTTTACCTTCGGGATTCAATTCAAACAAAGGTTGGCATTGTTCTTTAGCTTTGGGATCAAGCTCAACTTCTTTGAGCGTTCCGGTTATAGATGTTGATGTTGGAGTAGGTGAAGGTGAAGGTGAAGGTGAAGGCGTGATTCGATTATAAGGAGAAAGCCATTTGGCCTTGATATACTCGGCCTTTCGCCATGGAGGAATATGCATTCCCTTCTTCTTCAGGCATTGTTTTACCGCCTCGGAAACAGTAACAATTATCTTCTGGAGACGATCAGCTTTGCCAACGAAGATAAAGGGAAGCATTTGGAGGATTGATTTGTAAGTCTTCGTTGATCGGGCGAGTTCGAACTCTGATCTGAAATCGATGTCGATCAACAATCGTTCCCCCTCAATTGTGACGTCTATGTATTCGTACTCCCCTGCTTAATAAAAATAGGAAGTGTTATTATTTCTAAATTGTTAAAAATAAAATAAAATCAAGCCATTAGCATAGGAATCGGATAATAGCATAAACATCTGTATGACAAATTTGAAGACAGATTTCATACAAATAAAAAGGGAGAAAGAAAGTACCGGCGGGGCAAGAGGGAGATTTTTCCCAGAAAGATTTGCAGATAGAAGCATCATATCCAAGGGTCAGTAATCCATCAGTGACCATTTTCTTGCAAAAATCATCTTTACTCTTACAGATCTTGTTCTTCTCCACAATCTTCGCCGTATCCGCCAATAAAATCTTTTCACTCACACTCATAGGACAAATCAAATTCTGTTCCATAAAAGATGAGCTACACAATTAAAAAACAATCTACAATTTTACAATTTGAAGGAAAAAGGCGGAAAATAATACCTTTAGGATTTCAGATGCTTCAGCGGGAGAATTAAGATTGGAGTCACCAAAGAAACCATCCATATCGTCTTCGGAGCTGTCGCTGCAGTTACGATTGAAGCAGTTACAGCAGTTACGGCTGCATCTAACCGCACAAGATTGTTGTTTCTCGTTTTCTTCTATGAAATTCTGAACCATCTTCGCCAAGCAAACAGAGCTCGGCTCGAACTCAGCGGCGCATTCCTTGCTTAAAGGGAGCTCATCGGCGGCAACGGTACCGATCTTCTCCGTCGTGGAATTTCTTAGAACGCTAGGGAACGGCCGTTCAAACAGCCGCTTGAACCGCGATTTCACCAACGGCTTTACTGTCTCCAAACGAGGCGGCGCTGCCTCTTCTAGCGTGTTGAAATCGATCGGTTGGATCTTCATTGGGAAGGGCATGTTTCTCAGTCTTCAAAAAAAAAAAAAAAAGAAGCCGCTTCCACTTTTACTACGGCAACACTTCAAACTCTCGTTGATTCTTCTCTTTCTGATGAGATCAGCACACGCAATTGACACAGAAATTCATGTTCGAGGAACAAAAAATAATGCAGTTAATCAAGACACGAGACTCTTAAGTCTTAACGTTGATTATAACATACAATTATTTGCTTCTCATTTGCCAAACAAAGGATGGAATAACTTCATAACTCTTCTAAGTACAGTCGCTTTGCTTACGAGTTTTTTTTTTCACCTTTTTTTTTTCAGATACGGTTAAAGTTACCGAAACATGCAACAGCACGAGAACATAATGTTATTGCCATGGGAATTCACGCGAAGATCGTGAGTGACCAGCGAGTCCATTTTTCCGGCAACAACTCGCCGGCGAAGAGAAAGAGAATTAAGAAAAAAACCGATGAAACAAGAGGTTGTGAAAAAGTCAGAAAATGGAAATCAGATGAGACTGTTAGCAGGGGCAGTGGTCCAGGGCTTTATAAAGAGTGGAGGGGTAGGGATCGCTGACATGGACCTGTTGACAAATTTTTGAAGTCCTACGTGGCGAAATGTTTAATCCGTTGAATTTGGGCTACGTGTTGAACCGTGAACCCGGTTCGTTTTTAGTGGTGGTTACACGATGCCACGTAAAGGAGCGTGACGTTAAGGTACCGGTTTCGTAATGTAGTCCCATGGTCCTCAGGCGCTGTTAATTAGTGAAGTTCATTTAAGATAAAATTACCTAATTGGACCTCAAAGGTTGTGGTTAATTTGTTACGTCAATAGCCATCATGACTAGGGAAAAGCAATGAGAGTGTGGGTAGGATAGTCTTTTCAGTAAAATTATGTTAAATTAGCGGGAAAGTGATAGGGGAGGTTAAAACTGGAAACTACAAGTACAGGGGAAAAGGTGTGGTCCACAAATCAATGCAGTTGGTTTGCTTTTTTGGGATCTAAGGGGGGGGGGGGTGTTAAAGTAAAACGGGAAGACTGTGGGGGGCTAAATATGGAAATCAGTGGACTTTTAGGATTAAGGTGGACACGAGTTGTTTGGGTTACGAACGAGAGAAGTCATTTATTGCATGGTCAAAATATATTCCCAAGTCCCTATACTTTCAAAGTGTTTAATATTTAGTCCCTATACTTAAAAAAATTTAAATTATTTTACTTTTTCAATTTAAATATCCTTATAGTTAGAATTTTTTGTAAAAACAAAAATTCATCATATTATATTTAATGAAATTTGCCAGTATTCTATTTAATTGTTTTTTCAATCATGTATAAATAAATATAACATGCCTTATTAAACAAAGTTGAAACCTTAAACAAAGACTATTTGTACTGAATTAATAATGCTTAGATATTTTATTATATTTTCCCGTATTATTAAACACGTCATTCTAATTTATAACGAGACTAAAAATCCAAAAATTCCACCTTATTACTTTTTAATGTCCCACATAATATTTTTATGATTTTTACAGAATATTTTATGATATTTGATATTAAATTTAATACTAAAGAAAAAAATTTATGTAGTCAAATCGATATGAAGAAAGTCAAAATAAAAAATGCTTAAAAAGTTGTCAGTGAATAATTGAGTGATGTTTTAAATAAAAAAAATTACAATTTAATCATTTTAATTTTCGAAATTATTTTTTTTCGTGATTTGGCGGTTAAATGGCACATTTTTTTATTAGAAAATAAAAAAATCAATTATTATATTTTTATGATTAGTTATGTGTGAAATGCATGCATTCATGATACCTTTATACATATTTATATATCTGATTTGAAATGTTTATTAAATTTGCGTTTATTATTGTTTAAAATATATTTGGAATGATTTCCTTTTGAGGTTAATTTATTAAAATGATCTAAAAATTTTGATTATTTATGAAAATAACTCAAGTTTAAGAATATACAACAAAATGATCTGAAATAAACAGTAAAAGTAAAAAAGCACTTGGCCAATGATTGGTGTCAGATATAAAAGTTTGTGTATTTTTTTTAAATACGATATTTTATTAATATACGAAAATTTTTAAAAAAAAATTTGAGGTGTTGGTCATTGCATGGTCGACACCCCCTATTTCAAAAAAAAATTCAAAATTTTTTGGTGTCGCCTTGTTTTAGAAAAAAAATTCAAAATTTTTTGGTGTTGCCATTGCATGGTCGACACCCCCTGTTTCAGAAAAAAAAATTTAAATTTTTTTGGTGTTGGCCATCAAATAGCTGACACCTCTTTTTCTCGAAAAATAATTTGTATTTTTGGGTGTTGGCCATCAAATGGCCGACACCCTCCTATTCTCGAGAAAAAAATTTTAAATTTTTTTGGTGTTGGCCATCAAATGGACGACATCCTCTTTTCTCGAATAAATAAATTCCAAATTTTTTTTGTGTTGGCCATCAAATGACCGACACCAACTTCTTTTCATTCTCTATAAATAGGGTTTAATTTTTTGATTTTGAAGTAAGTAAGAAATATTTCTCTCAAAATAACAAGAAAATGAGAGTATTTTATTATTTATCATTAGATGAGTGTTTTGTTTTGGAGGATAGTTGTGAAGTGTACAATCGAATTTCGGGGTTGAACTATATATTGTCATGTATTGCCGGAGTTGAATTATATTCTGTCATATGAAGCGACAAAGATATGTCTTCTGTGGTAAGATGATTTTCTGTGCTATTGAAGACTATCCGAGATACCCAACGTAGATGGACGTTATCTACGTTGGAATAATTTGTTATCACAAACAAAACTGTCGAATAGCTATTCCAACGTAGATATATTGTTGCTCTATGTAGGCGCTGTGGTAAGGCCGTAAAAGTTATGCTGTCAAAAGTCAAATGACTTTCTCCGTCATTTAACAGGTAACCGAGACCGACTGCATTGTGTCTGACAAATTGAAAAAGGTTGTGTTTAACTGCAACTCGAGTAAGTTTCTCGGTACTAATGTTTGCAGCTCGGTTTTCAAGCAGATGGACATTATCTATGTTTGTATTTTGTTATATCTGTAAAAATTTATTTTTTTAAATTTCGTGTATTAATATTAACAAATAATTGTAATTTATTGTATCTGTAAATTTAATTTGTTGCATATTATTATTCAAACGCAATATTTGTATTTTCTTGTATTAAAATAATGTCGAATTATATATAAAAATATTAAATATGTTGTTAAAATGTGGGGAAATAAATATTATTGACAAAGATGATATAAATTTTAAAAAAATAATAATTAGAATATACATGAAATTAGAAAGAAAAATTAAAATATACAAGAAATTCGAAATTAAATTTAAAATAAAAACAAAATTACAAATTAAATTTAAAAAGTAAAGGGAAAAAAAATCAAAATTGAGTAGATCCCGGCGACGTCCCCGGCACTGATGTGTAACAGTCCGGCTTCCTTCGGGCTCGGCGTGGCCGATGCCATAGTACAGTTTGTTCAGGAGGCGCTACATTGGTGTTCGTCGGCTCATCCTCGATGGTGTCAACGTTGGGTGTCACGATTGGTGTACGAAGAAAGTCGGTAAAATCGTACGTATCATCAACATAATCGAGAGTAGGTTGAGTGACCTAAGGTGCCGAGCCAAAAATATCCTCCATTATTGGAATACGTTCTTCCGGATGGATCTCCAGTTGATATGAGGAAGAACCGGAGTAACATATATGTTGAAGGTCGGGGTCGATGCCAAAAATATCCTCAATCGAACGATCATAATAATCGTGTAGCAAAAAAGATGAAGACCCGGATGTTTGATATTGGGGATCGGGTTGGTGCTCCGGCTGGTACTCGGGTTGGTCTTGAGGCTCGTAACGGGGCTGGTAATCGACCTCGTCCGCGGGCTCGTCAATGGGCTCATCCTCGAGCTCGAAATCTGAACCGGGATCCGACCACGACTTCCATATGCGTTATTCGCCAGACCCCATCGATTACCTTCCGAAATAAGTCTCCTTGGCGTATACTCTCGAGAATCAAGTACCGGCATCCCATATGCAGTATACCATTGGTTGTAATATGGGGTACCAGAATAATCCCTATTACACCAATACAAGGATGAACACCTATTTGCCCGGTCATTCCAAAGCACGATATATGCTTGAAGATCGTGAGCCCAATTTATTCGATTTTTACCTTGTCTCTTTTTGTCGAGCTGGTGGACCTCACCGAGTTGGAAGGAAAGGTTCGGGATATGTTGTATACCACCAAACTATTGTAAAACCCGATCCCCAGCGTGCCATTCCACCATATGAAAATTGAATACCGGCACATTACACGAGAAAAGTTGGTAATTGTGCTGGTAAACAAATGGTGGGATGAAAGGCGTAATTTCGTCTAAAAGATAAGGCTGCCACACGAACTGCACAACATAAAAACACGAATTTAGTTAACAAAAATATTGAAAATCTAGTCTAAAATGTGTTTTTACTATTTTGAAAATGTAAAAACAATATTTGTAAAAAATATCAGATATTTATTTTTTTAAAAATTCGAAAATATAAAACACATTTCGTAAATAAAAAAAATCTTATAAAAAATTTGAAAATATATCTTACATCATCTCTTCCGTGTTTGTCTAACCAGCGACGTATATGGGGACATTTTTCGCGTCGCCCAAGTCCCGGAACTGAATGCCATCTAAAAAATTGAAAAATAATTAGAAAAAAATAATTAATAAAATTTAATAAATATAAAATCTAGACATCGAGTCACCTATTAACTAGTGGCATCGAGTATGGCATGTGTTCTACGTTGGTGATGGAAGGCAGTCGGTATAGTATCCATGATTGGAGCAGATATGTGCAGCCTCTCATGGCATTAACTGCGGGATTTGTCACTCGACAAAGCTCCCGGTACAATATCGCCAACACTGCTAAGCCCCAACTTAAATTCCCAACTGCCTTGAAATCGTCTAATAACGGAAGGTAGATAATGCTTATTTTATTTTGGCTAGTATCCGGAATAACGATATTGCCTAATAACTGTAGAAGAAAAGCGCAAGCATGGTAAATAGTGTCCAACTGCATTGGATTTTGCGGGAGATGTCTAAAGTTTTCGTGTAGCCACGTAAACTTTAAAAACGATAATTTTTCGTTTTCAGTATCCGGGGGCACCTTGCCAAGTAACAGGTAGCAAGTGCCACAAGGATCGTCTAGTATACCCGAACCCGTTACCGCTTCACCTTCAACGGGTAGTCCGAACTGGATTGTAACGTCTTCTAAAGTTATTGTTGCCTCTCCACACGGGAGGTGAAACGTGTGAGTCTCGGGACGCCATCTTTCGACTAAGGTCGTTATTAAATTGGTCCGAATATTCATGTTTTTAATGCGGACAGCAATCCCGAACCCCGCATATTCGATATATTATTTAGCTAATCTATGGGGTTTATAACCCGGATAATGATGCTGGGATCTAACCATCCTATAGAATTTCGGATTTGCTCGAATCGCGCCCACACGGTGATTGTCATGACTACGTATAATGACGTTGGGATCCATAATGTGATGGATGAAACTTGATCAACGGCGAACAAAGTCGGTCAACAGCGGTCAACGGTGGTCTCGGGACGTTGGTGAGCTGGAATTTTGGTTTTGCTGAGCTGGAATAGGTTTAAGTGAGGTGGAAAGTGGGTGGTCCAATGCTATTTATAATAAGGGACCATTGATGGCATTTTTGTTATTTTTGGGTGATCCAAGGTTATTTTGGTTAATAAATTTAAAATATAATAAAAATTGTAATATAATAATAATAATAAATTTTATTTAAAGATATAAAATTAATAAATAATGTATTGTCAAATCAACACATTATATGATAAAAATTGTAATATAATAAAAAATTTTATTTAAAGATATAAAATTAATAAATAATGTATTGTCAAATCAACACATTATATGATAAAAATTGTAAAATAATAAATTTTTTTATTTAAAGATATAAAATTAATAAATAATGTATTGTCAAATCAACACATTATATGATAAAAATTATAATATAATAATAATTTGTACTTTAAATATGAAAATTTGATAAATAATGTACTGTCAAATTAACACAATATTTGATATAAATTGTAATATAATAACTATCTTTTTTAAAATAATGTTAAATACATTTTAAATGTATTTTAAATTTCAACTTCAAATTTAAAGTAGAATTTTAAATTCAAACTTATATAATTATGAAGTTTAAATTATTTAAATTTAAACATGTTCATTAATTTCCAAATTAATTTCAACTTAAATTAATTTTCAAATTAATTTTTACACAAATATATTTCGTGTATACTAGTGGACATGCGCTCATTCTTCGTCGAACAATCCGACATTACGAGAGGATTGATCGGAAATATAGACACAATGTAGGCAAGTGGATCGGTTATGGCCAGGCCTTTGGCAAACACTGCACAATTTCGGTCTCTAGTCTCCTCAATGTCCATATCAAAGCGAATCCTCGTCGAATGTGATCGACCTCTAAGCTTTCTACAGAGACTATGATCTGGTAGCATCTCAAAAGCACCTAGTGGAACTTCCCAATTCGATAGATCGGGCATTACGGGAAATTCATTCTTCTATACACGTAATGTGCGTTGCAGCGTGTACACCTCGTCTATGAATTGGTCGACATTTAAATTTGCAGTCGCACAAGCTGCATGAACATACGCACAAGGATATCGAAGAGCTTGAAATCTAAAGCACTCGCATCGCCTGTTTGCCAGATCAACTGCGTACGACTTCGGTGGAACACCCGAGCGACGACCGGTGTACTCTGAAACCCGAAAAATCTCCAACTCCCGCGAATAAATTTTTGCGTTCATCATTCGAGCTCTCTGACTATTTGTCGCCATGGCTCTTCGAATGTCCTCAACGTACACGTGTCCGGTCTTCATCTGCGCCACTTGTCGTTGCCTTATCGTAGGCATCAATGTGGCCAACCTATAGAAGGTTACCGAGAAAACAGCAGCAATTGGTAGATGTGTTCGCCTCAAGACAGAGTTAATTGACTCGACCAGGTTGGTCGTCATCTGGCCATACCGATACCTTATTCAATGGAGACTCTTTGACTATAGGCATGATACAGTTGCATATGATCTTTGCATCTAACTTCCGATGGTCTTGCGTCATACGAGCCATGGTGCATGTGTGCGGACCTTCCATTTTCCTTATTGTCCATAGCTGAGTCCGTTGCATTAACGCGGCTCGGATACGCAACTTACACCCACTCTCGGCTTTCAAACATTCTCCGATGTACAAAGACTGCAACAACTTTGTTGCTTTATAATCCACAATTAACTTTAAGCTGAATTGTTTTATTGCATTTAAGCAGTCCTTTTTGTTCTCAAATTGTTGTCCTACGAACAACTCTTCTTCGTCAGTTTGTTCGTCGAGTAGGTGAGTCGGAACTATGTTTCTATATTTCGGAAACTCTCGAGCTCGACCCGCATCTAGGTCTACGTCGCTCATGAAGGCCCCCGGATTATTCCTAATAACTATACTCGGGCTCATATTTCCTCTTGAATGAGTGTTACATCATCACCCTCCACCGACCCCTCCTCATCTAAGTCTTCGGGGATGTCATCCAAATCGGGGTCTTTCAAAGCTTCATTTTCTTCATCATCTTCTATTGGGGCCAGCACTTCCGGATGAAATTGTAAAAGATGACATGTGATTTCAATGTTATACGAGCATCCACGGTGTTTGGATTTTCTAGAGTAGACCCTCCATAACCCGATTGATCTTCCCAGCATACATTAAGATCAATATCTATTCCAAAATGTTGGCTTATTGGATTTAAGACTTGAATTGGTTCGGGGTGTGATATCTCCGCGAACAACTCAATAGGGCATGAATTTTCGATCTCAGACGGACGATAAATTTCAGTCATTATCCCTAGATCATCATAATCAACAAGCTCCATTTCGGAGAATTTTATCGGATCTGATGAAACCCAAAATTTGTAAAACAGTCTCAACATTTACTTCCCGCAACGAGTAGCTACCTTTGTACTGATCTTCCGTTTCAATTCATCCAACGAAAGACGCTTCTTCAGTCTCATTCCGATTTTTTCTCTACTTTCAAATACACAACCTTCATCGTCTGTATTGATAATTTTTCCATCAAAATGAACATAAACAAAGAAAATGTTGGAACTCATCTTGAAAAAACTTGAGATTAAAAAAAACTGAACATAAACAAAGAAATTGTTGCACTATTAATGAGAACAAAAAACTCAAATTTTTAGTACTAACGGTTCTATATATATCTGGTGCTGGAGTTAAAAGTCGATCTCGGCCATTAACTATACTTGTGTTATTTTCTTTTGATTATTTTCGTTTATTTCGTAAATTTAATTTTAATTAATATTTTAAATATATTTTTAATTTGTAGATAATATTTATTCCTTAATATTTTCACAACAAAATATTTAATAAATCAAAATTATATTAATACAATAAAATATAAATCTTGTTGAATATTACAACAATACAAATTAAATTTATAGATAAAATAAATTATAAATAATTGTTAATATTAATACACAGAATTTTAAATTTTGAACAATAATACAAAATAACCTATAACACCCTAAACTTGGGCAACTCATCTCAGTTAGATAATGTCCATCTACCTGAATACCTGGCCAATTTCAATAAATTCTTCTAACCCTCAAGTAATAGGGGTCCATATTGACTGAATACCCGGCCAAGTCATCTCGGTCGGCCGTTCGATGACAGAATTTTGTTAACCAACCTTTGATAGCATAACCTTTACGGTTATACCACATAGTTAAATTTAGCGGCAACTATATCTTATACATATAGTATTTTGCTCCATGGCGCATAAAATCATCTAACCACTGAAGCCATATCTTTGTCGTTTCACATGACAGTATATAATACAACTCCTAAAATACATTACAGTATATAGTTCAACCCCGAAATTCGATTATACACTTCACAACTATCCTCCAAAACAAAACACTCATCTAATGATAAATAATAAAACACTCTCATTTTCTAGTTATTTTGAGAGAAATATTTCTTACTTACTTCAAAATAAAAAAATTAAACCTTATTTATAAAGAATGAGGAGAAGTTGGTGTCGGCCATTTGATGGCCAACACAAAAAAAATTTGAAATTTTTTTATTCGAGAAAAGGGGTGTCGGCCATTTGATGGCTAACACGAAAAAAATTTGAATTCTTTTCTCGAGAATAGGGGGTGTCGGCCATTTGATGATCAACACCTAAAAATGTATTTTTTTTTGAAAAAAGGGGTGTCGATCATTTGATGGCCAACATAAAAAAAATTTGAATTTTTTTCCGAAACAGAAAAAATGCAATTTTTTTTCGAGAAAAGGGGGTGTCGACCATTTGATGGCCAACACCAAAAAAATTTAATTTTTTTTTGAAACAGGGGATTTCGGCCATGCAATGACCAACACCCTAATTTTTTTTTTTCAAATTCTCATATTTTCATATATCAATAAAATACCGTATTTAAAAAAAATACATGGCCGACACCTGTCTACATAAACTTTTATGTTTGACATCAGTCATTGGCCAGGTGCTTTTCCACTTTTACTGTTTATTTCAGATATTTTGGTGTATATTTTTGAACTTAGGTTATTTTCGTAAATAATCAAAAGTTTTAGATCATTTTGATAAATTAGCTTCCTTTTGAAGGAGAATCTGACACCGTTACAAACTTTTTTATCTTTGATATGAAATCTGATAATATAATAATAATAATAATATGATATTAGTTGGGAGTAATTGAGTTTGTGATGGGCCATTGATTTATTATTGTGTGGGGCTGCAAGGAGAAGAAATGACAGCCATGTGTTTTGATCAATGGACCCACCCAACACACATCTCTCCCATTATGGGCCTTCTTAAGAAATGAAATTTCCTCAATTTAAGGGCTTCACACACACACACACACATATATATTCTCTTCATTCTCTATTTGTTATATTTAAGTTCACAAATGAGATTAAAAAGTCGTATTTTTTTTGGTAAATTATAAATGAAAGATAAAATCGTGATTCATCTGACGATCAGATCAGCACATGAAATTTAAAAAATAAAAAAAAATGAAAACATAAATCGATTGCAAGATCCTACCAAAAAGGAATTAGTGGTAAAGAAGTAAGAAAGGTAAGATGTGTGAGTTTTAGAGTGAGGAGGCCAGAAGAAAGTGAAGGGTATGGTATGTACATATGTGCATTTTGGTGCCAATATTATTGAAATGCCTTACGCAACATGGTCAGATAATGGTCCCAATCTCATAGTGGAGTAGAAAAAAGAAAAGGGTAACCCAAAAAACCAAATAATTATTCATTTATATTATCATTATTTTGGTAACTGCCTAGTCTTTATTTCAATCCACCAACCATGGTCTTAGTTTTACCCTATGAGACTAGTTAGGATTTCTTTTTCCTTCCATATCTGAGTTGATTTTGTAGACAAGTGAATATAAATTCCACCACTTTCAATATTTCAGAATTGAATTAATCGCTTGGACCAGCTTAAAATAAAGAGTTAGATCGATTAAATAGATAATAAAGTCGATTTTTTTTTATTTCCCTTCATACATTGACTTGCTCATGACATACATACATATCATTCATTTCCTAAATTAGAGTCATAGCATCATGTTTTACTAGATTAAATTTCACGGTTTAGTCACTTAGCATAGAGCTTTTTACAAGACATCTTATGCATGCAAGATTCATTTTAGGAACTCACCTAACACCAACAAACAATAGTTTAATCCGATTCAGTTTGAAAAGCTCGATAAAAAATTTAAATTTTGCATTAAATAGTTCGAGTTAATTGAGTTATTTGAATAAACTCGAATAAAAAATTAAATATTTCGGTTTAACTCGAATATTAATTAACTCGAATATGAATTACATAATTCGAGTTATCCGAAAATTCAAATAAGAAAAGATAAAACTACGTCGTTTTAATAAATGTTTACTTTTTCTAAAGTTAACAGGCAAAAGTACGTCGTTTTAAGATAAATGTTTACCCATTAAGTTAAAAAGAAAAACCATTATATTGTTTATGTAGTTAAATAATCTTGTACTTCTTCTACCAGTTAAATAATCGATCCATGTAAATGCAACATTGAGTATAAATAATAGGATTCATTAACTCGACTCAATTTGACTCAAATTATTTGACTTGATTTGATTCGATTCGATTCGAAAAAAATTCAAATTGAGTTCGATTGCTAAAATAAAATTCGTCAACTCAATTAACTTTAAATTTTTTGACTCGACTCGATTGAATACCCACCCCTAATCATGTCAAGCTTTACTTTTATATCTTTCTATTCACAAACATAAACAAACTTACTCTCGCAGAGTCCAGAACACTTACCTGAAAGTTCGGTTTGGTCCCGCCCTCTCTATTATATAATAATAAATATTACATATAAAATTCAGACACATATAATATAATAATATCAATTATGTTTGTAAAATATTACTTATACTTAGTACTTTTAGTTATGGTTTATAAAATATTTATATTTTAACAAAACATCTATATACAATTTTTACTTTTTATGAAATAAATTTGTATTGTATTATCATTATATAAAAGACAAATTAATTATTATATTTAAAATAAAAAATATTTATAATTTATAAAACATCTCAATTATTTAAATTTGTTAAAAATTATTCGATTCAAATCGATTCGAATATAAAAATACGAACTTAAAAATTTGAATCTAAAAAAACTCAAAAGCCGAAAAAAATTTGAATCCAAACCGATTCTAACTTGAGATAATGAAAGTAAAATAATCTGAATTAGTTGAATCCAACTTCACCCGTTTACCATCTCTATCCAAATGGGTAAATGTTATTATTTTGCAATACTAATTTTGTTCTAGTAAAAACAAATGAATTTTGAGATCAAATATCAAGTGTTATTGGACTCTAAAGAAAGGAAAAGCTATCAAGTAAAAATTGATTGCGGGTGTGTTATTTTTCTACAAGTTAAATTCTGTTATTTTTTTTAAATTAAATTTTGATTATTTTAAGGAGTTTTCTGGTAAACATGGAGAGTATTCTATACTTTTTTGTGAGTTTCCTATGAAGATTTAGAGTTTTGTTTATCGGTTTGCTGTTTGAGATTTTGCGTTTTGTATTCGGAATTTTGGGTAATATACGTTTAGTAAAATTAGGTTTATTTTCTTCATATTGTACTCTCGTTTGTTTATTCATTTAGTGAAAAGCCAAAACCTCCTTTGCCTATAGTTTTTTTCTCTTTGAGGATTTTTCACGTAAATTATTTGTGTTTGTTCTTCTCCACTTTTACTATCTCGTTACTTATATGGGTTGATCCCCAACAATAAAGGTAGGACAGCCTAATCAAAGCTTCCATATTCCTTTAAACATAAAAGGATTTGCTATATTGAATCATAATGGTAATAGTGAAAGATTCATGTTGAAGTATCTCCTAAATCTCAACTATTATGTCATGTGATGAAGTAAATTCATTGATGCTAATTTGCTAATTAAACCCATTACTTTTGTAGCTTATTAATTTCAGAACCCATTGTTTTATCCCTCTCGGTTGCCTATGTGTGGAACAAAAAAGCAATGTTGCATTTATTGGAAAGTCATAACAGGCGATAAAGATCCCTACTTGTCTCGTGAATAAATCAAAGCAACAAGCCCTCTAATCTTTGTAAAACCATTCCTGCTCTTGATTTGGGAATTGGGACCAGCTATTTATGACTTCCAATGGCTGATTTCCCTTTCTTCACCAAAACCTCTCTTTTACACTTGTGAGTTGAAGAGATTAAAGAGGTTTAAAATAGGGTTTGAATATTAAAAATGACATAGTTGAGAGAGATAATTACAAATTCTAACTATGAAAAGTACCAAAAAGAAAAAAATTATGGTGTTATGGTCGGGATAAGGTACCAATACTTCAAGTTTAATTTCATCTAAAATATGGGTTTTAATATTCAATTTCACTATAATAATATTCAATTTCACTATAATATAAATATTAAAATAAAAAATAATATATTATAAATTTGGTTACGGGCAAGATTTCAGAATCATATTGTAAACGAGTCTAATATTTTTATTTAAATCTATTTTTTAAATTTAATATTTTTTTTACCAAATCCTCACAATTACCATGCAAGGTTTTGAACAAAGGTTTGTATTTTAAAAATACAAAAAAGAAAATTGTGGATTTGAAAAAGCAAGCGAGGCATATGAACTTTATCCCCTCACCTTTTGTTGAATATATATACCTGAAATTGTTGGTTCAACTTTTAGCTGTGGGCGTGGCAAGATATGGGAGGTTGACACCATTGTCGCCTTTTTTAACCACAATTGGATGCTATCATCAAACTCTTGGGGCTTACCTTTTCTTTTTATGATTTTATTCTACTTTTTTTTTTCTTTAATGAAACCCAAGTCATGAGTGCAAATAAATAAAGCTAATGAAAGATGTCACTCTCTTTGGTCCCCCATCTCTTTTGAAATTTGGTGATTGATTCTTAGCTAGTGTAGTGTTCCTTTCTCTTTTCTTTGTTTCACCCCAATTCCAAAGATGATTAAAGTGGGCGCCTTTGTTTCTTTCACTTTCAAAGCTTGCATGAGGTAGAGGGTGTTGAAATGAGACTGATGGTTGAATTGGTCAGGTAATTAATTTAATAAATTAAAGCGTTCCATCAATATTTAACATATTTTAAAAAAGAAAATTTTTTTTGAAAAAATTAATAAACCAATCAATTTTCAATTGAATCCATCTTGTCGATTAATCGAACTTCAACATGGTGAAGGGTTAAAAAAAATGAAATGATGGGGCAAAAGTGGGAAGGGAATGGTGTAAGCAAGGTTGACATAAACTTTTGGGGCATCACTGAAGTCGTAGTGAATATAGAAGGGCAGTCACGTTGGACTCAGTGTCTCAATTGGGTTAGGCTATCTTGATTTTGAGTTTAAGATTTGAATTCTAGATGGACTTTTCAAGCCTGATTGAAATCACCATCCTTACGCCTTCATAGAAAATAGGGCAAACTATAACACAAGTCATCCAATTACTCCGATCTTTCTTTTTCAGACACATAATTATAAAAAATTACAAAATGGTCATTCAATTAATTGTGTTTGTCTTTTCTAGTCTAATTTTGTTAACTTCTCTTAAATTTATATAACTAGTAATGATTAAATTTGTTATTGTGTCAATTTTAGCGTTGTCACATCGTCTTTCTATTACAAAGTTAACAGAATTGTATTAAGAAAGACAAACATGCACTGATGAATCCAGGGGGGCTGGCAAGGGCCTCGGTTCTCCTTAAAATAAGAATTTTTCATTTAAACCCTTAAATTTTTAAAATTTTAATGGTAAAATTACACTTTGACCCCTAAAAATGATAAAAAATGATTTAATCCTTTGAGAATTATAAAGATATAGACTATTAAAATGATAAAATTATATTTTTACTATTGTAAAAATATACAATTTAATTTCGGCCCCCTAAAAAATTTATGATTTTGCCCCTTTAAACATGATTAGTTGGTTCTATAATTAAGTGTCCGGAAAGAGAAACTTCACCATAGTTGGGTGACTTACAGTATAGTTTACCCTAGAAAATAATATATATATGATATGTGATGACCAAGGACGCAATAAAGCCTACCCCTATGATAAAAAGCAACAAAATTCAAGATTCAGAACACCAACTTCCTTCGACTTGTTGGGACTTCATTACTTTTCCCAGAAAAACCAATCAGATCTCGGATGGTTTCGACGATCAGGTCTTTAAATATTTGTCGTTCGATATAGAGGGCTGCTTCAGACATCTCAATGGGGTAATCTCCCCAACCGTTCATGGCATCCCCTGCAAGGTCCTTTCTTAACACACCACAAATCACCTCAAACAAGTCATCTGATGAGTCCCTCCTTCGAATCTTTTCAAATTCGGACCAAATTTGTTGCAGCGATGTCTCTCCTGACCGTGGATATTTAAGCTTCCATGGCGGTAATTCTCCCTTTCCATTGAGAATTTCATTTATGGTGTCGAATATAAGCTTCCTTTGGAGTTTATACACTTTGGAGGTGTCTTTCCCTTTAAGGCTCTGTTGCTTCTCAAGCAACAGAAAGACGTCAGTATCATCAGGCAAGTAATTGGATGCTTTGAGGATATCGGAAATGTAGTTGAAATCACAGTCCTCTGGTTTATCTGATGATTTTGATTCAGCGGTTGACATGGCACTACCAGGACTCCACACTTCTTCTGATTCCACTACTTGGTCTGAAAATTTAAAATCAATCACAAAATTCTCCATTCAACGTTGATTGATGGAGGTAAAAGTATTGAATACATACTTGTTTCTTATAGTGTGGATTGCTTCTAAAATGAGAAAAATCATTAAAATATCAAAACTTTGTTTCAATGTGCAGCATCATATATCAACTTTAATTTTGTGTGATTTTATATATAAAATTTAGTTTGATTCAATTTTTATAAATTATTAACAACATTACCAAATTAACACCATTTTACATTAACGTATTGCATATACAAACAATTACATTAAATCAATATATATATATATGTATACATATTCATTTATTTAAATATGTACAATTGAATCAAAATCAATATTCTATGTATACATATGAATCACAATTCAAGTTTTATATGTATAATTACAAAAATTATAGTTCATATATCAAATTATACATTCAACCAAAATTCATGTATAAATTTTCTATTATCTTATTACAATTGTCACAATTAGATTTTTTTTTCTAATTTTTTAAACTTTGACCTCAATTACTATATATATTTTATTAATTAAATTTATAAAATAATATATTTTTAAAACTAATTCATTGAAAGTCATTATAATATATATATTTTTTCAAAATTTTATCCATAATATTTTTGAAGAATAAAAGGTTAAAGTTAAAAATATTTTACCACTAACAATAAAAATGTGATAAGTTTAATGGGAGAAGAAAAAGTATTTAACTAAGTTGATGGCATAAAATTAATATTTTTTTACTTTTCGAAAACTTTTATTATTTAAAAAAAATAAGTTATATAAAATTGTGATTTCACATCATTCATATTTTTTTTCAATAAAAATAATAAATTCAATTTTTCTTTCTAATTTTTAGCCTTTTTAATAAATTTGAGTTTTTTCAATAGAAAAAAATTGAAAATCAAAAGAAAAATTAAATTTATTATTTTTTTATTAAAAAAGATATGAATAACATATCATCAAAATACAATGGGGCCATGTACAAGATTTTTATCATGGAGAAACAAAGTCAATAAGGGTAGGGATTACGACAGTAACAAAGGGCTAATACACTGACAGAAAACAGATGATTAAATTAATGTATCAGGGAAAAGGACCAAATATGTCGTTGCTTTCACTCTCTTTCCAATATGAACTGTAGTCTTTTAACTTCAAAGAAAATTTACAGAGGTGGGGACATTTCCACCACTTTCCAATACTAGCATTAATGGGATGCTCTGACCCACTTGTCAGGCAAAGTTTTACAGCGGTAAGTATATTCCTTTTCTCACTCAGGTAATTTTGGTTAGCAGTAAATAAGGGAGGATGTTTCAATTGCTTTCCTATTTACGACATCTCCATTCTACTTTCTTTTTTTTTATTCTAAAATTGTTTAAAAAATGGCATGAAATGAATATATTATTTCTTTTTAATAATTTAATAACACACCAATAATTTTATTTTGAATTTCAAAATTTTTATTTAAATTTAAATTTAAATTTTTCAAGATAAAAATACTTACGTTCCTCTTTATTTTTTATTATTCTAAAATTGGTCTACCAAATTTATGAAACTATACGTAAGACAAAAATAGATAAGATTTACGAACAGTAGAAGATTTGTTCTCTTACCTTTGAAATCGATTCTTCGTTTCATCACTGGGGAAGGAGACGAATCATATTTGTAAAAGGAAGAGTGGAGTACCGAAACAGGACTCGGCTGCAACTCAGTTTGAGCGGCATTCATCTTTGCTATGCTGTGAAGCAACTTATCACACCTTTCCAACAGGCTTCTTCCTTCCTTATATTCCTCCACCTTCGATTTCTGTGCACGCCATTAAAATAAATTAAGGTAATTAACTAATCATTTAGTTTAATAATTGAGCAATCTTACCTCAGCATCAGTTTGAGAAGATGAACTAACGCTACATTCAGAAACAGTTGATGTTTCATCCTCCGCTGAGATAAATACTTTCTCAGCCGTTGACTTCCTGTTTCCCGGTGATCTATTTGCCTGATCTAGTTCGGTTCTTCTCATATTAACTCTAGCAGACTGAACCGGAGACATTCTTCTCTGTTCAACATTGTCATTCCCTCTCTGTGTTTCAATCCTCAAAGGCCTTCTGCTTGGACTCCTGATGCCACTTATTCTGCTTTGGTTCCGTAAGTCCCTTTTAATCTCCGGTCGATCACGTGTTGGACTCTGCGGCGACGGCTCCAGTTTCGAGTTCCGGCGAGCTCCATTTTTTGATCTGTAAGCCGGAGGAGGTGAATCGTTGCTGCTTCTCCTGATTGGTGACGATCTCTCCGGTCTAATAACAACAATTGGAGATTGTTCATAAACAAAGCTCCTTTTATTCCTTTGGTTTGGAGGTTTCGTAGTATGTAAAAGGCCTTTAAGTTGCAAAACTTCGAGGATTCGCTTAAGATTCTCGAGATCTTTCGACGGCTTGTCAATTCCTCGGAGCTTAAGCTCTTTCTCAATCTCTCCATTGATGGAAACTGTTTGGTTTGCCTTTGGAAAGAAATCAACTGAATTGTAAAAACGTTTAGTTTGAACCGTTCCTCGAACCGGAGTTTTAACTGCTTCACGTCTCACAGTTCTTGAGCCTTCTGTTCCATTTCTTATTACTTCATCTTGCTCGGCACCATTTTTAGTTACCACATTGCTCGAAATCCCCCCATTTAAATGGAAATTAATTCTATCTATAAAATGATACTGAAATAGATCTCTGCCTCTTGCTTCCGACGCGGATCTTCGGAGCTCCACTGTTTTATTCGGTTCGGGATCTGAATCCTGTAACGGCACCTCGAGTCCCATGAGCCTTGCGACTACGCTAGGTGAACGTCGTTGTTTGTCGATACCATCCACTCCGTCTTCTTCTCTATTGCTTTCGCATTGGTTGGAAGGAAAAATGGCGGTATTCGTACGGATCTCTCGTGGCTTAAGGCTTCCAGTTGCATTGACCACGGCTCTGCTATCAAGAGAAAGCCTTGGAGCTTCTTTGGAGAATTTCCATGGCGAACTTGCGCCGTCTTCGTTGAATTCGAAAATTTGACGGCGGCGAGGTGACTTGTTCTGGCTCCCCATCGCAATGGAATGTTCTGGTGACGGCAGCTTCTCTATTATTTTAGATATTGCTAGTGGTGACTCAACATTCTTCTCTTGCTCCGATGTCATTTCTCTGGACTGAAAAAAACCGTAAAATCACATTTCAATAGAAGTCCACATGCACATCATAAATAGGGGGAAAAAAGGAAACCAACCGTCGTGGAAGGGAGGCGCTTAACAGTGTAAAGCCGTTTGCCGGCAAGAGTGTGGTGACAATCAAAGATCTGAAAAAACCAGCCATGCAACCCTTTTGTTTCTCATCTATTTTCTTCTCCATATTTTGCTCTTGCACTATCCCCGCCATCATTCAAAAAATAAAATCTCCGTTGGAACTCAATAATATACCCCCTTCTCTTTCACTCAACTTTATATTTTCACTGAACATTTCCCTTACTATTTTTCCATTTCTCTCTTCATCTTCTTGCTGTTACTGTGTGGCTGAGTTTAACCGCAACACAACAGTGCAGCCTTTATATGCATACTTCATTCTCCCGCTTTTATGATCTTTAAAAGGGTGGGCCACGTTAAGGAACAAAAGAGCAGTGGTGTGGGGACACATGGCATCTCTCGTCACTTGTACGCAACTTGACCTTTTTCTACGATCACACCTTACTACATTTTCGATGACGTCAAATTTTTATTTTTCAATAAAATATCTATTTTTATACAATATGAAGTTAAATATGTATTAAATGATAAGAAGTAAAGACAAAATATAAATATTCAATATATCTTTAAATATTTTTTTACAATTTCTTGTAATTTACTAGAAAATTAACCAAAATTATTTATTTTTGATTTTATAAACATATTTATTTTTTTTTGAATTTTTTGAAATTTTAACTAAATTTGTTATTTTTATTTTCAATATATATATATATATATATTCCTTTTTTAAGTTTTATAATTTATACATTTCTTATAAATTTTTAACAAATTTTAAATATATTTTTCATTTAAGGTTTTTAAATTTTTTTAAAAATAATTAAAATTGAAATATCTCCACGTGCCAACCCATACTTATTCATACAACAAATTCTTAAAAGAAAGAACCAAACGGTATTAATGTAGGATTAATTTTCCAAGTAAGTCCACTATATATATATATATATATATATGTATAAAGCTTCTACCAACAAAAAAGTTTGTTGCATTATAAGTGGCACTGACACTGTACCCCGCAGCTAAGCATCTATGGGCAATGCTTCCTCCTAACGTGTCATTCATTTGCTCCCTTAATTTTCGCGCCTTTGAACGACGACCACCATCCCTTTTTATTTATTCCCTCCATTTTATGTCATGCTTGCCCCCAATATTATACAATGTTAATAATTCTAACATGACATAATTTCATTTTTTCCCTTCCATTTATATGAATCATTTAAAAGCAGTCCAAAATGAGGAGATGGATATATGGATAAGAGGGTGATGCCATTCTCGTGATTCACGAGAACATACATTGGGTTAATACATGTAATAAATACTATATTATGGCACATATAACTTACAATGTGAATAAAAATAATTATGTGGTTTATTAGATTCACATTTTATTATAAGCATTTTGTTTCGGTGAATAAAAAATTTATAAAGTTAAGTTACATAATTGGAGTATAAATTTTTTTATCCTTTTCAGCTCTAATGATATTTAAGATTGCTTGCGGGGCCATCTCTAGAATTTATAGATCTTCCCCTCCGTCAAAGGTCAATTTGGCAATGAAGTCCACGTTTTGGTTCTCCTCCCTGAGTATGTAGCGTATATGCCAATTAGTTTCTTGGGACAGGATGCGAAGTATCCTTCTAATGAGAGTCGAATGTGAAGCTCTTGGGGCACTTCCATGGATGACTTTGATCGCCTCCAAGCTATCAGATTGAATAACGACCTTAGCATGGCCTATTCGTTGAATGATTTTAAGCCCAGTCAAGAATGGCCCAAAGCTCCACATCAAGGATGGAGCACTTGCTTAGATGTTTTGTGGTACCCTAAGATCCACTCTCCACTCTTGTCGTGCAAAACTCCACCGGTAGTCGCACTCTCGGACCCAAATCAAACAGCTCCATCAGTGTTGAGGTAGAGCCACTTTCCTACTGGAAGCTCCCCACGATCAGAGTCTCTGTCAACAACCACATCTCTTCTATTTGACAAGGAAAACTATTTGGCCCAGCATATTGAAGCGTTGATTATCTCATCTGGGCTCCACGATTTGCCTTGGAAGGTAAAGAGGTTTTTGTTCTTCAAAGACGCCAAGCCAAAAGTCCGAATAGTCCGAATAAGCATTTAAAATTCATTGAAAGTTTTCTCATTTTCAATCAGCTGATACCTTATGTGTTTTTTTCTTTAAATAAAGTTAAAAAAAAAAATTTAAAGTGTAATCTATCTTGCAGTTGATCGAATTATCAATAATTAAAATCTTCCTCTTCCGTCGAGAGTTGTCAACGGTTCAGAAAGAAGAACACTTCTTTTGGTGGTGATATAAAAATACGACTTACAAAACTTAAAGAAAATATGTTAATATAGTATTAGAATTAATTATGCAAGTCAACTGAATGCGCAAGGATTTAAACTAGGTGATCTGTATAATTAATACCTCACTGTATATTGAAACATTTCCCTTGAATTTTGTAAGTGATATCTTTATATAAGAAAAAAAAATACTCATAGAAAAAATATACATGTGTGAATGAATCAACGCTTTTCTTTGTTTGCGGTAGAAAATGTGTCGATGTATGTTGGTCTAAATTAATAATAATTTCAATCTACGAAATGTGAAAAAAAAATTAAATATTAAATTAAAAAAATATCAAATTTACATACTAAATATTATATTTAACATTAATTTTGTCATTTTAAATCGATTTAATTCAGTTTTTAATATTTTTAATATAATCAAAGTAATCAATTTATTTATTTATTTGGATGGAATTTGAATGCTTGGGGTTGTTCAGACTTCAGGGCTTAGCAATCATCGGGATGTAATGTTTCAGTGTTGGGTCAATGCTATCTATTAAAGGCCGGCTTACAAAAAGCAGCCCAACAATAACCCATAAAATTCACATTTTAATAAATAGAATTTTTTAGTATCCCGAGTCTAAATTAAATTTAGAGGTAGGAAAATTCTCTCAACGTTATTTTCTTCGTTTTGTAATAATAAATTCGAGATCTTGTATTAAGAGTATTGAACTCTTTATCATTAAAATTGAGTTAGATTCGATTCGATGGAATTTTTTTTTCTCGAGTTGTCTGTGATAATTTAATTTAGTTTTTAATTTTTCTAGTTAAATTTAGATTTAGATTTTTTTTATTTTACAAAATGTGCTTTGTTTTATAGGTTTTGAACATTATTTGATAGTTTTTTTTGTCTTTTTCATAAATACATTTTGAAAATATTTTTTTAAGTAAATAAAAAAAATCAATAACTCTTGTATAATTTAGTTTTTAATGGCTAATGATTAAATATAACTTTCATCATTTCTTTTAAAAAACGATTTGACTCTTTTCTTTAAAGGTTAATATTATATCATTAAAAAAATATGAGTATGAGTGTGAGTGTGAGTGTGAGTGTGAGAGCTCCTAAGAAGGTTCGACGTCGGGAGGATGAGCCTCCTAATGACGGTGGTGATGAGGAGAAGGCGGATGAACGTAGGCAGGCTCCTTTCTCTTTTAAGGACGCTGTTTTAAATACAGGGATGCAATCGCCTGAAGTGGAAAGTGATTGGGAAGCGGATGATTTGGAGCTTCATGTGGATGATGTTATGAAGGTAGTGGTTGAAGGTGTTCCGACGATCGATTTCTCGGACAGAGTTTACAATCTGATTGATGAGAGTATGACAAAGACCCTTGTAATTAAACTTTTGGGACATAAGATTGGGTATAATGCGCTTTGGAATAAGGTTTGCGCGTTATGAAAGCCGTCTCAATGATTCCACCTTATGGATATTGAGAACGATTATTTCCTGGCTAAATTTGAATCGGATTTGGATTATAGTAATGTGTTGACCAAAGGCCCTTGGGTTATTTACAAACACTACCTTACCGTTTAGTCCTGGACATCGACGTTCTCAACTCTTGATATTTATCCACAATCGGTGGTGGTTTAGATTCGGATTCAAGGATTGTCCGGGGCTTTTTATAAAAGAAGTTTGCTCCAGGAAATTGAGCGTTTAATGGGAAAGGTTGTCAAAATTGATATGCAAACAAATTCGGGTACAAGAGGTCAATTTGCTCGGTTTGCGGTGCATGTCAATTTGGCAGAGCCTCTTGTTTCAAAAGTACGTATTGCTCAACGGTTGCATCGGGTGGAGTATGAATCTCTCCCTTCAATCTGTTTTCATTGTGGTCATTGTGGTCATGTTAAGGGAGATTGCCCTTATGTTGTGCCTGAGAATGTCATTGAGGGTGTTAAGGATGTCTCTACTGATGGGGGTGCTGTAAAGGGAATCAAGGAACCAGTCCTAGTACAGAAAAGGGTAGAGAATGAGGTGTTCGGAGATTGGATGATTGTCCAACGACGACAGAGTCGTTACCAGAAACAATGGGATGCACCTCCGGAATTTATTAATGGAAAGAATATTTTTGGATCCAGATTTAATGCTCTTGCTGTAAATGAGGCAGATTCTGTGCACGTTATGGAGCAGGATCAAGGAACTTTCCAATTTGGAAAGTAGCATAATTCGATCATTAATGTGGATGGGTCAACGGTTGAAGTGGACTATGTGGAGCAGGGTAATGGTGATAATGTTACAGCAGTTGGAGCTAAATTGGCTAAAAGGCATGGGGTTAAGATTGGACCTAAGTTTCGGAAGCAAAAGTCCAATTCTGTTGGGATAAAAATTGGGCCGATCGTGACACAAAAGGAAAAATAGTGCTTGTTATGGGTGTTGGGTCCAAGTCTGCTTCGGGTAGGAGTAAATGTGGCACATCGGGAGCAATGACTTTAGATCCTATGAAACATACGGTTGTGGTGATTAAAGAAAATTTTAATCCGAATGTGGCACGTGAAGTGGATCCTACTGTAAGTTTGAGGTTTAAAAATCTTGTTTCTCAAAGCTCTCTTCCTAATTTCCTTAAAGAGAAAATGGTGAAGGGCGTTTTAGAAAAGGATGGTCATAATGGGGATGGGCAACATAAGAGTGCTGTGAGTATGGTGCCTCTCGATGTTGCTGTTCATGACATTGTGAATAAACTGGATAGTGGCGATCAATCCATTGGTTCGGACGTTAGATTAAATGGTGAGCCTAATGCTATTGGTTCTTCTGTTGAGACAGAAGCTTCTGACAGTGGTGCGAAAGTTATGGATGCTAGTTCCAATTGAGGATTTATGAGCAGGTTTGGCTTTTATACTATATTTTATGAAGTCTGATATATTTGTTTAGAACTGCCAGGGTGCTGGAAATTTGAATTTTCATAGATTTTTGAAAGAATATTTGCGAGGTTTTGACCTTGATATTGTGCTGCTAGTGGAAACGAGGGTTAGTGGGCTGCGAGCTGATAATGTTATAAAGAGCATTGGTTTCCCGAATTCTCATAGAATTGAAGCTATGGGGTTTTCGAGAGGTATTTGAGTGTTATGGAAAGATATGATTGGTGTGGAAGTGTTGTGGAATGATTTTCAATTTGTTCATCTCAGGGTGAAATTTTCAGAGTTGGATAATTGGGAGGTCTTTAGTGGGATTTATGGTAGTCATTGCAGGCAATATCGTCGTGCTTTGTGAGAAAACCTTGGTGTTATTGCTCAGTCTATTAATTTGCCTTGGTTGCTAGCAAGTGACTTTAATGAGCTTTTATCTGATGACGAGAAGAAGGGTGGATCTAGGAAGAGTGGTAGTGCATGTAAACTGTTTCAGAATTTTTGCAATGATCACAGTTTAAAAGATATTGGGTTTCAAGGTGTACGTTTTACTTGGAATCGAGGGGCAGTGTTTGAGAGGCTTGATCGAGGACTTTGTAATTTTCTTTGGGAATCTATGGCACCAAATACTACTGTGTTTCATCTTCACAGGATTAAGTCCGACCATAGACCACTGGCTATTCGGTTTGGGGTCAATGTTCGCTCTAGCCTTTTGCGCCCGTTCCGCTTTATTAGTGGGTGGTTATCACATGCTGGCTTTTCTCATCTGGTGAAGAATAATTGGACTAATTTGGAGCGGTTAGAGGAGACTTTATTGGGTTTCTTAATAGCTGCTAGGAAGTGGAATAGAGAAGTTTTGGGGAATATACGTAAGAAAAAACGTGTTCTGCAAGCCCAACTCGGAGGGATTCAAAGATCCTTTGAAAAATTTTATTCCAAAAATCTATTGAATTTGAAGAAGGAGCTTCGAGCAGAGTTAGAGGAGATGGTTGATAATGAAGAGCTACTTTGGAAGCAGAAATCCCGAAAGGATTGGCTTGCACATGGTGATAGGAGTACTCGATATTTTCATAGCCTTGTCCACAAACGTCGACGTTTTAACCAAATTAAAGCTCTTAAGTTGTTTGATGGCTTTTGGTGTTATGATGAAGTGAAGATAAGAGAGGAAGTTGTAGCTTTCTACCGACAGCTTTGTATCGAGGATAGAACTACTCTTAGAAGTCTTCCTTTTAGGCATTATTTTTTGGAACTGGATCCTTCTTGGAGTGGTTTATTGAGCAAAGAGGTTACTAAGCAGGAAGTTTATGATGTGCTTTTTGCTATGACTCTACTCAAAGCACCGAGAATCGATGGTCTTCATGCTCAATTTTATCAGTTACAATGGCGAGTGGTGGGTGATTCTTTATTTGACATGGCAAGGAAAGGATTTGGGTTCGACGAGATTAAGGAGTATCTTAATAAAACTCTTATTGTTCTCATCCCAAAGGTTATTGGCCCTGAAGTTGTATCACAATTTCGGCCTATAAGTTTATGCTTCGTGCCTTACAAAATCTTGTCTAAGGTTGTTGTTAATCAGCTGAAGCCTTTGATCCCTTTGTTAGTTGTTGAAAATCAGATGAGCTTTGTGGGTGGTCATTTTATCATAGATAATGTCATTATTGCCCAAGAAGTGATTCACTCAATGCATATTCAAAAAGGTAAGATGGGATGGATGGCTATTAAGATTGATATGGAGAAAGCTTATGATAGGCTGCGCTGGGAATTTATAAAGGAGACTCTTGAGTTGGCGAAAATTCCTGCAAACTTGGTCAAACTAATTATGAGATGTGTTACTTCGTCCTCGATGCAAGTACTCTGGAATGAGAATATACAGAGGAGTTTGTCCCGTCACGAGGTATTCGACAAGGTAATCCTATCTCTCCTTATCTTTTTGTCCTTACTATGGAATGACTTGGACATATGATTAATGGTGCAGTGATTGATGGTAATTGGAAGCCGATTCTTTTAAGACGGGGTGGTCTGGCTTTGTCGCATTTGTTCTTTGCAGATTATCTCGTTCTTTTTGGTGAAGCAACGTTGGAGAATGCGGGAGTAATGAAGAGTATTATCGATGAGTTTAGTCAATACTCTGGCCATAAAGTCAATAGAGGTAAATCCAAATTATTCTTTTCTGCTAATACGGATGGGGAGATTCGTACAAATATTGGCAATTTTTTGGGTTTTCAAATTAAGGCAGATTTGGGGAGTTATTTGGGCATCCCGTTATTCCATGCTAGAACTAAGAAAAGTACGTTCCAGTTCATTGTCGATAAAATTCAATCAAAGCTGAATGGGAAAGATGCGAAGCTGTTATCGTTGGTAGGGCGTATTATTCTTGCGAAGTCTGTTCTTTTATTGGTCCCTGGTTATTTCATGCAGACGGCAATGATACCTATTGGTGTGTCTGAGTGTATTGAAAGATTGTGGGACGTTTCATTTAGGGATCATCTGATACATGTAACAAAATACCACTTGTCAAATGGGATGTTTGTTGTACACCTCGTGAAACAGGTGATGTTGGGATTCGTAAGCATGTTCCTCAGAATGTCTCGTATCTTATGAAACTTGCTTATTATCTGGTAACAAAAGTGGATGCTCTGTGGGTACGAATTCTTCGTTCCAAGTACAAAATTAGAAAGGCTTGCCCAGCTAACATTACTAGACCTGTCTGTTCCTATTTGTGGCGATCTATTTCTAAAGTGTGGGGCACGTTTCGTGAGAGGGTGTACTTGGGGATAGGGAATGGCAAGTTGGTGAGCTTTGGTTCTGATGAATAGGTGCCAAATTTGGGGAAACTTCAGGATTTTGTGATTCCTGGCAGAGTACTTGCACCGACTTTTAAAGTTGCTGATTTTGTTGAGCAAGATGGTTCGTGGAACTGGGTGGTCCTATCATATTATTTTCCTAAGGAAATATTAGAGCATATTGCAGCTTGCAGTACTCCACATGACTCACTTGGGGATGACTTTTGTTTGTGGAAGCCTAGCAAAAATTGTTTTTTTTCTATAAAATCTGCTTATGGGAGCATTACTGGCGATACCGAGTTAGTGAAAGGTACCCGATGGCAACTTATTTGGGACAATGTTCTCCCACCAAGGATCAAACATTTTTTGTTGCTGGTGCGCTGTGGGCAGTTGTTAACAAATTGTGAACGTGTTCGAAGGAGGCTTGCTGAAACTGAGCCCGAACCTACTCCTTTGGGGACTTTGCTACTCGTATTTTAACTACACCTACTACAAATGTTCAACAATTGCTTTTAGATGATTATTCTGCTACTGTTAATGTTTAATTATTTTGAATAAAGGCACTAGTATGCCTCTTTTATCATAAAAAAAAATTTAATTTTTAAAAGTTAAGAGCGACTTGAAGAAAATATAAACGTTGAAAGCTAAATTTATTATTATACCATTTTTTTAATTTTGTAAATCGAAAATCCGTTCAAATGTATTTAAATTATAATAAAATAAATTTCATAAAACTAAACCGAACCAAATCAAACATTATTTCCAATTTCCAGATTTTTTTAATTAGCTATTTATCCCTACTTATGAGCACAACGGCTTGTAAAATTTAAGAAGGGTAATTTTTTTTTTTTAATTTTTGGATGGAATTTCAAAATCTTCAAAATCATGATCGATTGAGTCTTAGCTCAATTAGTATTGGTGTTGTTGCCAATGCAAGAGACGTAAGTTCAAGTGCGCTAAAGCATATTATTCTCTCTTTATGAATTGGGAAGGATAATGAGTAATTATAAACATTATCTTAAAAATAATAGATATAATCAAAACTTATAATAAGATTATTTAAAAAAAAAAAAACTTCAAAAACATGGAGAATATGATAAGGCCATTTGTTATTTTATGTTACGGTTACAGCTTACGTCATACATATGCAACATAGTCCAAAATGCCCTTGATGAAATTATGAAAATAACTTTTTTATCAAGCTTTGAAGTAATTTTCAACTAACTTAATTAAATCTAAGTCTAAAGACAAGAATGGGGCTTAGCTAGTTTATTACTGTCAATGTAGCATTAATTTCAAATAACAATGATTTTTTAAAAATATATTTAATAAATAATAATATAATATAATAAAAATCCAAATAATCATATATATTTTCTTCACTACTCATGATGGAATTTATGCTTAATCATGATTATAAAATTTGACAAGGAAGAATAGTATGTATTCTTTGATTTTGTACACAAAGAAGAATAGGAATTAAAGACCTTTTTTTTAATGGTCTCATCAGGCACATCCAATCTGAGGTTGTAATGAAATCAATAGTCCGACATGGCAAAGATTTGTCTGCACCAATAATGTTAATTTTATATGAATTATCCCTTCAAAAATGAGTTAATCTTTGATTAGTAATTTAATTAGTTGGGTTTTTTTTTCTTAAATGATAATCAAAAGAGAGCGCAAAATAAACCAAATTTGCGTAAGGATGTGGTCATGACCGCAACTAAACTGCGTCCTGTTCGTTTTCATTTCTTCACTTTTACTCTCAGGTCAGTCCCATTCAATTAATTAATACTTTTCAATTGAATTGAATTTGATTTCTTTTTCAATTTCTAATTTTGTTCATAATTTTAGGATGTTCAATTCTGGGTAAGTGTTAGTTCTTTTAATTATTTCAGATTTTTTTTTTGTCTGGGTGTTTTTGAGGATTGCTAAACCATGGGTTGATTGATGTTTTTCAAAACTTTTGGCTGAATGAGTTCATATGAGTTTGGTTGCAGGATGTTCCCTGTTTGTAGCATCAATCTTATTTTTTTCTAATTAGATTTGATTTATGTCTCTGTATAAGCTAGTTTCATGGAGTTCTTGAAGATTACAATTTTCACCTTTTGCAATTGAATATTTTGGGCCAACTAAATCCAGAATCGAGTCGAATTAGACCCCCAAAACGGGATAAAACTCTCTCCATTCGATCTCAAAACTTTGCTTGGCATTGAGGATCACTTTTAGATCTCTTTTAGCAGTCACAATATCATAGTTTTCATATTATTTGGAACCAATTAAAGTGGTATTAATTTTGTTTTATATTTCAGTCTTGTTTTTCAGGATCAAGCATAATAAGAGTTCAAAAGAAAAATGAAGTTCAGAAAAGGGAACTTGGTGGAGGTTTTGAGAAGAGAAGATGATCCATGTGGTTCCTGGTTTACTGCTAATATTCTTTCAGCAGATGGTGACTACTATATTGTTAGGTACAAACTGTTTACGGACCGTGAAGGAAGAATGGTGGTGGAGACGGTGCAAGGGAAGGACGTTAGACCGTTGCCTCCATATGTAAACGGGAAGAATTGGGCGGTCGGGGATGTAGCTGAGGTGTTCGATATCTGGTGTTGGAGGATAGGAAAGGTTGCAAAGGTGTTAAAGAACCATGATTCATTTGTCATTAAGTTGTTTGGGTCCATCCAACTTAAAGAATTTCATGTATCAAGTTTAAGGGTTAGGCAGGCTTGGCATGGTAACAAATGGATGGTGGTTGGGAAGGTAAATGCCCTTTGCATTCATCATGCTTTGGACCTAAATTCTCTTTTCTAAATGCTTATGCAAAAGGTGTTTTTTGTTTAAGTTTATTAGAGCTCTCTCTCTCGATCAAGCATAGCATAACTCGTGATAAGTCGTTTCGAATGAATTCAAGAAAATATCTTCTTGTTGCCTTCCACATTGTTCTTAATGATATGACCTTGATTCTTGCTTGAGCTGCAATTGTTTTTCTTGTTTTTAAGTTTGTGGCAGGCATTGTCTGTTTGATAATGGTATGCCGAATAAAATTACAAGTGATAATGTTGAGATAAACCTCTTTATTTGGCCACTCAGTACTGTCAAAGGTCTTGTAAATGAATGTTTCCATGATTTCATCTGAATGTCTTAGAACATCTTATATGTCAATGGTTACTTCATTCTTATCTGTATTATCAATATATCTGAATTAGCCTACATGTGATTGCAGGTTGCTCAAAGTAAAGATTTGGCCAACAGTTTTACACCGAAAACTCCGTACTGTGCCGGTGGCTTGCGTTTCAAGACTCCATTACTTATGAACAAAGCTTTGCGGCCTAAAGAGAAGGATAGAGAGGGACAACATAAGACCAGGGCTTATAATGTCATACATAAAGTCTACGCACATCAATCTGAAAAATGCAACATCGAGAAGCACTTTGGAGGAAACCTCAAGACTAGGGAATCACCTCTTAAGAGAACACTTCCTTGGTTTAACCAGGCAGATGATTTTCCTTACCCGAATGCAGGGATTGATGAAACATTCATTAAGCAATCAACTAAAAGGAATAACAGGATGGAAGACGCTAGTCCATACTGTGTATATCATTCTTTGAGGTCTGTTCAGTCTACTGAAAATAGCGACCAATGCTCAGTTGCTAGCTGCAGTTTCAATGGTGTTGCTGGTGGCCTACTTTCTCCTAAACCATTGGAAAACAAACCTGATCACTCCGATGCCGAGTCGTCATTCCCATCTTTGTGTGGCAAAAGAGACTTACCCTCATCCCCTGTTGACAAAGTCATCAATATCCATGAACTAGAGCTTTGTGCTTACAAGTCAACAGTAGAGGCATTGTATGCTTCAGGTCCTTTAACTTGGGAGCAGGAGGCATTGTTAACGAATCTCCGCCTCTCCCTTAACATTTCGGATGAGGAACACCTACTCCAGTTGAGACACCTTTTGTCCGCTCACGTTTTATGATCCGGTCATGTTTATGTCTCTTATGTCTTGTCACGGCATATGGATTTAATTGCTTTGAGGCCCTCTCTTGCAGGTGGGTGGCGGCACCTTAACCTTCCTCGTTATAAACTTTTCAGGTGTACATAACATGTAAAGTATATGGAGGAATTAAGGTTTTACATGTTGAAGCTTAGGCCTTAGAGCCAATAGCAGGAGTTCATGTCTTATTATAAAAGGTTATTTGACTGAAGAAATTTCATTTTGTTTTGTAATAAAAGATCATATGTAGGAAAAAAAAACATGTCGGATTCTTATTTTTGATAATTCAACTGAGGATTGAATTCGATAATTCAATCTGGTTAATTCAGTTTTTAGTATATATGTAATAGGTATTTTTATTTGTACTTTTATGAATGAAAATATATGAAGATGTTAATCCAAACATTTTTTTTGTAACATATTTTAATTAATGTTCTTATTTTTATATTTATAGTCCTTTAAAAATCGAATAGAGATAGTTGGAAATCATAATTTAAACATTCAAAAGAGTAAATTATATATCTGATATACAAATTTCATCTCAACATTAAATAAACAAAGAGAGTAAATTTTACATTTCAGTTTGAGCCATCCCAAAATTTTGGTATTGCACAATGTGGACATGAGTGAATTGAATATTTGTTAACAATTGAGAGATGTAAAATGTTAAACATGTATGTTATATAACATATCTTGGCAACAAAACAAATGTTAGATTGCCTTCAAATCACAGAATCTGACAGCTGCAATCTTGTGATGTTTGAGGCCCTTCAAACCATACATCCCATGATGGATTTATGGGACCATTTGTTCTGTAATCAAATAACAAATCCAAGCATTAGAGGTTTAGAGAAGAAAATGATCTAAAACAGAAAACGAAAACAAGTTTTTGTAGTTACAATGGAAGTAGTGGATCAGGTCTGGTCTCCATGCTAAGCAGCAATCTGTAAAAAAAGGCCGATGTTAATCTGGGTCAAACAAGTTACCATGTAATACATGCGTGAAGTGTCATGGCAAACATGCTAGTATGTCGGTACTGTGAGAAGTGTACCGACAGCCGATGAGCGAATATTCAGATCAGGAAAATCTTGACCAACAGCAACATATAATTGATAAATGAAAATGCTTTAGAATCCGACAAGTATGAGTTTCTAGTTTCGCAAGTTCATGGGAAGGAAAATTTTAGTTCTTAAAACTTACTCCTTGCACAAGGTTGACACGTTATCTGTTTTCTCGAGCTCTTCCATCTCTTCCTGGAAAGCGATACACAAAGAGAGGGAAAAAAACATAAGACATACAAAGCTGTAATATGGTGTCTTTTACACTGATACAAAAACCAAGTTCATCATCTGCCTGCAGCAAAAGATAGGTGAAAATGGGATAGGACATTACCAGTGTCTATGAACCAATGGCCTACAACCATTGATATAGCACACATCATTTAAATACCACACAAACATAGGAACAAAAGGGGCATTATAAATTATCTGACTCTAAATGGAAATATATTCATGTGCAGTAGTAATGGATAATGTACTCAAAGGCCAATAGCTGCCACCATAGAGGTTTTTTTGTCGTGCAAGTGCACAACATTGCTAAAAGTTTCTCTATGCAACTCATGGAAAAGCATGACCAATCAAAGTGAAGCTTAGCAAAGACCAAGACCAAGTCAAAACTAATTCAAAAAAGCTCTTTTGCCCATCACACACAGATTCCACCACCACTAATAAGCACTAGATAGGAAGCCATTCGGCTTATTGTGTTCACGGTGCCAAAAGGACTAATTATTAACAACAAAACAAACAATGTTTAGCACTTTCCAGAAGTAGAGCCGCCATAGCAAGATTGATGTGGAACTTCTTCCACCGCCTATACAGACTTCCCAAGCATCAGTATAACCAGATGAGCGGCGCTTATCGGCAAGATCTTGACCAATTTTTGCAACAAATTACCAAAAGGAAATTATAGTATCCTAGTATAAGATCCAAAAAATTATCAAAAGCCTATTGAATTGGGATCGCCAGTAAAAGAAGAACTATTAAACACCCAATTTTAAGATCTGCTTTGAATAGTTGCACTACAAAGATCTTAGCTTTCCCTTCCAATGACTCTAAACCATCACTATGTTCCTCTAGTTAGCTCAACTTACCAACTAAATGGATAATCCAATACAAGAATCTAAAATTTTTTTGCTTCCATTTTTTATTATCTTAAGAAGAAAAGCTTATGAAAAAGCTTGCACTTTCTTCTCCTGACATGTTCTATGACTTTTTCTACGGAAAATTAAAGAAATCCTTAAATTTATCAAAAGACAGACCAAGTCAAAATTCTTACGGCATTCCCAAAGAGTATAGAGCAAACCTTAAATGGAAAAGAATAAAAAAAAAAGAAAAAGAGAAGCTAACCTCGAGGAACTTGGATTCTTGTTCGACACGCTTGAGTTGGGCAACAATCCGATGTTTGCCTCTAGTATCAGCTGCTGAACCAGCCGCTTGCTGTTCGTCCGTCGACGACGCGGTTTCCGACTCCATTGCTGCTCTCGCTCTCGCTTACCTGATGGCTGCTGCAAATACTAAAAAATTTCAATGCAATTTGCTCATTCCCGAAAACGACGCGGATCGTTTCGTTTCATTTAATTTCTTTTAGAATTTCGAATTTTGACTGCAATGAAGCAAACCTGCAGATCTGACTTTGTCCGTACAAGGCTTTGATCTTTTTTTGATTTTAATTTTTTGCTGTTTCTCTCTAAAAACTCTGGAAACGGAAACGAGTAAACGACTTTTCTTCGTTTACTGTTTGTTTTCTTCGAAAGCTGTTCTTCTTTTCCTCATTTCCATTCCTTTGCCCCCCCCCCCCCCCCAAACCAATTAAAAATAAAATGCTTTAACTTTCCCTTAGTCCCTATACTCTTCTATATTTTGAAATTTAGTCCCATCTGTTTTTATTTTCAAGATTTTTTTTTTATCTAAATCCTTCTACTACCTATAATCTTTGAAACACTTAAATCGGAAGAAAATACGTGCTTAAATACCAACTAAATTACAGCCCAATTAAATTTCCTGATACCTTTGGAGTACAAATATAATACAATTATAACTATAAAAAAATATTTTGGGGAATAACAAACTATAATCAAATTAATACGACAAACAGATGAAAAAACTTAAATGCAACCATACAAAAACTCACCCTTGTCAACTGTGTATGATTCGACTAGAGACTCACACGTGACAATTGCATATGGTAGAACTCAAATTTAAATATTCAAAGACCTAGAACCTCAACCTTTACCAGCAATACCAATATCTCATTAGCAATCCCACTTTTTTTCTTTTTTGGTTTAAGAGCTTAATCTTTTACTTGTTTTTAAGCTAAAATTCTAAAAAGGTCATTGTAAAATAGTTTTAAAATTCAATTAAGCCCTTAATAAAAACTACAATTAATTGAATTTTTAATTGAAAATTAGCAATTAATTGAACCCCTAAAATATATTTTTTTTCATTAAAACGTTTGAAGTACCGTCAAGTAACGACATGGCAAGTGACATGATAGTTAGTATGAAAAAATGATGGCGTGATAGCTAACGTGAAACAATGTCTACGAGAAGGGCTTGATTGTTTTTTAATTATTTTATGAGGATTTAATTAATTTTTTAATTATTTAAAAAAATAAAAAAAAAATAAATGGGAAATTATATAAAATTTTAAAATAATATTAAAATTATATAAAAGAAGTACTACTTCTTTTATAAATCTAATAATTTTCAACATTTTCATATTATCATTTTATAGTTTTTAATTTTTATAATTTTAATAATCAATTAAATCCTAATAAAAGAATTAAAAAAATCATTTAAATCATCCACATAAAATGTCACGTCAATTTTCATATAGTCATTTTTTTCATGCTAGTCGCTACATCAACTACCACATTATACTTTCGATTGGAAAGTTACATTCAGAGATTTTGTTTGTTAACTTTTGATCAGGAGTTCAATTGATTACAATTTTTATTTAAAGTTTAATGTATTTTTAATTTTTTATGATGGCTTTTTTGACATTTAAACTTTGTTTTTATTTAAAAATTAAAGTCGAACCAATAACAGTTTTAAAAAAATGCTATTTTACAAAATTATAAAAATTAGCCGTCTGAAATATTTAACCTCTTTTCTATTGAAACCAATTGTTGGATTATAATGAAAAATACTTTTAGTTTTATTAGTTGAGTTATTAGTGGCCCTTATCATGGGCATGGGTTCAATAATTGAGAACAATAATGATTTATTTTTTTCATAAAGTTTTTTTTCCTATTTAATTTTAAGAATTAAATATTATAATAGTGAAATTAAAATTAATTATGTTGTATATTTATGTTAGGCCCAAATAAAGTAATTTTTTTTACAAACTATTCTAAATTAAACGAGAAAAAGAAAATAGCTTGATATAATGAATTTATAATAGTTCGACTTCAATTGTCTAACTCCATTATTTTAATTTCTACCATTAAAGAAATTTTCAATTCATTACTAGAATTGATACCTTTTAAGAAGAAAATATAACATTTATAACACTATCTTTTTCTTAAGTTTTATGGCTAAATTATAACCTTTTTTAGTTTTTTTAATTCAGTTAAAACCCTCCCAATATATAATTGGTGATATGAGTAAACAAAAGACTTCTACAAAATGTGTGTTTACAAAAATTAAACTATCAAAGAAATGAAATTGGAGTGATAAAAGATATAACCATAAGCTCTTAGAGATATGTACAGTAAAGATTTAACCAAATGTACCGCTCCATCTGTATTGAGGAAGATCCTAGTCCCATAAGTGTATACTTCCAAAGGTGATTCAGAACTACTCGACAATTCAACTCGAATATTTGAAAAATAATGATTGACTCAGCAAGACGAGGCTTTAACAATCTCTCTCGAACTCCAAGAATTTCCTTAAAAGATGTAAAGATTGCAGTTTTTTCGCCAAATAATAATTCCTTGAAAGAGTTTTGATTAGTATGAAATGGTGATAAAATTTTTTTGTCAAACACTTATTTTAACACAATTTTTGTTTTGGAAAATTACAAAAGGAGAGTAAAACTGTAACGACAACCTGACTAACGCGGTTCGAATCCAAGTCACACTTGGAATAATGAACATTCAGACTATTAGACCAATATACGAGATTCTTATTTAACACAAAATCTCCATCTTAATATTGTATACATTTAACAAAGGCTTAAATCAATTTAATTAAAGATATGATCAGATATGTTTAAAAACATGTTTGACTAAATTTATTTAAAGAACTCTTGAGAATTAAATTCATATAGGTCAAATAAAAAGATATTATTTATTATGTTTGAAAACACATTTAATTATATTCATTTCATAGTCGGAGAATGGATGCCAATTTCTCAAATATTTGGGGAGGGTGCTATTTTCATCCTTTTCTTTAATGGTAATATATATATATATATATATATATATATATATATATATATATACACAATAGAATCTAACATTTTACATCAAGCTAGAAAGAAACAATAGGGGAAGCTTAAACCTTCCTCTTTGTGAAACGTTAATTTTGCAATGCGAACAGCTTCAACATTTTTATTTTCTGAGGACATGTTGAATTGACTAATTTTCCACATTCTTCAAAAATTGGATAATATGTTTGATTATTGTTAAATTTGAATACTTCGAAGTAAATTCTTTGATAGCCTCCATAATTTAATGTTGTCGGTCTGAATCAATAATCTATCAAAAACTATTCCTTGCATCAGTGACACACCATCAAAAATTCCCCATAATTCAACTTTGAAAATTAAGTACTTTCATTTAAACTCGATGATTCAAATCCCCTTACGATCTCTAAGAACTCGTCGTGTGGCAACACTTCCTTTGTCAGGCTTCACATCTCCATCAGATCTCATGCAAATCTAACTTTCTGTTTCCCCCCTCTCCTCTCTCGACATTTGCTTCGCAGAACCTCTTCCTTTATGAACACAACTAAATTGTTGGGACCAAGTATATGCACCTTTGACAATCTCCTTTGCACTCCATTGTTAATAGATTTTTATTAAATTTTAACATGTGATGTTTCAATATTTAAAGTTCTATTTTAGAATTAAATTTTAATTGATAGTAGATGTTTATTGGATTTTAATTTTTAAATTATACGCCCATTATTAATTAAAATTTAAGTTTTAAATCATACAAGTAAAAGAATTAAATTTTTGAAATTTATAATAGAAATCAGTCAACTAGTCACTACTGAAATAAAATCTTGAGATCAAACTTCAACAACTCCTGATAAAAAAGGAAAATAAAATACTCAAATTAAAAGCAAAGTACTAAATTAGAAAAACTGAATAATACAGGATGTGAAGGAAAAATTAGACCGAATAAAATAAAATATTTGTATAACGAGATTTTTTCCTTTTCTTTTCTCAGTAACTTTTCTGCCATCAATTCATGTCTCGCTTCCATATCCCTAGCAGGGTTTGCACATTTCTTTTAATTTATTATTTTTTAATTAACAAAGGTCAAAACAATAACATTAGACCACGTTTGGTTCGTTGGAATAGAATAGAGCTGTAATGAAATAGAGTTGTAATGGAATAGAGCTGTAATCAGTAATTCAGTTGTTTGGTTGAATGGAATGGAATAGGATTGTAATAGTATTCTTGTGTTTGGTTGAATGAAATGATGTTTTAATAGCATAAGAAAAAAAAGCTTAAATAACTAAAATACCCTTAGCAGAATTTTTTAAGCAAATAATTATTGTTATTAAATTTTAATAAGATTATTATTAAATGTAATTTAATAAAAATAATAAATAATTTAATTATATTTTAACATAATTATTATTAAATACAATTTAATAATATAAATATAATTTAATAACATTTTTAATATAATTATTATTAAAATATGAATTAATAAAAAATATAATATATAATATTAGAAAAATAATATATAACATATTTTATTAGTTTTAAATTACAATGCATATATAAGATCAAAGATCAAGAGAAAATAAAAAAGACATTTGAAAAACATTAGTTTTAATATAATTATTATTAGTTTTATTAGTGACTTATGGTTTATCGAGTTTCTGCATGAACTCGATTTGGTTTGGGTTCCATTACATTTGTTGTTTTAGGTAAAAAATGTTTCCACTACCACGAGAGTAAGCAATTGTATAGAAACTTATTGAATCATGGCTGATGACTGAGGAAGTTATGATAACGTGCTGCGGCCTCTTCTTTGTTCTCAATTTAAGCATAAAAACTTGTCATAAAATTTTAGTTTACTTGCTCGACTGTTTTCTCCATTCATTGTAATTGAATCTGTAGCTTTGTTGGATGTATTGGATATCGATATTAAATAGTTTACAGATTACTATACCATTAAAAACTCTTGTTTAAAGAAACAATAAATAATCAAACTATAGTATTTTTTATCTGTTAATCATAAAAAATCTCAGGCCACCATTTTTATACATATCAAAACATTTCTAAATAAATAGTTTTAGATATTTCTTATTCTACAGTACCTTAGGAGTGAACTTCTAAAAGGATTTCATAACAAGCAACAGAAGATGATATTGGCTAATGTCAAACAAAATTTAGATCTATGGATAATTCAGGAACTGGTTGCTTTCTACGCATGCTACTAAGGTACCTCCTTGCCTTTTCATTTCGAATCTGCTAGGTTATGTTAAATTAAGTATTGACGAGTTAGTATTTAATATCCAGAATCTCAAAGACTATGACGAAGCTAGAAATGAGTGTCAAATGCAAAATACAACTTAATATACGAAAAATAAAATAACCAACCTTTGATATGGATTCAGCAGAAGGTGTGCCAAGCATATCGGTCATGAGATCCAATTGGTGCACCACATTTTTTCTAGGAAATAGTGGTTTTCCTATAAGCATCTCAGCAAATATGCACCCTATGCTCCATATATCAATTGCAGGAGTGTACTACAAAAGGACAAAGACTTAAATTCTAGTTATAGCCCTAATAAAACATAGTTAATTCTGAATACTATACATCACAAGGCAAAATGAAATTCCAGAACTCATGTTCAAAAGATAATATAAGTAGTGATTAACCCCTTCCTTACCAAGACTCTCTCACACACAATAATAAAAAAGGGAACAACCGATGAAGACAATTGATATGTGCACAAGAACAATAGAAGTAAATAAATATTCATGATTACAAGTATTGCATAAAATAGGCTCCATGAATACTGGTGAAACTGGAAGTAAAGGACACAAACATTCTGTATCTTTTGCTCCTAGGCTAGGTGCTAATATACTCAATTGCATTGCTTATTCGAGTGCAATAAAAGCATATGGGCTTATCTAGGTGAAGTGATAAAATTCAGGAGCTTTTAATTATAGCCTAAAACTAATTTCTAAAAACTTTACTCAAGCTAATATCAATTTACAAAGTGACTAGGTATGCATATGCACGAAGGATGCTAAAGGAAATTCCTTATCCATCAGAAAGTAGAAGGAAACACCCTAATGTGATTTTCACTTTCTTTAATTCGAAGTTCAAACAAAAAGGAGATTAGAAAGGGAGAGAATAGAGCGGTAAAAATATTTAACCAGTGCTGAGCGCTCTTCTGAATCTTCAAAGCTACATAACGCTACAAACAATAAATTCCTGAGTGGTTAAAGAGTTGAACCATAAAAAAAGAATGGCAATGGCTGATTGTCTTCAACAAAAAAGAAAACACAATCTATCGAATAAAAACATAAAAGCACATCGACAAGAATCATTATAACAATGCTCTGACAAAAAAAGTATATGAAAAACAGAGAAAATTATCTCTGATTGGCAAATGAAGGGCATTTGAAGCTCAAACTATGGTGCAAATCTTGGACTCTTCATAACTTTAGCTGCAGAAATAAAACCCTTCAATTAACCAAAAGCAATGCACATTCCAGCATCCCTTACAATGTTTTCATTGTTTTCTTTTTCTTTTTAAATTACAACTTATAACAAGTCCACCCAGAATCAATAATTGCAAGCACTGAACTAAGTAATTAAGCAGGTCCAGGGCCATTGTTCTTAATAGTTAATACACTCAGATATAAAATTACATGAGCAAAAAGAAAATCATCCCCTTTTATTGGAACAGAAAATGAAAATATTTCAAAACTTTGGCTAACCTTATTAATGATTAACAGTTAAAACTAACTCACAAGGCGTCTAAACTTTCCCTAACTCTTTCTCTATCCCATAGGAGAAACCAAAGTTAAAAAAAAAGAGAGAGAAGAAAACAGGCTATTAAAAAGAAGAGGGGGAGGGGGAATATTGATCTTAGAGTATCTCAAGCGAGCCAAACGATAGAGAAGTGACACCAACCAAGCTTGCTTTGAACTACATAGCAACCATTTCTAAAAGTGTCACCAATTCGCACCGCATGGTATCCTCCTCTTCTGTAATCCTCAGTCCCTTCATCTTCTATTGAGACAAGCAACCTAAAATCCCTTACAATAAATAGAAATACCCAACAATTTGAAATAAAAAAGCTTAGATTTTTAATCCCAAATTGCCCTAAAACATTTGGATCAACCAAATTTTTTTTCGAAAACTCATTTTTTTCACAATCCCTACTAGTGAAATACAAGCAGAGAAGCAACTAGATGAAATTCTCACAATAGAATGAGATTGAGGGGAATGATAACCTTACTCATCTCAATTTTAGGGAAGCTTTTTACAATGTTGAGATCTCTGTCGATGATTGCCATGGGATGAGAATAATCGAACGAAAACGAGAAGATGGGGCTGGGGGTGGTGGGTGGTGGGTTGAGGTGTTTGCTGATGGGGAGTGGTAAAGGGCAAGCATGGGAGATTACGTTCTTTTCATATTCGGTGGAGGCTCTGTAATGCTATTCTTTACTTGAGGAAGGAAATAGCTATTACGGGAGAATATGGAATAGGAGAGGAATGAAATTCCGTCGAATGAAGGATTCGGTGAACCAAACTAATGAATAGCTGCTTAGCGTCTGTAACACCCCTATACTCGATTTATACGTATAAACCCAATATAGGAGCATTACATTACAGTACGGTACAAAAAGTCGAGTAACAGAATATTTTTTTTTAAAAACCGATGTCTTTTAAGGCCATTCAAATCGAAATATCATATATTAATCATTTCATTTTCATAATTCATAACATTCGAGATAATATTTTTTCCACTCATTAGGGATTCACATAAGTACCATTGTACATGCCATTTTCTTAAAAAAAATACCTATATTTGGAGTCCACCAAAGGATGATGTGATGTGATGAGAGGTCCCTGAACTCGACTTTTCTCCTTGTTACTTTGTACCTACGCGTTAAAATAAACGCGTTAAGCCAGTGAAGGCTTAGTAAGAACTACAAGAATAATAGATGACTATTTATTTATTGCTTAATTTTATCAAACATTTCAGTACTCATGCGTATAAAATTTCTAACCTTTCTTGCATGTAACATTTAACTTACCTTAATGCCACCATAACATACATTCATTCTCATATACCAACTTACCTCAATGGTAGATATTACATTTTCATCCCTTTTTCACAACTTAGTCCTTTCAGCCACATTAGTTCACTTAATTATCAACATTTAATTACACATACACATATAGTACTTATCTTTTATGTATTCATCATTTCACTTACCTCAATGTCATAATTTGCACATTCTTTCACTTTTCACAATCTAGCCACCATAGCTTTCTTAACCATAGCTCACTTATCTTATTTATCCACTTGGCCCATAGTAGACTTTTATAGAACCTATCGGATAAACGAAACAAACAGAGAGTACCGAAGTACTGAACAGAGAGCACATAAGTGCTGGGCAACAGAAAGCACACAAAGTGCTAAACAGAGAGTACACAAAGTACTGATCAGAGAGCACACAAAGTGCTAATAACAGAGAGCACGAGACGTGCTAAACAGAGAGCACACACAGTGCTAATCAGAGAGCACGCTAGTGTTCCTTAATGGCATGCCACTAATATCATAATGGTTCTAATTCGTCTACATGGGCATAATCTCATTTAACATCATTATCCACAACTTACACATCATACATACATTTTTCTTCACATATACATAATTATATATTTCTCACCTTTATTTTCTCAAATAAATCCATAATTTCACCAATTAATCACACAATCAATCTTTATAATTAACCACATAATATTTCACACATATATTTTTCTCACATATTCATCATCATATACCTCTTACTTTTTTTTTCACATTAATTTTCAAAGCTGTCCACTTGTGTCACAGTCACTAAATTATTTATATCTTGAGATACAGAACTTGAAATTATAATCCATTTGAAGTTTCTGAAACTAGACTAAATCATATTTTTACCATAAAATTTCCAGAATTTTTACTTTATCCAATTTGTACAGTAAATTCTTTCAAGCTACCCCTTCTCTGCTGCCTGACAGTTTCAATCTTTCTTCACTAAAATTTATATATCTTTTAGTACAGAGATCAAATAATGTTCCCGTCTATTTATATTAAAAATATACTAATTAAGGAATTAACCATATAAGTTTCAGTCTCTAATAAATTTTCTATATTTTTCAATGATTTTTCAAAGTCAGAACAGGGGAACTCGTATCTGCTTTGACCTTGTTACACAAAATCAGTTATAACTCAGAATACACAGATCCATTTAATTCACTGTTTCTTCCATATGAAACTACACACAATAATATTTAATTACATATATAATTCGACCCTTAACTCCATATACATAATTTTTAGTGCATTTTCAAAGTTAACCCTCTGATTCTGTCCAATCTGTTTCAATGAAAACATTTTCTTTCTCATGTTTTATTACACTAATCTCACTTAATCATCTTTATAACACCTAATTAAACAACAATTTCCATGCTAACAACTCAAATATATTATGAAGAATAGACTATAAACTAAAATTCTTGTAGTACTTACAACAAAAAGGCTGAATTGTTTCTTTTTTACCCCTTGCTCTATTCTTTTCCTTGTCTTCAATTTGATCCTTGCCTCTCTTCTCTTTCTCTTCAATTTCATATAAACACATATAAGCTATAAGCTATAATTCAATAGTTTTCATGCTAAATAACAGTAAAATACATGTATGTCATGAGAATTTAACCATTTCTTACCTTAACCCTTGAATTCAAAATTTCTCAATTTAGTCCCTATGCTCTCTAACACCTCAAAATAAATTCTATAAGGAGTTTGAGGTGTCTAATAACCCCTTTCTATACTTTTCTTTCAGAAATTTCAAAGAAAATAGGAGATTTTGGAGCTTGGAGGGCTTAAAAATGATGGAAGGACCTATTTGGAATAAAATCAAAAGTGGATGGAAGAGGGAATTGCATGAACGGTTGAACAATGAAAAGAGCTGATATTTTTGACTTTTAATTGATTTTTCTCTCTTAAATTCTCTAGACTTTTCTTCAAAAATATCTCACTTAATAAAAATGGTAAAAATTGCACTTTTAGTCCTTAGGCCTTCCAACTTTACACTTTGGCCCAAAACTTTGCCTCCAAAAATATCTTTCACCAAATTACTCTCTTGCCCCTCCTTAATCAATCTAATTCCTATGATAACTCATAATTCAAGTTGGATAAATTGCTATTTAGTCCTTCCTATTTTCTCACATTTACTAATACATCCTTGATTTCTCCAAACCTTTCTAAATTCAACCACATATTCTAATTCTCAATTGTATTCTATCACTGTTCCAAATCCGATTCAAGCACGCGGATGTTACAGCGTCGAATCAGCCCGAAACCGTTTGGCTATTCATGCCAACCAAACATGCTGTTAGTGACAATTGGATTGTGGAACAATTAGATTTTGAATTGTGACTTTATAAAATTAAATTATTTGTCATATAATAAAGGAATTTAGTTTATTTAGGGGTTGGTTGGGAGGTTTCGGACCCTCAAAATGGAAAAAAATTTTATTTCAGTTTTTTAAATTTTTTAAAATTTTAAATTAGTAAAAATAAATTATATTTTATTCACTTTAAAATTTAATTTAATTCGATTATTCAAATAATAAAATTATATTTTTACTATAATAAAAAATTATAATTTAAATTTAATCTTTTTAAAAAATTTCTAACTTCACCCTGTACATATTAATGATAGATGGACATTATTAATATATATTATTTGACAAAGTGGGCAAATTGTGAGCAGAAATATGATGTATTTTCAAGGGAAAAGTGAAAATGGGTTTTCTTTGTTTTATTGTTGTGGGTGTTGACAGGTCCATCACACATTGGCAATGTGCCTTCCACTGCTGTCTTTTTCAATTATTCCATTAACTTTCCCTTCATATAATATTAAAATGATATTCAAATATCTTGGTCTATTAAATTAGAATGAGAATGATAAAATATTTGTGTTTAAAGTGTTTAATTTAAAGTATGATTCGAGATTATGTAAATAAATATACGAGTAATTCATTAATATACGCAATAAAATTCAGAAAAAACATTTTCGTTATTTTCAATCATCATGGTTTAAATAATTTTTTTGATTAGAATATTCGTTTTTTAAAGATGCAATATTTTTTTCTCTAAGATTAACATGGGTTTGAACCAAAGTTGTACAAAAAAGAGATGCAATATTTTGTTTTCCATGTTTTCTTAATAATAGCAATCCAAAATGTCATTTTGAATCAATTACATTTATTCATAATGACTTTAGTAATTTACAAAAAATGATATATGCAGGGTATAAAATTGTGCTTTTTTTTACACATATGGGTAAGGATCCACATTAACCACATAACAATGCACAAAGAGCTTATGCAGATTTAATGAATCAAGCTCAACATATTGAATCATCACGTCATAGGTAGAGTTGATCGTGGGCCGGGTCGAGTCGGGTTCAGGTTCGGCTTTAACAAATTTTTAGGTTCAATTGCTAGGTTCGGGCCCGACCCGAAAAATGGGCCTAAAATTTTGTCCAAACTCGTCCCGAATTATAGAAGTCAAGCTCGAGCTTGCCCGGCCCATATTAATTTTTTTAAGATTATTTTATTATATACAACAAATTTAAAAAATATATAATATATTAATTACACTTAAAAATATTAAAACAAACATTAAAAAATAAACAAATTTAAATTACATTAAAAATTCTTTATATTAAGATAGTTGCAAATAAAGTAGTAGAAAAATTAACAATAAAACATAAGTTCTATAATATTCAAATAATATTAAAAAAGACAGCGAAACAATAGTAAAAATGCATAAAAATAACATCTAAACAACCAAAATAATAACAAAAAACAACAGCAAAAATAACAACAACAAAAATAATAACAAAAATAGCAACAAAAATAACAGTAAAAACAACACCAAAACAGTAAAAAAAAATCAAAACAACAATCAAAACAATAAAAAATTCAAAACAGTAACCAAAATAGTAAAAAAACAACATCAAAACAATAATATACTTTTTTATTAAAAATGGTTAATTTATTCGGGTCGAATTGGGCCCGGGCTAAAAAATTCTTACTCGAGACCCAACCCGTTTAGAAAATGGGCCTCCTTTTTTGTCCAAGCCCATTTTTCGGGCATATATTTTTGTCCAAACACTCCCATTTTTCGGTTGGGCTTTCGAGTCGGGTTGGATGGCTCGGCCCATGATCAGGTCTAGTCATAGGCAAACAACACAACAAATTGAAACCAATCATTTACATCTTAAAGCTAGTATTGACATTGTTCATTAGTTGATGTTCAAAGACTGTGCTTTTAGAGGTTATAATGAAGCGTGGGATAAAATAATAGTGGAATTTTTTTGAATTGTTAACCCTTTTAGTATTTTTTAATAAGAAAGTTGAAGATGTTTTGAAAAGTGCTTTATAAAATGCACTTATATTTCTTCAACAACACAAAAAAAGATATTGCAAATATATGCTAATAAAGTTTGTAATGCAATTTGTGAAGAAATTGTTGACAAAAATTTTTGCATTATTGCAGATGAAGCAAGAGATGAGTCAAGAAAAGAGAAAATATCTTTTTTTTTTTTAAAGATTTGTTGATAAGGAGGAACTGGTAAACGAAAGATTTTTTTATATAGTCCATGTTAAGGATACTACAATATTGACTTTGAAGAATGAGATTTTTAATGTTCTCTTGCAACATAATTTTGACATACAAAATCTTCGAGGTCTAGGTTATGATGGAACAAGTAAATATGAGTGGGGATTCAATGGCTTGCAAGCTTTAATTTTGAATGAATGTAAATACGCTTATTATGTTCATTGTTTTGCTCATTATCTTCGGTTAGCATTGGTTACAACAAATAGAGAAGTGGTTGAAGTGAATCAAATTTCAAGGACTTTATGATATTAATCATATGGCTTCTTCTTCTTCCAAACATAATGATGAATTAGAAAAAGCTCAAGCAGATGACATACATCGCTAATTTTCCATCAATGAGTTAGAAATTGTAACAAGTATGAATCAAATTGGTATTTTAGGGCGTCCTGATGAGACTCGATGGAGTTCTTATTTGAATTCAATACTAGCTTATTGAAGATGTATAATACAACTAATACAATTCTTGAAAATTTAAAAATACAACTCCTAACTTTTCTTAGCGAGGAGATGCTCATAGTACGTATAATAGATTGAGATTTTTTTGAGTTTGTTTTTATTTTGCATATGATGAAGGAAACTATGGGGACTGTTGATAATCTTTTTCAAGCTTTACAACGTCATTATAAAGATTTATCATAAGTCTAGTCTCGACAACAAAAGATTTAATTCAAAAGTTGAGAGACAATGGATGGGATGAATTGTTGATCAATGTGATATCTTTTTGTGACACTTTGGACTTCAATGTTCCAAATATGAATGCTCGATACATTGTAGGTTGTGGTCGTAAAAAGAAAGAAGATGTTACAATAGAGCATCATTATCGGGTGGATATATATTTGACTGCAATAGATAATCAATTGCAAGAATTAAACAACACATTTAATAAACATGTTGTTGAGCACCTCACTCTTACTATAGCTTTAGATCCCAAAGAGTTCTTTAAGTTATTTGATATTGATAAAATAAATTGTACTCTTATAAACAAGTTCTATCTAGAAGACTTTTCTCAACAAGAGAAAGAACGACTTCCATACGTGTTGAGACATTATGATGTGTCTCACCATCCTCAAGAGACAGGATTGGATGAAACAGTTACGCCACGTCATCCATATCTCTTTCCAATCATTTAATGACACATGGATTAATTTTTACATGTCATCCACACATCATTTAAATTATTTTTTTAACCATAAATCCTAAAATCCCTAAAATTCCCCCTTTCCCTTGTCGTCTTCTCTGCTCCCTCTGTTTTTGATATCCACATATATTAAATCCTTCCTAAGCCGATAAAAATACGGAGTAGTTGTGGAAAAAGGAAGAAAACCCAGATTTCAAAACAAAAAAACATATCATATAAGCAAAGATGAAGGAAAGGGGATAGAGAGCTTACAAAATGGGTATAGGGATTTGGGGTATGAGCGGAGAATACAAAGGGATCGAAGTTTCTTTGAGATTTAAAAAAGAAAAAAAAAGAAGGAAACCTAAATAAAGTGAGTGTGATGTTGAGAGGATCGGATAGAGAGCTTACAGAAGGGTATGGGGATTTGAGGAGGAGATGGCAAAAAGAATAAAATAGAGGGAGAGGAGGAGACGCAGGGGAGAGGGAAAATTTTAGTGACTTTAGGAATTTATTGTTAAAAAAATAATTTAAATGATATTTGAATGACATGTAAAAATTAGTCCACATGTTATTAAATAATTGGAAATGGATATAGATGATATTGACGTAACTGTTTCATTTAATCCTTTCTCCCATCGTCAATTGAGTAAAGAAAAATATCAATACTTTTTGACTTTGTAGACGCTTAGTTGAGAGCGGAGAGTCATGTATCATCTCGTTGATAGATTGATCTGTCTTATATTGATTCTTTTAGTTTCAACACAAAACATGTTTTTTTTCTGCTATGAAAATTATAAAGACTCGACTTCATAGAAAAGATGAAAGATGATTTTTTGAGAAGTTATTTAGTTGTTTATGTTGAGAAAGAAATTATAAAAAAAATAATGTAAATAAAATAATTGATGAGTTTAATGTGAGGGTAGAACGGGAAGAACAATTCAAATAATTTATTTTAATTGTTGTAGCTTATTTTTATTTAGTAATACATTTTATTTTATTTTTTATTTTTAAAAAAAAAACTATTTTTAATATCCTATTGAATTGTCAAGTTTTGCGCTACAATAACAAATCTCACCGCTATCATTGTTTTTAATTTCATCGTTCATCTAAATATACTTTTAAACTCACCACCTATTTGCATATGTGTTTGGATTCAATCACAGTTGTAATGATGAGGTGAGGTTATAAAATGATAATTAAGGATATTAAATTAAATTATATATGTAAAATAAATTAGTGTAGTTCATATTAAATAATATAAAATGTAATAATTTTATATTTATGTTAACTAATAATTTTATTAATAAATAGTTTAATCTTGATTAATTACATTTGTATTTTTTATTATGCATATATCTGCTTATTTATTATTAATCGGTATAAATTTTATAATAATCAAATTTATATATATCTACTACATTATTATAAAACTCAAAACTATATATTTTATATAATAAAAATATTGAAATATTATATAACTTTGTAATTTATATTAAAGGATAATAAAAAATATATTTATTAGATCATTATATAAAAATTATTAACTTATTATATAATAAAATGTATAATATATTTATTTTTATAATTATTAAATTTATTCTATCATATAATATAGGTAATTTTATTTTTTTTAAATTAATACTTTATTATTAGAACAAGAAAAAACATAACAATCAAGTACAGCTCCACCTACTATTAAGTTGAACAAAACACTCAACAAAAATAAAATAAAATTATTCTCCAAACCCTCATTTAAAAATAAATCAAATTAGACCCGAGGACGAGATAGCAAATTCCCCCAAAATGTCTTGAAACAGTCACCATCTCCTGTTGTGGGTGGTGGCCGTGCGCGTTCTGCATAAGCAAAGTTGTGCTTAGACTCGTATTTCTCCCCATCTCCCCACAATGCATATGCTTCCTCTCCATGGATTGCCTCATCCCCAGTTTGCAACTCCTCCTCACTCAACCTCAGTGGAACCACCAATCTAATGAACAAGCATATTATGCTCGTCATGGTTGCATGCACAGACACGACAAACAAGATCCCTAACACTTGAACACCCAATTGCCTGAACCCTGCTGTTGTACGACCGTCGTGGAATCCGTAGAAAAGACCGATGTAGTGCTGCCAATCGGTCACCAAGTAGAAAAGCCGGTTGAACTTAGGCACCGCGAACACGCCGGTCAGAATCCCTCCTAAGCTGCCTGCCACCGCGTGCGTGTGGAGCACAGCCATCGTGTCATCCATTTGCTTCAGAAACCATACCTTCTTGTGTAGGACCATCATTGTGTACCATGGGATGCTACCAGACATCATTCCCATCAATATTGCTGCCCATCCTTGCACCACTCCTTAATTATAGAAATTGCACTGTGTTCGGTAGCCAAAAATGGATGTGACATACTATTGCTACTATATTTAATAGTTCATGGCTTTTATGTACCTGCTGCTGGGGTGATGCAAACTAGACCAGTGATCATGCCTTGAGTGGCTCCAACCACGGAGGGTTTTCCAAAGAAAATATAGTCAAGTATGAGCCATGTCAATAAGCTTGTGGCAGTGCAAACATGGGTGTTAAGGACGGCCAACGAAGCGTCCGTACTGACCGTATACGGATCACCGCCATTGAAACCGGTCCATCCCATCCAAAGTAGTCCAGCCCCTGCAAGCTTCAGCAGGATGTTGTTTGGTGGGAACCTCTCCCTGTCCCTTGTAGTCCTAGGTCCAACCTTCACCAATATTTACAACAATCGAATCAAATCAACTTCAACCCAATAGTAATCATTGAGTAATATATTATAAAAACTTACCCAGTAAGCTGTAGTACCAGCTACACCAGACGATAAATGAATAACATATCCTCCAGAATAATCAATAAGGCCACGCTTAGCCAGCCACCCTCCAGGGCACCAAATAGTGTAGGCAGTGATTGTGTAGGAAAACGTCACCCAGAGTGGCACAAACAACATCCATGCAAGGAATTTCATCCTTCCAAGCAATGCCCCGGCTATGAGAATCAAAGTGATAGCTGCAAACACGAACTGGAAATATATCATGGTTGCATTTGGCAAATAGCCAAGAAAGGCCTTGTCAATGAGATACTGAGCGTCCAAGGAGACGTTAGGCATCCCTAGAAAGGGAATGAACTTGTCCCCGAAAGACATACGGTACCCCCACCCGACCCAGCAAATCAGGACAGCAGCAAAGGCGTAAAGGGCCATGAAAGCCGAGTTGACAGCCCATTTCTTCTTCACAACTCTCCCGTATAGGATCACGAGTCCCGGAACACTTTGGAGCCCCACCAGTGTGGCTGCGGTGAGCTGCCAAGAATTGTCTCCTTTGTTCAACCAAGGTGGGCTAGCCTCATCGGTATTCAAGTTCGAGGGTAGAGACATCTGGTTCTGGTCGGAGTCCGGTAATATTCAGATGAACACAATCAGGATTGAAGGGAAGAGGAGAGCCGAGAGAGTGCTTATATAACCAAGTTTGGGTGGATAAAATGTCTTTTTCGTTGTAAATTTCTTGTCTAAGCTGTTGGCAGTGGCACAGTAGCAAAAATACATTTGCGACCTTGGTTTATTAATATGTTGGGTAAGAGGACGGAGAATCCAACCGCAGCCAAGTGTGAGCAATGGAATCTCCGACAAGATATTAGTCGGAGCTTATTTGGGGTTTATATGATACTTCCTAAGGACAAATATTTCATTTGGCACTTGGCATTTTTCTGTGTTTGAAATACTCTTTTCGTTGCTTTCAATCAACTTAGGCTTATTTAAATCTAACAGCTATTGGTTCGCAATCCTAAAATGTAAGAGGAGTGAATGTTTGAATTTTGGAGATAATATTATTGAGAGAAGTCTAATAATATTTTTGGACAAATTTAGTGTTTCAACAAAAAAAATTAGTTAAGTTCTTTTTGAATGGACGGTGCATTTCAGTGCAATACGTTTAGCTTTTTTTTTGTCTTGCGCTATAATATTTAATCTCATCGTTGCAGTAATTAATATCATTACCATCGCTACTTCTGCACATTCAAAAACAACCTTCATCATTTAATATTTTAAGCCCTCACTATTATTTTTTTAAATCAAGGAATTCATAACTTAATTGAATGATAATAAAGAATAAAGGATAAAGGATTAGAAGAGATCCTTATCAAAACTGAATGAGGATGGATGATCGACGTCTCAATTTCTTTTTGGTACATAATTTAATACATTATTTGGTGTTTGATGCATGAGATAAAAATAAATTTACAAAAAATTAACAAAGGTTTTAATGTGTGTATAATTGTCATTTTTTCAAGGATTTATTTGTCCCCATCTATATTTTGATGTGCAAAAAAATTATTGACAAATGAACCTCGAGGATATAATGAAGTCCAATAACTGTCTATTTTTTTCATTGACGGGAATGAAAGGAGCATAGTAAGAATACCAATTTCTATAAAAAACTTCTGCATTAATTCTTTATAGAACAATTTAGGAATATTAGAAGATGGAGGAAAATAAAATGAAACTTTTTTGTGTGTGTTTTTTGGTGTACCATACAAATGAAATTCTACTCCTATTTATAAGAGTTTTTATATCTCTTCATAGAAACATAACTATCAAAATGGATAGTCACATCTTTTAACCGTAAATATAATTATTTAATAGATGTCTTACTTAAAACATCACGACTCTTTGTTAATAATCAAGTAACATAACTTTTGAATTTAAGAGACATAACTCATTGCTATGAATAGTGATAACTCTTGATTAATAACCAAGTGACATCACTACGAAACTATGATGCTTCAAGTTTATTCCTATTATTTACATGTATTTTTCTAGTATATATAAAAATATGAAAAGACGAAAACACCCTCATAATAATATTTAATACCTTGTAAAATTAAGAGATTTTTTTTATAATTTACAACTGAGTTGAGAGGTAACACTTACTCAGTCAAACACTTAATATTAATATAGATATTATATCTCTAATTTTGTTTAGAATGTGTCTTAGAAATCTATACTTACTTATATTTAAACCTTAGACTGATTTGATGTCACGAATCAATCCAACATAATTCAATTGGAATATTAGTAAAATATCAAACAATATGCAAAGTAAATTATAGTATTATGATGATTTTTTTTTATATTTCTATATAAAATCAATAAATCGTAAATTATAATAAAATTTAAATTTATAATACAATAAATTTTAAATATTTAATTTTATCATTTCAACCAAAATTTTATTTAATTTTTATGTTAATTTTTAACAAATATATTTGTTATATAAAATTTCCAGGTGTGTCACAATGTAGTATATATAATTCTATTGACACTAGATGCATAATTTTTAAGTGTAAAAGATATATACTGAAAATATGAAAGGAAACCAATGGTATTTTAGTAGATTTAAGGTATACTGATAGTGCGCATATTTCACATTAATTTAAAATTCAAATTTAATTATTAACACTTTAATTTTTTTTTTAAAATTTTTGGTATGACATTTTTAAAACAAAATTACTCACTTAGTAATCTTGTAATTAAAAAGATATTATTGTAATAAACTTGAATTTAACAAAAATAATTTTAACAATATTAACCATTAGACTTGAATTTCGAAATTTAAAAGTAGAGAGATTGTATTCCTATAAATAAAAGTATAGAAACTAAATTCAATTTTTGGGAATAGTAAAGGGACTTATGGCATATCTTAACCTTGACATTATTTTGGTAGTTAGTCTTAATATGTTATTTGGTATCCGAGTTAGACACATTTTTCTAATATGGTAACTGTATTTAACAAAAGTTATAAATTTTGGAATCCAAAGGTGATGATGTTAACTTTTTAGTGTTTAATTCGGGTTTTAAGATTAATTTAATAAAAGTTAATTGTTAATATTATAATATTTGAATTTTCATGATTTTATTAATAGAATAAATTTAATATTAAACGTGAATTTGTTTAATTTTGTGCTTAACTTATCAAATACAATCTGATAGATGTGATTTAATTTGAGTTTTAGAGTTGATTTAATGAAAGTTAATTGCTAATATTATTAGCTAATTATGAATTTTCATCAAGTCAACTTTAAAAACCTGAATTAAGCACTAAAAAGTTAACATTGTTATTTTCAATTACCAAAATGTATATCTTTTATCAAATACAAATATTATATTGAACCAAAAAGTAACACAAATACCATATTAAAAAACAGTGTCAAATTCAAATACCAAATTATATATTAATTCTTTTGGTAATTAATTCTAATAAGTTTGGGTAGATTTCATCTATGTTTAACATCTGCAAATTATGTCAGGAAGGAATCAGATTAATTACAAGCTAAATTTGTGAAAATTGCATGGAAGAATTGTATTTGACATGAAGTGCAAGTGATTGGCACAATTAATAAAAATAAATGGGCGGAAAAGCGAAAGAATTTTAATTTAAGAGTAATTATATACTTGGTTGAAAAATAATTTTTTTACTCTAAATAGTAAATAAATAGTAGTATAAGGAGTAAGGTCGATCCCATAGAGAATAAAAATTATTGTTCTGATTTAATTAAGTTTTGTATTTGGACAGTTGTCGTGCCCACGACGTATAATGGTTTGTGCAAAAATAAAAAGGAAATTTAAATCTAATAAAAGTAAAAATAATTGAAGTAACTGAAATCGAAATAACAATGAAAATACGCAGAAACAAAATTAAAATATTAAATAAAATAAATCAATATGATAAAATTCTAGTTTCAGGCTTAATTTTGTTCTGGTTTCGAATCGATCATTGATAACAAATCTTCTCCTTCATTCGGTAAGTTAGTTATTGTGATTGAAGATACCTCAGACAGCTAACCCTTTCATGTGTAGATTAATTACGAGAATGCCCAACAACTAACCCTTACTGAACGAACAACCACGAAACAGGTGTTCACGATTTAACTTTTCGGTAGCCTTACAAACTAGAAGAGCCCAACTCAAACCAAAGGCCTCAATCGCATGGGTCGTTTAGATTTGATTGCTTTCCCTTGATGGATCCAACTAACTATTTAATTGGACACACCAATGTGTTCTTCGGCAAATTGAATAGGACAGATGATCGATTTGGTACTTTCAATTGTACGCCTATCAACACAGAACCAACAAACTCCTTTTACTCGGTGCCAATACAACTTTGTGAGACGACGCTTTCTATCTCCTAAATCGAAAAAACAACAAATACCAAAATAAAAATTTTTAAGCTAATAAACATGTAAATTGAACGTATTATCACTCTATAAAAGATTATTTTTGGTGTTGGCAAAAAGTGACGTAAATTTTCATTTTCCTATTAAATTTCAATATTCTATTTTCTTATGAATAGCTAATATTAATTTTTTTTAGCCAATGGTAAATAGAACCTCTATCTTATTAGAATTGTGAGATTTGAAAGTGTTCCTTCGTTTTTTTTCTTATTTGTTGATATTTGCTTATTCTCTATTTTATGAGATGAATCGGTGTTTAAAATAATATATAATTGTCAATAAATATTAGGTACGATGATAAAACACGTTGTACTTCTAAAAAAAAAAAATTAAGTTCAAATTCTAAAAATTTCATTGTTGGAAGTGTAGCTGCAAACTTCAAAAGAGTCTTCATGGCCATAAAACAGACATGGAAATGCCTTATCTATACAAAAATGAATAATACATAATTAATTAGAGTAAATTGATCAGTAATTGTCTCTTTGTTCCAAATACTAAAACATGTTAGCATAGTTTGATTTAAAGAGCAATTGGATTACGCTATGAGAATGTGTGCTTTAATTTAAATAAATCATGTAGTTGAATTTGTTAATTATAATTGGATTTTTCTAATTTGTAAGGCAAATTAGATATTAGAAGTGTCTCTTAGGGTTGTTTGACGGATAAGGGTTGATTGTGGAATTCTTCTCATAATTATTTACAAACTAAAGAAAGATTGATAGTTTAAATTATTTTTCGACCGTTTTAATCGGTTTATCATTAAGTAAAGAAATATTTAGTGATCCATTTTGACACCAAAATTGACATCGCACCTGAGATTAGAAATCTCCTCATCTATGTTTTTTCTTAAATATTTCGAATTGTTGTTCTTACATTCCATCTTTTCTTTATGTTATTTTCGCAAGATTTAAAACCCCCTTTTTTTTTTTTTTCCCTTCAAGATTGCTTACTCTGGTTACTAAATAATTTTAGTTTATTCAGTCTCTTTCGGATTTGATCCTACTTTTTGTTTTTATAAAATTTATTATGCTTTTAGGGGTAGGAATAGTGACGGAGTCAAAAAAAAATTTTTGGAAGACCGAAATTAAATTGTATATTTTTACGATAACATATATCTTTATTATTTTTAAAGGGTTAAATTAAATTTTTATCATTTTAAGGGACCAAAGTGTAATTTTACCATTACTAATTTAAAATTTTATAAATTATAAAGAGCCTAAATTAAAAATTTACCATTTTAAGGGGGCTATAATATATATACAAATGAAAAAATTGCAAAAATCTTAAACCTTGAGGACCTACTTATATTTTTGAGAAAACTATAGTGTAAATTTACAAAAAAAAAAAAAACTAAATTAAAAAAAATTAAATTTGGGGGGACCATGGCTCCCTTGGGCCTCAACGTAGGTAGGAATTTAAAACTGATAAATTTGACACATCATATATTAATTATGGTTTTAATCTCTTTATTGAGATATAAGATTTAATTCTTTACTTTAATTTGATAATAATGTGAATTCTTTACTTTTTATAATGTTATTAATAAAAGTAAACCTTACGATTAAAGTGATGAATTTTTCTTACAATAACTAATTTAATTAAAATATAAATTTATTATTGATTGAATATGTGTCAAAATTAAAATATCATTATATATTAAAAAAATAACATTTTAAACTTTAATATTTGATAAGTTGGTTTGAAAATTCATAGTGTAAATGAATTCAAGTGTAATTATTCTCTCGAATGCCATTTATGAATTGAAAAAGGTAATTAAAATGTTAAATTACACTCAATTAAACAAAATCTATTAATTATATAATAAGGCTAAATTAGTCACATATGTTGTTTTTTTAATTGGTCAAATAGATTGTTTTTTGAAGATTTAGGGAAATAGGTCGACTTTGAAGAGAGAGTATGAAAAATGCGTTCAGTTAGACGCGTTTTTTGCACAGTTGACAGAAAAGTTTGTCCAATTGGGTGAGCTTTCCGCATAGTTATCAGGAAAGCGCGTCCAGCTGGATGAGTTTTTGCTGACATATTAGGGAAAGTATGCCCAGTTAGACGCAATTTTTTTTGAATTTTCAGAAAACGCTTTTAGCTGGGCGCGTTTTCCTAACATGTCAACAAAAGTTCGTCCAATTGGACACGCATTTACACACTCTCTAAAAAATCGATAATTTCTCTAAATTTTAAAAAACTGACTTATTAGAGCAATTAAAAAAAACATATATGACAAATTTAGTCTTATAATAATTACCCAATCATATATTACACGTATAATAAAATTTAAATTCAATTATTAAAATTTTTCAAACATATCCTAAAAAAAATTAAATATCAGATTTTAGTGTAGAAAAAAAATCCAAAAATCATAATTAAATCAAGATTGCTGCTGCGAAACAAAAAAAAAAAGGATGCTTGGTCGTGATTGGGCCTCGTGAGGGTAGGCAGAAATGAATGGGTATCACGTTGCAATTAAGAGAGGAGAGTAAAGGCTCCACCATTCAACAAAAAGAGCCCGTTGTCTTTGTTGGCACCCTGCGATTTTCACTTTTCTTAAATGTAAAGACAAAATCCAATCAAAATAATATGCCAAAAAAGAATCCAATCCTGTGGTGCCCGTTAACTCGATTTCTCTGCTCTACAGACTCTCTAGTCTCACAAAGTTGCATAAGAAAAAGTAGCTAACTGCTTCGGCTAGTGGCTGCAGTGCTGGACCAAGTACCATGTTTTGTGGGCTATTGGCTCTCGTCACTGTTCACCTAGCCTAACCACCGCTCTGAACCCACCAAACCACCAGATTTGGGTGCTGCGTTTTTTTCTTTGTCTTTATATTTGTATTTTCTCATTTCTTTCAACTTTCAACTAAACATTGCGGCTTCTTAATTTGTGAGTTTTTTTTCTGGTTTGCTCCTTAATCCATGGCTTCTTCCATGCTGAATGGAGCTGAAACCTTCACTCTCATCCGAGGGGTAACCCCAAAAAGTATTGGTTTTTTGGGGTCAGGTTTACATGGGAAACAGTTTTCCAGTGCGGGTTTAATCTACAGTGCAAGGATGTCCAGGCTAGGAACGACGATAGCCCCGAGGTGCAGCTTATCAGCGTCAAGGCCAGCGTCACAACCAAGATTCATACAACACAAAAAAGAGGCCTTTTGGTTCTACAGGTTCCTCTCAATTGTCTATGACCATGTCATAAACCCAGGTCACTGGACTGAAGACATGAGGGATGATGCACTTGAGCCAGCTGATCTCAATGACAGGGACATGGTAGTTGTAGATGTTGGTGGTGGAACTGGTTTCACTACTTTGGGTATTGTTCAGCATGTGGATGCTAAGAATGTTACAATCCTCGACCAATCTCCTCACCAGCTTGCGAAGGCTAAACAGAAGGAGCCTCTCAAGGAATGCAACATAATTGAAGGTGATGCAGAAGATCTTCCTTTTCCTACTGATTATGCCGATAGATATGTGTCTGCTGGAAGGTATATTTTCAGCCCCCTTTTAGGATTATCTACTATAAGATGTAAAATGCTGGTAGTTTTATGGTTTGCATGTATGATTTGTCTTGAAATTGAGAAAGGGGAGCAGATGGTAGCCTGATAATGTCTCTGACTGGGGGAAATGGGAATATGGTATTGTGTGTTTTTCAGCATAGAGTACTGGCCAGACCCACAACGGGGGATCAAGGAAGCATACAGGGTGTTGAAACAAGGAGGAAAAGCTTGCTTAATTGGTCCTGTGCACCCTACATTTTGGTTGTCTCGTTTCTTTGCAGACGTTTGGATGCTTTTCCCTAAGGAGGAAGAGTATATAGAGTGGTTTGAAAAGGCTGGATTTAAGGATGTCCAACTCAAAAGGATTGGCCCTAAATGGTATCGTGGAGTTCGCCGACATGGTTTGATCATGGGGTGCTCTGTAACCGGTGTTAAACCCGCATCTGGGGACTCTCCTTTGCAGGTAAATCACTATTTGAACACTGCTTCATCAAATAAATCTTTACCCTGTTGGACTATTGAGTTGTCTAGTGATGTCTGCATGTATTTATCTCATACACTCTGTTTTATGAGCCAAGGATTCAAAATCTGGTGAAAGGTTCTGTACATTGTTGCAAATATACAGCTATTTTACCTTCAGTTTAAGGAGCCATAATCATAAGCCACAATTAATCCTTGGAATAGCCTCGGTTCTTTTTATCCCGAATTGTTGAAATTCTGGTTTTGCCTTTGCTGTTCCCTGAAAGAAGCTCTCAGTCAACGCTCAATAAATAAGTTTACTTTGGCACATAATGTATATGCATTTTCTAATAGCCCCTTGTAATCATCTCTCATTCATCTCCCACCTCAGTCTTTCGTGATATGAAGACAGGAATTGATTTCATTGGTCTATGAGATTATCTAGACATTTTCAGATGATGCTTGATTAATGGAACAGAAAGAAAGAGCTATAAGATGTATGGAACTGATGTATTTGGTACAGCTTGTGTGTGCTGTGTTAAACTCTTTACTTGGTTCAGCATCATGGACATTGGATTGTAGATAACTATCTTGGTTCATTCAACCCTAAGCCCCAATCCATTCTTACTGTGCTGTTAATATAACCTCGGCTATATTTTTATTATACTGTCAACATTGAGCTCATGGGATATAATAACCTTTCTGCATCTGGCACTCACTGGTGAACATGAATTCATGGAAATTCTTTTTCTTATGCAGCTCGGGCCTAAGGCAGAGGATGTATCAAAGCCGGTAAATCCGTTTGTATTTCTCTTGCGCTTCATGTTGGGTGCCACTGCAGCAGCATATTATGTACTGGTCCCTATCTACATGTGGCTCAAAGATCAAACTGTACCAGAGGGTCAACCAATCTAAAGAAAGAATTGAACTTCTGCTGTTCTGCCCTTCCAAGTTGCATACATCTCTTTAGTATATATACATATATATCCTATGCTAGACTATGAAGGGTGTTTTGCATTTCTGAAATAAAACCAACTTTTTTCAAGTAAATTGACCCTCTTCTTTGTGCTTTAGCTTTGGATATATTTCGTCGTGCAAGAAAATATTCTCAATGTCCGTTTTATGGTTGTTCAAAACTAATCCTTTCAAAATTGCGGGAGTCTTTGGAATTAAATTCTTGGATATTTAATCTGCCGAAACCATCTGAAATGGATCTAATGTTGATGTTTGTTCAACAATGACTGCCACTATTTCATTTTTCTTTTCCAATTAGCTAGTATTTAAATCATCATTTGTAAAAGAAAGCAAATCATGACTACTTTAAGCAATCGATTTTGCATCATCATGTGATGCCAAGAAAAAATATTCTACTATGATACTTTTGACCAGACTTAGTTGAATCACCTTTCCTATAATCGAATTCCCACATTAAAAATCATTTTGTTCGCACGACTGTGATGTCGATCAAGGCTTTTGGCTAATTAAATAGCTATGCTAACTAGATCCTATATCTTTATTCAAAAGGTTGCACCAATTTTCTAGAAAATTCTTTCTTTGAATAGAACTTAAGACTAATCCCAAGAGGTTTTTGTCTCATTATTTTTCTTACCCACTCCCTTTTTATATATAATCTTGCATAGAAGGCCAGTATCACATTCCCTTTTCTTCATTCTTCAACACAAGCATGGCAGATACATTAACAGATGATCAAGTTGCTGAGTTTCGAGAAGTGTTTCGCTTGATCGACAAAGATTCAGATGGTATGCCATCATTTCCTTTTTGGGTATGAGACCCTTAGATATCTAGTCGTGGTGCAGTCGAACTAGGTCGACTGTTTTCACCATTTGTGCATATTTTTCCATTCTTTGAAACACATGTTTACATTGATGTACAATTATTGCAGGCTTCATTAGCATGGAAGAGCTAGCATCAGTGGTCCAGACATTAGATGATGCAAACCCTATAAAGAAAGATCAAAACATGATGAGGATGAGGATTAAGGAGGCTGATGATATTGAAGGAAAAGGGAAGATTGAATTTGAAGATTTCGTGAATATTATGGCTAGAAAAATGCAGGTAAATAAAAATAAAACCAGAAATGCTCATGTTTTGCTTTGTTTGATGAGGCAAATAATGAATTAAACTTGTAGGAAAATGTGGTGGATGAACTAAAAGAAGCTTTCAACGTATTCGACCGGGATCAAGATGGATTTATATCAGCAAACGAGGTTTAAACACACACTAACATATCTTGTTTTGCAACATTGAATCATTGGTACCGGAGTTGACCAAAAACCCATGTTTGAAATGCAGTTAAGACAAGTAATGATGAACATGGGGGAAAGGCTGACAATGGAAGAAGCAGAACAGATGATCAGAGAAGCCGACTTAGATGGTGATGGAGTTGTGAGCTTTGATGAGTTTGCAAGGATGATGATGATGGCCTTATGAAACTCTTTCATGGATTTGCTTTCTTTGTCGGATGTGTCCCCTTCATAGCCACCTTTTGTCATACTGCAAATAACTGTAACCCATGCTGATACATTTAATAAATAACATCTATACTTCGATTCTCGATTATTTGTTTATCTGAAATTATATAATTAAAATTTAAAAATTAAAATATGCTTGGTTTACCAAAAAAAAAAAAAAACTGTAGGTCATGGTGCGAGTAGTACCATTTTCTTGTTCATACCTTGCGTTAAATATCTTGCCTTAAGTTACACAAACTCAAACCTCACAAGATACCTACCTATACACTATCCACACGCATCTATAAATAATTATATAACATGGTTCTTAGTGGCGGAGTCGAAATTTCTTTTAGGGGTCAGAATTAATTTGTATATTTTTATGATAATAAAAATGTAATTTTATTATTTTCATAGTTTATATTTTTATAATTTTTAGAAGGTTAAATCAAAATTTAATCATTTTTTAGAAGGTTAAACTGTAATTTTACTATTACTAATTTAAAATTTTATAAATTATATAGGGCCTAAATTAAAAATTTACTATTTAGGAGGCTATAATATTTATATAAAGGGGAAATTGTAAAAATCTTAAATCTTGGGGGTCTACTTATAATATATTTGCAAGGGAAAAATTGAAAAAAAAATTAAACTTTGGAGTACCATTGTCCCTTGGGCCTCTACTAGGCTCCCCGTTGATGGTTGTATATATAATTTATCAGGTAAAATTACCACAAAATCCTTATATTATACCCTAAATTGCATTTTAACCCTTTTATTAAAAAAATAGAGAAATTAACTCATGTAGATTAAATAAGTGAGCAAAACAGTCCCTTCGTTAAGATTGCATCATTAAAGGTTTGTTTTGATCTTTATATAAGAGGGCCAAAAAGGCCTTACTAATCAATTGATAAGCCTTAGTAAATTAGAAATTTCTTAATCTAATAAGGTAAATTTTCAAAAAAACCTTAGTAACAAATAAAAAAAGTCAATTATGCCCTTTATAAAATTAAAAAATTGTCTAAAAAATCATAAAACCTACAAAAAATTTTTTTTTAAAAAAATATAAAAAAGCTTAATTGGTTTTTTTAAAAGATTATAAAAGAGCTTAATTATAAACGAATTTTATAAAATCATAATCAATTAAGCCTTTTTAAATAATTTTATAAAATTATAAACAAATTTTTAAAGGGTTTAATTGAGCATTTTAATTTGTTACTAAAGTTTTTTTTACCCTTTAATCGTATTAGTTTCAAATTTTTTAATTTATTTCCAATAAAAGACTAGAGATCAAATTGAATAAATGTATAAAGATTGAGGATTATATTTGTTTATACCTTATATATAAATATCAAAACAAACATTTAATGATGCAATTTCGATTGAGGGGCTATTTTACTTACTCATATAACATATAGGGATTAAATTATTTATTTTTTAATAAAAAATTAAAACGTAATCATAAAATCTTATGATATCTAGTCTATCATTGATTGCTGTCCTGATTCATTGTTTCTGCGGCTGCCAACAAGAGGATGTACCCTAAACGACATTGTTATACTATCAGTATAAACTGATAGCCAATTTGGTACTGATATGCCACTTGGCAAAGAGAAATAATTTTTTAAATATATAAATGATTAAAAATATTTTTTAATTCACAAAATTTTTTTTACATGTGACAATCTCTCGATATTGACCAGCTAATTAGATTCACTTTGGCCTAAGTTTGGATTTAGTATTCTAAACCTTGAGTCAGCTTAATCCGACCCAATTTCAAAATCTAAAAATAAAATATATATTTTATAATTAAATTTAAATTATTATTTTTAAAGCAGTAAAATAAACCTTTTGAGCAGTTTGAGTTAGATTAAGCTCAAATCCAAACTTAAAATTCTTTAAAATCGAATTTTAAGACTAATCTAATCCATAAACACTTCTACTCTTACTCCTTTAGGGAAGATCCATTTTCAGAACGCATTTGACAATTGGGCCTCACTTTGAACAGAAAAGATACGTTTCTTTTCTTTTTCGGCCCAACACCCACCTTAGTTTGGACCTCTTCGAACGTTTCCCAGTTTCAAATAATTTTGGTTTGACTTTTACAATTTCTTTGATAAAAAAACAAGACATTTCAGAATTTCAACATTATTCAATCTAATCAAAACCCAATTTGTTCTCTAAATTGATTGCGTAGATTGGATGTTTGAAAAATCTTTTATAGATGGTGAGTGAAGCGGTGATGGCATTTGAGAGTTATAGCTAAAAAGATTTTATTAGCCATGAAAAGTGGAAATAATGCAACGCCGCCCTCTCTACCCTTACCTTTAAGTCGTCGTCGTAGAAATCAGAGTGTTGTTTTACGCATCTTAACCTCAATTCTTCCTTTCTCTAATTGCTTTTGTTTCGTAGGGTATGACTATCCCGCCATTAATGTGAATGCCACACTTTCTCTGAAATTAGATTCACATTAACTTTAACTAAACAACAAACAACAAATTTCTCCTTAACATTCTTAACATATCGCTTCCCCTAATCCAGATACATAAAATTGCATCATCAACAAATAACCAATTTGAAGTAATTAAATTTTTCGAACTAATTTTGACATCATATGAACAAATTGAGAGACCTTCCGCACATAATAAGAAAATGTAGGGTGAAATTGAATCCCTTTGACACAATTGTATCCATTTACCACTACCCTATAAGTGACCTGACTTCAAACAAAACATGATCCAATTAATTCATAATACGCATCATAGCTTCAAGGAAGTACCACTTAACTTTGTTGTAAGCCTTAGACATGTCTAGTTTCACAGCCATTTCAATAATTACAAATGTCTTCAAACTCAATGATTGATATTATCTGTACTAAGATATCTTGTAATAAAAGTGCCTTTTTTGCAATATCGTTGTCGAGATATTTTTTTTTAAGTCTATTCAGATCAGTTCTTGATATTTTTGGGGTCCTAAGAGGAACAATAAATTGGATCCCTTTTAAAAATATATAAAATACAATACAATAAAAGCTGAAAAATTTTTGAGTCGATATTTATGATGAAAATTGAAAGCTCTAAGCATTTAATTAATTTATTTTAGTCTGAATTTTTTTCCCTCACATTAAAAGCTAAAAATTATTATTTTTTGAATCTCTTCCTACCTTAGACCTTAGGCGCTACACTCTTAAACAACCTCCAAAGCCGGGCCTAAGTCTATTGGTGAAGAAATTTATTTATTTTAGTTGATTCCTTCAAAATTAGATGTTAAAATCTTCCACTACTGAATTTGAAGACAACTTTTCAATGTAAATAAACTTAAAAGAAACTTGAGTTCTTACGAAATAAACATGAGCATTAAGGGTATCGAAGTTTGTACAATGAATCAGACTTCCAGTCAGTGAGTAAGGAAGCAAGAAAGTGTAGAAAATAAGGGAGGAGGTCATATTTGAGTATTCACATTAAGGATGGGTTTAGATGAACAGTGGGATGCAATGTGTTTAATTTATTTTTTATCTTACGCTATAATATCGTTATAACATTTAATTCTACCATCACCGTTATTTTTACACTAACCGCATGGAGATCAAAATCCGCTCTAAGTATCAAGATTGATCAGAGATTGCTGATTGGTGACTTGTCTGGTCATGGTGTTGTGTGGGTCATTCAAGGCTACTTTGTTGGCTCTGCAATCTTAACTATCCAGAGTTCTTTTCAGACAAAGCTGCTGATTGTGGTGAAGAAGCTGAGTGCTTAGCTCTGGTGGGCTTCAAACTTTCTTTGGGTTGTAATATGATGTAAGAAGGTTAAAAGACATAACCATCCACGCAACCCAATGTCATGGTGATGAAACGCATGGAATTTGTATATGTTAGAATTTTAAGACATCTGGTTTTTATAATACAAGTTTGGAGGGCAGGTAAGTCTGTTTTACAATTAATCCAAAAGGCGAGTAATGCTCTAAAAGGGGTTTGATTGGAATCATCAATGTTTTCACACATTGAAATTTAATATTTTACACATTTAATTAATGTAAAACCGTTTCAGTAGGTACAAATGTCATGGTGGGTTTGATTCAAATTCACGTGTTTTCCTTTTTGAATTTGGGCTTTCTTAAAACCTAAAATATGTTAGGCAGGAAAATTTCACATGGAAAAGACAATTACATATTGCAAGAAACTAGGACGAAAATGAAATCCAATTTTTTAGGTTCACTCCATTCCAAATTTTTATTTAATTCATTCCCGTTTAATTCTGGTTTTAGCCCTTCTATTGTGTTAAATTTTGAGGTTTAATTTCTTTATTTTACTTTCACATAATCTGATTTTATATGATTATAAAAAAAAAAAGTTATTTAGGGACCAAACTATTTTTACCATAAGAAAGTTATCAATAAAAAATATTCTTGTTATTAATTTAATAGCAATAATTAACAATGTTATTAATTATGTTATAACACTAAAGTTATACAAGGTGTTTGATAGTACAACGGGGTAGTTCACATTGTGAGGGGTGTGGAGAGACGTTAAAATGAGGGTAGTTCACGCTGTAATTGGTTTGGAGAGTTATTAAAATGGTGGTTTGAGAAGGTTTAGTTTTTAGCAAAGTGAACTCTTTTTTTATCTTGGTGCTAAGAGAGGTTGACTAGGTATGGATCCTAGCTATTGAGGGGAGTTCCTTATCTTATAGGTGCAATGATAAAATGGCAGCTGTCAGTTAATGATATTGTTGAAGTTGACTTGAAGGGACTAGATAAAGCATTCATCAAGTTGAGATGTGATGGATAAACGGGTAACATCAAGAACTCTTTCTCATATATCTCTTCAAGATCGTGTGGATCCATTTGATGTGATGAGATGTTTAGGCAATGCATAGTGCTCTTGTGGCAAGGCTACAAGGTTGAGTTTATTATGTTCCTGTACTTGTTAAATGATCATGTACGAGGGAGTCCAAGGTGAGGGTATAACATATTTAACCTTCTAATAACATTACAAAAGTAAAAAAAATCGATGAATTTATAAGTTAAATAATGATAAAATTACATTTTGAGCCTCAAAATGATAAAAGTTACTATTTAATCTTTCTAAAAACCGTAAACCTATAAACTAATACAATATTAAAATTACATTTGGGCTCTTATAAAAATCATAACTCAATTTTGTCTCTTCCAAAAATAATTATTTTATTTCACCCTTGAGTACAGAGATAAATTAAAATTATATAAACTTAAAGTTGAGAGATAAAATCATAAATCTTGTCATAATATAGAGACTAAAACTGGAATTAAACCGTTTCATACGAATAAAAGCAAGACTCATAGGAGTTGCCGGCCAACCTAACTAAAACAAGTGCATCTATAATAAGAAAATGGAGGAGGAAATATTTAGCAGCATTTACTGGCCCTATGGGATCACACAGTCAGCGCCATACCAATACGACAATTTATAGTCGGCAATGGTGTTGACAGCACGCACTACAGAAAGTGGGAAAGTGCGAGGAAGTTGCCATGGATGGCTTACATTATCATTAAGTGTCGTCATTCTTCACTCAAGAAATTACCACGAAACTTCCATCTGAGCTAAGTTTCAACTACTTGTGCATTAAACAAAGGGTGGTTGTGTCTCCTATGAGTCAAACTATCGTTATTTCCTTCCCACCACGTTAAAGGCAATGCAATATTGTCGACGAAATGACCAGCCTCTTTTTGGACGTGTAAGGCGCCCTGATTTCATCCTACAACTGTAGTGTTCCATTCAATTTTGGTTTAGTTCTAAAAAATTCGATTCATTTAGCTTCTATTTGATTTATTACCTTTCATTTGGTTTTCGATTTAATTTTTTTAAACCCTAAAATACTTTGTAGAAACAATAATTTTTAGACTAATGGGACAAGAAATTCCTCCTCTTTAATTACTTGCTTAGTTGGAAAATAGGATTCGATTTAAGTCAAGCCAAAATTATGGGTTTTTTTTTTTTTGAATTATAAGAAGATAGTAAAACCCTAACAGCAACGTGACTAGTACGATTCGAACTCAAGTCATACCTGAAGTGGTGAATACCTTAACTATTAAACCAATACACGTGATTCAAAATTTATTAATTGAATCTTTCTATACTTGGCTCTTGTTAGACCTACTAACTTTTTCTAAGGACATTTTTGAAAATATTAATTGCATCAAATATGTTTAAATTATCATTCAAATTTTAAATTGGTTCATAAATTTTAAATATTTTAATCGAGTTTTCAAATTATTAATATTGCAAATAGCTTGGATATGATGTTATAAGGTTATTTATTGATTTTTTTTTAAGATATGAAATTTTATTCTACCTATTTTAAATATCATCTGTATTGAATTTGAATTGACATTTAATGTCCTCGCTAATAGCTAGGCTAATCTAAGTGCTTGATTGATACGATAATATTTCAATTATTCAATTAAAATATTTTTTAATTCAACGACTAATTTAAAATTTGTAACATGGTCCGAGGTTATGTGGTGGAAATTAGCGAAGAAAAGCAATGAAACACAAAATGACTCAATGGTTCTTCACCAGTTCTTTTCTGTTAAACACGAATCGTGGCATCATGATCGTGGAACTTGCTGGTGTGGTGGATCACATGTCTAATAGTATAAACCATTGCAATTTTTATTTTATTTTCTAAAATTTTAATTATTTTCTTTTAAATTTTTTGAAAATTCCATGTAAGCGTCTCAAAAGTTTTTAAAATTTTTCATTAAATCCCTAAAATTTTGGGTAAACTATAAAAATAGTCACTTTTGTTTGTCTCATGTTACATTTTAGTCACTTATGTTTGAAATATTACGTTTTAGTCACTTATGTTATTATTTTGTTACGAAGTGAACACTCTACTATTAAGCTCCGTTATCTCCCTAACAGTAATCCTACGTGACAGTCCAACTAGATTTTAAGTTCCAATTACTTGAATTTTCACATGGGATGAGAATAGACCTTTAATTAATTAAAAATTTTAAATCCTAAACCTATTTCTACACACCTCTCTTCTTCATCTTCATCTTCTTCTCTTTTGATTCCAATGTCTTTAGTTACAAATCTGTCTCAAAGCTTGAATATTTGAAACCTATTAACCCAAAAAAACTTATGTTTTCAAGCTGCAATTTAGTTACCATGTTTTTGGGTGAGATTTCAAGATTCAAAAATTGAATCCATGAGTCGAATCTTAATGAAGCAAAGTAGTCAAAATAATTATTAAATGAATTTAAAAGGGTTAAGTAGCTATATTGGAGAGGACTTGAAATTTATTAGCTTGAAAACATAAGTTTCTTTAGGTTAATGGGTTTCAAAGATTCAAGCTGTGAGACAGATTTATAACTAAAGACGTTGGAATCAAAAGGGAAGAAGATGAAGATGAAGAAGAGAGGTATGTGGAAATAGGTTTAGGGTTTTTTTAGCTAAGATTTAGGTTTAAAAATTTTAGTTAATTAAATTAAATTAATTAAAAATCTATTCTCATCCCATTTGAAAATCTAAGTTGGCATTTAAAATCTATTTGGACTGCCACATAAGATTACCGTTAGAGAGATAACGGAACTTAACGGTAGAGTGATCACTTCGTAACAAAATAATAACATAAATGTTTAAAACGTAACATTTCAAACATAAGTAACTAAAATGTAACCTGAGATAAACAAAAATGACTATTTTTATAATTTACCCTTTAAAATTTTACAATTTTAATTTAACTTTTTAAAACTTGATAATTGTTTTATTGGTGGTGAAGAAGACATGGGCGGTTGGATATGGGCTAAAATAATTTTTTATGAGTCCTCATCTATTAAATTATCTATTTGAAAATTTTGATACACGATATCAACGAAAATAGAAAAGTAGAGAAAATATCAAAATACAAAAAAGAAAATGATCAAAAATAAGACTTGGATAATTCTCCCAAAAAAATCTTTGAAATTATATTTTAGATATTTTTCAGATCAAATAATAGGAACGAATTATTATATATTTATAATTGTACAACAAAAAGAAAATGAAATTGGGACTCGTGAGTTAAGTTGTGTTGCATGACATAAATTGTGATTTTTTGCAGTCCAAATTCATTTCATATGTGCAAAAAAACTTTTGGTTTTGGCTAAACGATAGCTTTGAAAATGATTTTGTCCGGTATTATTAAAGAAAAAAACCCAAGGGTAAAGGCAAACCGGCCATGCATCAGTTATTTACTGGGTCCAGACACTAAGATATAAAAAGCATCAAAATCAAGGCATTGATGGATGATATGAAGGTTTTCAATAATGGCGGCGACACAATCGACAAGTTAAAACTGAAAAAGCAACTTCAATCTATGATAAACCTAGGACCAATCAAGATATCACATGTACAGAGGTGTTTAATAGCTATTCTGATCTTGATTAAATTCATAGACAAAAGAGGGGTTAAACCTTATCTAACACAAATTTTTCGTCCTCTTATTTAAAGAATATCGAGCTCCTTAATATTCAACCCAACACAAGTTAATACATATGTATATAACTATACTAGGGTAAGAAATATGTTAAGGCGGCCGATTTGATTATTATTTTTTATAATTATTTGAAATATTCTTTTTATGATTGATCCGTTAATTTTTATGATTTTACTTGATCTAATCGAATCAATTTATCATTAACTGATTCCAACGTCTTAATTGATAAAACAAGTTACATTCTATATATATTATTTAATAATTGATAATCAAGGCATAAAACTATCCTAATAGAGACTGTAATTTAATTTGATAAATTTTAGTCTCTACACTTTTTAAATTGGTCAATTTTAGTTAATGTACTTTTCAAATTTTAAAATTTTAGTCTTGGTCCAAAAAGTAGTTGTTAAATTCTTTTGGTTAAATTCAATTACTAGTTTTGTATCATACGTAAAGTTGTAGATTTAGTCCATTTAATCATTCTAAGTCCTTATACTTTTCAAACTTAGAAATTTTAGTCTTGACGCAAAATTTAACCTAATGAATTTAATAATTATCATTTGGAAGTGGCTGAAATTTTAAAATTTAAAAAGTAGAGGACTAAAAACATGTCAAATAAAAATATTGATATAGTATTACTAATTCCATATTAGAGCATATATATTTGAAATTTTTTTCAAAGCAAAATAAAAACAAAAAGATACTCGAGTATGATAAATTTGAATAATTAATTAGGTCCCAAAATTATTATTTTAGAAAATTTTTAAAATTTTCAATATATATATATATTATAGAATTTTTATAATTTTTTAAAAATATAAATTCGAAATTTTTATAAATATTTTGAAATTTAAAAATTATTTTGATTCTTTTTTGTAATTTTTATTGAGAGAGAGATCAATTTGCTTATTTTCAAAATTAACAGGGACCAAAAAGGGTATTTACACCAGTTATTATTTGAATTATTCGAATTGTGAAATTCAACTCGACTCAAACTCGATTTGATTAACTTGAAATTCGATTGTTTTTTTATTTTTTCAAATCGAATCGAGTTTTGATCACCCAACTCTAATTCAATTTAGGCACTAATGTTTGAACTCGTTCCTATTTTAGTCCGCCGTCGTTAAATTGATAGTAGAAATCATTTTCTAATTGATATAATAACACATTTAATCTTCAATACTCACTCTATCAATGTGATCCTAATTCTAAATAATTAAAAACTAGGAAGATCGAATTGATAGAATATGTTAGTATTAAAGATCAAATGTATTGAATTATGTAGAATTAAGATCAAGTTAATAAAACATGTTAATATTAAAGATTAAATATATAATTATATCAGTTAAAAAAGACTTTATGTTATCAATTATTCGGCGAGTGAGCAAAACATGAATGAGTGCAAACATTAATACCTAACTGAAAATTCATGAAGAATGCGAAGGAATATTTTATTTATTTTCACACGGAAGAGAAAATTCCAAAAATTGATATAAAAGTGGGAGAAAGCCGCGTTTCCTATTAAGTGGGATCAGCTTATTTATTGTATGACATATGAAAGTGGCGCCCACTTTCTTTCTTTCTTTCTCTGATTAATTTAGGGTTGGCCACATGTTCATCCAACCAAATACAACTAGCAATCAGCGTAAGCATTTCCGCGTGTTTTACCCCGTTACACAAATTAAAGAAAGAAGGTACAAATTGTACGGCAGATTTCACACAGATTATGTTGTCCCCAACACTTGCTTTTTATTTTTTGATACCAAAATGTGGGAAACCATTGTCTTCAATCCTGTTAGAATATAAAATATTATATTATTTTTAATCTCACTGTTACGGTAATTAATCGTCGTTGGTTTTTAACTCACCGAAGGAAGTCTTAGTTGTCAAATAGATGGCATAGATAATGATGACTTAAGGCCGAACCTGGTCAGTAACATGCTGCAAGGAGCAAGGGCGTTTTGTTGACCAAACCATACAACGCCACTTATAAATTAGGCATTGTCTTTCTGTAGCTGAAAGAAATTCATTCTCTTATCAAAGCACAAAACAGGCTTCCAGTTCAAGCATTCCTTCCAACTGGTTAAAGAAACCCAGCAACAACCATGTCTAGCAGTGACGGCAATCAAATGTACGATTGCGGCACATTACTTTTCAAAGTCACCACCTCTGGCTTCACCACCGCTCAAAAGCGTTGGCGGATTGCCTATGCATCGATATATTCTGTGCGGGTAATGCTTTCTCTTGCCAAGGAGATAGTATCGAAGAGAGGTATTAAACAACCCTCGATCATCCCGGATTTGCATCCTTACGTTGCGCTAGATGTTGAACCCTCGAGCTCTCAGCATTGGGGTGAAAATTTTTCATCTTCCTCCTTTGCTCCGAAAATTGATCGGAAGAGACTTGTGGAGACCGTGAAAGAAAAGGACTTGGTTTCTCTTCACCAGCTTGGAGGAGTCGAAGGCATTGCCGCTGCTCTTGGAACAAATCCTGAAAAGGGAATCCGAGATGATGATCGAGAGGTTGTGAAAAGACAGGAGATGTTTGGTACCAATACTTACCATAAGCCACCTCCCAAAGGGTTACTGTATTTTGTCCTAGATGCTTTCAAGGACACCACAATTCTTATCCTCCTGGTATGTGCTGCTCTTTCTCTTGGTTTTGGTATCAAAGAGCATGGTGCAGCAGAGGGTTGGTATGAAGGCGGAAGTATTTTCGTTGCCGTCTTTCTTGTGATTGTTGTCTCTGCACTCAGTAACTTCAGACAGGAGACTCAATTTGACAAGCTATCAAAAATAAGTAACAATATCAAAGTCGAAGTTGTTAGAGGTGGCCGCCGTCGACAAGTCTCTATATTTGATCTTGTTGTTGGAGATGTTGTCTTCCTGAAGATTGGAGATCAAATTCCAGCAGATGGGCTGTTCTTGGACGGATATTCACTGCAAGTGGATGAATCGAGCATGACAGGGGAAAGTGACCATATGGAAGTAGATGCCACTAGGAACCCGTTCCTTTTTTCTGGTTCGAAAGTGGCAGATGGTTATGGTCAAATGCTTGTAGCATCCGTGGGAATGGATACTACATGGGGAGAAATGATGAGCTCGATAACCAGTGATAAAAACGAAAGAACTCCACTACAAGAACGACTTGACAGACTTACCTCTTCTATCGGAAAGGTAGGTCTTGCGGTTGCCTTTCTAGTCCTCGTAGTCTTATTAATTCGTTATTTCACGGGGAATACAAAAGATGACAATGGGAACAAGGAGTATATTGGTAGCAAAACCAGCGTAGATGATATCTTAAATGCTGTTGTTCGTATAGTTTCGGCTGCAGTAACTATTGTGGTCGTTGCAATTCCGGAAGGTCTACCATTGGCTGTCACTCTTACACTTGCTTACTCGATGAAAAGAATGATGGCTGATCAGGCAATGGTTAGAAAACTTTCAGCTTGTGAAACGATGGGCTCAGCTACCATTATTTGTACTGACAAAACTGGAACCTTGACACTAAACCAGATGAAGGTAACCCAGTTTTGGCTCGGCCAAGAGTCCATCAAGGAAGATTCCAACATCATTGACCACACTGTTCTTGAATTATTCTACCAAGGTGTTGGTTTGAACACAACTGGTAGTGTTGGCAAACCCGCCTCAGGATCCCTACCTGAGTTTTCTGGCAGTCCAACAGAAAAGGCGATTCTTTCTTGGGCTGTCTTAGGTTTGGATCTGGATATGGAAAAATTGAAGAAAAAATACAGCATTCTCCATGTTGAAACCTTCAACTCGGAGAAAAAGCGAAGTGGGGTTTCAGTAAGGAGAAAAACAGATGAAACTCTTCATGTACACTGGAAAGGAGCTGCAGAAATAATTGTAGCCATGTGCTCAGACTATTATGAGAGCAATGGGGGCATAAGGTCCATGGATGAAAACCGAAGGAGCAGAATCGAAACAATAATCCAAAGTATGGCCGCTAGTAGCTTACGATGCATTGCTTTTGCTCATAAGCAAGTCTCACAAGAAGAGATGGAATGTGTTGATGATAGCGGAAAGACACATCAAAGAATAAAAGAAGATGGTCTAACCTTGCTAGGGATAGTTGGTTTGAAGGATCCATGTCGCCCAGGTGTCAAAAAAGCCGTGGAAGCTTGTAAATCTGCAGGGGTGGACATCAAAATGATTACTGGAGATAATATTTTCACAGCAAAAGCTATAGCTACAGAATGTGGAATTCTAGGAGCAGATTACAACGAAGAAAGTGGACAAGCTATAGAAGGTATTGAATTTCGAAATTACACACCTGAAGAGAGAATGGAGAAGGTCGGGAAGATCAAGGTGATGGCAAGGTCCTCTCCATTTGACAAGCTTCTGATGGTACAGTGCTTGAAACAGAAAGGTGATGTAGTTGCGGTCACAGGTGATGGCACCAATGATGCTCTTGCGCTAAAAGAAGCCGATATTGGACTTTCGATGGGCATTCAAGGCACTGAGGTGGCAAAGGAGAGCTCAGACATTGTCATATTGGATGATAATTTCAGCTCAGTTGCCACAGTTTTAAGATGGGGAAGATGTGTATATAACAACATACAGAAATTCATTCAATTTCAGCTTACTGTTAATGTAGCTGCTCTTGTAATTAACTTCATTGCAGCAGTTTCTGCTGGTGAGGTTCCCTTGACAGCCGTTCAATTGCTGTGGGTAAACCTCATCATGGACACCTTAGGTGCTCTAGCCCTTGCAACAGATAAGCCCACCAAGGAACTAATGAAGAAGCCGCCCGTTGGTCGAACTGAGCCCCTCATTACTAATGTCATGTGGAGGAATCTTTTAGCCCAAGCAGTATACCAGATAGCTATTCTCTTGATCTTGCAATTTAGAGGTGAATCTTTGTTCAATGTGCCTAAGAGGGTAAAGGACACACTGATTTTCAATACTTTCGTTCTCTGCCAAGTTTTCAACGAATTCAATGCAAGGAAGTTAGAGAAGCAAAACGTCTTCCAAGGCATTCTTCAGAACAGATTGTTTCTGGTAATCGTGGGGATAACCATCATTCTTCAGGTGGTTATGGTGGAATTTCTAAAGAAGTTTGCAGATACAGAGAGATTGAAACTATGGCAGTGGGGGGTTTGTATCTTATTTGCAGCTTTCTCATGGCCAATTGCATGGGTTGTGAAGCTCATACCTGTTTCAGACAAACCCTTCTTCAGTTATCTCAAGATATCAAAATCATCTTCACAATTAAATAAGCCATCTACCACAAGAAACCTTCAATCTGCAGGCATGGAACTAGAAGTGCAATAAGATCATGTTCTGAAAGAACAAGGATGTAAGTTCAAAATCACTTTACTGACACAAAGGACAACATAAGGAGATCATGATTCTAGATTTCTTATGCTTTAAGAGCTACTAACTTATATATATATGTATGTATATGTAATATGACTTTTCTGATAAATGCCTTGGAACCTTTGGTCCCAGGTTCAATCTAACCTGATGGAGCTTTGCTCTTATCTTTACCTAGGAGTTTTCTAGTTCCATGCCAATTGTTAGTTGACTCTTTAGTAGGCTTATTCCTTTCTAAATCTGAAACAGGATCATATGTGCAACCTATTGTACTTATTTTCGTAAAAATAAAATACCCTTTATGTATCTACCTAGAGTCTCTTCCATTATTCTACTATCAAGCATTTGAAATCTGTAATGAAGTCAGCAGTTCTCCACAGAAAAGCTACCTAAAATGATCCTCCGATCAAAATAGTTTTGCATTTGTTGCTTTAATACACATAATCGAGCAGTGTGTTTCAACAGATGCTTCTCTAACTGGAAGAAAATTTGTTGGGTTAAGAGCAGCAGAATGGTTGTTTATGGAGTGGTGGGCTTGGTGTGAGAGAGAGACAGAGAGAAAAAAATGATTGAATTTGATTATACAAATGAACATTCTGACAATGAAGCAAAGGAAATGAAAAAGAGAGAAATTATCGTTCTGTAGAGGTAAATGAAGAGGTGTGTTGAGAGCTTTAAAATCTAAACAGTGACAAAACGGAAAGGAAAGCAATAATAGCCGAGACCCAAAGAGCAAGAGAGAGTATTTCAGTGGAGTAGCGATATACACACTAAATATATATATTAAGGGGCAATTGGGGAAGCTTCCTCAGCTGGCACCCGCTTCTTTTAAGACATGAAACTGGAAACTTGTTATAACAAGTTCTTTTCGTATCTTTTTTCACGTACCTATAACATCCTCGTATAACACTAACCTCTAATGAATTGCTCACTTTGATTCATTGGACTTTGCGATTTTGTTCATAAAAACCTTTTGGAAGTTAAAGTTGAAGAAGGCGAGAATCTGTGCATGGTCATCCATTTCGAGTACAAGTTGTGGTATGGTGGAGAGGATTTTCATCGCAAGGCAATTTTTTTTTCCGTTGGAGCCTTTGGGTCCATTTCCTCCCTCTGCATTAACATGATCACTTTCATAATCCATCATCACTTTCTATTTAGCACAAGCAGCCACCTGCCTGTGTTAAATGCTGACCAGAGATTATCATCAAGCAGATTCACTGCATTTTCATAGGGCAAATTATGTGAAGCTATTGATTTACTCTAGTGGAAATAGAACACTTAAAATATCTACATTCGATATGAATTCATTCTTTCCAGTCGTGTTAAAATCATAATGTACAACAACAATGAAACAGCCATGGCATGAGCGAAAACAGGAATCAATATCATTACATATTCATCCCCATTTTAGGCACTTCTTCTAGCATGGCACATGCAATTTCCATCCAAAACAGGGGTTTATTAGTAATTTCTTGCAATTGAATCATTATTGGCAATCTTGATAGCAGCTTCGGCATATCAGCCTTGGAACTGGGGCGCTGCCACCAGGGTAATGATCATAATTCATTTCTCTCTTAGCAGATTTGAACCAGAATGAATGACATAAAGAAGAATGGCTGGATCAACTGAGAGTGATTCCAATACCTTCAGCAAGAAGAATGATGAAAAGTCCAATTCAAATACTTGGATGTAACATTCACCAGAAATCCCCACAAGAACAAACCCCATCCTCAAAATGGTGAAATCTATTGGCATCCCTCACAACAAGTTCCCGTCCAAAGAGTTTAGAGACTAACTTACAGAAAGTATGGCAATCACCACAGACACGTAGATTCTTTGTAACCCGAATGGGGGTTTGCTCAGCAGTCTTGAGCAGACCATATGCAATGGCTAATCTTTCACTGTGCCCATATAGCATCTTAACTTTCTCATTTTCCTCCACATTGTGCAAAACAAACTTTGTTTGAGCCACATAACCTCCTTCCTTCTCCAGTTTTTCTGTGATTTGATCCAATTTCTTGGTTATATGATGACACTCTGGATGAGACTTGTCTCTTGCCATGAAAGTATGAATCCTGTTCCCTACCTCAATCCAAGTACATCCAGGACTTTTCTTCAGGCCTTGCTCCTTCATTCTACTTCTAATTTTTTCAGCATCTTTACATCTTCCTTTAGCTGCAAAGACATTAGAAACAAGCACATAATGTCCGGGATTTGTGGACCCTAACTCCAAAAGTTTCTGCACTGCAATTTCTCCTAGTTCTTGATTTGAGTGTACTTGGCAAGCCCGAAGGAGTGCGCACCAAATTTCAGCAGTAGGTGCCATCTGCATGCTTTTCACAAATTCATATGCCTCTTCTAAGCAATTTGCCCGACCAAGGAGATCAACCAGACAAGCATAGTGCTCTGGCCATGGTTCCAATTGATATTCATATTTCATGATCTCAAAAAATTGTCTACCTTCAGCAGTCAGTCCTGAATGGCTGCAAGCATATAGAACTGACAAAAACGCTACATGATCTGGAGTGAGATTCTCTTTCATCTTATTGAATAAATCAATGGCAACTTTTCCATGGCCATGCATTCCATATGCATTTATCATACTTGTCCATAGGACTAAATCTTTACTTTGAATAGACTTAAATATCGTGTGTGCACTCTCAACCATTCCACATCGAGAATACATATCCACAAGAGAACTGGCAATTGATCCTTCGGAGAAGAAGTTTTGCCTAATAATAAAGCCATGGATTTCTTTCCCATACTTCAAGGCAGACAAACTGGAAGCAGCAGAGAGTGCACTTTTTAATGCAATAGAATCAGGGTGAATATTAGTTTTGTTTAGGATATGGAACAGTTCAAGAGCTTCATTAGCAAGCCCATTGTGGACATATGCAGAAATCATGCTTGTCCAAGACACAACATCTTTAAACTGGATTGACTCAAATGTTTGCACAGCATAATCTATGTTTCCACATTCTCCATATACATCAACAATCATGTTTTGCAGCACAACATCAGACAGACCTCTTCTCATAATATAACCATGAATTTCTTTCACTTGGGACACACACGCCAGTTCACTACAAGCCAGCAGCATACTACCTATCATCATGGGATCAACATCAATGCCTATTAATTGCACTTCTCGGAACAATTCAAAAGCCTTTAAAGCATAACTGTTTTGTGCATAGCCAGCAATGACAGTAGTCCAAGAAATTAAATCTTTTTCGGGCATCCTATTAAAAGCATAGCCCATGTAGTTCACAGAAGAACACTTTGCATACATATCTATAAGAGTATTCCCAACCTGCAAATCTAAATCAAATCCATTTTTTATTGCATGAGCATGCAATTCCATACCATTCAATAAGAAACCCATCGCCCACAAGCTACCAGGATGCTTATTACTGTAACCTGGTCAGGTTTTTCACCAGCATTCTGAAAATCATGGAAGAAATGCAAAGCTTCACTGTACATACCATTTTGGATAAACCCAGTAAGCACAGAATTCCAGGCTACTTTATCCTTTTCTTCCAATTTGTTAAAAGTTCTTACAGCCTCACTCATCTTACAACACCTGACATACATAGCAACCAAAGCACCAGCAACATAAGCATCAAGAAGCTGAGCTGATTTCAACACAGCAGCATGTATCTCCTTACCTAATTTCCTAAAGGAATAATCTTCACAAGCCTGAAGACAAGCAACAACAGTGTAAGTATTAGAGTCAAGACCAGCCTTTTGCATTTCCCTGAAAAGTTCCAATGCTTCCATAGATCTTCCATTTGAAGAATATGCTGAAATTATAGAATTCCATGAAACTACGTCGTCTTTTTGATCCATTCTCCCGAATAATCTCCTTGCCCCAAAAAGATCATCACATTTGGCATACACAGCAACTAAAGAATTGACAACACAAACAGTAGAATCATACCCAAACTTGACAGCCAGGCCATGAATTTCAGCCCCTAAATAGAGATTTTTGAGCAAACCACTAGCTTTAAGCAGAGAAGGAAAACTATAAGCATCAAGAGAAACTCCCAAAACCCGCATTTCTTTATAGGTTTTAAGAACTTCAAAAGGTTTCCCATTTGAAACATAAGCTCCAATCATAGCATTCCAAGTAAAAATACTTCGTTGACCCATTTGATCAAAAACTTTCTCGGCATTCCAAACTGACCCGCATTTTCCATACATAAACACAAGCTTAGTAGCTAAAAACACGGATTCAGAGAGGGAACAAGACTTTATCATGTGGGCGTGAATTTGCAGCCCTTGAGAAAGAGCTTTCTTTTGAGCACAAAGTTCAAGAACCGGAGCATAAGTCTCGTCCGGGTGATCACTGAATGAAACTGGAAGCGATTGAAATGATTCCTTGAGGTTTCCTTGAAGGCAAATATCCTTTAAAGTATGGGTTTGGACAGGTTTACGAGAAAAAGTTGGGATTTTGAGAGTAGGGTTTATCTGTGTTTGGATAAACATAGGGGGGTGAGCGAAAATTGAAGAGCAATTATTAGTGCGCAGATGAGCCAAAGGAGCGGGCATTAGAGGGCAAGTGCAGGAGACGACGACTCTCAGTGTAGGATAAGACCGCATCGCATGATCAATGGTATTGTTTGAGAATTAAAAATAATAAAATAAATAGTGTACAGGCCGTCTTAGCTCAGCCGGTAGAGCGCGTGGCTTTTAACCACGTGGTCGTGGGTTCGATTCCCACAGACGGCGTTGGGTGATAATTTTTTGTCTTCTAGTATCTGGGCAGGTACAGAAAAGAAAAAGGAAAAAAGAACATTCATTTGAGGTATCTTTTTTATGTTTAAAAAAATTCTTTCGAGGTAACTTATTGAATAAAACAATATTATTTATAGGTACGAGTAAAATTCGATTCAATTAAAAAAAATTTAGAATTTTAAATTTTGAGTTAATCGAATCAAGTTATTCTCTCAAAATCTCTCTTGATTCCCCAAAATACAAAATTCCCCGAAATTCCCTTAAATTTTCTCTTGATTCCCCAAAACACAAATTTTTCAAAACCTACTCAAACTCTCTCTTGATTTTGTTTTTATTACCTAAACTATCTAGGGTTGCTAATAGACCTATTTATAGGCTGAATTTTGTATACAAATATCACTAAAATATCTCTAGAATAATCAGAGTTTGATTGCGAAAATATAACTGAGTTTAACTAGGAGAAGAAACCTGGTTGAGTGGGGAACACGTCGCCATGTTGTGACATTGCTATCGGCTCATCGGGACGTCCATTTTCGCGTCGTCGAGACATTGTAGTCACATCGTCAAGACGATAGCTTTTCCTTGTCATGACGTCAACTCTGTTTCGTCTAAAATGTGAGCAACACTCCACCAATTGATAGAATGTGTAACATTGGCAGATTAAATTTGTTACTAGGCCAATAAAAAAACTCACATTATCTTTCTATCACCCATCTAACGACAATTAGTGGTAGAGTAACTAAAATATTTAATTTTGAAAAATTGAATGATTAAATCGAAAAAAATTAATAGTTAAGTGACTAAAATAGAACTAAAGGCATAGTTAGGTGACTATTCTTGTAGTTTACCCAAAGTATTATTACAAACTTATTGGGAAAAAGTATCATGAAGATCCTTATACTAGGAGTCAGATTATATTTTGCCCCTATACTAAAAAATGAGTAAATTAGCCCATGTGTGTTAAAAAAAATGCAAATTGATCATTATGTTAAAGATTCTATCTATTTGTGTTGTTAAGTGATGATTTGAATTTTTCAAAAGTGTTTTATGCAAGTGATGTGAGATTAAAGGATAAGTAAAATTAGGTGAAATTATCATGGAAGCTTTTGTGCTGGGAGTTGGATTACATTTTACCTCTTCTACTCAAAAAATGAACAAATTAGTACTTGTACATCGATCAAAGAGCAAGTCAGTCCTTTTATTAAAAGTATTATCCATTTCTATTGTTAAGTTATGACGTGACTGATGGAGCAACAAGACAACAACACATGGTGTATCACGTGTACCTCTTGTTGAAGTGTCATTTTGTCACATCAGTAAATATTTAAAAGAATAAGAAAATCTTAAAAGTATACCATTTTAAAAATAATTATATAAATTTATTTGAAAACTAAAGGAAATTATTAAGAGTCTAGTAATTTTATACAATTTTCAATAATTTTTATAATTAGTTAATAACTTTGTTTTAACCTGGACAATCTTCTGAATGTTACTTTTAATAATTCTTAGTTATTTTTAAATATTTTTATATTTTTATAATTATTTTCTATCATGGCTAATGATGCAAAGGTTTCATCAAAATCCACACATTCCACCTGTGTGTAGCCTGTGCTACCAATCGAGCATTATTTGGAGTGATATTTCCATGTTTATCACTCTTATTCTTAATATCCTATTGGTTCCTACCACATTGCATCATCCAGGTCGAGGAACCAATGTCCAAACATCGTTTCAAACAAATTGTTGCAACTCATCTTGCATAGCATTCAACCTGCCAGTGTTCATCTTGCAATGCCTGCTCAACTTTCTTAGGTTCAACAACTGACACATAACAGCTTGTTTTGATCATGTCTTGAAAGTTAGTTTGCTTGCCCCCTATTCTTCTCCCTTCATTCATTCTTCCAATCACATTCTTTGGTGGATGGTTTCTTCCAATTCATGCTAAAGGCATCAGTTCTGAATCATCATTAAACTGTTCAAACTTTGTTTCATCATCTATATGGTATTCTGTCTTGACACCTATCTAAACCTCTAAAAGGACAGTTGTCTAAACATCTATTTGGACAGGAAAGCGGAAGACGATACTAAAAAGAAATTTGCAGAAGATAGTAGGTGAGAACTCTAGAAAGAAATATTACATGGAAGACTTGAATACTAGATTTTGAATGCCCTGGTTAGGCAATCCATTTCCCTTTTTATAGGGTAATTTCTTAACAATATCTCATAAATTTTGAAGTCCGCTTTTCAGATAAGCTTCGAGTCTCATCTTTGTTGCTAAATATCTTCCTTGAAATTAATTCTTTTTTGCCTAATTTCTTCCTTAAAATTAATGCCTTTATGGATGCTTTCCATCTGGCATTATTCTTTGTCTTTTATGAATGCGGTGGTTTCCACATGTCCATCTAATTTCCCTGAATATTATCAAGATTCATTTTTTCAATTTCATCCAGATTTAATGAATCATTGGACATCGAGGTGAATTCCAATTTTTCCATTTGTTCTTGATATCTTCAATAATATTTGATGGAAAATCATCAATTTCCATATTAGCTATCTTTTTTAATAGCTGAATAACTTGCTCATCTGACTCGTCTTGCGTATTGCCAAAGCCATAATCATATGTAAAAATTCTTTTTTCATCGGTCCAAAAACGATATGTTGTTTTCGTCAAAAGGTTATTAGCTTTGACCATCAAATCAATTCCAGCTTGGATTTGATAATAAGTAGGATTATTATAGCACTTGTCAATGTATTTTTTCAAGCACTCATTGTCTTCTTCATTTGCTGTTGAGAGTAAGGGTCCTCCAAGCACAACTTTAAAATCTCATATATGATATGGTTGATAAAATTTTTCTTTTTCAGCTATACCAATTAGGTTACTAATATCAATATGATAATATTTTAAGTAGTCATCTTTATGTGCTCTACGTATTATCATAGATTTAATAAATGCTGAAAAATCTTTTATTAAATGAAAAGAAAAATTTTAAACTGTGAGTTCTTTAACAAAATCCCATTCAATACTGCTTATATCAAATGGTTCATGATCAAGTCTAAATTTTATAGCAGAAAATTTTTCTTCCAAAATGCTTGTAAAAGCAAAAGATTGATAAAAATATTCAGAAAAGGATTTCGGAAATACATCTTGCTGTTTGCAGATGCATTTATTAATTTTTGAAAATATTTCTATTGGTAAAATAAATTGAGCTTTATTATAAAGATATAATCTAAATAATTTATTGAGAATTGAGTTATTAGTTCCCATATTTTTAAAATATTGAATTGTATCAAGAAGATTGTTTATCTCCTTAAGGTCTAAATATCCTATTTCAAAATCATCCCATTCACGATATAAAGTAGATTTTAATAATAAATCATGACATTCTTGATCTTTAGTTGTTTTTTCAACTAAAAATTACGAAAGTTTAGTAAGAGCTCTCCTAAAATTCACTCTTTGTTCAGTAATATGGGTTTTCCATATTTCATTAATAATATTGTATACTTCTGGTGGTAAACCTGGATTATAAAAATCTTTTATCTCACTCATTTGTTGTGTTTTCAACAAATTTTCTTTTACACAAATTTTTTTTGCTTTTTGAATCACTTCTGCATAACTGGCTTGGTATGCAGAATTTGGATCTTGTGACTAAGGTAAATAATTTACCTGTGGCGTAAAAGTCTAAGTTGGGACTGGTTGTCCTGCCAATGGGTATGGAACATAATATCCTTGATTAGGATAAAATGATGCTTGAGAAGGTATTCTTATAAAACTAGGACAAAGATTTATTAGATTAAAATCATTTCGCTTTTACGAACAGTTGTCCATTCACCAATTTTTTCTAAAAGTTGTTTATTTTTGTCCATAAGGCCTGCTAAGATAATCAGTAGGGGTGTAAATGAACAGAACGTTCGGTGAACTGTTCATGAACTGTTCGTATAACGTTCGTTTATGTTCGTTTATTAAGCTAAATAAACAAGTATGAACAAAATTTTTATGTTTGTTTAATAAACGAACAAACACAAATAGAGGTGTGTTCGGTTCGTTTATGTTCACGAACAAACTCATTTATGGTTCATTTATTAGCTCGTTTATTAGCTCATATAAAGCTCGTTTAAAGCCCGTTTATAAGCTCGTTTATTGGACCCATCAAAATATTATTTACTATTTTTTGGATCAAGTGATTGTCTTTCATCAACTCATTTCTTTGATAAACCAACCAAAATGGGTTTATTTTTCTTATATTTTAGGCCCACTTTTATCCCATGCTTAACTTTGTCTTGTCCATTAACCCTAGCCATCACATATGACATATCCTATTTTGGAGTGTGGCCATGCTCAACAGTCAACACTCAGCAGCCTAAACAACTCCAAACCCCTTTTCTCTTCAACAACAAATTTTATAGTGCAGCTAGGGTTTTCTCTTCTCTGGTAGCTACTATATATCCCTAAACAACTCCATTTTCCTGGTCAACTAGATCCATCCTTTTTTTGGTTCATTTTTTAATAACTTGATAAATTTGTTTTGCAAGTGATTTTATAGTTTTGTTCGTGGAAAGAACAGAGATTCAAAGATGAGGTAATTTTAAATTCTATCGTTTTATTTTTTTTGGGTTTTTAACTTTTGGGGTTATTTGATTTTTTTAAGAGAAAGAAAAGAAAAGTAGTTTGGAAGTGAAATGGAAGCAGGAAAAGGAATGGCCGAATGGGGGGTCATCTTCTTCTTCCCTTGTTTCTCAACTCTTTGGCTCTAAAGAGTTTCTGGTCACATAAAACTTCAAAGGAATAGCCCTTTCATTTGCTTTTGCCTTGCCTTTTTGCTCCATCTATTTCAATGGTGTTATCTTTTGGAGCTTTGATTATATCTATCTATCTTATGTTCATTGTCTTTATTGCTTCACAACTCATCAATGAGTCATTGACAATGACATTTCTCTTTTATCAAAAAAAAAGAAATATATGAGAAATTTAAAACAATTCGTCATTCATAAGTATTAAATTGTACTAAAAAGAAATCATCTCAAAAACTATTTAAGTCAAAAAAAATCTAAAAATTTGTAATATTATAATAGAAAAGGCTTAATATAACAAAAAGTTGTTGTAAAATAATTCAATAATAAACCGAGCCCTTAATTGAATATAAGCAATGAATTAAGTCTTCAAAAAACCAATATAAGTGTCATTGTGTTCGTCGCATGACATGTTAAGATTGTGCCACATGATGAAATCTAGTAAATTCTCTTTAAAATATCTAAAAATATATATAAAAAATTATAGAAAATTGCAAAATTGCAAAAAAATAGAAAATTATAAAAGGTATATATAAAATTATGAAAAATATAACATATTATAAAATTATAATAAAACTATTTTAAAATTTACAACAATATTATAAAACAAAATTGACCCTTAATCTAAATTCTAAACCTAACACAATTTGATCCATAATAGAGGACCAAATTGATATATGGAAAACTTTGTTACTTCCAAAATGCATTGCCATCAACACGTTACAACTATTACTTTTATCTCTTCATTAATTCAATCAAAATATTAAATATGTGGAAAACCTTATATTTCTCTTCATATATATTTTTTAATTTGTAATATTTTCATAAATTTATGTAACTTTAAAACTAATTTTTTTAATAAAACTTGCAAATTTTTATGATTTTTGAATATTATAATTTTTTTTAAAAATTATTTTTTTAAACTTTTAAATATAATTTATCACTTTCATCACGTGCCACAATCATAACGTATTATGTGAAAATCATAGCAATCGCTAGGGATTATAAAAAATAAATTTTTTGAAGACTTAATTAATTATTTATATTAATTAAAAGTTTAAATAAATATTATTATTTTACTAGAGTTTTTCCTTATATTAAAGCTAATAAACAAGTCAAACAAACAAACTATGGTTATTCAAATTTTTTTTTCTAAAAAAGTTTAAGTTTGTCTGATGTAAAAGCGAGAGTAGCACATTAATAAACTCTAAAATCTAATCAAACCTAACTTTTGTACCACAAATTACTAAAAACGTCTTATGCACTTTCATATTTGTACTAAAATTAGCAACTCTTAATTTTTACATTTCAAAATGGGCGGCTGACCTTACTCTCCACTTTATTATATATATAACAGCGAAGAACTATATATATATATGTCACATGTCTTTCTCACAAATATTTATGATATTAATTACTGCTATTACACTATTTATGGTAGCGCCTTCCATACATATTCTTTTATTTATGGTAATCTATTACTTGTTTAATCTATGTGTATTATTTCTTTCATTTATTAGATTTGGAGTTATCTATTATTAATTATTTAAGTTTTAATTTTTAGGTATGTCTTATAACTCAGAATAAAGTCATTATTCCTATTCGTGTACTGGTTCTACATCACCGATGGACGTCATTGAAGGAAATGAAATTTCTAATGCTCGGGATACTACTCATGAAAGACCAACCCTTAAGGAGGTTGAGAGTTTGGATGATATTGATGCTGCCACTTATACGAGGAGAAATAGAAAGAAGACATCGGTTGTTTGGCAAGAATTGACCGTAGTTAAGCTTGCTGATGGGACCGAAAAAGTGTAGTGTAATCACTGTAAAATTAAACTTTCCAAGAGCAAGGATGGTATAACTACACAATACAAAAGGCATTTAAATGGTTGTGTGAGACGTCAATTATCTTTAAAGGGACAAGGCAATCTTTTTCTACCACCGCAAGCACCTAGATCGGACAATGCGAGTGGTATCCAGACTTGGAAATATGACCAAGCAAAGATCAGAAAAGTTGTTTCTCACATGATAATGGTTCATGAGTTGCCTTTTGCATTTACTGAGTACGAGTTATTCACTTTGTTGATGAAAACTGCAAGTCCTCACTATGTAAAAATTTCTCGTGCTACAGCCAAAGCTGATTGTTGGACTAGTTATGAGGTTGAGAAGAAGAGGTTAAATAGGTTGTTGAAGACAGTGGATAGGATTAGTATTACAACTGATATGTGGAAGTCGAGTCAAAAAATTCAATACATGGTCTTGACAGCTCATTTTTGGACTCGGATTGGAATTTGCAGAAAAGAATTTTGAACTTTGTTGATGTGCCTCCTCCGCATAGTGGAGTTGTTGTATATGACGCATTGTACAAATGCTTACAAGACTGGGGTATTGAAGGAAAAGTGTGCTCGATTTTCGTGGATAATGCTTCTTACAATGATGCAGCTGTAAGGATGTTGAAAGATAGCCTTTCATTTCATAAAAGACTTCCTTTGAATGGGAAATTGTTTCATGTCCGTTGTTGTGCACACATCTTGAATTTATTAGTGCATGATGGTCTTTCAAAAATTGAAGATATAATTGATAATGTAAGAGAAAGTGTGAAGCATATCATAGCATCCACTGTGCGTTTGACTATGTTCAGTGATATTGTTAAACAACTTCAGTTGCCAAATAAGAGGTTGATTTTAGATTGTTGTACACGATGGAATGCAACATATGCTATGTTGTCATGTGTATTGGAGTTTAAAGATGTATTTCCGCGGTATGCTCAACGAGATGCAAGTTATAAGTATTTGCCAAGTGATGAAGATTGGGTGAGGATTGAGGAAGTTTGTTCTTTCTTGGCACTTTTTAATGAAGTTACCAACATTATCTCAGGTAAACAATTTATCATTCATCTAGTTTTATTTCATTATTTTTTAATTTTCGTTTATGTTATTTAATTTCATACATGATTTTTCTTTATAAATATTAGGTTCTGAATATCCAACTTCAAATTTATTTCTTCCTGAACTTTGGAGTATCAAAGAGTTATTGATGGAGAAATCTTTGAGTGAGGAACTTTGGATGAGACAAATGACTGATAAAATGCAAAGAAAATTGATAAATATTGGGATGAATGCAATTTGCTGATTTCTATTGCTGCTATACTAGATCTTAGGAATAAGATGAAATTGATTGACTCCAGTTTTCATGTTATTTATTATGAAGAGGAAGCTCCTAAACAAATTCGCTTTGTGCATGATAATTTATATGAGCTTTATAAGGAGTATGTGGATGAATATATGTTGGTACATCGATGAAAATGATGTGCAAGAAAGTGGTGTTAGTAATGCTTCTACCACTAGTAAAATAGGCAAAGGAAAAGTTATGACTGGAAGGTCAAAGTTTGAGAGATATATTAGAAGTGTTGACACTCTTGACAATGTTAAGTCTAAACTAGATATATACTTGGAAGAAGGAGTGTTCATTTGTAAGGAAAATTGTGGTGATTTTGATGCCTTGGAGTGGTGGAAGGTTAATAACCTCAAGTTTCGAATTTTATCAAAAATGGCTTGTGAAATCTTGTCTATTCCTATTACCACGGTGGCTTCAGAATCTGCTTTTAGTGCTGGTGGTAGAGTGATTGATGCATACCGTTCATCTTTAGGAACTGATACGGTGCAAATGTTACTTTGTGGTTCTGATTGGTATCAAAACTTTTATAGGTTGAAAAAGAAAGCCAAAGTAAGTAATTTTTAAGTATTTGTTTTATTTACTTAATATTTGAAATATTATTTAATTTGGTCATCTAATTTTAATTTTTTATGTAGAGGAAAGTAGAAATTAAAGAGATTTCTTTACTTTGAAGTTAGAATTTTGAAGAATTTCGAAGGTACTTAATCTAATAACTTTCAGGTTTTTATGTTGTTTTATTGAATTTGATGAGTGAAACTCATGAATTTTCATATTTAGTGTTTTCAGGATGTGGTATCATTCGATTCATTGCAAAGGAATGCGTTATTTATGCTGCCAACTTTTGTAGTTTGTGTTTATTGTGCAGTTTTGGTGTTATCTTTTTTAATTGTTTCTCTTGTAATATGTTTTGTTTTGAATCGATTTTGTTTCGATTCATATTTGGTGCATTTATGCTGCCAACTTTTGTAGTTCGTTTATGCGTTATTTATGTTGTGTTTATGTTGTTTATTATTTTGTTTGCAACTAAGTTTTTTATTTAGTTGGTTTTGTTTTATTTAATTTTTTTTGTTTGTTTGGATAGTTAACATAAACGAACATGTTCGCGAACGCATAAATGAACATGTTCGCGAACGTTAAATGAACGTTAAACGAACATGTTCACGAACGTTAAACGAACGAGCACAAACACACCAAATAATAAACGAACCGAGTTTGAACATGATAATGAAAATTTAAACGAACACGAACCGAATATGAACAACTTTCAAAATAAACAAACGAACACGAACATACCCTTGTTCGTTTGAACCCGGTTCATTTACACCCCTAATAATCAATAATAACATTGTCAGTACGTTTAACATATAATATGATCTTGTAGTTGAAGACTATCTGTAGATAACTTTAATATTAAAAATTCTATTTCTGTTTTTTCTAACTCTATTTTCTTAGGACTTAATATAATTCTATGTTTTATAAATTCTTGAGAAATAATATTTAAGTATTTTCTATGTAAATCTAATGTTTCTGAAAATACTAAAATATCATATATATATACAATACAAAATTTCTTATATTTATTAAAAATAGAATCCATCCATCTCTGAAATATTTGTGGTGCATTACATAATCCAAATGGCATTACCTTCCATTGGTAATGTCCATTAGGTGCACTAAAAGCTGTTAATGGCTTATATTTTTCGATTAGCATGATTTGTCAAAAATCGAATTTACAGTCAAACTTACTAAAATATTTGGCATGTTTTGCCTAATTAATTAAAACATAATTATTTCTTTGTCTAATAATTCTTTAATTTGAACATCAAATTCTTCTATATCTTGTTTAGTATAGACTATAGGTTTTACTCTAATAATTTTATTGGGATTTTTCAATTTAATCTCACAATATTTAGGATTATTTTGCCATAGTTTTAATGGTTCTTCATTAAAATTATTTTCTAATATTTTAAATAACTAATAATTTGTTTCAATTTGGCTTATTTGTTCTTCTTTCTTGGTGGTGAGAAAATTTTATTGCACACAAATTTATAATTTTCTACTAATGGTAATTCTATAGAAGTTTTTTCTATAGATAACATAATTATATTTTTATCAATAGCAAATGGCAAATGCTGATATATAAAATTATTTCCTAATAATATATCTCCATCCATTCCTAGAAAACATAATAATTTTGGTATTACAAATCTTACATTATTTATGTAGACTGGTATATTCCTAGCTTTGTATTGAATTATGGTTTCATTACCATCAATTCCTATAACTCTAATTGGATGTTTCATGGGTTGCCATTTTTCTACAGGTATTGTATTTTTTTTGCAACTACTGGTGGTAGCTCCAGTATCAAGTAAAGCATGTAAATAATATGTTTTATATTCTTTAAATTGAAATGTAACTTCAATATATGTATAATATTTTCTGAATTGAAAATTTGAGAATGTAATAACATCACTTTTTCCAATTTTCATCTGTTGAAGTATTATTGAATATTGTGTTTCTTTCATTCTAGTGTTTCTAGAATTATCAGAATTTTTGCTTGGTTCAGTAGGAAATATAGGAATATGAACTGTTTTCATTTTTATAGGTGTTGAAGATATAGAACCTAAATTTTCTTCCTCATCCTCTGTTTGAGCATTTGAGAGTAAAACTAAATTATTATCGGTGTCAGTAATTGTATTATTTTTAAAATAAATATTTTAAGTAGTAATTTCTTTATGTGTAGTTATTTTTTCTTTTGTAAAATTTATTTTATTTCTTATAGAATCTATAGTCTCAGCGTCTATTCTTGAGAGCTTACTATGTTTTTCTAAATAAGAATCGTATTTCTTTATACAAATCTCATCCCATGGATGTGGTAATTTATGAAAATATTGGTTTTTCTAAAATTCTATATTTTCATTTTTTAATTTTTGATATTCATGAAGAAATTTTTTAGAAAAGTTTTCTAAATATCTAATATCACACAATTTAATTTTTGACAATACATAAACAGATATACTATTCTGATCTTTTTATCAACATAGCCACAAAATTCTATTTTTAGAATTTGAGTTAAACCTTTTAATACATCTTCGGAAGTTTGAATCTGATTGATTAACTGCTCTTTTTGTTTTTTACCTTTTTTTTATTCTTTCCATCTTCTTAAAATTGTAAAACATCTCCTTGAAATGTTCCAACAAAATAATTTAAAAATTTTTCTTTTGTCCAATTGTTATTGTTTACAACAATAGTCATTGATTGTGCCCAATTATCTATAGTTTTTTCATAGTCTGATATGAAATATTTGTAAGATTTAAATATATCCCTTCTTGAGCAACATTTTTCTATTAAGATCATCATCATCATCATCATCGTCATCATCGGCAGCATGATCACCATCCTTTTTCTTCATCATTACCAAATGACCATGACCACCTTGTACAAGTTTTGAGAATACTTCTCTAAAGTGCAGGGCAACACCTTTAAAAGTCCGTTCTATTGACTCATCCTTCCGCTGATCTAGAACTTCTATAAGTTCTTTTATTTTCTCATCACCTGAATCCAGCTTTGCCTGCCTTTCTGCAGTTCTTCTCTTTGCTCAGTGAAATTTACATACTGGTCAAGTGCTTTCTTGTTTACATGGCTGAACTATTGCAGCTGCTCATTGCACCTATGAAGCATTTTCTGCAACTATTTTATCTGCTTTCGCTTGTAAGTTTCAAAAGCGTCTGATGACAAAGGGCCCAACTCCCTTATTTTCTTGGAGTACTCCTCCTGTTTAGCAAGAAGATTACTACTTTTACTTAGCAATTGCTCCAACTCTTTTGCTTCATCCTGAAGTGTCCTCTCATAGGCATCTTCCAATCCCTTTAGATTGTTCTTTCCATCCTTGATTCCCTAAGTTGCTTTGTTAGCTCATCAATTCTATCAGAAACTCTTTTAAGTTGCTGTGTAGTAATTGTATTTCTGATACCAATTTATAGGGAATGCAGGAATGTTATACGAAAAATTAAAAAGGACAAACCTTTTATTTGGTCTAAAAAAGATTTAGAAATTATAAGAAAGTTAAAATCTGAAATAAATCATATTCCTAAAGTTTATTTATCTAAACAAGGTAATAAATTGATTTTAGAAACAGATGCTTCACAAAATCATTGGGGATGTATTTTAAAAGCTAAAACTAAGAATAATGAAGAATTAGTATGCGGATATAATTTAGGAAAATTTAAGCCAAATGAAATTAATTATGTTATATTTGAAAAAGAATTATTAGCTATAAAGAAAGGAATAAAAAATTTTCTTATATATTTAGCACCTGAAAAATTTATCATAAAAACTGATAATCAGTCTGTCAAACAGTTTCTTACTAATAAAAGTTCAGAAACGGTACCAAGAAGAATTAGATGGTATAATGAATTATGTACTTTTAATTTTGAAGTTTTATATGTTAAAGGTACTAACAATGTTATTGCTGATTATCTTAGCAGGCCTTATGGACAAAGGTAAACAACCTTTAAAAAAAGTTGGTGAATGGACAACTGTTCGTAAAAAGCGAAATGATTTCAATCCAATAAATCTATGTCCTAGTTTTATAAGAATACCTTCTCAAGCACCATTTTATCCTAATCAATGATATTATATTCCATACCCATTGGCAGGACAACCAATCCCAACTCAGACTTTTACGTCACAGGTAAATTATTTACCTTGATCACAAGATCCAAATTCTGCATACCAAGCCAGTTATGCAGAAGTGGTTCAAAAAGCAGAAAAATTTTGTGTAAAAGAAAATTTGTTGAAAACACAATAATGAGTGAGATAAAATATTTTTATAATCTAGGTTTACCACCAGAAATATACAATATTATTAATGAAATATAGAAAACCCATATTACTGAACAAAGAGTGAATTTCAGAAGAGCTCTTGCTAAACTTTAGTAATTTTTAGTTGAAAAAACAACTAAAGAGCAAGAATGTCATGATTTATTATTAAAATCTACTTTATATCGTGAATGTGATGATTTTGAAATGGGATATTTAGACCTTAAGGAGATAAACAATCTTCTTGATATAGTTCAATATTTTAAAAATATGGAACTAATAACCCAATTCTCAATAAATTATTTAGATTATCTCCTTATAATAAAACTCAATTTATTTACCAATAGAAATATTTTCAAAAATTAATAAATGCATTTGCAAACAGTAAGATGTATTTCAGAAATCCTTTTCTGAATATTTTTATCAATCTTTTGTTTTTACAAACATTTTGGGAGAAAAATTTCTTGCTATAAAACTTAAACTTAATCATGAACCATTTGATATAAGCAGTATTGAATGAGGTTTTGTTAAAGAACTCACAGTTCAAAACTTTTCTTTTCATTTAATAAAAGATTTTTTAGCATTTATTAGATCTATGATAATACGTAGAGCACGTAAAGATGACTACTTAAAATATTATCATATTGATATTAGTAGCCTAATTGGTATAGCTGAAAAAGAAAAATTTTATCAGCCATATCAAATATGAGATTTTAAAGTTGTGCTTGGAGGACCCTTACTCTCAGCAGCAAATGAAGAAGACAAGGAGTGTTTGAAAAAATACATTAACAAGTGCTATAATAATCTCACTTATTATTAAATCCAAGCTGGAATTGATTTGATGGTCAAAGCTAATGACCTTTCGACGAAAACAAAATATCATTTTTGGACCGATGGAAAAAGAATTTTTGCATATGATTATGGCTTTGGCAATACGCAAAACGAGTCAGATGAGCAAGTTATTCAGTTATTAAAAAAGATAACTAATATGGAAATTGATGATTTTCCATCAAATGTTACTGAAGATATCAAGAACAAATGAAAAAATTGGAATTCACCTCGAATATCCAATGATTCATTAAATCTAGATGAAATTGAAGAAATGAATCTTGATAATATTCAGAGAGATTAGATAAACATGTGGAAACCACCGCATTTATAAAAGACAAAGAATAATACCAGATGGAAAGCATCCATAAAGGCATTAATTTTAAGGAATAAATTAGGCAAAAAGCATTAATTTCAAAGAAAGTATTTAGCAACAAAGATAGGATGTAAAGCTTATCTGAAGAAGCGGACTTCAAAATTTATGAGATATTGTTAAAAAGTTACCCTATAAAAAGGGGAATGGATTGCCTAACCAGGACATTCAAAATTTATGAGATTTTGTTTATTCTTAATACAACTCCCATTAGGACTTGTGACAGATCCTATATGCTTTGGGAGACCTCGAGTTGCCCCATGTCTAACCAGTCTTTGTAGGCCACTCAACCTTCAAGGATGTATGAGCCACCGACAAACAATTATTCCTTTTCCTGACCCAAACTTGTTTCATACCAAACCATCTTGTCCTGAACCTGTTTGAACAGTTGTTCAAACAACTGCTGCACCAGATATGAACTTCCATCAGTTATTTTGCAGCTTGAAATAGTAAGGCCTGATATGACCAGCCTTTCTACAATAGTAACGAATTATCCTCTGGAACCTATTCTTTCTTTTGGCATAGATGAAGTTTCATTAACTTAACAAACTTAGTAGGTGGATCAACTTTCTTACTTGTCAAGGGATAACCAAGACCCCTATGGCAATGCTCGAATCTCCTCTTTACTAAGATCTCATCAAGTTTTTCCCTCTACCCACTGGACCTCTTCACAACAACTTTGGACTCAACCATCTCTTTTTAGTATTCTTCAAGACTTCATCTTTCTCATGTACTAGTTGCTTGAGCTTCCCTTTTAATTCCTTAAAATTGCTCGCCTCTTCTCTTAAATCATCATTCATCTAACACAATTTTCAATTTTTTTTATCATTTGGAAATATGCATCTTCAAGTGATTCAATGTGATAATTCATGATAAATAAAAATATATTTATATTAAATTAATAAAATCATTTAATAATAATTATTGAAAACCTTTCATACTTATATCAATTTGATCCTAAATATAAAATATTCAATAAATTTAGTCTTCAATGTTTACAACATTTATCATTTTAATTTGAGTTCTAAAAAATTCAACAAATTAAGCCGTCAAATTTTACAAAACTTTTAAATTTAGTTCTAATTCTAAAAATTTCAATAAATTAATTTTTGGTCCTTCACAGAAATTAAAAATTTAAGCTTCTTAACCCAAAAATCTTAGCTTTAGGTTTCAAAATTATATAAGTTTGTTCTATTTTTTTAATATATTGATGTGATTACGTGGTAGTATCTATTCATACTTTTTAACCTTTTGACAACGCACACACAAGTGCTCGAACTCGAGTCTTCTAAAATGAACATCACTTTTTTTTTCACTGGAACCACTCGTTGGCATAGATTATTTTTATACACCATGTTTAGCAACCCATACATGAAAAAAAGAAAAAAAAAGAATGAAAAGAACATCATATAATAATGATATTTAAAACGTTACAATTTATGAAACGAAATTAATTACAAATCTCTGTAATTTTTTAATGCTAAAACAATCAATGTACAAAATACTAGTCCTAAATCTAAATCTAAATCTAAAATACATTATAATTATAACAACTTTTTAATATTACTATCATAATATATTTCTTTTTAAACTTCTTTTTTAATTATATTAGAATTATCATGATTTTTTTAAATATAAATATCCTAATCTACTTTAAAAAACTATCATTATCTATTTTAAATTTTTTTTTCAAATTCGTGCTTTCATATATATTATACTAACATGACAATTTCTTTTAGCAAATTTTGTATAGATAAATTCATCCTTTTAATTGCATAATAATCCAAGATAATGACTTCCAATATTTATCTCAAGATAAAGTCTTATGAGCTAAGTAAATTCATCGGTTTAATCCATATGATAAAGACTTAAAGATAAGTATAAGCCTTATTGGATAAGGCATGTTGATCTCAAGTTTCTTCAATCATCATGGTCTAATACGAGGTAAAACAAGTTTTGAGAATCATTTGCTTATGGTAAACATAAATATGAACGCCAAAATAAAAAATGTCAACATCTAAGTGACAGTCTTACAAGTCATGTCTAAATTGTTGCCCAAAAATCTGCTTAAACATCTATTTGTAGATGAGAGTAAACAAGAAGCAGCAATTCAAGAAGTTGTTTGAACAAGAATTAAAACATCAACAATGAACAACTATGGTTACAACAAATTCAATGAACTAAATCATGTCATATTATTATACAATGCATTAAATATAAATATTTGATTTAATTCTTTGAAAAAACAATAATAATATTTTGCAAGAGCAATAAATACATATGGGTAAATTATACCATTACTAATTAAACTATGAGTAAGTTTCTGTTTTGATCATTTAACTAAAAAAAAATTATAATTTGATTACTAAATTATTCGAATTATTCGAAAGTTTTCATAAATTATTGAACTATTCAAAAGTTTTTAAAAGTTATTGGACTGTTAAGTTTTTCTTTTTAAAGTTTTGATGGTTAGTGTTGAAAATAGGAAAAAAAAATTGTTTGAATTTTGATTTACAGATTTGTAACGTCCAAAGTTGTTTCATAAAAAAATTGAATTGTAAAAAATGAGAAAGAGAGCTTTCAATTGTTGCAGGCAATGCGAACAAAGAAAGTCATATTGCATCGATTTTAACAATCCAATGATTTAAATGTAAACTTTCGAATTGTTCAATAATTAAATTGTAATTTTTTCTGTTAAGTGACCGGAACGAAAACGAACATGTATATCCTTTTTTAAATATTTTACTATATCTCTGTACTATTATAAGATACTTATCAACCCTTAATTTTACTTATAAAATTTAAAAACTCAACCGAAAATATACATATTTACCTATTTTAAATTATATCGTGTTTCCTCTTTTCAAGTGTTGCATTAAAGAAGTCATGATTCGGCCCATTGATGTGTATTCTTTTGGGAAAGGAAGGCCATCGGAAGTCTATGATAGACCTAGACCTGCTTTTTACAATCGAATGAAACTTAAGAAAGCCTTGTTGGGACTCGCTCTGGCCTCAACGCTCCTATGGTTCACCCTCTCACTCAAGTCAAATCCAAAGGCCGAACTACAAAATTCTTCAGGCTGAAAAGTTTTATTTATTTATTTTTTTTGAAATTATGTGAAAAGCTTGTTACAAGTTTCTTAGCGAAGTTAGTAAAAAAAAAATGGAAGACTCTCTACGACTCCAGAGCTTCGATCAATTCCCATCAGCTGCACAGTTTGCCTCTCAGATTGAATCTCGAAATGTTCCCGCCGTAATTTTTCTGTTTTCTCAACTTTTGTTTCTTTTTCTCTTTCTCTGTTTGTTTTTCGAGAAAAATTGGTCCGAACTTTTTTTTTCCTTTTGCTAATTTATATGGCGGTAGTTGCTTCAATTTTAGTTCATTGATTTTTATTTCGTTTTGAAAGGTATTCGTTGGATGTGTTAAGGACTGGAAAGCCATTTCCAAGTGGAATCCTTCTAATGGAGGCCTCGGTTATTTGGAGGTTTGCTTATGCTTTTATAATTACTAGATTTTTTGCTCTCGCTTTTTGAGTCAAAATATTTTAAGTTGCTAGATTTTTAGTAAAATGGATAATGTTTTAGAAGTAAATAATATTTTTGTATATAATATTGAAAGACATAATTATGCATTGAGTTTCAAATCTAGAAAAGTAGCACTAGTTTTACATTTGTTTTATTTACATCTGTGATAGTCTATTCAATAAGTTAATTAATAGGAAAGAGCTTGAATTAGTACGTTATACATGTTGGATATGGTTTCTAGAGTTACATTTTTATTAGTGGAATTTTGCAATTTATATATTCAATTAAAGTATTTATTTTAATATTTTTCTTGTTTATGAGTATAACTTTAGGAACGGGTAGGATCATTCATGGTGGAGGCTATGTTATCTCAAACTGCACCGGTGTTTTACGGTGATCTTAGAAGCCATGAGAGGGTAATTCACTAATTCTCATATTCTTCATACACTGAGGCTTGTGATGCATTTTCTCTCTTGGGTGGATGCGAGAATTATGATCAATTTGGTTTTTCATTTGTTTACAGGTTCCATTACCATTTTCCACTTTTATTGGCTTTTGTAAATGGCATAGGCAAAATGTTGGTAATTCTTGCAGTATTAATTCTAATTCAGAAGGGCATCAACTTGGAGAATCTGACACAGAGCAAGGCTGTTCACCATTTGTAGATGCTGCTCCAGAACAAATCTACCTAGCACAGGTTGCTACTCAAAGTTGTGTGATCGCTGACATCTCTGTTAACATTTTTTTCTGCATTTGCTTTATTTATTTAATATGTTGAGACCAGATAGATTTCACTTTTCCTGTGTGTTCTTCATTTCAATTTTCTTTTTAAACATCAATGTAATTGTTGAATTTTGATACTTCCGATTCAGATTCCAATTATAAATGCTGAGAATGAAGAGAGAGCTCAACTGGAAACTCTACAGGCAGACATTCAATTGGTCTGCATATTTCTCTCTCAACTGCTTGTTTTACTAGTTAGTTCTCTAAAGAAGAACTAGTAATGCTAGGAAATTCTGATTGCAATTGCTTGATTTGCACAGCCTGCAATTTTGGAGGAAAAAAATCTATCTTCAACTAATTTGTGGATGAACATTGCTCAAGCTAGATCAAGTGCTCACTATGACCCTCACCATAATCTTCTATGTATAGTCACTGGAAGAAAACAAGGTGAATCTTCTGTTTTTATGAAGTAAATATATAGATTTGTTTGTTATTTTGGTTCTCTAGGTCAGCTCTCTATAGATAGGTGTTCTCATTTGTAATCTGTAGAATCATAACTTTCATCAACATCTACATTGGAGGATATGACATTCTAACTCATAAATTTGTATTGCCTAGCAACATATCAGCTCTGGATATAGGACTGCTGTAATTTTCTTCTTATGCCTAGTCATGAAAGGACCTTGCCGACCACAGCATGAATAAGGAATATTGTCCACGTGCTGGTGTTTGAGAATGCTTGTGTACAAGGCATACAATGACATTACATTTTTACTTCCTTCTAACTCATTCATATATGGGATGACCGAAAAAGGAATATTGTCCACGTGCTGGTGTTTGAGTTTCATTATCTTACTCACGGTTTCTAAGTTGTTTGTAAATAAATACTGCAGACCCAAAAACTCTAGTTGAGGTAGTCCTTTTTTCCTTTGCAAGCCATAATGGTCCTTTTCTATCTGCTTTACTTGTCATTGATTGTTAATAAGAATACACTTCTTTCACCTATCTTGTCTTCCTTGCTTGATCAATGCATTTATTATGTGAGTAATATTAGAACCAGTTTTTGTTTTCTTGATGAACTATATGGCCTTGCAGTTGTTTTATGGCCCCCTTCTGCAAGTCCTATGCTATATCCCATGCCTATATATGGGGAGGCCTCAAACCATAGGTATGCTACTTTGTCTATCTGCATCAAGAACCTAACTTTGCTTTTATTTTGCTTCATTTGAACAACTCTGATTATGAAAAAGGAATGCTTGGCTGGCAACATGATTGACTTTCAAATTTACTTTCTTAGCATGTTAAAACGTTTGATGTCTTTAACATTATCTATGCTCATTGGTTGGTTCTTTTTTTTTTTGGGGGGGGGGGATTCTCTTGGCAGTTCTGTTGCTTTGGAAAACCCTGATTTTTCAATTCATCCAAGAGCGCAATGTTCCATGGAATACTCTCAGAAGGTTATTCTTCAAGCGGGAGATGCACTTTTCATTCCCGAAGGCTGGTAAGATTAAGCTCTTATTTTTTTTTTTATAAAAACATCATCTTTACAGGCTTCCCTTCCCTTCTCTTTTTGCTTGGCCGTTAAGCTCCAGAATAAGATTGATTCTTTTTTATTTATTAATTCTCTCTCTCTATAAGTTCAGCAACATCTTAGTTATAAATTACTCAGAGTATCCACTCTCTTCGTTATTGATCTTAGATTTGATTATGAGTGTAGTCAAGCTAGTGCTGCCAGACTGGCACTAATGGTTTGAAGTTAGATATTCCAGTAATGATTTTGATTTGGATTCGAACTTTTCTTTATGAGAATGGCAAGAAATAGTGATCTGTGCTTTTTTTTTTTTTACTAGAATATTTGTGAGCGTACATTCAACAATACTAGCTAAATGTGATCTGTGCTTTTTCACATTTACTCAGACTGGTGGATCGCTTAAAACATTATCTCCTCTTCCATTTTTTAAGTTTGAAAACTTCATTTCCTAAGAAATGTTTGCTTGTTATTCCTCATTTGCAAGTTTTATCTCCTTTTGACCTAGAGTTTCAAATACATCCAATCCTACTTAGTTTTTTGTAAATGAAAAAACAAAATATGGAAAACTTTTTTTTTTTTTATGCTACCAATACTTCTAACATATCCTCATTTCTCTCACTGGTTATATTCATGAGAGAAATGTTGAATTAGGAAGCAACCCCACTGCTTTGATGCCTAAGCACTTTGCTTTTAGACAATAGCTACTGTTTTGGACGGCAAAATTTGAATTAAAGTTGCTTTCTGGTGCAAGTGAATATTGTATCTTTCTGTTGATGCCTTGACGGCTGTGGTAGAGAATCATAACAGCTGCAGTGAATGAACAAAGCATATACTGTGAGGTATCTCATCATAAGACAGTGTAAAAGTTGTTGAGTAGAATTAAGTTGTGGAGTTGAATTTCGGGCTTTATAAACAATGAACTAGAAGTGTTGTAATGGAACTACACTTTCTTTTGTACTGCATTAAACTTGGTGATTTTTGTTTCCTATTGATACAGGTTCCACCAAGTAGATAGCGATGAGTTGACTATTGCTGTTAATTATTGGTGGCGCTCCAGCATAATGTCTAGCTTGGCAGACCACATGGATGCATATTATTTGCGCAGAATACTTAAAAGGTAGTAGTGGATCATCATCTTTAAAATATTTTGGCTTCTTATAGTTTATCCTCCCCACCCCCCACCCCCAAGAAAACAAATCTGCTATTGCTATTGGTATTATTATCTGACTTGAGTTTCTGTTGCTCATGGAATGAACCTGTTGTACGAAGATTGACAGACAGAGAAATGGTATGTACACTGCTATACTATTTGTTTCAGTTATATTGTTAAGTCTTGATCAGCACAACACTACTCTTGTCTGGTCATTTTGACATTCTATGATACACCATATGCTTAACAGTGGATCTTTTTTTTTTCCTGGCTTGTTATATCTATCCAAATTATAGGTTTGAGTTTGCACAACTTGCATCTCTCGTCAGGATTGTCTTTTCAGATCCTTTTCTCTGGTTTAATGGTTCATTTGCAACAAAAGAACCTGTTTTCTTTGAATTTGGGTTAAAAATTTATAGCCGTAGGGAAGCTTGAATTTTTTGTTGACAGATATGATTCTTCATCTGCTTATTTGAACTTTTTTTATTTTAAATATCATAAATTCTTAATGAGATAAATCAAATCATCTCATAAAGTTTATTAAGTTAAAGCTTCAGTGAATTTCAGATATCTTATTGTTAATTGATTCTTGACTAGTATGGACTGAACCATGATAAATGATGCATTAGGCAGCACTAGTAATGCAATAGACAACATTGTACTTTTTTTACCAATTATACTGTATTCCTGAGGATTTAGATGTACTACAATCTCTGCTTTTTCAGATGTTACTTTCCTTTTGTTTCCCATTTCCATCAACTAATGTGTCATGCATTTATTTTGAAACTAGGACAGGATCAAGTGCTTCTGAAGGGTTCTACTCCTACGTTTAGACAGGAGAGTAAGCCACACCTTCTGTGTGATGAACGTTAGATTCTGATAAGCATGCAGACTTTTGCCAAAAACGAAGATAAACATGCTGAGAAACTGATTATTTTTCAGCCATGATTAAACTTGATAACTTTTTGCCTAGGTAATGTAGACCATAGCTTGGATCAGGCTGGGCAGAGCAAGGATTTGAAAAGGAAAGAACAAGAACAACATAGCCTGCTTTTGCATGAATTGAAACCCTGTGCTCTCCAGGCTCTTCATGAACTGGTTGCTTTAGTTCATGACCGTGTTAATGCTTCTGATCAAAATCAACCAGTGTTGTCTAATTCAACAAATGGTTTGATGTGTTCTAAGACAAATGAGCAAGATAAAATTTTAACAACTGAAATGTTTCATTTAGAAGAAGATCCTGTAGCTAAAATTCTTTGGATCCTTGAACCAGGCATCTTTAAGGATATTTTTCTTGCCATGGCGGTGAGTTTGCAATCTCCTATAAGCATTGTTACACTTTCACTATGCACCTATAATTTTCATTAATTCTATTTTAAATTTTGATGAATTTGGAAGAAATGTTATTTTTTATTTTTAAAATTGAAGGAGTTATGTTGGGGATTTTAATGTCACATACTAGATTGGTGCTTGTCTAAGTGAGGCTTCTGTTCTAACATTTGTGCAAAACTAAATATGAGAAAAATGGATTCTGCTTGAAGGAATTTAATAAAACAATAGCATAGTTTATTTTAAATTGCCTTAGTTTCTTTCGATATGCCTTGATGTTTTTCTTTGTTACTCTTACTTTTTATGAAGGAATGCTTATCTGTTTGTTTGTTTGTATCGTTTTCCAGCATAACTTCCCCAGAACTTTGGAAGCTCTAGTACTGCACTTACTTTCACCAGTGGGGGCAGAAGTCCTTACACGGAAGTTTGATGAGATAGATCAGCAGAACACAACGAAGAAAACCGGTACGTGTCAATTATTCTTGGAGTCAATCCTGATTTAGTTGTTCTTTGCTATGTAGTTGCTTTGGCATCAGTATTATTCTTTTCATGGTTTCAGGAACAAATTCTACCAGATATTCTATGGGGTTTTTGATAACCAATTTGCAGCAATGGATGCTATTTTAAATGGGAAAGAATCATTTGCACGCCAGGTGATGCTTTGACCCTTTTGAATTTTTTCTTCCAAAGAAATTAAGTATTTATCAGTTTATGATATAGATTTGAGACATCATCTACTATGAGATCTATCTATAAGACAAACCTTTCTGCTCAAATTCAAGTCCAACAAATGTTTTAAGTTCAGTTTTCTTCTGTGGGTGAGAAGGTAGAGGTGGGTGGCTTGAGTTTATTGGAGGAATGATGGCAATCTTCATCCTGAACTACATGTTGATTAATCTAAATTGGTTTTTCTGAGGAAATTATATAGTCAGGCCAACATTGTTGTTTACCATGATATGCCTAATTTGGAGCTGCATAAAGCAGCAAAAAGAATATTTTCGTTACAGTTTTCTGATCCTTTTCACCATTGAAGACCTTCATTCATTCCCCCTAACTTTCCTCTTAGTGGCACTTCTTTTCATTTGTTCTTTAGCTAGTTTTTCAATGTTTCTGTTCCCACAAGACACAGATCCAATAGGAAGTTTTGCTGAATTATGATGCTTCATACTCTCAACACAATCTAAATTCTGAACTTTGCATTCTTAGCCTTATTATTTTCTTGTGCAGGCATTCAAAAATGTGTTGGATAAATATGTAGGAGGGAACTTTGATGTACCAAAACTGAGTGTTGGGCGAGACATCTCATGACACGATATTCTTCTTTAGGGAATTGGTCCCATGGTGATCTGAGGATAGAAATTTATGCATATTTCATCTCAGAAGGTTTCTATCGCAATTGGTACTTCTACATGTAAGTCATCAACAATTTTGTAGAATACAAATCTTACGATTTAAATGACAAAGCTCTTACTGTTTCCTTAGATGATTGCTCCATTAAGACTGTACATATAGCTTCACATAAACAACAATTTTAGGTTAAGAATCCTCTTGTACGTAAACTAGATGAAAATGGTAACTATATTTTGCTAAGCTTCTATTTGCTAAATTCTAAAAAAAAATTTATTGATGAAAATAGCAAGTATTGATGAAAATGAGCTTTGATAGTTCTTGCCTTAAGCAACACGGTAGAATGATGCTTTTTCTTTGCATTTCATGTTTTGTCCAAGTTAGGCTTTGAACTTGATAATTGTCCTCACATTAGGGCCTAAACTAGGCAATCGCTCTTACATTGGGGTTTGAATTTTTTTTGTCCAAATTAGTCCTTGAACTTGGCAATTGTTTTCATATGAGGGCCTAAACTTGGCAATTATTCTCACTTTGGGATTTAAACTTTAAGGTTTTCAAGGAAAATAAAAAAAAAGTTCAGGTCCCAATGTAGAAAAAAATTGCCAAGTTCAACGTCTAACTTAGAGATAAAAAAAAGTTTAAGCTCTAATGTGGAAACAATTGTCAAGTTTAGGGTCTACTTTGGACAAAAAAAAGTTTAGGCTCCAATTGGGAATAGTTGCCAAGTTTTAGGTCCCAAAAAGTGATTTAACCTTTTTTTTCATCTGTAGTGCGACTGTTAATATTGAGGGGAGGGGTGTGTGGACAAGAGGGGATTTGCAGCTGAAGGTAAAACAAAAGGAAAGCATAGAAAAGAAGGGTTTGGTAATTATTAGAAAGAGGGCAGAAGTAAGGTTTGTTGAGATGAGATTCCCTGATGTAATATGACATATAGAATATAATATTCGAACTTCTTAGAGAGAAAAGAGAGCTGAATAGAAGAGAAGATTTTCTTTCTTTCTTTTTTTCTTTTTTGTCTGGTTGTGCAGCAGAGGGAGATTAAATATAAAAATAAAAGGATAAATGTGCTTTGCTAGTTTGTATTGCATCTTAGCCTTGCAATTTTAGTTTTTTTTTTTAAATATTCAGTAATTACATTGGGCTTTAACTAAATTCCTAATCAAATTGGGTTAGAGCTCTTGACTAGAAGCAAAGCTCTCCCGGTGTTGATTTTTCATCCACAAAATTGGAACTTAAAACTTTTGTTTAAGGGGCATTAATGCAAGTATAGATAGACTCATAAACAGTGAACTACTTTGAACTATTTTCATTAATCCCAATGCTGTCTCTGTTTGAATGTACTAAAGTACTAGCAAGGATTTGCTTTACTCTTTCTCCTGCTCTTGGTGGTTAAAGTTTTTAATAGAGTAAATGGCAATGTATTTGATCGGTCTCCCATTTGTTACTGTAAAGCAAAGTTGACCTACTATTTGTCTCTCTCTGTTCTGAGGCTCAGTTTGCTACATTTGAACTATTCACAGCTCTTAATAAAATGAATAAATTTATATAGACTGAGCAGGTAGCACATTAAGTGATATAGCTACAGTTTTATTCTGGTCTTGCAATGAAAGCAAGTAGATGTTGTGAACCAGAAGAGGCCCAATAAATTATATACATATTCAATTTATGAGGGAAATCACAATTATAATTATAAATAACTATAATTAAAATCAATTATTATAAACTAATAATTATTTATGAGTCTAGATTATAATAAATTTAGGCAGGGTTTATATATAATGAAATTTAAATAAAATAAAATAAAATTTAGATGTAAGATTTCAAAAAATTTTAAAACTTCATTCTTACCCTTATACTATATATTTGTACCTACATAACATCTAAATTAAGCCTTCATTCCAAATTCAAAACTTCAACCTTATATCGCTAAGATTACAACATCAATAGAAAATTTATAGAGGAAGGGTTTTGCAGATGATCTCACAATAGTATTAATCACTAAAATCTTGAAAAAAATAAAGAAGAACTGTTTTGCGACCTTCAAAGATTCTTTGGAAGACAAAAGGCAAAAATGAACAGAAGTGATTCTCTGTAAAGAAAATACGGAGATGAACAATAAAGATTCTCTACGAAAAAAAAACAGAGATGAACAAAGTGATTCTTTACAAAGAAAAAACGAAGATAAATAGTAAAGATTCTCTGTAAAGAAAAAAAAAAAACAAAGATGAACAGTAATGATTCTCTTTAAAAATTCTCTCAAATGAAAAGAGAGGAAGATACTGTACAGATCCTTTGCAAAAGTTTTGTAATTCAGAAAATATATTCTCTGCAATTTTAATAATAGTCTTGAAAATAGCAATTGTGTAATCTTTGTAATAATGTAAGGAATAAAATTTCTCAAGAAAAATGTTGTAACGAGGCAAGAGTCCTCTATAAAAGGCTCTCAATTTAGCAATAAAAGGCATAACTCGAAAATACAAATTAAAGTAGAACTCAAGAATTCTTTTAAGCAAAGTTTCTCCAAAAAGTTTCTTTACTTTCAAAATTTTAAAATTTAAATTTTTTACTTTCATCCACTTTCTTTCAATCCTTAAATTCTCAGAACTTGTTTGGTATCAAAGCCAAAGATGAATATGTAAATCTAAGTTTTAGAAAACTTAAAATTTGTTTTCAATATTTTTGAGTTTTGGTTTAACTGTCTTTATTAATGTATTATGATTTTTCTTAAGTATTGATACACATTTCGATTGGCATGAGTTAGGCGTGTTAAGGATAAAGTATCCTGTAGGGTTTAGGGTTAGGGTTATTGTTTACATTAAATTGATCGAGTTGCCCCCAAAATAGTAGAACTAGATGCTCTTGAGATTAGGTATGGTGGGTTTTGAAACATATCAAAAAGGAAGGAAAAAAATAAATAGTTTGGTTTACATCTAGACACGAAATTTAACTCAACAAAATTATAGTATAATAAAAAAAATCATATTTTATCAATTATTTATGTATTGTAAAATTTCAAAGTGATTTATTAAATCAAATTTTTTACAGGTTGGTTGCAAATTTACAAAAAAAAAAATTACAAAAAGATATTATAAATATTGCCTTAAAATAGATTTTTCCAAGATGCAAAGCAATTTTAAGTATATTTGATTTTGATTTTGAATATATCAAAGAAGAAATTAATTTTTTGCTTGATTTTCTGCCCAGAAAATTCCTTTAAAAATGCCCCCAAAACTTAGAGACAAGGAAAAGGAAAAGTAGAAGAATCCTCCTCCAAAAATGCATCCGTCCAGAATGCACAAGACTCAAATGAAATCGATTCGCAAATTAAAAAATTGATTAAGTGTCTCTCTCAATTCCCTAAAGTTACATAAGCCATAGCTCAATCCAAAAAAGAAAGTCCTCTCAAACAAGTTGTTGCCGAAGCAACCAAGATTTGAAAAAAATAGAGAGGTTGTTTTACACAAAAATCCTGACAATATTTTATAAACAAGTATTTTTTTAAAATTTTTATTATGGGAGAATTTTTTTGAAAAACCTCCATATATTATCGAAGAATTTTTTAAAGCATGATATTTTTAGCCATTAAACTCACAAAAATCAAATCCAACAATATTATGAAAACATATTAGTTCAAACTGAATCAATATTGTTTAAACATTACACAGATCCAAAATACTCTAATTTCATTATCCATTCAACAACCTCAATAATTAAAAATTTTAAACCAAAATATTGGATTGAAAACCCAAACTCTCCAAAGGAATTCCCAACCAAATTTACCACCAAAATAAATCACCACCCATATCTTACATATTGGGACTATAAGCAACCTGATACAACACTTTTCTTATCAACAACCAACATATGAGATATTTTTTGCTCATATATTTCAAGTATGAAACCTAATTCAACTTCTCAAATTAGTTTCAAGAATGGTAGACCACCTTTTGATATCTAACGAGCAAAAATCCAAATTTAAAACTTCGTAATTCTTGGATTGTTTTTGGAATTATGCTTATGAACAAGATTCATACATGAGAATCTCATTGTTAGAAATTTTGGAATGAAATGGTGGGATAAATTCAATGAAGAAAAATATGATTCCAAGCATTTGGATTATTTTTTGGCATAATGATAAAATTAACCCCTAATATTTGGGTGTTTGGTCACTTTGGCCCTTAATATTTTTATTGGTTCACTTTCATACATAATCTTTATTTTTTTGGTTAAATTGGTCATTTTTAACGGTCTTGCTGATGTGGCCGTTAAGGGACTAACGACGTTGACGTGGCAACTTTTTTTTCCACCTGGGCACTTTCACGTATGCAACTGCTGACGTGACATTATTTTGGCACATAGTCAACAAATTATTTTAAAATATTAAAATTATTTTTTAAAATATAAATTATTTTTTAAAAATAAAATTATTAAAATTATTTTTTTGAAATAATAAAATTATTAAATATTTTTAATTTTCAATTTCATCATCTTCTTCCCTTCATTTGCTCAAACAACTACAACCCATTTTTTGAAAATCTAGGTTTTTGAAATCTGAAAATTTTCTCAAAATATATAAACTCATTTTCTACTCAAACAAAACACGATGAAACTAAGAACTGTGTTCAGAACACTTCCTATTAATGTTAAAACATGTCTGGTTTTACACATTATAAAGAACTCCATGGGAGAAAAAAAGACAAAGAAAAACATAATCAATAAGATTTGAATTAAAATCAATCTCGTAGCTTCAAAGGCGACAGTTCCAACCTGTAACAAAACATGCCCAATATTGAATTTGACTTCTCCATAAGCGGCAATGGCAACCCCAAATGAAATAGCGAGCATGTTACCCATGGTTGAAGATTTAAAAGAATCTTTATAAAAGAGAACACCAATGGGGACAATGAAAAACATAATCAACAAGAACAAAACATAATCACAACAGTAGACAATGAAAAGCCTAAACGAATCTCCAATAAACCTCTCTGTAGTTGTTAATTTGATTCAATTTTTGGGTTTTTTCTTTTTGTCCCTTTAACTGTCTCTGCATGAACAAAATAAAAACTTTTAAAGTACCCATTTATGATTAAAACAATCCAAAAAAAAAAAACCAATTCATTAAAAGATGAAAAATGTCCAAAAACAAGAAGAAAAAAAAACAAGAAAAATGCTTGAAATACCTTCCACATCCATAGCCATATTATCCAAGGCTTTTCAAATTCCAAACAAAAAGAAAATTGAATAAAAAGGATTCCTTTTTTCAATTCAAAATCCTCTCCAACATTTGAAATTGAAAAGTTCTTGAAAAATAAAAAAATAAAAAATCTCCCAAAACTCGAAAATCCTCAAAATTTTGAAACATAAAACAAATCTTCATTGCAAAAGAGAGAAAATACGTTAGAAAGAGAAAATCTCCAAACCTAAATCTCGAAAATCCTCAAAATTTTGAAATCTAAAACCCGAAAATCTCCGAAAATTTAAAACCTAAATTAAAATCCTCAAACCCCAAAAACCCTAAAAAATAACCAAAAGTAAAAATTATAGAAACATACCCTAATTTTTTCCTTTCTAAAGATTGAAAAAAAAAAGATGTATAGTAAATCAAAATTAACCCTCTGATTCATTTCTTCTCGTAATCACATCCCCTTCTATTTGATCCAACAATATGCCACTCTCTTCATAATCACCCTCTTCATCTTCCTTATCTTTTGCTTCATTCTCTTTAAGTACTTTCAACTTTACTAATTGTTTTAATTGTTCAAATTTTTTTAACTATTTTTATTTTATTGTAATTATGTTTTTAAGTTTAAAAGTTTTTTTGCTGATATGACATATTTTTGTCTTATATGTCACGTCAGCAGCTGCATATGTGGAAGTGTTTAGGTGAAAAAAATTTGTCACATTAGCGTCGTTAGTCCTTTAACGGCCACGTCAGCAAGACTGTTAAAAAATGACCAATTTGACCAAAAAACAAAGATTATGTATGAAAGTGAGCAAAAAAAACCCTTAAGGGCCAAAGTGACTAAACACCCAAACGTTAGAGGCTAATTTTGTCATTATACCTTGTTTTTTCAACAAAAACCTAATATTATGCAAGTTTGTCAGTGCATTGTTGGCTCAAGTCAAGACCGAAAAAGAAATACAAAAAGCTTATGGTTGAGATGCTCAATTCAATGGATTTCGACTCAGAAGATGAGAAATCTTCGACATCTTCAATAGAATCGACGGATGTTGTAGATGATACCACAACAGTGATAATCATTAGATCCCGAAAGAAATTAAAAAAAAAAAGACGAAGAAGAATTGTTTTGCAACCTTCAAAGATTCCTTGGAAGACAAAAGACAGAGATGAACATGAGTGATTCTCTACAAAGAAAAGACAAAGATGAACAGGAATGATTCTCTGCAAAGAAAAGAAAGAGCTGAGTAGTAAAGATTCTTTACAAAAAAAGAAAGAAAGAGATGAACAGTAATGATTCTTGAGTAAAGCTTTTACAAAAAGTTTATTTACTTTCAATTTTTTTGTTTTCAAATTTAAGTTTTTAAAAATTTAATATATCAAATTTTTACTTCCATCCACTTTCATCCGATCCTTAAGACACGTTTGACATTTCTTTTCTTTTTAATTAGTATTGCTAATGGTTGGGAAAAAGGAATTTCTTTAGAATTGATTACACATAAATCTTTAAGTGGAAATCAAGGTGTGTGTTAAGTGAGGAGTTACAAAAGAAAAACAAAAAGAGTTGTGCTTGAATTTGTAAAGTGAAGAAATAGATTATACGAGTTATTGACATTTTACTATGTTTTTTTTTTTTTGGTAAATAAAGGTAGTGGAAACTATTATAAACAACTCATTTAGTTCTACTCAATCTCTCTAAATCATCATGAATTAGTTTCAAAACATGATCAGTTGGTTGCAAGAATTTGTAAAAACCTAGCTACCATCTAAGGGCCTATTTAGCCAAAGTATCTGCAACCTTATTACCTTCCTTGTTGACATGTTGTATCGTTACTTCTTATTGGTTTTGAATCAATTGCTTAACATCTCGAGTCACTGCATATCGAGGTACATCTGACCTAGAGTTCTGCAACACTTTAATATGTTTCCGTCCAACAACTTTGTATGAAATACTATAAAACTCTTTTATAAATTTCCTTTTTTATAATAACTTTAGTATATTATTGTCGATTTCGTTTAAATTTTAAGTCAGACCGGGTTGGATTTCTAAATGGAGCAAAGCTCTTTTAATGACTTCTTTCATCTACGAGACTCGAATTCAAGACTTGGCTTAAGATACATTGAGCTTCTTACCATTCAACCCAATAAACATTGGTATATTGAATATGATTAAAAAAATTTAAAAAAAACATTTTTTAATTAACAAATATTGTTATAAAGGTAATGTTGTACAGACCTATTAATGGTCGGACCACCCGGCTCCGCCCGAAGGCCTGCTCAAAAGTGGGAGGATTTGGATAAAATTATAAGCCCGAAAAATAGGCTTGGGCAAAAAAGTAAGACCCATTTAAAAAACAAATCGGGCCTCGAGTAAGACATTTTTGGCCCGGGCCTAACCCGAATTCACAAAAGGAAAAAGAAAAGCTGTTATTTTTTTGTTTTTTAATGCTATTTTCTTGTTATTTTCTCCCTATATTACTACAATTTCACTATATGTTGCTACTATTTTGTTGTGATTGTTTGAATATTGTATAAAATTTATTTTATTGTTTATTTTGTTGTTATTTTAAAGATATTTGTTAATTTTGTTACTATTTTAACTCATAGACATTTCTATTCACTAATAGTAGATAAAATTATATACTCAATCTATTAAATATAAGGGAATAATCTATTTGCATTGGCTTAAAATTAAAGTAAAATTACACCCATTGTATCTCTTTATATAATTAATATTTTAACAATCCAACCTTATATTTTATATTTCATTCATATAGATTATGTATGTTAAATTTAATATAAATTAAAAATTTCAAAAATATTTTTAACTTTTCAATAAGTATTAATATATAGTATTTTAGATCTTTATGATAGAAATATCGAATCAGTTCGAAAATTTACATGCATTACAAGTAAAATTATATCAATGAACTCAACGGTTGAATCGTTAAAATATATACGAAAAGATGTAATAACTTTGCAATGATATAAATAAATTCTTCCCCATTAAATATAAGGTAAATTATATCGAATGTCACTCTAAAATAGCGTTATTCCTATTTTGATCATTTTTTTTAATTTAGTCACTATCATAAGAAAAAATGACCAAAATAATCACTCAGCGTTAAACCTTAACGGGTTGATGATTGGACTTACAAAAAAAAGACAAAAATTATTTTTTAGTCCCTTTAAAAATTAAAATTTTTTAACATAATCCCGTAAATCCCTATCAAAAACCCATATTAAACCTAATATTTACATCCAAGTCTCTTCTTCTTTGCCTTGTTTATCCTCCTTCAAACCTCGAAAACAATTTCCTTAATCTTTTCTAAAATTTCACTAGAGATTTAAGGGATTAACTTAAAATTTCTTTTATTTTTAAAAGGGTTAAAAAATATATTTTTTTTCAGGTTGAGCCAACATTTCATTAAGTTAACCTTTGATATAGTGCACCCTCCATCAAACGAACCTAATATAGAAAATTTGCGGTAAACAAAACTAAGCTGCCGCCAGTAGCATCAATAGCAGCAGTCCAGTAGAGAAGGAAGGATCTTGCGATCATCAATCCCAAGGCTACAAGCTCCGCTCCTTCGCCATGCTTGCCTCATCTCCCAACTTTTTGACTCTGCTTTCAATGCCATGACTTAAAATTTGTTCTTTATTAAAAATGCTTTATAAAATTAAAAGAATTTGAATAGAAGAGTTTTTTTAACTTTAAAATAAATTGATCTTAATTCAATCATATATATATATATATATATATATGCAGAAATATTAGCGATATTTAAAATATTATTTCTCATGTTTCTTTACAGAAAAATATGTTCCAAACAAATGTTCATCTTTTCATTATTGAAAATAATTTTTATTAAATATGTCTTTCAATTTTTAAAAATAGAAAATAAAATTTATTTTTTGAAAACAAACAGAGTTTAGAATCATTGTTAATTGATTTCTATTAATTTTAAATATATTAGTAATTAAATTTTAATTTTTAAATAAACGTATGGGTATTAAAATGTCGTTGGTCCAAATTTAATAAAAAAATTTGGATGGGTTTGGATGGGTAGTATAGTGCGTTTAATTTATTTTTTGACTCATGCTGTAGTATCATTACAATCTTTAATATTACTGTCACTATTATTTTTACACTAATCGTAAATAAACGCACCATCCATCCAAACCTATCCTTAATAAATTAGTTGGAATATAAGACAAGGATAGGGTGTTTTTAAAGTTTGATAATAAAGGAAGGGATGGAACATCTTTTAACATCTTAATGGGTAATTTATAATCATTTGTCCTTATCCATATATATTGTTTGAAGGAGATGACCTCACGTAGCCATTCAAAGCCATGCAACTTAATTATGAAACCTAAAAGTGGTAAAAATAAGAAATATATATGGTATGGAATTTTTTAAAAATATTAATTTCACTTCAAAATGTTAAATTTAATTTAAAAAAATTGTCACGCATCATGATATGGCTGTCATGAAAAGGAAATGACATTATGGTACCATTGTATATGTTTTGCATGTGACATTTTCTTTCCTAATGCCAATACCATCCACTATTCCCACATTCAACCTAAATATATTTACCCTAGAAAATTTGCACAATCAAAATATAATTTATTTCTTGATGAAGTTTGCTACCATTCTAAACATTAATTTAAACAAAATGCAAGAAAACTACTTTTGTTCTCTTTTTTGGCTAAACATAGAGAAGGGCATTTTTGGCATTATCATTTTACCTTTTATTATTATTATTATTATTATTATTTTTGCCTTCAACAATCAATCACCCCATGTTTCCGAGGCAGGCTCATCGAATCCAGAACCTTGGGGTTTCAACAGCGAGTGGTCTCTCTCAAACTGCTGCAACTCCACTCCCCCGGCGTAGGTTAGAACCTCCCTCATGTTCATGCTAACGTTAGCGTTCCCATTGCCACTCCCATGATGCTGATGTTGGTCTCCGGTCAAACCTAGGAAGTCCCTCGTGAAATGGTTGCTACTCTTCTGCCATGCTGCCGCCATGTTTCCACCTCCGAAATCCAACATATCCGAAGAGACATAACTCGCCATGTTGCTGTTATTATTGTTGTTTATCTTCGTAGCAGTTACACCAACGGTGGCGGCTTTTTGGAGGAGTGCAGTGGCCGACATGGCAACATTAGAGGAAGTGTTATTGCCGACAGGGAGGAGGTTCTGGTAGGGTGAGGTGATGCAGGCCTTTGGAGGTGGCGGCGCCTGTTCTTGGAACAATGGCACGAAATGGTGAGACTGAGGCTTGATATGAAGTGGGTTATTATTAGGGTTAGGGTTACAGGTTTGAGTAGGTTCCAGCCATGGCTGGAAAGCGATATGAGTTTGGAAATGGAAAAGAGAAGATGGGTCGCAGTTGGATTGGGATGGCAAATGATGAAGAGACGGAGACAGATTGGCGGCGGCGGAGGGAAGGTGGTTGGCTGAGAATCTTGCACTTTCTTCAGCCAATGCATCGCAAAACGCTCTGTGGGTTATGAAGCTATCCTTCCTGGAGGTTTTCACAAAGAAATAAAATAAAATAAAACCCTAGGATCGTGCATGCGCATTTTCGGGTCAAATGTAAGAGATGCATGTTAAATGATGTTGTATGCAATATGCATGCAAAGATGGTTCAAATTTTCATGAATTTGGGTAAATTATGATGGACAGTGTTTTTATATATTTTGAAACTAGAGCTTCATGCATATTAACAAAGATATGCAATCAAAACATGAATCTAATTGATGGTTATGGAAGAAAGAGAAAAAAAAAAATCAGCTGCCAGATTTTTGTTGCAGATTTTCATCAGTTTTCTCTGCCAGTTAATAATAGCATGCTAACATGAACTCTCTCTTTTTAACCATGAAATCCAAAAAAGCAATAATGAAAACTTGTGTTGCATTTTTATTGGATATATCATTGTTTTTGAGACAGCAGTCCCACTCCATTACAATGGGTAAAAAACTTTCTGGGTATTAAGAACATAGAAGAAAGCAAAATAAAAAATGGATCAAGCAAGCTTAAATAATTATAGCTAAACTAGAGATTATGACAGTGTGCCTTGTCCTTTTTACTTTTGTTGCAGATTTTCATCAGTTTTCTCTGCCAGTTAATAATAGCATGCTAACATGAACTCTCTTTTTTTAACCATGAAATCCAAAAAAGCAATAATGAAAACTTGTGTTGCTTTTTTATTGGATATCATCATAGTTTTTGAGACAGCAGTCCCACTCCATTACAATGTACAAAAAGGGTAAAAAACTTTCTGGGTATTAAGAATATAGAAGAAAGCAAAATAAAAAATGGATCAAGCAAGCTTAAATAATTATAGCTAAACTAGAGATTATGACAGTGTGCCTTGTCCTTTTACTTTTGTTCAGATTTCAAAAGTATTTGCTTAATTGCTTTCAGTTTTCTCTAGCAATTTAGGTCACCATATAATACAGATACAGACACTTTGCATTAATGGTGTCCACTATGGACGACACCAAACCTGTCACTACATTTTAAGTTCCAGATATAGCTTTACCAGTTACCATTCTTGTGTTAAAATTACAACAAAAAATGGATCTTAAAAGACAAAATAAAAAAAGGCATCACACTTTCATCACAAAAATTACCAACAAGACTTCAATGAACCCTCCATAGTTTGCCACCACCAAAGTGATGAACATCTCAACAATGTTTTTCAAAAAGGAGAGAAAAAAAAATACCTTGAGAAAAGGGTTCCACAATCACATCTGTATTCTCTGGTTCCACAAATCTTCGAATGAGCTTTCCAATCTGATTGAACAGCATAGATCTTTGAGCATTTCTCACACTTCCATTTCTTCTCTCCATGTTTCCTGCAAAAGTGTTTCTTGATCCCAGTAAGGTCACCTAATGCCCTTGAAGGATGGTGGTGGACGCATGTAGGCTCAGGGCAAACATAGACTTTCTTTTTCATCTCTTTGCTCCTTTGTTTCAGTTTCCATGGAAGGTTATGGCCTCTTCTATGGAGCTGAAGGTTTTGATCTCTTTGGAAACCTTTGTTACAGACCTCACATACAAACCTGTTGGTGGACAATAGTGTCTTTGGTGATAAAGCAATCACTTCAGCATCTGGGTCTGTAAAAAACACCCTTTAATTAATTAATCAAAGAGAACAAGTTTTAAGAGATGTTGGCAAAAAAGGGCTTACCTGGGTTCCCTGGGAGGTTTCTCTTCTTCTTAACTACTTTCTGTAGTGGCGGCTGGTAAGGGGAAATGGTTGAAACAATGGAATGTAAGCTACCTAAGTCTTGAACCCTTGTAATAGAAGAAACACTAGCTTCCTCAGACAAAGATGTAGAATTGGATATAGCCGCAGGGAACATATCTGGGAATCAAGAGAACTCCAAGAAAGAATAACAAGTCTCTCTCCCTTGTTTGATGTCTTGTTTTTTTAACTTGCTTATTAACTGCTGCTGTAGTTGAAGAGTGACCACTTTACACCTCTGAAAGAAACAACAAGAAAAAAAAAGGTAGCCTAGAAATAGAGAATCCCCTTACCCCAGCCCTGGAAACAAAAACTAAACACAGCTTTATGAACAAACAGGTGGTGGCAGTGACACGTAGATATACAGAAAGGGCTTATCATTCATTTGGTGCCAAAAGCCAAATCTCGTGAAGAAGATGATGATGATGGGTTATTCTCCAAGACGCTATCTAACCATGGATTGCTTGTCTGAAACAACTCTGCACCTCAGTCAGCTATGTTTTACATAAATAAATAAAACCTTCAACAGCTGAGAAACCAAAACATGAGTGAAATTAAGACGATAAGATAGTTTTTTTTAAACCCTCTCCTTTCTATATAAAGTTTTTCAGTGAGATTTTGAGAGAGGGAGAGAGAAAGAATAGCAGTGAAAGTTTCAGTAGCAGGGTGGTGTGTAGATGATAGAGTACACACACAAGGTGGTTAAATTTAAGAGCCCTATTAAATTAATATTTCAGCTGAGAAAAGAAAAGGTTAAGAAACCCACCCCAAGAACAAAAAGCTGAGAATTCTAGAAAAAGGAAGAGAGAAGGAGCAACTCAGTGTGCAAGCAATGACTAGGAAATATCCCTGACCCCAATTTCTTTAGTTAAAAATATATTTCTTTTTTGCTTAATTATTGTTTCAGTTAATAATTTATTTTTGACCTTTGATGTTGGTACTTTCTGTCTTTTCCTTTGTTCCTGTAAAACACCCAGACCCTATAAAAGAGATTCATCTGAATAAAAAATGACAAGGATTTTGAAGCTTAGAAAGCATTTTGAGGGTGTAAGTGTGAAATAAAATTATTTCACACACCATTAGTAAAAATTTTAAGTGAGAATAAAATTTTAATAACAATACGGTTAATATAATTTAAATTTAAATTATATTTAAGATAATAAATATTTTAATCATTAAAATAATACAGGGGATTATTCGAGTGTGATATTTTGAGACCTACACTATTAAAAGGAATATTAATGCCAAAGCAAATATTTAGTAATCCTACAATCTTAAACTTATCTATGAACAATTTTAGCATATGTTATGAAGGCTTTTGGATAATGTTCTTTTTCATATACTATAAGTTATAAGCAAAATCGAATTTCATGGTGATCACTCATCACACTCTCCTATGTAGCTATTAATAGAAATGTTTTGGAATCTTAATGAATATCTTTTACATTTCCACAATGATTTTTATTATCCCCTTCTTCTACCTCTCTCTTTTGTTATTAATGTATCTCCTCTCATATCCCTAATGTGTTGTGAATGGGCTGAAAACAAACCCCCCCACCAAGGCCTCCAATTCACCATTGGAGTATTTAAACTCCGATTAAAATTGAATTAATCCGATTTAATTTAGTTAATCGGTTGATTAATCGATTTAGTTCGGTCAAAAATTAACTAAAGGTATTTGAATTTCAGTTAACGATTAATTCGGTTCAAAATCGGGTAATTAATCGAACTTAATAAATAATATTATATATTATAGGCTATTACTAATTCGGTTAACTCGGTTAATTCGGTCAAATGAACTTTATCAATTTATTTATTTTTATATGTTTTATACTTGTTTTAACCAAAAAAAACAAAATATATAAATTTCGATTAATTCGGTTAACCGGCTGTATTAACCGAAATATTTCGGTTTGGTTACATTTTTTTAAAAAAAAAATTAATAAAGTTTATTATAAAATATTAAATACATCCATATTATTTTAATTTAATAAAGATAAATTTGTAAATTATCATTACATTTAGAACTGTTCATGGATTGAGCCTTGATAAAAATTTAGGCTCGAGCCTAGCCTGAAAAATGGGCCTAAAATTTTTCTCATGTTCGACTCGAATAAAAATGTTAAAACTCGAGCCCGACTCGATCTGTCCGTATTAAAATTTTTATATTATTTTTGTTTAAATATAATACATCAAAAACACTAAAAACATTAAAATAAATGTCTTCCAACAAATTAAAAATAAATTTTAAAAATATTTATACTTAAATAACACTAAGATAGATGCAACTTAACACACACATATCTCTAAAATAGTAGCAAAATTAACAATAAAATAAGAGCTATACAATATCCAAATAATAACAATAAAATAGTAGCAACATAATAGTGAAATGACAACAAAACAACAAAAAAAGCAGCAAAACAGTGAGAAAACAATAATTTTTTTCTTTTTGCAAATTCAGGATGGGCCGAGCTCAAACCAAAAAAGCCTTATCTTATGTCCAGTCCATTTTCTAAACGAACCTTTTTTTTTTTTTCAAGTTCATTTTTCGAACCTATATTTTTTTAAACCCTCCCACTTTTTGATAGGCCTTCGAGCTAGGCCAAGTGGTCCGAGCCATGGACAGGTCTAATTATATTCCTAGGAAAATATTTAGTGAACCAAGCATGATAATGCAACTTTTCAAGGATCTTAATCAATACTTTCCAACACATATCAAATGTTGCAAGATAATTTTCCCAATAAACATTCTGTTGGAATCATAAAATGGAAAAGTACCAAACACTACCTCAGTGTTGGATGTAGTGGTAAAGATACGTTGCACATTTAAGGAGAGAATGCAGATTTAAATCTAGATGAAGACATTATTAAAAAGAACAATCACAAACCTCAAATATAAACAGTAAACGATATAAAAATTACCAAAAAATAAATTAAAATGAGTAAAATTATCCCAAATCTCACATTATCAAATTATTCATGCAAAATAATCTTAAACTAAATAAGAAAAAAAATAAAATTACAACCAACAATCCTACATTATGCTATAAAATGATTTTGCCATCAATTGCAGATATAAAACAGAAAATGCATGTGAAAACATAAGGGACCCCATTCCCTTTATTTAGTGGGCATACGTGTTGTGGTAGAAGGGAACAAAGGGTTTGTATATAAGGCAGCAAAGTGAACAAAACATACAAGCCCCATTCTCATATACTAGAATTTGTCAAATGATTCTTTAAAAATCTTAAAACAAGTTACATATTTTTTTTTTAATTTATGTGGAGTAAACTAATAATAATAGTAGCTTAATTTTTTAAAAAAATGGATACTCTACTAAAACAATATATATTTTAAAATATCTATAATATAAAAAGGAATAATATAATATTTTAATAGTTTTTTTTAAAAAAAAGTAGTATTTTCTATAAAGAAGTTATTTATAGTGGATTTTTTTTTTAAAGTAAGATAGTTATTGTAAATTTTTTAATGAAATGGCATAAAATTATAGACACGTCTAGTGCATTGAAATATAAATCCTATATGAATTTTATGTGTTGGTCTGATGGTTAAAAATGTTCATTGTCTCATATGTGACTTGAGTTCAAGTCATATCGGTTGTGTTGTTGTTAGAACTTTACCCTCTCTTTGTAATTCATCCAAAAACTATAAGTCTTATATTTGTTAATATATATATATATATATATATATATATATATATATATGTATATATGATGTGCAAATAGAATCTAAGGGCAAAGCCAAAAAAAAATTTTAGGGGGCCGAAATTAAATTGTAATTTTGACGATAGTAAAAATGTAATTTTTAAAGGATTAAATCAAAATTTTATCATTTTTAGGGGGGCAAAGTGTGATTTTACCTTTAATAATTTAAAATTTTAAAAAAATTTAACGGCATAAATGGAAAATTTTCCATTTTAGGGAGGGCTAGGCCCCTGCTAGCCCCTCTAGATTCACCCTTGACAGAATCTCGTCTCATTTGGTTTTGAGCGAGAGATTGATGCTCCCTTATCTCATTGGATAAGACGAGTTTATGCTTCACTAATCCAACTTTTCAGGCTATAAAAAATTTTTGTAGTGAAATTATTTTTTGAAACTTTCTATCATATTATCTATGGTTTTTTTCAATTATTTAATAATATTTTATTAATTTTTTTGTCATTGACATATAAATTTGATAATTTTTACCTTGAACTCTAAACCTCAAATCTTGAACCTCGAACCCAAACCTTGTATCTCAAACCCCAAATCTTAACCCGTGAAACTCAAACTCGAACCTTAAACCTTCAAGGTTCAAGGTTCGGAGTTGAGTTCAATGCTCAAGGTTTGAGGTTTGAGATTTGGTGTTTAAAATTCAAGGTTCAAGGTAAAAAAATTACTAAAATTATATGTCAATGATAAATAAAAAAATTGTTGTAATATCATTAAATAATTGAAAATAAACCATGGATGATATGATGAGAAGGATCCATAAAATAATTTCTCTTGATGGGAAGGGTCTATAAAGTAATTTCTCTTTTTTATTTACATATTAATTTGATTAAATAAATTATTTAAAAATCAGTTTTCTTAAAAAAAATAATTAATATTAAACACCAGTTTACATATATGATATATATATATATACCCCCAAGATGCCAAAAAAGTTAGTTATGATAGTAAAACAATGAAAATAAAAGATATTAGTTGGGGGCAAGAAATTAGGCTAAAGTCTTAGAATATCTATACAAGTTTAGCAAAAGCACAAGTCCCATTTGGGTTGTAAGAAAAATCCCAGGAAACTGGGAAGAAGAAGAAGAAGAAGAAGAAAACACATGAAAGAAAAGAAAATAGCATTCCAAGCTATAAATGAGGGGCGTCTAAATATAGGGAATGCATCGGCCATGCAAATTCAATTATACGAAAGTGATACTATTATTTTGCATGCAAAGAGATGGGGATTGGGAAAGAATGGCAAAGCTACCACCAAATGGGGTCCATCCATCTCCTCCCTCACGGGTTCTTCTATTTCCACATTCACGCATCCTGTTTTGCCCCTCTTCACTACACCACTTCTTTCTTTTTTTTATGTTTTTCTTTTCTATATATATTTTTTGAAAGTTTGAAAATAAATGGAAGTAAAAATTTATTTTTTTTAATCATTAAAATATAAAAACAAGTTTAGTATTGTTATATATTAAGTGATCATCAACCTGAATCCCAGATAAGATCCGAGTCACCTACCTTGCGACCCAGGTGGACACCTCTAGACGATTGAGTGCGAGGTAAACCGTGAAAATAAGACAAGAGGAGTTCACAGACCTAGCTCGCAAGATGAGCTCGAGGATCCAACTCACATGAACCAAGGGAGGATTGCAATCTCAATTCGCATATACCCAAAGAGCTCGCAAAAGGGGGACCGCATGCACTGCGAGCATCCTAGAGTGAAACACGTTCCAGCAGGCCATTAACCGGTATAGAATGTTAGTCCTATGAATAGTAGGATCAAGACAAAAGAGTAGGGTCAAATCGTAAGCTGTGATAGCATGTATAAATATCCGAATGCTCCCATTAATAAGACACAAGACAAAATTACTTAACAAATATCTATTTTTGTATAATATAAATATGAGAAATAAAATTAAAGAATTCCTAAACTTACATAAATTCTAACAATAATTGCTGGAATAGTTATATTTTTTTGTATTTATATAAGTTTGATTTAAAAATTACTCAAATAATTATATTTTTGTGGTTGGTACATAGCAATGTTAGTCATCTTGTCTGCCACTCTATTTTCTTCCTGTGGTTACTAGTGCAATAACATTATGAAAATGTTTATTTATTACATATTTATTAGACATAAAATAAAAAATAGTTAGTACAAATTTAAATTTGAAATTAAAAAGATAAGTATTAACTCTTGTAAATAAAATAAAACCTCTTCAAAATAAGTGAAAATATTTCATTTTTTTACTAAAAATAAGTCGTGCGAGTGACTAAATATTACCAACTGAATTAGTTTATTGCTATCTCATTAATTAAAACATATGCAAAAAATTATACTCCTACCAAACATAGCATAAATTTAATTAATGAAGGATTCAAGTTTATATAAACAAAAAAAAATTAACAATTTTTTAAATATCAAAACTTTGATCTTGGTTCAAGTCCATAGAAATGTACGATTTTTTAGAGGTAAAAAACATTTAGTCCCTAAATTCAATAAAAATTTCTCAATTTGGTCCCTAGACTTGTTTGTTGTCTTGGAACTTGGCAGCTTTTCCTAATTTAGTTCATGAACTTGGATTCCATTAAAGTATGATAATGTGACGCTCTAAGATTATGCCACATCATCACTTGAAAATTTTCAAAAATTCTATAAAATCCTAAAAATTTACAAAAATATTAAAACTTATAAAAATAACTTTTTAAAAAAAATTAGATGATAATATGATAAATTTTTTAAAATGTCGTATCATCGTACCTTTAAAAAAATTCTAGAATAGAAACCAAAATGGAAAAAACTATCAAATTTTGAAACTAATGTAAACTAGACAAAAGTTCAAATTTCAAGGTGGAAAAAAAGGTCAAGTCAAGAGACTAAATGTTATTCCATCCATTATTCTATTTTATTTCTCATGTTTTTAATATAACTTTTTAAAAAAAAAACATGTATTTGTATTTTCTTTATTCAAAACAATTTTTTATTTTTATTTTAAAAAATATGTTTGACCTTTTCAAAAACCAAAGAGGATTATACGAAATTGGAATATCAAATCAGCTTGTATTCACTCACCATTATTTATATCATCTTTTTTTTTTTAATGTCACCAACATATCATTTTGCTTAAACTTTTAACCGTTTAAATTCAAACTGAAATTCCTAAAATCTCCATTAATGGTATATTTACATGTAAGTTCTTATGAGAATGACATACAAAGATATTTGTGAATGGCAACATGAGATCAGTAAAATAAAAGAAGGTTTTAAATTTGAATCTAAATGTATACAAAATTTGAATTAAAAGTTTCAACAAAAGGATATATTGATGACATGAAAAAGAACTTAAGATGATATTAAATGAATGATAATTAATACAAAACCGACTTAATATGAGCGGTCAAATTAGAATTTTCTATCTTCAATCTTCTCTCCCATTGAATAAAAGTGGCTGTTGCCATTGTAACATGTTGGGAACCAGTGGTGTATCTAAACTTATTCCTATATTTAAGGATGATATCAACAATGGCGGCTACTAGATTTAAGACATGCTTGTTATAGTTAAATCTCATGTGTGTCGTGTTTTTTGGTCCTCCTTTGCTGTTTCATGGTACAATTGTAATTACAACCAACTAGAAGGGGTTTGTAGAAAAGGAGATGGGCCAAAAATGAATGAAAATGGAGGCCTTGTAAATAAAAGCCCAAAGAAAAGTGGGGCCGGCGATGTAACAAGTGGGGCTTATATGTTCGGCTGATTAACATGACGAAACTCACGAGAAAGGTAAAGAGATAGAGACTGATAGATCATAGTCATAGTCATAGATTTATATTTTTAATTAACAAAATAATTTACAGTTGTAGATTTGCCGGTCACGAGCGCTGACTAGGACAGTTGGACCCCAATTTAAGCTCTACCTTCACCCCACGTGTTCCACTCATGTGACAGAAGTAGTGTAAAATGGGCGAATAGCAAATTTGTCACTATGTATAAACTAAAAGTTGTCAGATTGATTTTTCTTGTTTTCTTTTATTAAAAACTATATTAAACTATATTTAGATAAATAATTATAAAGGAAAAAAGGTAAAAGAAACGAAAGGGAAAGTTAAAAGAAAAATAAATGATATATGTATGTTGTTTAGATAGTTAAAATTAGTACAGAAAAATAAAGATTTGTTTGTAACATATGTTTGGTTAAAAGTATGGAAATTATTTAATATAATATCTTCTTTCAATTATATATTTTTTATAAAATAAAAAATGAAATTTCAAATCTTAAAATAAAAATTAATTTCCTTTCTTCGACTTTTCGCTTAATTTTTTTTGGTGAATTACAAGAAGATGACAAAGCTCTAATAATAACGCGACTAGCGCGACTCGAACCTAGGTCACACCTAAAATGGTGAATGCTCTAACCATCATATCAATACACAGTTTAATTTTATTTGATTTAATAAAAAAAATTGTTCAAATGAGGGAAAGAGTGTTGTTTTCCCTTCCTTTCCTTTATATTACACTATCTTTGAATTATCAATTATAAAGGGAAAAAAAAGGAGAGAAAAGTAAATTTAAGAATGTTTGTTTGGTTAATTGGTAGAAATGAAATGAAATATGATTTTATGATAGTTTTTTTTTTTTATACATTTACAACTTTCTTATAAAATAATTTATATGAAAGAGGAAGAGGAAGAGAATAAAAAAGAAAATTTATATTTGTTTTTTTCAATTTAGTCGACTTTAGGATAAACAAGAATTTCATACATCAATTTCTAGCCACAAAATAATGTTTTTCTTAGATGAGTGAATGAACAGGAAGAGTGCTAAGTCGGGTAAGTAAGAAGGTTAGGCAAAGAAAGGAGGAACCTTCAGATGAAGGGAGAGGGACGGATTTTACAAACTCGACGGCTTCGAAGACTTTCTCTTTTAGGGATACTGTTATGAACACAAGTCTTGCTAATAACTCATGGGAAGGTAGTTGGGAGGAGGAGGATATTGACCTATGAGAAGGTGATATGAGAAAGGAGGCTGTGGATGGTGTTCCATCGATAGAATTTTCTGATAAGGTGTATTCTCTGATTGAGGAGATTATGTCCAAGACGATAGTTGTCAAATTGATCAGGAGGAAAATAGGGTATAGCGCATTATGGAATAAGGTTTGTGCTCTGTGGAAACCTTCCATGAAAACGACTATTATCTGGTGAAGTTTGAATTGGTGCAAGATTATAAAAAAAGTTCTTACGGATGGTCCTTGGGTGATATACGAGCACTATCTTACGGTGTAGCCACGGTCAAAAACCTTTTTCGACTTTACAGCCATTTCCCCATAGTGTTGTGGCCTAGATTTGAATACCTGAACTTTCAGAAGCGCTATATAAAGAAGTATTCTTCAGGAAATCGGAGAGATGATGGGATTGATAATCAAACTTACAAACTGATAAAGGATTTAGGGGACAATTTTCCAGATTTGTTGTGCACGTGAATCTACTAAAACCACTTGTTTCTAAATTGAAGACTGATGATAGAGACCATAAAGTGAAGTACGAATCTCTTCTGATAATTTGCTTTTATTGTGCAATTTTTGAACATCTTAAGGAGGGTTGTTCTTAAAACTGTAAGTGGGATGGCATGGATGAAGATCCGAGAATGGCAGATGAATCAAATGCATTGGTTCATCATCAAACCAATTCATTGGTCCAAGAAAAAATAGAGAAAGAGAGGTTTGGTGAGTGGATGGTGGTGAAACGTTGGAAAAGAAGATAAATTCGGCAAAATTTCTACGGAAATGATGTTGATAAGGAGACTAGCAAAGGAGGATCTCGATTCAATACACTTCCCAAAATTAATGAAGTTGAATCAGATATTAACGGGATTAATGAGAGTAATTTTAGATTTAGGAATCAAATGGAGCAATGAGTTACATTAATCGTTGGTATTTAGGGATATGAAAAAGAAAATAATTTGTTAAGGAGCGAAAGAAATGAGAAGCAAGCAGGAGGGGTTGTCAATGGTAAAGGAAAAAGGGTGAAAAAAACTGGAATGAGCTTCAAATTTAATAATAGTAGACCGATCTCTGGTGGGCCTAGAGGGGTTAGTAAGGTGATTTAAAAAGGAGGTAACTTGATGAGTTTAGGGAATCACATGTTTGGGCCACAACAAAGACATAGTCTATTGAAGCTTGGGGCAAGTAAAGATCAGCACGGTTAGTACTGCTCTCATCACACGATTGTAAATTTACAAGAAAATGTTAATTAACTTTTTTTGGGAACTCAACAAATGAGAATGATAGTTTGGGGATAAAAAAAATATTATTTCCCTATCCTTTTTTCCACCGACTTTAAAAGCAAAGTTGACTAAAGATGCCTTAAAAATTGGCATTGGAGTTGAGCCGTGACTTGACATCAAATGTAGTGGCAATTTTAATATATTTCTGCATTTAACGAGCTTATTTTCTAACTATTTTAGTATTTATTATTACGTTTTCAATATTTAGTAGTTTAATATTAAATATTAATAAAATAAGTGTTTTTACATAATTTTAAGTGTTAGTGACCTACTAGGTCGACACGAGCTTAAGTAGTTCTAATATATTAATTTGAGTGTGCATGACGCTTAATTTAGGGCCTAAAGGACGTAGGAACGTGGGACGAGAGATGCACAAGCTTCCCAAGCCACGAAAGCATGACAAGGACTTCCAAGCCCATAAAATTCATGTCGTGTCACACCATAGCTTGTGTATGGCGCGACATAGGATCGACATGGAGCCTAAGTATTTCAAGGCTATTTTCGTCTTCACAATTAATTTTATATGAAGACATAGGACATGTGGAAGACATAATTTGGGTTGCTTTATAAATAAAACCTTAAGGGTTTGATGTAACTAAGTCGTCTTAGACGCATTCAAAACCCTAGTAGTTTAGGAGTAAGATTTAGGTTTAGTTTTCCTTTATTTTCAAAAACTCTTTGTTCTTTCCTCTTGGAATCGATTTCGATCCAAGATTTCTTTTATAATATCGAAGTTATTCGTTTTATTCTCTTTCACAAGAAACGATTCTTGTTATCTCAATCGAAAGATTTCCTACTTCACGCTTTGATCAACATCAACAAGATTATTTCTTCATCTCTTTTCTCTTTAGATTTAATTGTGTAACAGTCTGTTTTTCAATGGTATCGAAAATAGTGATTTCGAGACCATAATTTTGATGAGAAAGTTTGTAGATATATTTAATTAATATTTAATTAACAACCTGTTTGAACGTAGTAAACAATTAGGATACAATTGGCATGCCAATAGGGGTAGAATGCACTCTTGTATGGGTTTGCACTTCGGTGCCTCTGTTCATACTTGGTGTCTCTTTTTGCACTTTGATGCCTCTAATTGCACAATTGTGCCTCTGTTTGCACTACGGTGCCTTTGCATAGCATTACGATGATTTCTGGTGCGGTGTAGTTACCTAAGCATCCGAATCATGTTATTATAGTTCATCAGGAAATCTGTTGAAAGAAAGTATATGGATTGACTTCATGAATTGTTTGGAAAAGATATGTTTTATGCGACTATTGAAATGTTAACTTATGAAATTGAATAAATGATGAATATGTGTTTAAAAGTTGTTTTGAAACGTCATCAAAATGACTAGAAGGTTTATGGTGAGTTTCTAGGCTGACTCTTGCATGTGTACTGTTCATACCAAGGTATCTGTAGGAAATTTATCGAACTATGAAACTGAAATCATGAAAAGTATAGTATGATATGTATGTAACTATATATATGATTATGAAGGAAATGATTTAAAGTTATAAATTGTTTTGAGTTGTAATAATCAATTTTAAAGTTTCATTTGTATTCATGAGGTAACACCCGAGATTCGAATCCGGCGAATCGAATCGGGTTGAGGGTGTTTCAATAATAGTTTAGATCCAATGGATGGCATGGCTGTTAATGAAGACTGAAGAGTAGTTTGGGAGAATGATTTACCACCGAGAATTAAACATTTCATGTGGATTGTGATGCATCGAAAATTTCAAACGAATGAAGAAAGGGCTAGGAGGAATTTAATAGATAATGTCAAATGTGTACCATGTGGGGCGACACAAGAAACCATACTCCATGCCTTAAGGGACTGCCATGGTGCGGATGCTATGTGGAGTCAAGTGATTTCTCAAAATTATCTATCGTATTTCTTTACCTTGGATTTGGCAGGTTGGATTAAATTTAATTTGAAAGGCGAGATTGATTTTGAGATGGGATTGTTGACTCTAGCATAAGCTTTGTTGTCTTGTGTTGGTTACTGTTGAATAATAGGAATAGGTTTATTTTCTAGCAGTGTAGTAGCACTCTTAAGGAGATAATCCACAAGTCAGAGTCTTTTGTCGATAGGATCAACGATGTTGTTGTAAACAAGGATAGATAGAGAGCAAGTCGAGCTGTTTGGATCAAATGGTGTCCGCCTAGTTCGGGTTGGGTTAAAATAAACACAAATGAAGCTTCTAATGGTGATGGAAATAGAACAACAACTACGAGAGTGATACGGGATTCTCACGGCAATTGGGTGGCAGGGTTTAGAAGGTTAATTGGTCGAGGAAATGTGATTAATTTCGGAGCTATAGGCTATCTATATGGGCTAGAAATAGATCGGATTAGAAACTCATGGAAAGTGATTGTTTGATGGCTATTAAAATGATAAGGGAGAGCAATGCGATTTATCCGTCCACCACTCTTGATTAGGAAAATTAACGAAGCAATAAGACATATCCAAATGGTGAAATTCCAATATGTTCCAAGAGAAGGGAATATGGTGGGAGATTGGCTAGCTAAAACTTGTACTAGTGAAGATGTTGAACTTGGAATTATTGATTTTCCTAATTTTCATGTTAGGAAACTACTATGAGAAGATAAAATAGGTATCTCTCATATAAGAGTTTGTTGATTAAGGCAATTTGATTGCCTTTTTTTCCTTATAAAAAAGAAAGAAAGAAAGAAAAATTATAGCTTTTTACTTTTTTTTTTTAGTTTTCTCCCAAATTTTGGGTTAATGAAAATTAATCTTACTGAAGTTTAAATTTTTTATTTTACTCTTAAATTTTTTTAAGATAATAATATTTTGGGTAGACTACATTATAGGTTACCCATTTATGCTTAAGGTGTTTTTTATTATTATTATTTAACTATAAAAAGTTACAAAAATGATCACTCAATTAATCGTGTTTGTCTTTTTTTGTCCATTTTCATTAACTGTCATTGACTAAGTAACGAAAAATTGATGTGACAGTTCTAAATTGATATAATAAGTAATTTAGTCATGTAACATTTATACATTATGTCAATTTGATCTTAATTTTTAAAAAATTTAACCCTCTACATTTACGTATTATGTAATTAAGCCATGTCATGAGAATCCCTTCCTAGTTTACACCTTCAAAAAACACCCATACCATTCATTCAACTCATTCCCTGATAATATGAAGCTTAGTGGCAAAGGAAATTGTGACCCAATCAGGTTGACACAATGACTATTGCAATCAGGCTCGACCCGGGGGTCATCTGGAAGTGCGACCGTCTAGAACCCAAGGCTAAAAAGATCCAAAATATTGTTTTTCAATTTTTAAAGGATTCAAAAAAATTTAACTTTTAAGGGCCCAAATTTTTTTTTACTAACTTTTAAAGGAACTATTTTTTTTCAACTTTTAAGGAAGTTAAAATCCCGTTTTATTGTTTTCTCCAGAGTTCCAAAAAATGTCAAGAATGAACTTAATTGCAATTGCTCGATTTCAACCAACCTTCAACATGTTAAGACAAAAAGTCCAAAAAAATTACAAATACACGGATCGAATCTTATATCTTATACCAATAAATTTGAAATTTACATATAAATTTGCCATTAAACCAGTGACATGATTGATATATAAATAAAATTTTTTATAACAATATTAATAAAACAATTAAGATTAGAGGAGCCCATCACCTTTAAAATAGCTCCAACCTAAACCACCAATACGTTAAAGAGCTATCCAAATTTATTATAAATAAAAGAAAATTCATCGTAATATCCTTAGATAACACTTTATACTATAATCCTTGTGACCAACCCACTGAAATGATTTAAATTAACAAATAAATAATAATCTTGTGTGTTTAAACTACATGATGAGTTGTTTGTCTTCACCATGAAATGATGGATTTTAATCATTGTGCTGAGCTGAATAATGTTCTATTGGTTTAAATGATTACCAAAAATAGGAAAAACTTGTCTTGTTTTTGGTCCATCAATTCACTGTGCTGCTCCTGCATTGCCGACCGATTCATATCTATGAAAAACTATAACATATCAGACAAACTTGCTGCAACTCAAATATCTAAAATCACAGGTTTTGTTAAAAAAAAGGCTAACTATGTCATGGAATGGTCCTCACAGATGCTTGTAAGGGAAGAAATCAAACCCAAGACAAATTTATGTGTCGTGTTGACCGGCAAAACTAGTGTAGCAGATTTAGGACAGTGAAATTTAGACCCAGTCAAAGTGTCTTTCAATGGCTGCACTTCTTCCTTGCACTGGAAAATTGGGCCTTTCTGTAGCCATTGATTCCACAAAATGACTTGACCATGGGACAATGTTAAACCACATGTTTACCTTGCCTTAATGTCACTATATATATATTATTTTATTTACTTTTATCACTCTCAGTCTTAGGCAAAAGGCATATTATTCAGAACAGAAAAAAAGCTATTGGAAAAAAAAATATGCATGTTGAAGGTGAAGTTTATAAATAAAGTAATTTCTTTTATCATTTATTCTCGATTAATTTAACCTTAAACGTTTCAATTGTTGATTCAAATATTGAGCGAAAAGTTACACTTATAAACTTGTATTGTGGGTCAACCTTACTACATTAATACCAATAGACGGCATAGTGGAAGAAGCACTACACTTAGAAATCAACAACACAAAAATTTTATTATTAATGATTCACTTTCTTTATCAAGATCAAAACTAAGAGAAATGATTGAAACAACAAATATCCTTCTTATTCATAGTTTGAATACCCATATAACCATCGAAGATTATTGAAGTGACTAATTCTTAAAATTTAAGGAGCCTTGAGAACAAAGAAACTATTAATGTTGTTGTACAACTCTAAAGCACATGTTACAATCATCTAAACTAAAATTAATTTTACTAAATATAAGATTTTTTTTTCACTCCACTATTCCATCAATAGGGTCCAACTCAATTGTTGAATTATAAAAATATCCTTATTTTAAAAAAGTAATAAATATTAGTTTAAGAGTTTTTTTTATCTCTTATATAAATTAAAAAAAATCATTTTAAGGGGTTTATACTCAAAACACCGAACATTCTCTCTTTCAACTTTATCATTTCAACTAAAGTAATATTTAACTTTTATATAAATTATTATATACTTATTTTTACTCACATTATGGTATGTCAAAATCTTATTGATCAGAACTCAACAAGTAGCTTTAGTGGTAAAGAGAATGTTGTTCATCCTAAAGGTTTTGGGTTCGAGCGCGCGCCTGTGTGTGCAAGATGTGTGTGCCTTGTCAAAGGGTTAAAAAAAATATGAACATATACTACCATATAATCACACCAATACATTCAAATCTTTCTTTCTATTTATGATAAAATTTCTAGTATATAATTTCTCTCAAAATTTAATATTAAGATCCATCAGCACTCTTGCGCTATTCTCTTCTATAGTGTTTTTTTAACTAGGCCGCAGAGTTGCCCTAAAACATTGCCTTGTTGGATATGGCAGCCTACCAGACCAAAACCCATCAAAAGGGTCCAAGACTTTGTCCATTCAATGAGAGACATCTTGTGAGAGATGTTGGTATTGCCAATGAAGCAAATAAATCCCCCTTAAGAACTAAGGAAATTTTGCCACACAATCAACTCACTGATTTAACTCAAACTTACCATCTTTCTTTATTTTAAGGATCGGTTTGGATGAACGGTGGGGTGTAGTGTGTTTAGTTTACTTTTTGTCTCACACTATAATATCGCTACAGTATTTAATTTTATCATCATCGTTATTTTTACACTAACTACAAGTAAACTCATCGTCCATCCAAACTTACCCTAATACCAACCTTGGTGAACCAAAGATGAGGAAAAAAAACACCAATACACTGTAAATGGAAGTGCTACAAAACAAGTTGTATATATAGGAAGCACTGACTAATAATCATTTTTCTCTAAAAATCATTTTACGCGTTTCAGGGATATAATTTGCAAACTATGGATCTTACTTCTTAATTTTGATTAGTGGAGGAGGATAGTGGAGACCCACAAAGTCGTGTTTCCTCTAAAATGATAAATTTTTAATTTAAACTCTTTATAATTTATAAAATTTTAAATTAATAATGATAAAATTACACTTTGTCCCTCCCAAAAATGATAAAAATTTAATTTACCTTTTAAAAATTATAAAGATATAGACTATTGAAATTAAAATTTTATTATCATAAAAATATACAATTTAATTTTAACTCCAACAAAAATTTTCGGACTCCTGTCACTAATTGTGATATTTATTCTCTAAAAATTCAGTTTCTTTCTAAAGTCAAAAGGAAAAACATGCATTGAATTTTATGAAAGACGGGATAAATAGCAGTCAAAAGCGCGTGGAAGGGAAACTTCTGATATTTTCATATTCTATCCTTTTTGTCCAATAGAAAAGTAACCAATAATTAGCTGACATGCAATCATTTATTTGCCCACATTTTTCTCTACTTAACCCAAAAACAATCAAAACTCATCTTTGCACTGTTTCTTGTCACTCAAGCATCAGTACATGTTAATGTCTTGTTATATATAAATTTATAGGGAGAAATAAAACAGACCCATCGTACTCGTGGGCACAAGATTGGAATCATTCAACCATTCTCCTAAAACTTAATTTATCACATCATCATCATGTTTAAATGAGTCCTTTTTTTATATGTATATAATGAAATGTATGCCAAGTTGCTTCCATGGGGTCCTGCAACTCAGCCCCCATTTGGTCGGTAGAACATTAACCTCCCATTACAGTGTGATCTACAGAGGAAGCAATATGGTGAAACATGTATCAGAAATGATGTTTTGTGTTTGTTTATAAGGTCCAACATTAGGCCCATTAATCATATTGGTCCGAACTTGTAATGTTCTTTTAGCTTTTATTGCAATGATTTTTTTTTTCTATTCTTTTCAAAAAAGGTTACTCGATTTTGATGTTCCAAGAGGGGATTTTCAATGCAAATTGGGCCACAAAAAATGAGAAGAATCTGATGACCATGAACGTCGCTATTGAGAATATGGGGTTATGTCCATAACCTATGCATTTCATTTCAAGACTCAAATTTTGAAGAAACAACATCAACCAAAATTTTGAAGGAAAAATCTTTAGTGCTTATCAGGGAATTCATCTGGTGAAAGCAATATCATCAGCTAGAGACCGTTTGTTTACATTCCCTAGTTTAGAGCACTGCGATTTGGTGCAAAGATTTGACAGCGACCAATCAGAATCCAATTGTCATTGCCCATGAAAATGTTGTCGTGGCACTAATGCAACAACTTCATGATTGTTCATTATTGTCCAAGTTTGATTTGATCAATTGAAAAACGCTCAATCATGATATTAAAGCACTATTAGATGCAGTTGGATATGATATGAAAAGGTCTAGTATCACCGACCATGGTTCTTGCCACCGTCTCCCAAGAAAGAGACGAGCATAAATACAGCGAAATTGAACCCACACAAAAAAAAAAGGGTTACAGGCTACCAAGTGATGATTGTGAATTGGATTCCAAAGGCAAAATCTTAGTCGTGATTTTTCTTTGCAACTTGCAGCTACAACTTGTCGGTTTTCAACAGCTTCAGAACAAATCTACACTGATTTAAGGCCAAAAAAAATGAATTAAAAAGAGGGTACTACTAGTTAGTGAATTGAAATGCTTATTGGCACATTACACTGTAAAGAAAGAACCTCGAAACAAGTCATGACGATGAAAACAACAGCAGATTCTGATCTACATAGCTGCAAATACCTAACCAAAGATAGAGAAACATAAGCGGGCAAAATGGATATACAAAAGGGAATTGCAGATGAAGAGAAGCAGGGTTAGAGAAACCAGCAACCAAGAGAGATTTTCCGCTGGATATGGTTCTTTTTTGGAATGTAATTCCCCCCCCCCCCCCCCCATCCTGCCAAATAAAGCATCAAAGATTCAAAGCAATGTGAATAGATCATGGCCTCATTGTGTGTGTTTTTTTTTAAGACCCTTTTTCTGCAGAAAATGAAGAGATTATGAACTAATGCTACAAAAACATGCGATTGCTACTTTGGACTTGAACCCAAATACCCCAACCGGTCAGCCAATACATTCACATCTTCATCTTCACCTTCTTCAGGTATATCCAACTCTCCTTCAAATCTCTCATTCAATAATTCTTCCCAAAACCCTTCATCAAGCTCTCTGTCATGGCTATGTCCGTGTTGGAGTTCATCTTGTGGTTCCTCTTGCTCCCTTCTGGCCCTACCATACCCTTGCATTTCCAGTGCCAATGCTTCCAACTCTGTCACTTGGTATCCGTACTCACCATACTCCGAAGGTTCGGTTTTAACCGGATTTATCCCTCCCTACCTCGGCTCGATTCGCCTACATGTCGTTGATCAATCTGCCGTCGCCTTTTCTTCGACATGGCTTCTTCGAGCTCCTTCCTTTTCTGCTTCTGTTGCATCAACTGCTGGAGGAAAGATGGATTCTGCATAGCTCTAGCCAAGAAAGACATCATTTGTTGCTGCTTCTTTTCAGTGCCTTGTAACCTTTCTTCCATGGCTTGAATATAAGCTCGAGTACTCTGTTGCTGTTGTCTTAGCTTCACTAATTCCATCATTAACACCTGCTTGTCACGCTTCAATCGACCAACTTCCCCATCTACCCCGAATCTGCCAACTTCAACGTAAGGACCTAAAGGTTGCTGAGATGGTGGGGGCTGGGATGTGGTCTTTCTTCTCCTAATGTTCTTCAGCAGGTGCTTATGGCCCCTAAGGAACCCTTCGTTGGCAAACTCCCATTTATCTGGATCAGTCTTTCTAAAACCCTACAGTAAGTGAAATCACAATAAATCAAATAAAAAAACTTGCTAATAATTTATGATTAATTCCCATTGTTGATGGAGACAAGAACCAATAAATAATTGAGCGAGGTCCCACTTCCAGAAAGAACCATTAAGGTGTAAAAATTAAAAAAAAAAACCCTAGTGAGTTGCTCAAAGGATTAAAATAATGGTGATAGAAGAACAATCTCTACAAAAACGTAATAGAAAATATTATATATAAACTTGGGATGATCTGTAAGTCATGTAAGATTCCAGAACTTTCAAGAAAACTCTCGAGCGTCAATAATTTAAAGAGGAAAACTTTTTGCATCCAATGAACAAGGAGATATAAGAATTAAAAAATCAATTATTGCTGCAAAAAAAAAACTAAACCTAAATCAAATGAAATGAATGAAACCCAGAAGAACATTAACAAGAAGTGGCCTTTGGCCCTTAAATGGTGAAGTTATGGTTTAGTCACTCTAAAAACTGCAATATTACATTTTGACCTTCTAGAAGTTTATAATTCAACATTAGCCTCCAGGGGATATAATTCTAGCTTGATGTAATAAGATTTGGAGAGAAATTTTTAAAATTGGAAAATTGAAAACAGAGGTTGAGAGATAAGAAGACTTACGTAAGTATTGAGTTGCCTAACGAAACTAGAGAAATTATTGTGCTTGAAATATCGAGGAAGAAGATTAGTGGAGAAAGCGTGAGGATCCCACACCACAAAGCTGCTACCTCCTCTGCTCCACGAAACTATATAATTAGTGCTAGGATCATCAACAATGTCAAAGGTCTTCGTGAGGAATGGCGGCGGCCCTGAATCGTGAAGACCCTCCATCGGCTGCGGCGGTGGCGGCCCCATCATCATCACCGGCGGGTCATCGTCGGACTGTGAATAACTCGAGTTCGGGTACTCCTCCTTCACCGGAAAATACGGATTCATGGTCCTGAAACTCCGCTAAATTCTTTCTTCCTAAGATTACGAATATCGAATTCAATCCCTTAATTTGATGATTCTAAGTTCCCAAAACAAATGAGAATTGGAAAACAGGGGAAGCTTCATATACGAAGAGCTGAGCCTGAAGCTGATTCCTCAAATATGTTAAAAATAAAATAAATAAAAAAACCCAAAATTGAAAACTGAATCAAAAGAGAAGCAGTACGATTATAAATAGAAAGTGAAACAGAAAATAAAGAGAAAAAAAGTGAATCTTTCAATTTTTTTTCTGTGTGAGGTTTCTTCTTTGGGAAAGTCGTTTTTTGCCGTTATAGTAGAGTTGGTAGCTTAGTCACGCTCGTTTATATAATAAAAGCCACGAAAGCAGTGTACATAAAAAAAGTTTAAAACAAAGAGAAATATATTTAATTGTGGGGGATTTCCTTATAAAAAATCATTTAGAAAGTTCTAGACATATCAAATGGAACTTATTATTTTATTGATTTATAATATTTAATTTTTTTAGTTTTGGTTGTAATAATATAAATTCATTTTTAAAAAGCCTTATCTATTTTATAACGAGTATAAATAATAAATAATTAATAGTTCCTTTCTTGTAGAAAGTTCTGGAACTTCATCAAGGAGAGCATGGTGGGAGACATGGTATATTCATTATCATTATTATTATTATTATTATTATTATTATTTTTAATTCATTGTAATCTGAATTTGATTGGTTGGATAATGGGTCCCACCATATACATACACATAGTTATTGGTCTTAAATTCAATTCCAATCAATTGAATTAAGTTTTGAGTAAGGGTGAAATAAAAACAATTTGTATTAAGGAAGTCAAGATTAATATATAAGTTATTAGATTAAAGTAAAAAAAGGAAATAAATCAAACCGTACGTAATCCGCCCCTAGTTTTGAAGGTTCACTGATTTGGAAATAGAATAAAAATATATAAATTTGATTGCTGGTTGGTAGGGTGTAACTAAATGAGAAATGAGATATGAGAAAAAAAGAAGAAGATAAAGTGATTGAAGTGATTATGACTTTAAAAGCCAAAGATAAATAGCTAAATAAAAGTCAATTTTGTTGTATCCAACTTTTGGAATGAGAGGAAGCACAGGGCAATACGAGTTGAGTAGGGTATCCCTCTAGTTTGTTCAAATTTGAATTAATTGATTCTTTCGATTTAATTCGGTTAATTGGTTGGTAGTTGAACTTAATTCAATTGAAAATTGATTAATGATTTTTTAAAATTTTGATTATTGGTTAATTAGGTTCGAAATCGAATAATTAATTGAATTACCCGAATTTAATAATTATGTAGTGTTTAAGACTTAAACTTTCAGTTAGTTCGGTTAACTTTTAAGACAAACGAATATTATCAATGTATTTTTTGATATGTTTTATATTTGTTTTAACCCAAAGATAAAAACACATCAATTTTGATTAATTAATTGATTGAATTAATCGAAATATTTCGTCTTGGTTAATTTAAAAAAAAAACCGTTTGATTAACAATTGAAGGATCATACAATTCAGTTAATTCGGTTAATGTTAGTCCAATTCGATTAATAATCGAACCGGACATTTAACACTCTTAAATGACTACCCTTAATCAAATCTAGTTTAGGGAAAAATTGTCTCTCTCTAATTGATGAGTAGTATTTATTGTTGTTTATAAAATTAAATACAGATCATAAAATTAAATACGAGAATGGGATACAATACCAGACACTAGGTGGAGGGGAAGCAAGTGACGCATCGATGGAGGATTTTTGGATGGCGGCACCAAGGGGTTTTCAAATTTTTTTATATTTTTTATTTCATTTAAATAATAATAATAATAATAATCATAATAATAATAATAGTGATGTCAACTTAAATGGCGACACCAAATGCCTATAAAATGGGGATTAGGGTTTTGGTTGTTTAAAATTTGTTTAAGTTTGTGAAAAAAATCAAAGAAAAATAAGAAGAAGAACAAAAAAGAAAAGAAAAGAGAAGAAGAGGAAAATAAAAAGATAATTTTTTTGTTATTTTTATACAGTTTAGTTTATGCAATTAATGTTTAGTTTGATATTAATTTGTTATAAATTTATTTTAGTAGGGTATATTTTAAAATTTTTATTTTATTGAAATTTTATTTATTTTTTAACAGATTTATTGAAAATGGATAATCAATTTTTTGTATTCATTTATTTCGATTGAGTAATTTTGAGAACATCAGTTGGATGTATATTTGAGTGTCGACAACAAATAGGAATGAGATTTCGTCAAAACGTCTCGATTGATGATATGAAAGCAATGATTAATGCAAAAAATTTTAGATGTTATGGGAGAAGGATCTTGAAACTTTTCTACAAGTTTTCAGTTTCGACAGATCTCATCAAATTCACCGAGATGGAACTTGTAGACGATGAAGACATGGAGACAATGATCGCTTTTTATTATTCGAATCAAAGTGACCCAAATGCATCGGTTCAATTATTTGTCGAGTTAGTTGATGTGGAACCAGTAGAAAATGAAGATCTAACTCCAATAGAAATTAAAGATCTAACTCCGTGTATGGTGGTTCCAATATTGTTCATTGAAAGTCAATCAATCGTACACGGGATAGACATCGATCTTAGTGCTGCTGCACCCAAGAATGATACGGATGAAGATGCTAAATATGATAGTAGTATTCCTTCTTATCATGAGGGTTGATATTGATAATGATCCGGATGTGATGAGGTCCCGGATGATATCAACGATGAAAGGGCGAATGACGATGGAAATTATAACGCGTCTCCAATCGAAAATCTAGTTACACATATTGTGATGCACAATAATCCTACTAGGGCACACATGTTGCTTATATACCTCGATGCGACACATGCCGAGTTCGCAGAGTACCCTAATATACTATATGCTCACCGATTGGCCGTAGCAGCAGATCGTAAAGAGTTGTTTTTTGGGCCAAAAATTTGAATCCAAGGAAGAGTATGTATTTTCCATTAAGCAGTATAGCATGAATGTGTCGACGGACTACAAAGTCGGGTTGTCTAAATCGATATTGTGTATCGGGGAGTGCTAGAAGTCGACAAAAGGTTGCAAGTGGCGTGTGCGAGTTGCATTTATCCAGAAGTCGCAGATGTGGGAGATAAAAAAATTTGATAGGCCTCACACATTCACTTTAACATATTTGTCAGAAGATCACCGAAAACTCGATTCCAGAATTATCTGCACACATATCATGCCAATGGTTAAGGACAATCCACCATCAAAGTTTCTAAACTGATTGTCGAGATGCAATCACGGTTCTATTATTGGTTTTCATATCGAAAAACATGGATTACTAAAATAGATGGCAATTGAACAGTTGTTCGGTGATTGGTATGCATCGTACAATGAGCTACAAGGGTGGATACGACTGCGATTGACTTGGTGACACGACCTTATTATGGCTCAAATAACAACATACAACCGGAAGAAGAATTTTTCAATATATATTTTGGACGTTTGATCCCTACGTTCGAGCATTTCTTCACTACAAGTCATTTATCTAGATAGATGGGACCTAGCTATACGGGAAATATACACAAATCCTACTAATTGCGGTGGCTCAAGACGGTAACCATAACGTGTTCCCGATAGCATTTGTTATTATGGATAAAGAATACATAAATCATGGGAATTCTTATTGACGAACCTGTGGACGTATATTGTTTATAACGATAATATTTGTATCATCTTCGATAGAGGGAAGGGAATTATTGCGACCATTAGGCATACCGGTGTATCATAGAGATCGGTTTACTTTAATTGACACATCGTGGCTAACTTCTAACGAGAATATAAGAATGTATTTTTAATGTTTTAATATGATACTATAACTTATGTTTTCTTAATATTCTTACAGTGTACGAGCTAGAGTCACACCGATTCAGGCAAAGAATAACCAGGCTTGAGCGTGACATGGAAGGTTAAACGAACAAGCCTTTGCGAAAGTGGTTGGGTACCATAGAGCCGTGGCAATAGTCTCAAAGTTTCAATGATAGGTATTTATATGGTCAAATGACGACCAATTTGGCAGAGTCGGCTAACAGCATGTTCAAGAGAATATGACATCTTTCAATTTCATCCATGTTCTCGGGTACATTCTATAGGCTGCTACCTTGATACCAGTAATGAGGATACGACAAATCGATCAGATGAACGTCGGACACATGTTTGTCGAAGCTGTTAGGAATGCAATGGATGCAAACCATCAGAAAGCGAGTATGATACATGTTGAAATATATTCATGACAGTTTCAATGATTTCAAGTTATGGAGACCATTGGGTGTCGACCTAGTATCCTACCTAAGTTATACGGGGTTGATCTCCAGAACAGACATTGCAATTGTAAGAGTTCGATACACTTAGTTATCCTTGTGCACATGTCGTTGCAACTTGTGCTAAAGTGTTGCTAAATGTCGAAACACTTCGTTTATACTCTCGAGAGTACGTTACGTTTTTGGAAATCGAGTTCCTTGTCCTGCCTGATTTGTTCACATGGAAGGTGCCTTCGACGACTTTAAAGCTTATCCCGAACAAACATTTTCGAAGGAATTCGAAAGGTCGTCCACATGTCACCAGAATCCGCAACGAAAAGGTCATTATGAAGAAAACAAATGGCAGCAAGCTGTGTAGACTGTGTAGGCTAGCTGGGCATACTCAACGTAATTGCCCCAAACGAACCTACCAAATTGGTCAGTCCTTCAGATCGGGTAGGACTTAAGCTATTTGTATTGAACATTTTTCATTTGAAATTAATTAAGTTTATGAATAAATTTGGAATTAATTACATTTAAATTTGTATTTAATTATTAATTTTTATGTATGTATTTTGCTTTAGGGTTTTTTTTGTATTAATACCCTAAAAAATCAACGAAATGAAAATAGACTTTTAAGTTTGATTAAAGGCGTATGTGATCAGACTTTTAAGTTTCCTTTTTTGTTTTCATTTCGTGGATTTTTTACTATTATTGGTTTAAGGTTTATGCTTATTCAGGGTTTAAGGTTTTTAAGGTTTAATATTTTAAGGTTTTGGGTTTAAAGATTTAAGGTTATAGGTTATGAGTTTAGGGTTTAGGATTTAATTTATGCACAATGGAAATGAAGGCATATCCTTTTTGAATTTCTGGGTTGGGTCGTTTAAGTAGAAAATCAAAGTCAAACCTTTGTTAATTATTAGGTTAAAATATATGTGGAATTGAAGTCAGTATATAAGTATGAAATTTAAATAAATGATCAAATAGGTTAAAATATATGTAAAATTAAAGTAAAAAGTCATCATTACAACTCATCAATAGTCAAATATACACAACTAAACACTAATAGATACAATCTTCATATCCATGATTAGATGGTGTGGTTCTCGAGGTATATCTTTCTAATGGCCGGCGTGCACGGCGAGGTTGCTCGTCATCATTAGGAACCATTTACCCGGGAGGAGTGGAATATTATGGTGATAATGATGGGCCGGAAGGAGCGTAGTATTGTTGTGGCTCGTCAAACTGAGGCTGATATCCTTGGCTTGATGAGCCAGGGATATGTGACAATCCCACTAAGTCTGGACGATAAGAATCATTATCATCCGATGCCTCTTCCTCTTACTCTGGCTCTGGCTCTGGCTTTGGCTCTGGCTCTAGGGTAAGAGGCAGATGATAGGGGTGACCATATCGTGTCATGTGTAGGGGGATTATCGTCGATTGTCAACCAAGTAAATATGATTTCCCTGCTTGAATGTACCACTGTATTTACTTTATCGATGGTTACAAATCGAGAGTATACTCCTTCGAAGGTACTCGCATCATCCGATTGTTCAACCCATGAATATAATGGACATGCACATGTCATGGGTTGCGTATGGAAGCCCGCAACCATGGCACACTTAAGTGATCCATCGAGTTCAAGGGAGGTCTTTTGGCCCAATCAGACTGGCCCAATACTTGAAGAGATTGATGGTCCATCTACAAATTTGGCAAATATGGAATGTAATCTTCAAGATAGGTAATCTTAGAAGATATGATCCTTGTGATCTTAGAGATTTGATTGTAATCTTAAAGATTCTTTTTGTAGATACTTTTCAATCTTAGCCGTTGATGTACTTTGATCTGTACCGTTGATTTTGAGGAGGCTCAACTATAAATAGAGGCCTCTTCCCCTCATTGTAAATCACTTCATTCTTTGAGTAATAAGAATTCTTGAGAGCATTCACTCAAAACTCTCTCTCTTTTGTGTTCTTTGATTTTTCATTCGTTCATCTTGAGTTCTTCCGCTTTTGTGTTGGTGCCTTAGAGGAAATTCTGTTGAATCCTCATTTGTTGGGAAATAGGCTGACTTAGGCGTTTTTGGAGCAAAGAAGCGACCTAAGGCCGCACGGATTGCGTGGGAAAAATCTAAGTCCGTGACAGTTGGTATCCGAGCTAGTGTTGCGAAGGCACCCTACGAGATGTCGAAGGAAACCGTTGAACATGTGAAGCATATGGAGACCCGCGGAAGGGCTAGAAAGCTAGTCGATCGAGGGATATGCTGTCGAGCTTGGAGAATCGTGTGGTCAATCTCGAAGAGTCCATGAGAGACACGAAAGAGACACTTGAGATTGCCATGAGCCGTATTAATGATCTAAGGGAAGATAGCAAAGAGTTTGTGATTGATTCTCTTAGGTCCACTGCTGATAGGTTGACAGTAAGAGATGATGCTCTTGAGGCCTTGGTGTTGGCCTTGAAGGAGGAGATTGCTGAGCTTAAGGGGGAGCTCACTATCTATAAGGCTGCCCTGGGAAGTGGGATGATGGCTTCAGGTCCGAAGCAACGCAAGGTTGATGTTCCAAAACCTGAGAAGTTCAAGGGGGGTTAGGTTAGCGAGAGAAGTGGATAACTTCTTGTGGGAATTGGAGCAATACTTCCGAGCAATGGGTATCGAGGATGATGCTACCAAGGTAAATACTACTGCTTCGATTTACTTTACTGATGTTGCTCTCTTATGGTGGCGACGTAGGTCCACGGATGAGAACGTGGAGGAACGGCTATTGGGACTTGGGAGGAGTTCCAAGGAGAGTTGAAGAAGCAGTTTTACCCGCAGCATGTTGAGAAAGAAGCTCGAGCCAAGTTGCGTCGGCTTACGCAACAAGGCACTGTTCGAGAATATGTGCGGGAACTCAACGAGTTGATGCTTCAGATCTCAGACTTGAACGAGAAAGAAGCGTTCTATTGGTTCGAGGATGGGCTGAAAATGTGGGCGAAGCAAGAGTTACGTCGCAAAGGCATCACTGAATTGACCGTAGCCATGGCTGAGGCAGAAAAATTTCTTGGAAATTGGGGGAAAAAAGTTCGAGAATAATGAGTCCTTCAAACCCAAGCTAAAAGCCAAGGGTAATGGTAGGGGAGACAAGAAGAATGATGGCCCAAAAGCTAGTCAAGGTAAGACGTGGGAGCGAAAGGGCCATTGAAGTGCTTTAGATGAAGGATTGTCCAAAGAGGGAAGCCTTCAATGCCATGGAGGCACGTGGAGGTGCCAAGGAAGTTGAAAAAGATACCAAAAATCTCAGTGCAATTCTGGGAGGTGTCGAAGACGAGACGAGTAAGGGACTAATGTTTGTGGACATTACTGTGGCTGGCAGAGGATTGAATGCACTTGTTGACACTGGTGCGTCTGATTTATTCATGTCTAAGGAAATGGCGAGGGAACTTGATCTCAAAATTGAGAAAGATTCGAGTCACATTAAAATAGTGAACTCGAAGAGCATGCCTATAACGGGTATAGCAAAGGGAGTAGAACTCCAGCTTGGTGAATGGAGAGGCAAAGCCAACATAAAGGTAATACCACTTGATGATTATGATTTTGTGGTTGGTCTAAGCTTACTTGATCAGGTAAATGTGGGTATTTACCCTTCCGGTAATTATATGGTGATCAACGATTCAAACCATCAATGTATGGTGAGAATGAAAAGGAAAGCAAGCATGGAAGGGAAAACCTTATCAGCAATCCAGTTCGCTAAGGGAGTACGAAGAGATTAAGTCTCCTACTTAGCTACCTTGAAGGTCAATGAGGGCTTGAAATCCGTTGGTGAAATTCCAAGGGAAGTGGGTCAGTTATTAAGGTCTTTCCAAGATGTGATGCCAGCTGAGTTGCCCAAGAAGTTGCCACCTAAGAGGGAGGTGGACCACAGGATCGAGTTGATGCCCAATTCGGAGCCGACAGCTAGAGCCCCATATAGAATGTCTCCACCTGAGTTGGAGGAACTGCGGAAACAATTGAAGGAGCTTTTAGATGTCGGGTTCATTAGACCATCTAAAGCCCCATTTGGTGCACCTGTGTTATTCCAAAAGAAGCACGATGGGTCTTTGAGATTATGTATCGACTACAGGGCTTTAAACAAGATCACTGTGAAGAACAGGTATCCCATTCCTCTTATTGCAGACTTGTTCGATCAACTTGGTGGCGCGAGATGGTTTACTAAGTTGGATCTGCGATCAGGGTACCATCAAGTGAGAATATCCGAAGGGGATGAGCCCAAGACGGCTTGTGTGACTCGATATGGATCCTTTGAGTTCTTTGTTATGCCCTTCGGGTTGACGAATGCTCCAGCTACATTCTGCACACTGATGAACAAGGTATTGCATCCATTCCAAAATCACTGCACCCTTGACGGATTTGTTGAAAAAGGGTAAAGTATGGGATTGGGATCCTCGATGTGAGAATGCCTTCAAGCAAGTGAAGCAAGCAATGACGAGTGAGCCGGTACTTGCTTTACCAGATTTTTCCAAGGCGTATGAGGTACGCACGGATGCATCAGACTATGCCATTGGAGGAGTACTAATGCAAGTTGGGCATCCGGTGGCTTTCGAGAGTCGAAAGTTGAATGAGACAGAACGGCGATATACGGTCCAAGAGAAAGAGATGACCGCTGTGGTGCACTGTTTGCGCACGTGGATACACTATTTACTGGGTTCCAGGTTTATGGTATACACCGATAATGTTGCAAATAGTTATTTCCTGACTCAAAAAAAATTGTCTCCCAAGCAGGCTCGTTGGCAGGTTTTCCTCGCAGAGTTTGATTTTAGCTTGGAATACAAATCGGGAATTGCCAACATTGTTGCTGATGCACTAAGCCGGAAGATGGAATTGGCAAGAATCAGCCAGCCCAATAGTTCCCTATTGGAGCGTGTTCGAGAAGGATTGTCCCATGATCCCATGGCCAAAAATTTGATGGAGCTTGCCAAAGATGGAAAAACAATGCGATTTTGGCTCGAGGGAGAATTGCTATACACTCGGGGACACCGTCTTTATGTGCCACAATATGGGAATTTACGAAAAAGTCATGAAAGAATGTCATGATTCAAATGGGCTGGCCATCCAGGTATGCACCGCACTTTGGCTCTCTTGGAGGATCGATTTTATTGGCCTCACATGGGTGATGATGTGGAGACCTATGTGAAGACTTGTTTGGTATGCCAACAAGATAAAGTCGAGTTGAAGACTCCCGCCCGGTTTGTTACAACCTTTGCCCATTCCGAAGCGTCCATGGGAGAGCTTATCCATGGACTTTATTGTGGGTTTGCCTAAATCTGATGGGTTTGCAAGTATCTTGGTTGTGGTAGACAGGTTCTCGAAGTATGCAACTTTTATTCCAACAACCAAGGAGTGTCCTACTGAGGAGGCAGCTCGTTTGTTCTTAAGACATGTGGTGAAGTACTGGGGAGTGCCACAATCTATCATAAGTGATCGAGACGGGCGATTTACGGGACGGTTCTGGATGGAATTGTTCAAGTTAATGGGCTCAGACTTGAACTTTTCCACTAGCATGCATCCACAAACCGATGGGCAAACCGAACGAGTGAATGCGTTATTGGAAACGTACTTACGGCACTATGTGAGTGCCACACAAAGAGACTGGCCGAAGTTGTTGGACGTGGCCCAATTCTCGTACAATTTACAACGAAGTGGGGCGACGAATCAGAGTCCATTTGAGATAGTGACGGGTCAACAGCCACTTACACCCAATGCTGTTGCAACTCGTTATGCGGGACCTAATCCAGCAGCTTATCGATTTGCAAGAGATTGGCAAGAGCAAAATGATTTGGCTCGATCTTGTCTTCACAAGGCAAGCAAACGCAACAAGAAATGGGCAGATCAGAATCGAAGGGACGTACAATTTCAGGTTGGTGATTCAGTCCTTGCTAAACTCCACTTGATTTTGCGACATAATGGTTTGCACAAGGGGCTTGTACGACGGTATGATGGACCATTTCGAGTTGTAAAGAAAGTGGGCAAGGTGGCATACAAGCTTGAGTTGCCTGCAAAGCTCAAAGTCTACCCAGTATTCCATGTAAGTATGCTTAAGCCATTCCATGAGGATCAGGAGGATCCAAATCGAGGCAAGTCTGAACGAGCACCAATGGGGGTAAAGGTCTCCTACGATCATGAAGTTGAGAGCATCGAGGCAGACCGTGTGTTCAGAAGGAAGTACTATCGGCCGCGGCATGAATATTTAGTTCGATGGAAAGGATTTCCCGAAATTGAGACAAGTTGGGAACCTGCCGAGGCCTTGTGGTAATTCCAAGACAAGATCGACCAATTCCATGCAAAGGACGCAACGAGGACGTCGCTAGATTCGGTGGGGGAGAATGTCATGGGTTGCGTATGGAAGCCCGCAACCATGGCACACTTAAGTGATCCATCGAGTTCAAGGGAGGTCTTTTGGCCCAATCGGACTGGCCCAGTACTTGAAGAGGTTGATGGTCCATCTACAAATTTAGCAAATATGGAATGTAATCTTCAAGATAGGTAATCTTAGAAGATATGATCCTTGTGATCTTAGAGATTTGATTGTAATCTTAAAGATTCTTTTTGTAGATACTTTTCAATCTTAGCCGTTGATGTACTTTGATCTGTACCGTTGATTTTGGGGAGGCTCAACTATAAATAGAGGCCTCTTCCCCTCATTGTAAATCACTTCATTCTTTGAGTAATAAGAATTCTTGAGAGCATTCACTCAAAACTCTCTCTCTTTTGTGTTCTTTGATTTTTCATTCGTTCATCTTGAGTTCTTCCGCTTTTGTGTTGGTGCCTTAGAGGAAATTCTGTTGAATCCTCATTTGTTGGGAAATAGGCTGACTTAGGCGTTTTTTGGAGCAAAGAAGCGACCTAAGGCCGCACGGATTGTGTGGGAAAAATCTAAGTCCGTGACACACACGCCCCCAGTCAACATATTGTTTCCCCTCTTATTTATCCCATGGATAAAGCTAAATTGCATTGGCGGTGACGGTATAGGTTGTTTACAACCAATCTGTCAGAGTACTCGATCCCCGACATACTACTACTAACTAACAAATTAAATAATTTTAAAAATAAATTTAACAATAAACACACAAAATAAAATAATTTTTAAAATTAAAATTACCTTTCTCTTATTCTTTCTTTCCTCTCTTTATTCTTTCTTTCTTTCTTTCTTTCTTTCCTCTCTCTACCGTTGCTCTCCTCTTACCCTATTTTATAACCAAAATTTTTACCCTATATTAATTTTTGCCCAACCCACAACATAAATTTACCTCTCAAAGCCTCCCACACAAGGGCACATGAGGGATTGACACATGGCGAAAACACCCCTTGGTGCTGCCATTCAATCCCCCTCCTTTGGTGCCGTCATTCTGTGTTCCTTCACCCAGTGTCAAGTAATTTTTCTTCGTGTATTTTGTACTTTGTATATTTTTTACGTATAATTTACCCTTTGGTGCTGCCATTTTCAATCCCTTCACTAATATTTTATTATTATTTTTAATATATAAATATAATTAAAAGATAAAAAAAATTGTGTTAGAAAATACCCTTAGTGTCGCCATTTTAGTCTCCTCCACCCCACAAAATGAAAATCCAACTCCGTGTGTGGTGGTTCCAGTATCGTACATTGAAAGTCAATCAATCGTACGCGGGATAGACATCGATCTTAATGCTGTTACACCTGAGAATGATGCAGATGAAGATGCTGGATATGATAGTAGTATTCCTTCTTATCATGAGATCGATATTGATAGTGATCCGGATAGGGATGAGGTTCAAATGATATCGACGATGAAGTGGCGAATGACGATGGAAATTATAACGCATCTCCAGTCGAAAATCCAGTTACACATATTGTGATGCACAATAATCTTATTGGGGCACACATGTCGCTTGTAGACCCCGATGCGACATATACAAAGTTCGCTGAGTAACCTGATATACTATCTGCTCGTCGATTAATTGTAACAGCAGATCGTGAAGAGTTATTTGTGGGTCAAAACTTTGAATCCAAGGAAGAGTGAGTATTTTCCATTAAGCAGTATAGCATTAATGTGTCGACGGACTATAAAGTCGTGGTGTGTAAACCGACATTATATATCGAGGAGTGTTGGACGTCAACGGAAGGTTGCAAGTGGTGGGTGCGAGTTGCATTTTTTCAGAAGTCGTAGATGTGAGAGATAAGAAAATTTGATGGGACTCACACATGTACTTCAACATGTTTGTTAGAAGATAACCGAAAACTCGATTCCAGAACTATCTGCACACATATCATGCCAATGATTAAGGACGATCCGACCATCAAAGTTTCTACACTGATTGTCGAGATGCAATCACGATTCTATTATCAAGTTTCATATCAAAAATCATGGATTGCTAAACAGATGGTAATGGAACAGTTGTTCGGTGATTGAGATGCATCATAAAATGAGCTGCAGGGGTGGATAGTCGTAATGCGATAATACGTGTTGGGGACTGCAATTGAGTTGATGACACAACCTTATTATGGATCAAATAATAATATATTTTAGACGTTTGATCCTTGCGTTCGAGAATTTCCACACTGCAAACCATTTATCCAAGTAGATGGGACTTGGCTATACGGGAAATATACGCAGATCCTACTAATTGCGGTAGCTTAAGATGACAACCAGAACGTGCTCCTGATAGCATTTGCTATTGTGCAAAAAGAATACATAGAATCATTAGAATTCTTCTTGACAAACAGCGAAGGTATGTTGTTCATAACGATAATATTTGTATTATCTCCGATAGAGGGAAGGGAATTATTGCGGCCATTAGGCGTATCGATGTACCATAGAGATCGATTTACTGCAGCCGACATATTGCGGCTAACTTCTAACAAGAATATAAGAATGCAGACTGGTAGAGATGACTTGTGAAAATAGTTAAAAAAATTTAGTTTCAAGTTACATTTTTAATATTTTAATTCGAGACTATAACTTATTTTTCTTAATATTCCTACAGTGTATGAACTAGAGTCACACCAATTCCGGCAAAGAATGACTAGACTTGAGCGCAACATGGAAGGTCAAACGAACAAGCCTTTGCGAGAGTGGTTGGGTACCATGGAGCCGTGACAATGGTCTCAAAGTTTCGATGACGGGTATTGATATGGTCAAATGACGACCAACCTGACAGAGTCGGTTAACGGCGTGTTTAAGAGAATACGACATCTTTCGATTTCATCTGTGTTCTCGATTATGTTCTACAGGTTGGCTACCTTGATGCTAGTAATGGGGATGCGACAAATCGATTAGATGAACACCGAACACGCGTTTGTCGAAGCTGTTAGGAATGCAATGGATGCAAACCGTCAGAGAGCGAGGATGATGAACGTTGAAATATATTCACGACAGTTTCAACGATTTCAAGTTATGGAGACCATTAGGCTTCGACCTAGTATCCCATCTAGGTCATACAAGGTTGATCTCCAGAACAGATACTGCGATTGTAGGGGGTCCGATACACTTCATTATCTCTATGTGCATGTCGTTACAACTTGTGCTAAAGTGTTACTCGATATTGAATAGCTCATCGACCCTGTTTACACTCTCAAGCGTACGTTACGTATTTGAGAAAATGAGTTCTCCGTCCTACCTGACTTGTTCACATGAGAAATGCCTCTAATGACTTTTGAGCTTATCCCGAACAAAGGTTTGCGAAGAAATCTGGAAGGTCGTCCGCATGTCACCAGAATCCACAACGAAATGGACATTATGAAGAAAACAGACAGCGACAAGCTATGTGGACTGTGTAGGCTAGCTGGGCATACTCGGCATAATTGCCCCCAACGAACTTACCATATAGGTTAGTCCTCCGGATCGGGTAGGGCTTAAGCTATTTGTATTGGACATTTTTCATTTGAAATTAATTATGTTTATGAATGAATTTGAAATTAATTATGTTTAAATTTGTATTTAATTAATAATTTTTATGTTTGTATTTTGGTTTAGGGTTTATTTTTTGTATTAATACCTTGAAAAATCTACGAAATGAAAATAGACTTTTAAGTTTGATTAAAGGCGCGCCCATCAAATGTGATCAGACTTTTAAGTTTTCTTTTTTGTTTTCATTTCGTGGATTTTTTACTATTCATGGTTTAGGTTTATGATTTTTTAAGGTTTAAGGTTTTTAAGGTTTAATGTTTTAAGGTTTTAGGTTTTTAAGGTTATGATTTTAGGATTTAATTTATACACAATGGCAATAAAACCATGATCTCTTTTGAATTTATGGGTTGGGTCGTTTAAGTAGAAAATCAAAGTCAAACCTTTGTTAATTATTAGGTTAAAATATATGTGAAATTTAAGTCAGTACATAAATATGAAATTTAAATAAATGATCAAATAGGTTAAAATATATGTAAAATTAAAGTAAAAAATCATCATTACAACTCATCAATAGTCAAATATACATAATTAAACACTAATAGATACAACCTTAATATCCATGATTAGATGGTGTGGTTCTTGGGGTATATCTTCATGGTACCCAGCGTGCATGACGAGGTTGCTCGTCTGGTTGTTCGTCAGGATTATCGTCATCATTAGCAATCATTTGCTTGGGAAGAGTAGAGTATTGCTGTGATAATGATGGGTCGGAAGGAGCGTAGTTTTGTTGTGGCTCGTCAAACTAAGGCCGATATCCTTGGCTTGATAAGTTAAGGATATGTGACGATCCCACAAAGTCTAGACGATAAGAATCATCATGATTCGATGCCTCTTCCTCTTCCTCTTCTTTGGCTCTAGCTCAGGCTCTGGGGCAAGAGGCGGATAATAGGGGTGACCATGTCGAGTCATATGCGGGGGGATTATCATCGATTGTCAACCAAGTAAATATGGTTTCCCAACCTGAATGTACCATTGCATGTACTGTAACGATGGTTGCAAATTGGGAGTATACTCCATCAAAGGTACTCGCATTATCCGATTGTTCTACACATGAATATACTGGACATGCACACGCCCCCAATCAGCATATTATTTCCCCCTCTTATTTATCCCATGGATAGAGCCTAATTGCATTGGCGATGATGGGATAGGTTGTTTACAACCAAATTCCCGGAGTACTCAATCCCCAGCATACTAATACTAACTAAAAAATTAAATAATTTTAAAATAAATTTAACAATAAACACACAAAATAAAATAATTTTTTAATTAAATAAAATTACATTTCTCTCCTTTTTTCTTTCCTCTCCTTCTTCTTTCTTTCTTTTCTCTCTCTACCGTTGGTCTTCTTTACCCTATTTTATAACCAAAATTTTTACCCTACATTAATTTTCGCCCAACCCCCAACATAAATTTGTCTCCCAAAACCCCCACACACGCGGGCACATGGAAGATTGACACGTGAAGAAAACACCCCTTGGTGCCGCCATTCAATCCCCCTCCTTTGGTGCTACCATTCTGTGTTCTTCCACCCAGTGTCAAGTATTTTTTCTTCGTGTATTTTATACTTCGTGTATTTTGTACGTTTACACCTTAGTGTCGCTATTTTCAAACCCTCCACCAATATTTTATTATTATTTTTTAATATATAAATATAATTTAAAAAATTGTGTCAGAAAACATCATTGGTGTCATCATTTTAGTCTCTTCCGCCCCACAAAACATACTATTTTGATAATTAATGGGGTGAAGATATTATTTTGGTAAATAAATAATTTTTTAATACTAAATTAGTAAAAAACCTAGTAATTAAGTTTTACGATTTTTATTTTTTAACAATATAATACAAAAATAATAATTATATACTAAAATGGGTTATTTACCAAAATGGTACAAAATAAATATTTATATACCAAAATGATATCCCCACCCCATTAATTACGAAAATGTGGCGGAGATTCCAATTTAGTATATAAATATTTATTTTGTACCATTTTGGTAAGTAACTCATTTTGATATTTAATTTTTAAATTATTTTATATTACTTACTTACTAACTACTATTAACAAAATTAAATTAAATTAAATTAAAAATAACCAAACTTACCTTTCTTCGACTTTGTTTAACATTACTTCTCAAAAGTACTTTTGGGATAAAAAATACTTTTGAAATAAAAACATTGCTAAATAAAGTATTTTTCAATTTTTCAAAAGTGCTTTTGATATAAAAAAAAGCTTTAGAAAAATACTTTTTTTTGACCAAAAAGAGATGGAGAAAATTTTAACTTTTTCTCAAAACTGTTTTTTTGCTCAAAAGCAATTTTAAAAAACATTGCTAAACTAGCCCTTTCTCTCCTCTTAATTTACTCAACTAAATAAAAAAATTAAATAACAAATCAAATAAAAATTAAATTAAACAAAACAAATAACTTAAAATAATATTTATTAAATAAAATATAACTTTAAATTACCAATAAAATATTTACATTTACCTTTCTTTTAACATTTTTCTCTTTTAATCAATCTACTAAACAAATAAAATTATAATAACAAATCAATCACATTAAATAATAAAATTAAAAACTAAATAATTACTACTACTATTAACTAACAAATTAAATGATTTTAAAAATAAATTTAACAATAAACACACAAAATAAAATAATTTTAAAAAATTACCTTTTTTTCCTTTCTTTCCTCTCCTTTTTCTTTCTTTCTTTTCTCTTTTTGTCGTTGATCCCCCTTACCCTATTTTATAACTAAAATTTTTACTCTATGTTAATTTTCCCCCAACTCCCAACATAAATTTGCCTCCCAAAGCCCCCCACACACGGGCACATAGGCGATTGACACGTGACGAAAACACCCTTTGGCACCGCCATTCAATCCCCTCATTTGGTACTGCCATTCAATCCCCCTCTTTTGGTGTCGCCATTCTGTGTTCTTCCACTCAATGTCAAGTTTTTTTTCTTGTGTATTTTGTACGTATAATTTATCCCTTGATGCTGTCATTTTCAAACTCTCCATCAATGTTTTATTATTATTTTTTAATATATAAATATAATTTTTTAAAAATTATGTCAGAAAATACTTTTGGTGTCGCTATTTTAATCTCTTCCACTCCACAAAATATATTATTTTGATAATTAATGAGATGGTGATATTATTTTGATAAATAAATAATTTTTTATATTAAATTAATAAAAAAACCCTAAAATTAAACTATTTTTGTAAAATAATATAATTTTAATTTTAAAAATAATTATAATTTACCTAGCATCCTTAGAGTGGTACCCCTATCATTTAGTATTACTTTGTGTTTTGATGTGACATCTTAATAAGTTTCATTGATTTTTTTTTATGTATAATAATGACCCATCGAAATATCTCATTAAACACACTATAATAAAAAATTTATCTCTTTTACAACTACCCTAAATGGTAAGAGCACCATTCTAAAGCATCAAGTACATTTTACCTCTTTCTCTCCAACAAAAGGAGACTTTTGGCTAAGGACAAATTTTGGGATAAAAAAACTTTTTTTCTCTCTCCTTTCTTAAAATTTGAAAGAGTTTGAATAAAAATATTAGGCTCAAAAATAGGTTTGGATAAAAAAATTAGGTCCATTTAAAATACGAGTCGGGCTCGAGCTCGGGCTTCACAACTATTAATTTGTTAAGAATTAATCGAATTGAAGTTATAACGTCATCATTTGCTGGAATCGAAATATCTGCAAGATCGGGATCGCTATTTGTATCGATTAAACAAATTGTTGGAATTCCCAAAGTGATACATTCTCGAAGAGCCGTATATTCTTCTTGCTGATCAACAATGATTACAATATCAGACAATCTCGTCATATATTTAATCCCGCCCAGATATGTTTGCAAGCGAGATAATTGTCTCTTCAACATAGCTGCATCTCTTTTCGGAAGACGATTGAGTCTCCTCGTCTTTCATTATGTTCTCAAGTCCCTGAACTTATGAAGCCTCGTTTCTATAGTGGCCAATTTGTTAACATACCATCGAGCCATTTTTTATTAACATAATGACACCAAGCCCTTATTGCAGCCCGTGTAAAAAATTATTAAATATTAAAATAAAATAAAATAATATGATTATTTTTTTTAAAAATAAAAATAATATGAGCAGGCCTAAAATGAGTTTGGGTTAGTTTTTTGTAAATATGGGTGGGTTTGGGTAAAATTTTAAGTCCAGATTTCGGGTCGGGCCGAGCTTGGACAAATATAAAATATATTAATATTATGTTTAGACCCGACCCGAACCCAACTTGGCTCATGAACACCTCTATTATGGTCTCCAACTTTATCTATCAATAAATACATTACAGGTGAAGTCGTCGGTATATATATATGGATAAAAATATAATTCAAATACAATAATAAAAAATATATAAATTATTAATAACTATACCATTAGTCACTAAACTATAGGTAAGTTTTCATTTTGGTTATTGAACTATTCAAATGTTTTCATTCAAGTCACTAGATTGTTAAAATCAATGTTATATGATATTTTATGTTCGTATTATTTCCACCAATTGAAAGTTCCATTTCCCTTCTCTTTTATAGGTCAGTTTTTTTTCATTAAACAACTTTAAATGTCATGAATCTATGAATTAAAATTCAAACAATTTTTTTTCTGATCTCCAACACTGACCGTTAGATCGACTTGAAACTAAAATATGTTTTTCTACTCATCGATGGGTATTAATCCATTGTATAGATCATTGCTTAGAGTTCATTGGCGAAACTTTAAAAAAAAAACTTAACATATTAATGACTTAAAGTTTAATGGCTTAAATGAAAATTTTCAAATAGTTTAACGATTAAATTGTAATTTTTTTAATTAAATGACTAAAATAAAAACCTATCTATAATTTAATCACTAATAATGTAATTTACCTATATATAAAATAAATAATAATCTTAGCATCTAAAAATATTCGGATTCGATAGATTCTAGGTGAAAAATATGAATGTCCATCTTAAAAAATTGGCAAGAATGATGATGTGCTGGACACGGTGGCGCGCATAAATACGACACGTCTCACATCCCTCCACTGTTGGCCAAGCCTAGATCTGGGCTTCCACAGAAACGAAGTCTCACCCACCAGACAAGTGGCTAACTCTGTTTGCAAATAGTATATACAAATACAAGTTGATCTTAATTTTTAATTTAGAAAAGAAGAGGCGCAATTTTATTATTCTATTACTTTCCAATATTAAAATATAAATAAGATACCATTAGCAATAAATATAATATATTTTATTAACAGTATCTATGAACAAATAATTTAAAATTATATATTTTTTATCATAATTTTATCTATCCATATAGATATTCGGGAAGGCCATACAAAGTTGAAAATGCCGATAAATTGGGACCACGTCACTCCAAATACTTTATTTTATTTTAATATATCGAACATTCCAGAAACAAAGAACATATATTCTTTAAGATAAAATGGTTATAAATTTAATATTTTACCTTTTTTGGAAAATTATTATTATTTAAAAAAATGTTTGTCTGAAATGTAACAGATTAGTGAATAGTCGTAGGTTTCGATTGGAGAAAGAGGAAGGTGAAGCGACTATATAATGGTAATTAATCGTAAATACGTGGCAGATGTTAGTAGGAAGTTGCATGGCAACACAAACACGTGTCCATGATATTGGGCTTTTGACCAGGATGGATATTCATCTTTTGTGACACGTCAACAAAAATGGAAGCAAAGAAATTCGATAGTTTCCAGTTTTATACTTTTGTTTGGTTTTTGAGGGCTAAATATGTAATAATTGAAGACAACGTAAGTACTAGTAATAAATATTATTATATTATTAGCACTCATAGAATGAGACAGGAAAACATGGTAGGATGACCATGTCAATGAACTATCTTTTTCTGTAAAATACAAATAATTGCTAAGTAGATTCTGAAGTTTATTCTAATTTTAAATTTGGTTTTTGTATTGCTTTTTATATATATATATATATATATATATATATAGAAAATGGGCTCGGAAGTCACACCTAAATTAACAAGAATCAGAAATTATCATATTGTGGATATCACTCAGATACTCCCACTCAAAGGATATATTACAATCGAAACCCTTGAAGAAAGACAAGCCTCACATGATCTAATTGAGTTTTCAAGAAGATTAATTACTCGCACATAAGTCAAGAAGTTTAAAGAAGCTGTCACGGGCTTAATCGATCATGTTTGGGGAAACACTTATTGCATTCTATGCATTTTATGCAATTCGTGCACTTCTTGCAAAACATGCATCCCATGCAATGTGTTGCATATAAAACTTTAATTATTGTGTTAATTAAATTGTTGGAATAAAGAAGTATCCATTTAGTTATTTTAGTTTAAGTTTTAATTATGTATTGTATTGTTTTTGTGTATGTTTTAAATATGTTCAAATTAGTTGTTAGTTGCTGGTCAAATGTTGTGTGCTAATTAATGTGTCCTAATAACTTATTTAATGTGTCTTATGAAATTACAATGGCCGGCCAACTTAATGCTCCAATTTAAAGGCTTTGTAACTGTTCGTTTCTAGCACAAAAGGAATCAATGTTGCCCCATGAATGCTGCTCGATTTTGCCAAAGGTCACAAGATGTTTTAATTAAGCATAATGATAAAATTAGTCCCTAATGCTTGGGTGTTTTGTCATTTTGGTTCTTATTTTTTTGGCTCACTTTTATATATAACCTTTTTTTAATTAAATTGGTCAATTTTTAACGATCGTGCTGATGTGACCGTTAGTTGACTAACGGTACTGATGTGACAAAAATTTTTTTTACCTTGGCAAGTTCATATATGCAACTGCTGATGTGGCACTATTTTGTCTTATATGTCACGTCATTAAATGATTTTAAAATTATTACAATTATTTTTAAAAAATATAAAATTATTAAAATTAATTTAAAATTATTTTTAAAATATAAAAATATTAAAATTATTTTAATATTTTAATCATCATCATCTTGTTCTTTTGGGTTTTTTCTGTCTATTCCTTTTCCCCTTATTTTCCTTTTTTGGTGGTCGTTTACCGAAATTGTTCTGATGAGTTTCTTCTTTGGTGGTCGTTTTTCGAAATTGTTCCTGTGGGTTGCTCCCCAATGAACTCCAATATATTCTGGGAAAAATTGATTAAAATAAAAAACTTTGTTCTATTTCCCAGCAAATAATTTTAATAAAATTATTAAAATTATCATCATCCTTTAAGTACTATCAATTGTTTTAAATCCTTAATATCCATTTTTGTGGTTTTGCAATCAATACAAAACTTCTTCATGGTTTCACTCATTGTATTTTCATTCAATGATTTTTGAATCATAAACAGTAATTAAATCAGTATTTCAAACAAAAAAGAAAGAGAAAGCTTTGAGTTGAAGTTGATTTTGTTGACCACCCTATTCTCTAAGATCCAAAACACTCATGAACCAATTCTTCCAACAGATCTTACATTAAACAGGACAGTAAAATGTGGGAAGAAAATGAATATTGGAGCTCGATTTTAAAAAACGATGTCTCGATATCTCATTTTTCAAAATCACTTGGCTTTCAGAACAACCACTTATAATTAATTATTTATTCAATTAACTAAAATTCACCAAGTCAAAACTCAATATCAGTTATAATTAACTTATACGAATTAAATGATAATTAATATGGTCTTACTTGTCAAGTTTGTGGTCCCTAAATCACTATTTTCGACACCATTAAAAACGGGTTGTTAACCTTTTCTTCAACAGGATACTCTCAAAAAAAAATTTCCTCTAAATAAAATACCACAATCCAAAGAGCATCAATATGTATATATAGGTTATGGGTGTTGGCCATCTAATATACAACACCCCAAAAAAAGGTTTTTTAATACTGATAAAAGGAATGTCGACCTTCAGTGTCCTAGAACCCCAAAATTTATTTTTGAATTAGATAAAGTGGCGTTGGTTATCAATATCCCAACACCCAAAAAATTTAATAGATAAAAAGGTGTCGACCATCAGTGTCCTGACACCCCAATTTTTTTTTAATAAGATAAAGGGATGTCGACCATCAGTGTCACAGTTAGGGGTGAGCGTTCGATCGAATCGAATGAAAAAATTTTGAGTTAATCGAGTCGACGAATCCTATTTTATCATCCTAACTTAATTTGAAATTTTCTCGAATCGAGTCGAGTGAGATAAAATTCAAACTGAATCGAATCGAATATATTTATTCGAGTTAAATGAAAAAATGATTTTGGTGTTATTTATTTTTATGTAATCTTTTTTTAAAATATGTTTCTTTAAAATTTTTAAACATGACCATACAAAGAAAAATTGAAGTAAACAAATAAAATCAATTGATGAAAAGGAATAAGAAGATTTTGATTTTGGGGGTAAACAGGGAAAAATAAAAGATTTCGGAGGATTTTGATTTTTGGGAGTAAAATGGAAGGGAAAGTAAAAAACAAATTGAAGAGAAAAGTTGATAGGGCAGAAGGGGTAAGGGTGGTTTAGAGGTATATTTGATTTATTCGAATATGAAAAGTCAACTTAAATCGAACTCGAAAATAAAAAAAAATCGAGCTGACTCGAGTAATTCGATTAACTTGTTTCGAATAATTTAAAATTCAAAATCTTTTTTCGAATTTTTCAAGTCCAATTAAATTTTGCTCACCCCTAATCCCAGCACCCCTAATTTTTTTAATAAGATAAAGGGGTGACAGCCATCAGTGTCACGGTACCCCAATTTATTTAAATATTGGTATAAAATGAATGCCAGTATGATATGATTTGAAAAAAAATACATGGGTGTCGACCATCTAATATCCAAAACCCAAAAAATATATTTTTTAATCCTTGACACAATCATGAGGCAATGGTTATGTCATAATTAATGTGAGTGTCGACCATCTAGTGTCCATTACCCCTAAGGTACTGTTAATTTAAGGTTTTTTAGGTTATTATTTTTGAACTAGGATATTTTTGTAATTATTTATTTTTTTGGGTCAGATGGATAAAATAACCTTGAACGAAACAGGTCGATAAAACCAGTACAAATCAAATTTTTGACTGGTGAAAAAAAGAGTTAATTACTGGTTTATTACTAAAATCAAGTATGTAGTGAAAAGCAACCCAAAATTTACCCACCGACTTTGTAGTAACAAAAAATACCTCTGTAACATCCACCTCAACTTTTTTAGGGGTGAGTATTTGATTGAGTCGAGTCGAATCAAGTAAAAAAATCGAGTTAGTCGAGTTGATGAATCCTATTTTAGCAGCTGAACTCAATTTGAATTTTTTTCGAATCGAGTCAAAAAAAATTTAGTCAAGATGAGTCAAGTTAATGAATCATATTATTTATATTCAATGTTGCATTTACATTGACCTATTATTTAACTAGTAGACAAAGTACAAGCTTTTAGATTTTTTTTTTTTGGAGATTGCTTTTAGATTAATTTTGAGTAAAGAAGAAAAGGGAAAATGGGGCGATTCGGGAAGGAAAATAAGATTAATGGGTAAACATTTATCAAAACGAAGTATTTTTGCTTTATTTTATTTGGATTTTTGGATAACTCGAATCAGGGGTGAGCGTTTGGTCGAATTGAATGAAATTGTTCGAGTTAAACTAAAAAAATTAATAATGTTAAATTAAAATCTTGTTACAATATAATTATATTTTCATGTTAGAGCAAATAAATTTTATAAAGTTGAATCATTAATCACTTATTTAAATTAAAAAATTAATATTAGATAAAAAGTTTAAATTTTTAACTTTTTTATATTTTTTTTAAAATACAAATTTTAGAGTTTTTATAAATATTTTGAATTTTAAAAATTATTTTTATTTTTTTTGTAATTTTTGTTAAGAGAGACCAATTTGTTTATTTTCAAAATTATCAGAGACCAAAAGGGTATTTATACTAATCTATTATTCGAATTGTAAAAATTCAACTCGACTCGAACTTAAAATCCTAAATTTCTTATTCGAGTTGACTCAAATAATTCGATAACTCAAAATTCGAATTTTTTTTAATTTTTTCGAATCAAATCGAGTTTTATTCACCACTACAACTTTTATTTTGAAATAGTCTAAGATGACCAAATGTGAAAGCTATCTATCATCTAACCCAAATCATTTCTATCACAGTAGAAGTAGAAGAGTTACTCAACCTTATCTCCTCCTCTCTGCTCATTCATTTTCACTTGAAAAAGGTTTTAACCAAAATCAGTAATAAAGAAGTTGAGAAGCACAGTTTCCTCCTCCAGGAGGGAAACCTCCTTCATAAAGAAACAAGACATCACGATGATGCAGTCGAAACTAACTAAAAATATGATTAAGACAAATGAACCTATCAATTAATAGTATAGTTAATGTGCGCACAGATATCGTTCCCACGAGGACTAAAAGTACTAGTAATAGCTGTCTTCCTATTATCTAACCGATCGAATAGAGTGATTGTTTTAAATTAAGTTTAACTAAATTAATAAATTAAAAGTGCGACAAAAATAAAATAAGAAATAACAAGTGTTTTAATACCAAGAAGCAAATAATAACCAGGAAAGACTCCATCTAGATTTCATCTGTCATTATCATTCTGAATTAAACAATTTATTCACTTAGTATTTTTATCCATAGAAATCCCTAAATTATGCTAATACATCTATTCGAGCATAAAAGCAACTGACTCTAGATTGATTAATTAAAATTTATTTCTAATTAAAACCCAATTGTTGCATTAATTCGATCTATGGATTCCCCTATTAGATTTGACTCTAATCCAGTAGATTTATGTCGTCCTATTTCTAGAATTGCATACTCCACTCAATTATGCTAGATTTACTCTTAAACAGAGTCTATTCCTCCTCTGATTTAAGCACATCAAACAAAAATTAATATCTCAAGAATACTAAATCAAGAATTAAGCACACATAATTGAGAACAAAACCTAAGCATTTATTGCGTAAAATCAGAAATCAAATGACAGAATTCATCCTAGGGTTCATCTCCCCTAGATATATAGGAATTTAGTTCATGCTAATAAATGGAAATATCTCAAAAATAATATAACCACAAGATGAAAAAAAACTCATAATAAAATCAAAAGAATTTAGAAAGAGGTCTTCAATCTTTGTGGAGATCTGCTTCAAAGACGACTTTCATGGTGTTTCTTCAGTTGTTTCCTTCAATAATCTCTGACAGCTAGGGTTTGGGGAATGGAGGATTTTACAGAAAATTGGCAATTCTCTTCGTATCACTTCATCCCCTAATTATAATATATGAAAAACTCTAGTTGGATCCAAATTAAATTCTAAAAAGATAATTTGAATTAAATCTAAACAATAATTCCTTAATTGGATCTAAATTAAACTTTAAATTATAAAGCTTAAAAGATAAATATAAAAAATAATCCTAATAAAATTAAATAAAGTATTATTTTTAATCAATCTCTTCCTAACTCTTCCATATTCACACTTTTGCCCCAAATTCTCCTTTTTGACTTCGATTTAGTCCATGGCCATGTGTCTTTTTGTACGGTTTGCGCTTGTTTTTTGCTCCTTTCGCTTTCAAATGCTTTCCTAATTTCACTTTCAAATGTTTTCCTAAGTATAGAAACATGAATTTAAAGGATTGAACATAAAATTCATTTTAAATTGATTAATCATTCAAAAATGCATTAAGAATAAAGTTAAAACATGTTACTTTTAACACTTATCAAATACCCTCACACTTAAGCATTTGCTTGTTCTCAAGTAAAATTCTCAACCTACATTCAAGTTAACTTTCTCTCATCTCTTCATTTTTATTAATAATGTGTAACATCCGTGTTTTTGAACCGGAGTTGGAACAGTATAGGGAAGGAGTCAAGAATTAGAATATGTAGCTAAAATAAAAAGATTAGGAATATTTAAGGATTAATTAGTAATTGTGAGAAAGGAGGAATGACTAAATAGCAATTTATCCAAATTGAATTATGAGTCATCATGGGAATTAGATTGATTAAGGGGGCAAAAAAGTAATTTGGTGGAAGATAGTTTTGGAGGCAAAGTTTTGGGCCAAAGTGTAAAGTTGGAAGGCCTAGGGACTAAAAGTTTAATTTTACCATTTTTATTAAAGAGAGATATTTTAGTGGAAAATTCTAGAGAAATTGAGAAAAGAAAAAGGAAATAAAAGATGAAAATATCATCTTCTCTTTAAAAAGTCCAACCGTCCATGTCATTCTTCTCCATCCAAACTTTTGCTTTTATTCCAATTTAGTCCCTTTACCATTGTTAAGCCCTCCAAGCTTCAAAATCCTCCCTTTTCTTTGAAATTTCCCTAAGAAAGGCATAGAGGGAAGTTAGTAGACACCTTAATTTCTTTATCGAGTCTACTTTGAAGTGTTAAAGTGGATAGGGATTGAATTAAAATTTTGGAAATTCAAGAACAAAGGTAAGAGATGATTCAATTTTCATGACATACATGTATATTTACATAATCTAGCATGAAAAAGTATTCAATTTTAGTCTTAAGCTTATATGTGTTTGCATGAAATTAAAAATTATAGAAAAATATAAAAAAATTATTATAGACTGAAATTTATATGGGTGAATCCTTAATGAGTCTATTTTCAAAAAAAATAGACGGGAACATTATTGGATTCTTGTACTAAAAGATAAATAATTTTTAGTAAAAAAAGGTCGAAACTGTTAGGCAACAAAGAAGGGGTAAATTGAAAGAATTTACTGTACAAATTGGCTAAAGTAAAAATTCTGAAATTTTTATGGTAAAAAGATATTTGAGTCTAATTTCAAGAACATCAAGCGGATATTAATTTTGAATTTTGTAGCTCAAGATACAAATAATTTAGTGACTGACACAAGTGTACAGCTTTAAAAATTAATGTAAAAAAAAAGAAAAAAGAAAAATTGAATAGAAATGAAAAATTGATGCATATAATGTGATATGTGAATTTATAACACTACTGTAAGTTAAATGTTATATACATAAAAGATATGTTTTTTACATGAATAAACAATTATATGAATGAGTTTGAAATGAGTGATTAAAAGATGAATAATTAATGACACTTGTAGTAGTTACTAAGCCTTCACCGGCTTAACGCGTTTATTTCAACGCGCAGGTATAAGACCTCTGAGAAGCTAAGGTTGGATTAGGTGCCTCTGATCAAATCAAATCAATATCGGAAGATTGCAATGCAAGGTATATTTATTTTGTGTGAAATGACATGTACAAATGGTATGTCTATGTGTCTCTAATGAATGGGTTATTAATATTGCTTTGAAAATATACATGAATTGAATGAAATGGTTAAAATTGTGTTTTGGACTGATTTGAAATATTGGAAAAGTTTTTAAGTTGTTTCAGGAGATTATTACTAAGTTTTCAGCTATATTTATTGATTTTAGAACTGAGGTATCAATATTTTTATGGTGGTATCGATATTTACTCTGTTTGAGTAAAAATTACATTTTCATTATTTTCAAACTGGTTTTAAGTCTCGATTTTGATTATACTTGATTATTTTGTGATATTTTAAGTAAAACGATTCAATTACACAGTATTTGAAAGAAATTTTTGTTATACTCGTTTTTAATTCTCTGACACTGTATGTAATACTCTTATACCGGGTTTATACGTGTGAACCGGGTGTAAGGGTGTTACATAATGTTTCAGGATAAATTGCAAACAATCATGCATTGGGAATTCATCTAAAAGAACATTACAGATTCAAGCAATCTAAGATAAAAAAAAATTTAGCACAAAAATATAGGTGTCTGCCCTTATCTAAATAATTACCTTAAATTCAAAATTAACAAGAATTGACATCCTTGCTAAAGATTCACTCAAAGCACTCAAAGTGTTTAAGGTTCATTAAATAAACACTCAATTGTCAAACACAAAATGTTATTATCATAAGCTTGCTTGAAAATCTAATCTCCACCACTGTAGAATGAAATGACACACCAATTAAGAGGTCTTTATAAGGTTGTAATGGGACTAAGGTTAAATGTATGAAAAAGGCTAGAATAATTGATTAAAATCGAGATCGAGTTGATAAGTTACCAAACTAGAAAAAAAACAATCAGTTGCTGAATTGAAAGAATATGTATCAACATGAATAATAAAGAATAAACATGAGCTTTTCAACAGTATATGGAACTAATGATTCTAGCTCAGACATATTTTTGTCTTTTTCTTCTTATTTTTTTCTCTCAATTTTCTTTTTTTTTTTTCTTTTTTTTTCTTTTTTTTAAACAATAAAATTCAGTAATTCAGATAGTGGAACATAGTTAGGCAACTTAACCAAATCAAATCTCGACAAAAAGTGAGTCAATAAAGGAGTTCACTAGGGGTTGGATCATGGGTTGAATGAATAAAACGATGTTAGGCTCAATGGGGTTTACTAGGGGTTAATTGTATAGGTATTTTTTTTAATCATCTTTGAGGGGGGAAAATTCTAAGTGTCTCTATCATATCAATATATCAAATCAATAATGTGGTCTCAACATGTATAATCAAAGCAAGTTCTAGAATAACAAATCAAGTTGACATACACACAACCAAAAATAGCATGAGCACGAAATAAAATATATGCTCTATAGGCTCAAAAGCTCACAAAAATTATGGTTTTTATGTCAAATCTGCAATTTTAAATTTGAAGATAATATTTCAATTCAGGGAGACAACCTAAAATATTTAATTCTAAAGACAACTCATCATACTTGACTCTTTCATATCCTAAAGATTAAATCATCCAATATATAAAAGATTTACAAATCAATCTCAAAACAAAATCAATAAAAATTCCAAATAGCAAAAATTCACTCTAATCGGATATGAGAAAATTACTTTAACACAATAAATAATTCAGGGATTTTATCACAATTAATACACAATCAATCTCCCCACCTTAAGATGTACATTGTCCTCTATGTACAAACAAATATAAGCAGAATAAGCACAATATCATAAAGAGGAAAGAAACTGAAACTTTCTTGAATTAGGATGATTTCATCGGAATTGGAAAAAAAATATGAATGCAGCGAGTCTAAAGGAAATGCAATTTTTCGAGCAAATTAAAAAGAAAATAGACAAAGACAAGTCAGAGATGGAGATAATAACTAAAAAAAACCATAAGAATAAAAATAGTGCATAATTAAAATAAAATTAAAAATGAAAATGAAAATGAAAATAAATATAATAATTTTTTTTCAAATTTTTTAAATTTTTTTTCAATTTTTTTAAAAACATGAAAGTAAAATAAATAAATAAATAAAAACAAAAACACTCAGGTTGCCTCCCGAGAAATGCTTGTTTAAAGTCTAAGCTTGACTTTCCTGTTTAAGCCCATAGTTATGCCGAATCATGAAACCGAAGTTTTCTTCTCACTTGTTATCAATATTACAAACAAAATAAAATTTGAGACGTTGATTGTTTACCTTGAATGTGTCGTAATCAGGACGTATTACCTCAATTATACCATAAGGGAAAACGATTTTACCACAAAAGGATCGGGCTTCTTGACTTGAATTCTGAAGAAAAAATTCGTGGATCCGATTTGTCTAATAACACTTTGTCTCCCACTTCAAATATGTTCATCCTCTTCACATGCGCTTCATGGTTTTTGCATTGGTTCTTCCTTGGGTTTCTTCGGTTTTTCGTCGAACTTCGTCCACCATTCATCTAGTTCCTCGAGTTGCAACATTTGATCTTCATTTACCACTTGAGTTCTATCACTTTGAATCAAAATTGAATCCATCATGTTTTCATTAGTGATTTCTTGCAAAAAGTGTTGAGTCACATGGTTACTAACATTAACAGAACAATTATCATCATTATACTCATTCAGGACTCTAACAAAATCATGTGCTTAAAGAGTAATCTTTTCATCACCTACACGAAGCACAAATTCACCAGTACTCACATAAATGATAGCTCTAGCAGTGGCTAAAAAGGGTCGACCTAAGATCATAGGTACCTCAATATCCTCATCCATGTCTAATACAACAAAATCAACAAGGAATATAAATTTATCCACTTTTACAAGCATATCTTCAATAATACTCCTAGGATATCTAATTGATCTGTCAACTAATTGAATACTTATTCTAGTGGGTTTAGGTTCCCTAAGACCAAGTTGTTTAAACATTTTATAAGGCATATAACATTTATACTAGCACCCAAATCAGCCAAAGCTTTATCAACATATAAACTATCAATAAGACAAGGAATAGTAAAACTCCCTGGATCTTTAAGTTTGTTGGGTAGTTTGTTTTGGAGAATGGCTGAGCAAACTGCATTAAGCTCAACAGTTGACAAGTCGTCTAACTTCCTCTTATTGGTTAACAGCTCTTTTAAGAATTTTACATACTTCAGCATCTGCGAAAGAGCTTCAACAAAAGATAAGTTAATATCTAATTTTTTTAAGAGCTTAAGAAATTTACCATATTTTTCTTTTTCGTGGTCTCTCTTCAATGCTTCTGGATATTGAATTCGAGGTTTGTATTCTCTAAGCATCGACTTATGCTCTTTCTTACTTTCCTCAACCTCATTATTTTTCCACAACAACTTTTAGCTTCGGCTTCTGTTCAGGCTTGACTAACCCTTCCACGCTTTGAACAGTGATTGCATGGATTGGCTCTTTTGGGTTATTTTCAGTGTTACTAGGTAAGCTACCTTGTGGTCTTTCCGAAACTAGTTTAGCAAGCTGTCCAATCTGATTTTCAAGGCCATGAATTGATGTATGTTGATTTTTAAAAATTGCCTCATTATTTTGAAATCTAGTTTCAGAAACCGAAATAAATTTAGCAAACATCTCTTCAAGGTTTGGTTTCTGCTCTTGTTGATAAGGTTGTTGAAAAGCCGGTCTAGTTTCAGAAATCGAAATAAATTTAGCAAGCAACTCTTCAACGTTCGATTTTTGCTCTAGCTGAAAAGCTGGAGGGGTTGTGACGATTGATTTCCTTGACCAACCCAAGAAAAATTTAGACGATTCCTCCATCATGCATTATAAGTATTGCTATAGGGGTTATTTTAAGGTCTAAAATTATTACCCAAAAAGTCGACTTGCTCATGCTCGTTAGACTCGAAGGGTGATTATTTTGAATTAAGCATCCTCGTTCCATTCGCATCACATTGCATAATCGGGTTTACCTGCGTAGAAAAATTCAACCCATTAAATTTTTTATTCAATAATTCCACTTGACTTGCCAACATAGCAACTATATCCATATTAAAAACACCGGTTGCTTTCATTGGTTTTGTTCTCATGACTTGCCACTGAAAGTTATTCAGTGACATCTTCTCAATAAGGGCTGTCTCTAAAAGAACCTATAAAATAAAATTAAAAATTAAATTAAAAATTAAATTAAAAACAAAAAATATATAAAAATAAAAATTAATAAATTAATAAAAATAAAGTTTTCCTAATATTTCAGTCTCCGGCAACGGCGCCGAAAACTTGATGCAGTTGAAACTAACTAAAAATATGACTAAGACAAGTGCACCTATCAATTAATAGTATAGTTATAGTGAGCACAGATATCGTTCACACGAGGATTAAAAGTACTAGTAATAGCTGTCTTCTTATTATCTAACAGATCGAATAGAGTGATTGTTTTAAATTAAGTTTAACTAAATTAATAACTAAAAGTGCGACAAAGAATAAAACAAGAAATAACAAGTGTTTTAATACCAAGAAGCAAACAATGCCCAAGAAAGACTCCACCTATATTTCATATGTCATTATTATTCTGAATTAAGCAATTTATTCATTTAGTATTTTGATACGTAGAAATCTCTAAATGATGCTAATACCTCTATTTAAGCATAAAAGCAACTGACTCTAGGTTGATTAATTAAAATTTATTTCTAATTAAAACCCCTATTGTTGCATTAATTCGATCTATGGATTCCCCTATTAGATTTGACTCTAATCTAGTAGATTTATGTCGTCCTATTTCAAGGATTGCATGCAACTCCACTCAATTATGCTAGATCTACTCTTAAACAGGGTCTATTCCTTCTCTGATTTAAGCACATCAAACAAGAATTAATATCTCAAGAATACTAAATCAAGAATTAAGCACACATAATTGAGAACAAAACCTAAGTATTTATTGCGTAAAATCAGAAATCAAATGACAGAATTCATCCTAGGGTTCATCTCCCCTAGGTATTTAGGAATTTAGTTCATGCTAATAAATGGAAATATCTCACAAATAATATAACCACAAGATGAAGAAAAACTCATAATAAAATCAAAAGAATTTAGAAAGAGGTCTTCAATCTGCTTCAAAGACGACTTCTGTTGTGTTTCTTCAGTTGTTTCGTTTAATAATCTCTAACGGCTAGGATTTGGAGAATGGAGGATTTTGCAAAAAATTAGCAGTCCTCTTCATATCACTCCATCCCCTATTTATAATACATGAAAAAAATATAGTTGGATCCAAATTAAATTCTAAAACGATAATTTGAATTAAATCTAAACAATTATTCCTTAATTGAATTCAAATTAAACTCTAAATTATAAAGCTTAAAAGATAAATATAAACAATAATGCTAAATATTAATCCTAATAAAATTTAAATAAAGTATTATTTTCAATCAATCTCTTCCTAACTCTTTCACATTCACACTTTTGCCTCAAATTCTCCTTTTTGTCTTCGATTTAGTCTATGGTCATGTGTCCAGCTCGTGTGGCTCCTAAAATCTGCTCTTTTTGTACGGTTTTCGCTTGTTTTTCACTCTTTTCGCTTCCAAATGCTTTCCTAAGTATAGAAACATGAATTTAAAAGATTATGAACATAAAATTCATTTTAAATTGATTAATCATTCAAAAATGCATTAAGAATAAGGCTAAAACATGTTACTTTTGACACTTATCATGCGATAACACCAATTCCTCACCGCTTTACCACTCTTCCATCAACTTCAACCACTCTTCACACAAATGTTCTAATATGAAATTCAATTATTCATTTAAAAGTTAATGATAGTTTAGAAAAAAAAAGTGTGTTGATGAGAAGTTATATGGTAATAGGTACTTTTAGAGAAGCGGATTAGGTTTACTTAGGAATAAATTATTTTTTTATAAAACATATTTGGTGATTAAATTACATATTTATCCCTATGTTTTTTCTTTTAATTTAATGAATTTTGTATCAGCGAGAGGAATTTTATTATGCATAACAAAAAATACATGAATTCTGGATTCGAGTGTGTTAAAATTTATTTTCTTCTTATTTATAAGTTAGGGAAAAACTAAGAGAAATCTTAGGTATTATCTTAAAAAGAGTAGATATTATTAAAACTTATAATAAAATTATTAAAAAAACACATGAACTATATTGAAATATTTGATAACCTTTAGGGACCGTTTACGAATTATCCCTACAATAAATAATTAATAAATGCAATTACCTTTTAAAAAAAAAAAAAAGAACTTCTAGACTCTGTTGGCTAATGGAAACTTCTACATATTTGTTCGTTCAGCTTCTACGATGATAAGCTAAATTTCTGCTGTCATTGACACAAAAAGTAATATTTTTTAATCATATTAATAAACAAAAAAATTATGAAAATGAAGGAAAATTACGTCATATTACGTACCTGAAAAAGTTTCAATGTATTATTTTATGTATTTCTTTTCCTACTTCAACTTGATAATTATATTTATATTAGAATTTAATTTTTTTTCTAACTTAGTTTTTAAATTTAATAATTATTCTTATATTGGGTATGAATTTATTTTACATTAACTTGATAGAGCACTAACTTTTTTTGTTTGGTAAGTCTCTAAATTTGATAATTATTTCTACATTGGAGCATAAATTTTTTTTTTTGTTTAAATTAACCCTTGATATATATCTATTTTTAAAGTTGAAGAGAAAAAAGTTTATACCCTATTTTGAGAACAATTGACAAGTTTAGAGATTAACTTGGATTAAAAAAGTTCAGAACCTAATATGAAAATAATTATCTAATTTAAGCCTCGATATGAGAACAATTATCAAATTCAAGCACCAAATAAATGATGAATTAGAATAAATGGTTTTCTAAAAAATCCATGTCAACTATCAAAATTATTAAGGTACTAATTATTTGAACTAACTAATGATACAACTGTATTTTTTTTAGTCATTATAAGATAACGATAAAATTACAATTCTGATCTTTCCTACTATGCTCACATTTTGAATTTAGTCTTTATATTTTAATTTGACATAATTTGGTTTTCTACTTTTACAATATAGCATTGGTTAGTTCATATAATTGACATTCTTAACTGTTCCGATTAAAATGATGACATGAATTTTTTTTAAAAAAAAACACATTTCTAATAAATATATATATATATATATATATTTGCTTGAAGTTGGAATGCATATTTTTAAGGAAAAATTCGATCTCAACATTTTAACCAAAATAATTAAGGATCTCAACTATTTTGACTAACTAACAGTATTATACAAATGAACCAAATTATATCGAATTAAAGTTTAGATGCTCAATCGTAAAATTAAACATAGTAACAAACCATAATCATAATTTTTATTAGAAAAATATCAAATTAATCCTTTTACATTAGATAAAAGAGTAAAATAATCAATTCATTAAAATTTGTTTTATTTTAATATTTTATATATAAAACATAATAATAAATTTAGTCTTCAACTTTATAACTTTATTTAATTTGGTCCTTACTCTTTTATTTGGAGCAAATTGGTGCCCTTGACTTTTAATTAGTGACATGGTATTATTTTATCTTATATGCCTTAGGAAATAATTTAAATTTTATAAAAAATCAAAATATTATAAACATTATGGAGCAAAATGGCTTTATTTAATTTGGTCCTGATTGTCCTTTTTTACAGATGATGCCTTATTCTTTTTGCCAGCTGATAGTGCGAATTGTGTAGCTATGTTTTCCATTTTGCAAGAATATTGTGTTGGTTCGAGGCAGAGTATAAATTTGGGAAAATCTAGTGTGATCTTCAGCTCAAATGTGCCGGATAAGAAGAGGAGAGAGTTGGTTGATTTACTGAGGATTTCTGAAGCTGATAATCCAGGTACTTATTTGGGTATTCCTTCGGTTTGGGGTAAAACCAAAAGGTTGGCTATGAATTTTATAAAAGACAGGATTATTAGCAAGTTGCAGGCTTGGAAGAAGAAAGTGCTTACACAAGTGGGTAGAGAGGTTTTAATTAAAGCGGTTGCTCATGCAATTCCAAATTATACAATGTTGTGCTTTAAGATTCCCAAGAAGGTTTGTGATGAGATTAATTCGGTTGTTGCTGGATTTTGGTAGGGTGAACAAGGTGAGGGGAGAAAGATTCATTGGATGAGTTGGTTGAATATGACTAATGTGAAAGGTATGGGTGGGATGGGATTTAGAGACTTGAATTTGTTTAATAATGCTTTACTGGCCAAACAATGTTGGAGCTTATTGTAGAATCCTAATGCTCTGTGGGCTAGGGTGCTAAAGGGGAGATACTTCCCTGGAGGTACATTCCCTAGTGCTAATCAAGGGGCGAGGGCCTCATGGATATGGACTAGTATGCTGCAGGGAAGGGAGTTTTTGAAAGAGAAGGTTCAATGGCAGATTCTTGATGGAATGGATGTTAACATTTGGGGAGATAATTGGATCCCAAGTATGGTTTTGGATAGGCCTGCTGAAGGTAATTCTTATTTGCCCCAAAAAGTTACGGAATTGATGGATAAGGACAATGATTGTTGGAAACTTGAACGAATACGGAGCTACATTTCTAAAGACTGTGTGAAGGCTATTCAAAGGATACCGGTTTGTGGTAAAGGTCGTGACAGAATGGTGTGGACTGGTTCTAAAGATGGAAAATATGCTGTCAAAAAAGGGTATTTTGAGCTGAAGGAGAAAGTAAGGATGGGTGTTGTGAGAAGAGCTTCTACTTCCCATAATGTGCGTGGGAAAGTGTGGAAGTGGATATAGAGTATTTCTATCCCTCAAAAGATTAAACACTTCTTGTGGAGAGCTGTAGGGAATATGATAGCAACTAATGGTAATTTGGTTAAAAGAAGAATCAAAATTTCTGAGTTGTGCCCTGTATGTTTGAAGGAAGCTGAGACTGTTGAGCATACTTTGTTGTTGTGTGAATAGGCTCAATGTGTTTGGTATGGGAGAGCTTTGAGCCTCAAATTTGATTGCCAAAGTATCTCTACCCTGGATAAATGGTTAATGCAGGTGATTGATGGTGGAATAATGTGTAAATAGAACAGAGAGTGGTTGGAAACTGTTATTGCGTTCACTCGCTGGAATATTTGGAAGGCTAGGTGCTTAAAAGTGTTTAAGGGGCTAGAGTGCGATCCTAGGAAATGTATTGATAGAACCTCTGGGGCAATTAATGAGTGTTTAAGGGTGACTTCTAAAGGAGGGTTGAAATGTGGTCAAGGTAATGGGAATAGTAAACAGGTGTGAGAGAGGTTGCCGAATGGTTGGCTTAAAATTAATTGCGATGGTGCTTTTGTTGATAATGAGATTGTTGCTATTGGTGTGATTGTGCGAAATGAGGATGCTTGTGTAGTTGCTGCTTTGGCTAAAAAGGTGGTTGTCGAGGAGGTGGTGGAAGTTGAAGCTTTAGCTGTGATGAAAGGCATTTTATGGGCTGAGAAGCAAGGGTACAGGCATATTGTTGTTGAAACTGATTTTGAAATTGTGTATAGAGTTTTTAATGAGGATAGGGTTTGTAATTTTTGGAAGATCTATCCATACTTACAGGTTTTTCTATCTCAAAAAGGGAAGTTTTTGAATTGTGTTCTAAGGAAAATTGGAAGAGAAGCTAATAAAGTGGCTGACAGGTGTGCTCACCTTGCTTTGAAGGGTATGTGCCTCTATGGTCGGGTTAGTGAGCCCCCATCCTCTCTGGTTTCGATATTGAGGAGTGATGGCCTTCCTGCCCCTTATTGATTTTTCGTTTTGTAGCTGATAGAATTGAGATATATTTTGATTTATGTCTCTTTGTGTCTATTGGCTTTTTTTTTTTAAATTGATGTTGTTGCTAAAAGAGTCTTGTTTTGATATTTTGTTAATGAAGTGTTTTTTTGACCAAAAAAAAATGATGAAAAGTGCTCTTCAAAATAAAAATAAAACATTCAAAATAATTTAAAAGCCAATAAAAAAATTCTAATTTTTTTTAAATATATATATATATATATAAATGAAGAAGATTCTTTTAAAATGAATTTTTTAAAAAAACAAATAAAAATTATAGATTCAAGAAGACGAAGGTTTTGATGATTAATAATAAAAATGATAGATTCTGCATTTGCTTCATTTGTTGGGTGTCAATGACATTGCCTTCTCTGCGCATTGCTTCAAGTTTACCAACATGTTGAGGTCCAGAAAGCAAACTGACTCGGTTGGAGAAAACGGGTCACCAATGATGATACATGCATCAATCAGTCAAATTTATTATATTCTATTCATCGAAGCTCTTAATTTTTAAGTTTAGAAATTAATATCTTTGTGACGATTTTTTGGATGGGATTTTGAAATTTTTGGGTTGATATGTCTTCATGACGTTCAAATATTTATCTCTTAGCTTCAAGATTTATTTTTTGTGATTTTTAGAAGTAATTTTCTTCTTGATTTTTTCAAGGAATCCTGGGAATTCATTCTTTTCCCTTCCAAAATAAAAAGTAATTTTAAACAAAATTTTCTTGTTGACGTAAACTAAATGACTTAAAATACTTAATAATTATGAAAATTTTGTAATAAAAAATAACAAAATAATCCCGTCTAAAAATTTTGCTCACGCAGTTTTCACTAAAACGGTCATAACTTGAGCTCCCGAACTCAAAATAGAGTGATTCAAAGTGCGTTTCAAAGCTAAAAGATAAATCTTCAAACACCGTGAAAACATCCCAACCAAGAAATTTCAAGATCCCATTCAAAAAATTGTCGCAATTCTACTGATTTCTTAAGCTTGAAAATTGACAACTTCGGTGAATGAAATTTAATAAATTTCACCCCATCCATATATGTATCATTCCCCCTTTCCTCGAAAAAATTTATCCTCAAATCTTGTCTTTGATCAAATCTGATTTGATTTACTTGGCCTTTGAAATTGCTATTAGGCCTTGAGATAGTGTGAGTCCATCACATCCATGAACTGAAATTGGGCCTTGAGCTTTGATGGTCAAATGGTTTGGCCATCACTCTCATGCAAAGGTGGTTGCCTTTGATGCCATAGGAGGTGGGGGAAGAAGGCAAAGATGGTGGTGGTAGTGCCGGCAAGGGGGTAAAGGTAGCACGAAATTGAATTCATAATTCATAACCACCCTTAAAAAAGAAAGATGATATATAATAAATGAATTTCTATATCCACAATATAAAGTTACATTGTAGCAGAAAGGGCCAACCAGGAACTGTAAAATTTCATAACCAAAAACTCTTAAAAACAGGATAAATTACAGAAGGAACAATGATGCCCACACTTTGCTATTTATACTTTTTCAAAATCTCTTCCTCCCCAACCCCAACCATTTTATGTAATCATTTCTTTCTTCCTTTTTTCCCCATTTTACATTTAAACCTAAGAAAAGAAAAACAACCAAAAAAAAAGACGAGAGATTTAAGGTTCATGGCTGTTTACACGGCTGTGTAGTTCCAACATTTCTTGATGATTGGGGTCGATGGAGAGGGCGGCTCGACAATCTCGGAGGGCGGCCAAGACATCACCGACATGCTCATGGAAGGCTGCCCGTAGGTGAAGAAGGTGAAGATCTGCTTTGAATGCAATAGCTCTCGATAGTTCAGCAATGGCTTCCTTCTCCTTGGAGCTGTCCATTAACACTGTTTGACACAAGCAACATATTCTTTAGTATCAGCTACAATAAAACTTTCTATTGACGAAAGGAATAACATTTTCTGACCTGCAGCTCGGTATCGGTAAGGATAAACACGGAGTGGATCTAATCGAGTGACCATCTCAAGGTCTGCCTTGGTGAGGTCACGGTCACAGTACTCGGACCTCTTTTCGTAGGCAGATGCATTGTTTTTAGCCTTTTCAATCAGTTTAGTCATTTTCTCGTATGCTGCAGCCTTGTCGTTTCTGAGAAAATGTACTCGTGCAAGGCCTTGATGGGCTCTCGTGTGTCGTATTTTAAGGGCATTAATGTAGCAATCGGCTGCTAAGTCCAATTTTCCACAATCAACGTACACACTTCCAAGATTGTTCAGAGCCTGAAAAAGAAAAAGGAAAAAAAAGCTCAAACCATGATACATGCTGAAAACCAAAATGTCCCGCCTGCTATGCACGTTTTCTAACAACAAAACCGAAACCATTGAAATTGGTGAAGCACAAGATGAGACATGATTTTTGCTAGTGATACAAGTACTTGACGGCTACAAAGAACATATCTTTTTGCTTTACTGAAAAATATTTACAAGAATACGGTTGTGCACCCTGGAAGAAACTGTTGTGACAAAGAAGATTTTTCTAATGAGAAAGGTAGGGCAAAAGAAACCTTACTTGACCTTTCCGAAGATTATCTGAGGGGCATTTCAAGGCGTTTTCAAGCAGTGAGATAACTGTTGAAGAACATGAAAAATCCATGCTAGAGTCAGCCAATGCATAAGCTTTGAGGAAGAAGGCTTCAAATGATCTCTTGGTTCTAATAGACTCTTCCGCTTTTCGAAGCCCTTCCTCACAGTGACCAGTATCATATAGGATCCATCCCTCATAAACCAGGCGTTCATGCTCACTAGACGCATGTTGACAAGCTAATTCTAGACTTCGCATAGCCGCATCAGGACAATTTAACCTGATCATGTCAAGGCACGAAATCATTGCAAGTCATATAAGCAAAATTCTGGCATTCATAAGTACTTATTAGAGGCATTTAACATGTTTCTTTTTAAAAAACAAATTAATGCTTGGTTTCATAAAGTTCAGAAGTCTGACGATACCTGAGGAGAAGTAATGATTGTCGGAAGTATAAAACACCTTTCGCCTCACCAGATTCAAGCATTTGGTAGATTACAGAGAGAGATCCTATATCATCTACAGAAGACCACCTATCATATAGCTGCATCCAACAATCTGCTGTTGTCCAGTTGTCAACATGCTCACGCACAAGTGTACGGAGCTGGGATGCTGCCACTCGTCCCTCAAACATTCTGTAATCTGGGGAAAGTGTTAGAATTACCTGAACATCGCACAAGGCTGCTTTGTAATCCTCATTAGCCAAATAAAGACAAAATCGGAGTTCCAAGCATTCTAGAGAAAGTTTAAACCCAAGAACTCGGTTGATCTCACCAAGAGCAGCTTGAACATTCTGTTTCATCATTAGGGAAGCAGCCCGATACATGTAGGGGTAGGTAAGAGTTGGGTCCAGTTCAGTTGCTTTCTCGAGGTCTTCCCACCTCTTATCACCTTCACAATATAATGACCTCTCCTGATACATCCATCCTAGTGGATTAACAGAAGAAATTACCGAGCTAAGCTTCTCGTAAGACCAAAGTTTATGACCTTTAATGTAACCCAATCTAGCCAAACCAGCAATAGAGTAAACATGACCTAAACCTACAGCTCTCTCAAAAAGACTTTCAGCTTCATCATACTCTTTCCTCAGAAGCCTTACACATCCCAACTGATGAAAAGCTAACAGTCTCTGCCTGTCGGTTTCAGCAGATTCAATCAATTGTTCTAGGAAACAAACAGTTTTATCAGATCGAGGATCGAGGTTCATAGCTACTTCACTTAATAAACAGTAAAGAGAAAAAGAGGCCTGTCCAGCCATGATCAGTCTCTGCTGTCTATCAGCATGGCTAAATATTTCCACTACTCTTTCATCATTCAAACAATCAGGCAGTTCGTGTAGAAAAACTTGCAAACATGATGCAGCAAGTACAGGAGAATTCTCTTCAATAGCATATTCCATAAGCTCCACAGCATCATCTTTGGTGCAAACCGAAGATGCAAGTTTCCTATCACAAGCACCTTTGAGTCTCTCGCAACAAAACTTGTTTGCAAAAACTAATATTTCTAACAAAAGATCAGGTGGGACATCACTCAGGCAGCCCGTCACACTGAACACACTGATGGTCCTCAAACCCAATGGGGAGATATTGTTTTCAGATAAATCTATGTCCTCGCAAAGCGATTCATTGAAGTAACCATTAAGCATAGCATGAAAGGGAGCTGAAAGAGAAGCTATTTTCTGCCTACAGCAAACTATTTTCTCATCTCCTATCCAAAAGTTAACATTTTTCAGGCTCTTTTCCCCGTTTGTCACAAAGGTCTCCTGCGAAGCCCCATCCACCTCGACTGGAAACTGAGAAGCAACATCCATCGGTCCAAACTCTTGTGCACATTTATTGCAAGTTGCAAGCAAGTCAAAAATAAGTTCCTCCACTTGCTTCTCATACTTCAACCATGCCCCAAACACAAGCCTCTCATGGACCGTCCCAGCCTTCTGCCAAGCAGACCGGAGGCTTCTTCGCATCAATTTGGTTTCCCCAAGCCCTCTAAAGATCTGAAATTGTAATAAATACAGATTCGACCTCTCTTGCAAAGAACACGATTCGAGTTCTTCATGAATTTGAGCTAAGACTTCTACATAATCAACAGGTTTAAAGAATGGCACTATGGGTGGCTCAGGAACCTTGATAAATGATTCTCTACAACAATTATACCAACAAAACAATCTCAATAAAAAAAATGAAAACTATAGAAGAATCCCAGAAATGAACAAAAAAAAACTTACATGGATGAAGAGGTGGTGGTACATGAAAATGATAATTTGGAAAATTTCCCTCTTTCAACTTGGAGCCAAGACTGAGGATTAATGGCATTGAGCTGTGCTTCTTTACATGAATCAGATGGAAGGAAAGCCCTCATTGGGCATAACAGATTAAACAATTCCCAGATCTCCACAATAGCCAAATTGGGTGTTTTCTCAAAAACTCAAAAAAAAAAACCAACAAAAAATCCTTCAAAGAAAGGGAGAAACACAGAAGTAAAAAGAGGCAAAACAGTCACAGTAATCCTATTTAGTAAATGAAAAAAGAAAACCCCTTCCTACCTCACCAAGCAACAAAGTTTCTATTGTAAACATTTAATACAAGCAAACAAAATTCCAGAAACAAACAATCATTCACTATATTTTCAATATGGGTATCTTATAACAAGCTGGGACAACCAAGAATTTACACAAAAAAAAAGGGGGGCTTCACAGTAAAAAAGAAATTTCTTGGTTGATTCTATTCCACAAAAGCAAAAAAAATGAAGATCAACTAAGTTTTGGTGTTAGAACAATGAAGTAAATGGTCTTTGTTAAAAGAAAAAATTTAAAAAAAAAAAGTAAATTAGAAACTACCAATTAGCCACCAACATCCAACAGTTAACCAAAGATCTTTACCTCAAAGGCTACCAAAACCCAAATTACAGCCTTTAACAATAAAGCCAAAATTATTTTTTTTTAAAAACAACAATAAAGCCAAAATACCTTAACAAACACACTCTTATGATAGAGACAGAGAGAGAATTGGATTTTGGGGGTTTTGAAATTTTGAAGAAAAAGCAGAGCTGAGACTTTTTAGAAGGCAATGGGATGGGAGATCAAAGTTTGAATGAAGTGTGGGAATACAAAAGGGAAAATATTTTCTGGGTTTTCCACTTTCCTATGCTTTTCGTAACGTTTCCTTTGTTTGGTAGAAGGGAAAGTTTTTCCTTTTACTTTTTTTTCACACTTTTCCTTGCGTTGGAGACCAGAAAGATTGCAGGCATCTACTGTTTGTTGGAAGTACCCCTAAAGAATAACTAAAATAAACCCCAATTCATATATTAATTACAAATACAGACATGACATAGTCTAATTTTACTTTCAGTCCCTATACTCTTTATATTTTTTAAATTTTAGTCATTCTACGTTTGATTCTAAGAATTTAGTTTTATACTTGTCTATGGGAAAATATGCATTTTGGTATCTGAATTTCAATTCAAGGTTCAAATTGGCATTTAAAGTTTTTTGTCCAATTAGGTACTTGAACTTAGCTTTTTGGTTCAAATTAGTACTTGAACTTGGCTTCATAGTTCAAGTTGATTCAAATAAGTCATTTACCATAAGTACTAATTTGGATAATAAAGCCAAGTTTAAGTACCAATTTTGAACCAAGAAACTAAGTTTAGGTGCAAATTGGACCAAAATAAGTTTTAGGTACCAAATTCAACCTTAAAGCCAAGTTCAAGTACTTAATTGGACCAAAAAAACTTTAAGTATTAATTTGAACCTGAAGCAAATGTTAGGTACCAAATGTGCATTTATCCTTATTTTAATTTAAAAAAACCACTAATTCAATAGATGATATTGTGAATGCACTCCCCTTAATTTTAAATGTGTAAATTTGGAGGGTTAGTATATTTTTTATTCAACAGTTGGTTTAAAAAAATTATTATGGTGTTTTTTTACTTGTGAAATCAAAAAAATTTATTAAGAGTTTACTAAATATTTTCTCAAATTTTGATCATTTAAAATTATTTTAATGTGAATAATTGAATGGATTTATATTTGATACATTGTATGTATGTGTATAAGTACATATTATTAGTAAAACATATACCACCTGTTAAAAATATATATTTATATTAAGCTTTTAATCGAGTTAGTGTCACGAGTTAAGCAGAACATCAACTTAATTAAAAATAATTAAAATAATATTTTGCATACAAAGTAAGTTATATAACCATGAGTAGATCTGTCCAAAGGTCGAATAGTTCACTAGACCCAATAGGCTCGGCCCGATTTGAGTCGAGCTTGGACAATAAATTTTACTTTAACCCAATTTTAATTTAAAATTAAAAATTAAAATTAAAATTTAATTATAAATATATAAAATAGTAACTAAAATATTTTTTTAATATTTTATTTATTTTTAAAAAGTAAATTGAGTTTTTTGGCATCTCGACTCAAAATCGAACATGAACTGATCCGACTTATGAACACCTCTAATTATTTTTATTTAATTAATGAATATATTTAATATTAGATATTATCTTGTATTTAATTTTTTTACTGAAAAAAAATCGCATTGGGAATTATAAATTCCACTTTGGAGAACAAATGTACTCTTTGTTTATAGGCATAATGATTTTATTGGCCCTCCAATTTTATCAAAACAGTAATTTTAGCCTCATTTAATTTTTTATTTTTTTTTTTGCCTTTGTGAACCTTTGAACCTGTAATTTTTATATTAAATCACTTCAAAATGAATGGAAAAAATTAACATCTATTAAATTTACTGACGTGATATACACGTGGATTATTAACTAATTTTTTTAAAATTTTAAAATTTTTATACTTTTTAAATAATTTTTATATTTTTTATTTTTAAAAATTTAAAAATTAATTAAAATTTGACGTATCATACACGTGGCAAACCACATGTATGCCACATCAGCAAAGTAAACAAACGTTAATTTTTCCATTCATTTTAGGTTGATTTGACAAAAAATATAAGTTTAAGGACTAAAAAAAGCAAAAATTTAAATGAAAGATTAAAAAATAAATTTTTAAATAAAATTGAAAGAAAAAAAATCATTATGTCTTGTTTATATTTATAAAAACTTTTTTTATATAATTTTTATCTAGTTTTTACTTTAAACAAATTTTATTTTAATTTTTTTTTAAGGATTGGTTTTTCTAAATTTTATAAGTAAACTAAACGTGGGTAATTAATTTATGAGTAAACTGCCACCATTAATTATTAAATTATGAGTAAGTTTTTGTTTTGATCATTTAATTAAAAAAAGTTACAATTTAGTCATTGAATTATTCGAAAGTTTTCATTTAAATCATTGAATTGTTCAAAAAATTTTATTTAAGTCACTGGGCTATTAAGTTTTTTAAATGTTCCGCCAGTAAGTTTCAAGTGACAATTCAAGATAGGTACGATGGATCAATACCTATTGATGAGTACAAAAACATGTCTCAGTGTTGAAGATCAAGGAAAAAAGTTGTTTGAATTTTAGTATGCAAATTTGTGACATTCAAAATTGTTTCATAAAAAAAATTGAGTTATAAAAGAGAGAGAGTTTTCGATTGGTGTAAGCAATGCGAACAAAGAAAGCCATACAACATCGATTTTAACAGTCTAATGACATACATTAAAATTTTGAATAATTTAATGACCAAATTATAACTTTTTAAATTAAATGACTAAAAACGACAAGTTACCCATAATTTAGTGAGTAATAATGAAATTTACCCTTATTTTGTTGAAGACAGAGATGAGCACATGAGAGTCCGACAATGATAATAAATTAATTTTAAAATAATCGATGAATTGAACAAAAGTAGGAAACGACGTTGTATTGATGGAAAACAATGGAATTAGACAAAATAATAACGATTAATCGTGTGTTTGCGTTAAGTCAAAAGTTGGGAGCCTCCATTCTATTATATTCTGTTTTATAAAAACTTCCCTATTTTGTATTTCTTCCATAGGGATATATAGATGTTATAACTTAGAACTATCAGATATGTTGATACACAATATCAATAAAGGTAAAGATAGAGAGGGAAATGACGTTTTAGTTCAGAAAATAAAGTTCAAGTCCCCCAAATGAAGTGTTTGAAATTACTTAAATCATGGGTATTTCGAGTCAAATTTCAGATTGAATTGTTATATATTTTATTATAATTGTACAATAAAATGATTGCTGATAAATTACAATATTAATGAATAATATGTTATATATATATATGCGTGTGGGTGTGTGATTTACACATTATATATTTATTCCATTTGTAAGCCAATTCAAATTTTTGTATATATATATATATTTGCTTCATATATAACAATCGAGATTACAATATAAATATCAAATTCATGAATGACGAGATTTAAATTTAAGATACTATTTTTATTATTAAACTAAGTTTTTAAAAGCAATTATACATATTTAAACGCAACTGACATTATTAAATATTTTAAAATTTTAACTATAAATGTTAAAAAAGTAATGCTAATACAATTTAAACAAAACATATCGTATCGATAAAATATAATGTTTAAGGAAGATCAATGAATGTTTTCTTTTTACTTTTGATTTATTAATATCTATATTTATATTATATTTAAATTTGTAATTGAATTGAACCTAACGAGTGGCTCTAGTAGATAAGAGGATGATCTTCATCTTAAGAGATCTGAGTTCGAGTACTTGTGTGTGCAAGGTGTGCCTGCATTATCAAAAGTTAAGAAAATATGAACATAACCTCCTTAATAAAATTATTTACATTTTTATTACTTTATTAATAATTATTTTTTCATAAAAATTATTTATATTGTTTTTATTTTCGTGTACCAAGTACTTGTAACAATAAAGACTTTTACAACAAAAACGTGACTATATTGTTAGTAGTTGTATTGAGGCTTGAAATGTTGGAAATTTCAACATGATTATTTCAATAAATTCTTATAACTAACTTTTAAAAAAATATTATATTTTAAATTAGATAATAAAAATACAATGGTTTGAGTGGGTAAAAGAAAGACATGGGGTTGCCGGATATTGGTTGAATATTAAATAGAAGACATGAGGAGGTGAGGTGGCGTGGCAGTGGAGAAGTCACAACTCACATGGTGTGATGAGATGCATTTCACAGCCACTAATGTAATGTCTTTTATTTAACAAAACCAACATTTCCCTTTGCCCCTTCGAGGCTTGACTTTGGTTAGACCTTCGAATTATTTTCAATACCTGGAAATACGCATTCACATGCTCATCCCCCTCTTTACTATACCAAATCAATAAATAATGCAAGTGGCGGTGTTTTCGGCCTTGGGGGAATCCAGTCTATATTTCCACAACTATGTTGGAAACCTCAGTACAGGAACCAACACCATTTTTCTCCTTTCTTTCCTTCTTTTTAAGCACGGTAAACCAATTGATGAAAATTCAACATAACCATACTAACTTTTAAATATAAAAATCTCCCCCCCCCCCCCCCCCAAAAAAAAATTGTTATTTTCAAAGGTCCATATCAAATTAAATACAATAGGATACCACCCCTGTTGGAAATGACGTTCCTCTGATACGTATCTCTCTGTATCTCACTATTATGGGCAAGGCAAAGGCAAGACAGTGCAACTATCATAGTGATTATCCAATCCTTCTGCCCACGCTAATTAATTCATAACTTGTACTACTTGGCTTTTCATTCCCCCCCCCCCCCCTTTTCAACATCTCTTCAATATATATTTCGTTATCAGAGATTTTATGGTTGTTTATTTCAATTTTCAAAGATCCTGATATACGTCGTATTGGTATAAAAATAAACCCCTATTATTATATCAAACTTGGTACACTCGGGATGTAATTGGTAGCTTTCTTAATCAAAATCATGGTGTGCAATATGAACAGGTTGAAAGGCAAATCATGTTAATCACAAAAGCGACAGCGGGCCCACTTTTATTATTATTATTATTTTAAGTGAGCGGAAAAGCATGCATAAAAAAAAACACAAGAAGACAGAGGGGATGAATTAACAAAACCCATAATTCGGTTCATGTTAAGATGCGAGGGTGTGAGGCTGAGGTAGCCTAGGCCACCTGTAGTAGGACATGACATCACTCATTAATTATTAATCACATTCACTATAGCTTGTATCAGTGGGTCGTAGCCTCGTGGCCGGTTTCTCTTAATTCTGTTTAAAAATCCATCGCCTAATCTAATCAAGAGATAAACATTACTGAATCATTCCCAATGGAATCTACGCTATTTACAAATTACAACCACCCACATAACACCGGCGCAGCAAAGAGTTATCTTGGGTGGCAATTTAATATGCAAGTGGTTCATATTCCACTAGGATCACCTTTTTACTTTTCTGTAAATTGGAAAGAAACGGATTGAAAGACTTTCTTTCTGATTGTTAGTTAACCTGAACTAAATTCCTCATTTAGATTAATAATAATGGCCGCAACAAATACATGTCTAACATAACGCTACCAACTCTTACAAGGAAGGCAGCTACTCTGTCGGCACTCCAGCGCCATCCATGTCAACATGGGCTATAATCGCTGAATGCTGGTCCAACATCATACTTCGAATATATCTGCAATAAGGCAATCAGAACTCGTTTATTTCGATTTCCATGCAATGATAATTTCTATAATAACTAGAAAAAAGTGAAAAAGTTATACATGATGGACTGAAAAGTGGTAATTTGTTGGTCTACCAAAACCAGTTGATTAAAGTTATGCCAGTCGATTGTACAAATAGGATGCATTTTAGTACAGGAAATTGAAATATGTTGAGCTATAAAAGAAGTTTATGATATGACAAAAACCCAGGGATATCTTTCCAGGCAAGAGCAGCAGCAAGCAATAGGTCTTCCTTTCCGGTGGTCGGGATCAACCTGAGTTACACATTATGATAGGCGATGTACTTAAATATTACCGGAACCTTGTAGAACGATCATGAAATTTGCGCTGGGTGGCATTTTCAAATTCAGTTATATGGATTTGGAATGGGACATTCGCATATCATATAGCATAGAGGAGAGCTAATAATCATTCGTATCAAAATTTTCCTGGATTTCCAAGGTTCAAACCCCATTATTGCATAAAGACAAGACATGATATGCAAGAGATAAGAAATTGTCACCTTTGCCATCAGGATGAGTAGTGACATTGGCAATCTTGGGAAGATTTTCCATTGAGCTGCACCAAAGAGGAGCGTGAGGTGGTCGAGCTTGAGCAGAAGAATATGATTCACTTTGCTTCGACTGCTCATTTGAGAACTGATCCCCCATTTGATTCAAGTAGATGTCTAACGTACGAGATGAAGATGTTGCCAATTTTCTCTTGTTCTTAAACCTTCACCTAACAGGGATATGAGAAACAAACAGCAAAGCAAACTAGATTGTGTGCTTATTTAACTCTAAAGAGGGAAATATATGTCATGAAAGATACCTGTCTTTCTTTTTCTCAAGATATCTTTGCACCAATGCGTTTCTGCTAGTTGGACCTTCTGAAAGCAAGTTACATGAAAAGAATATTTAGAGCAAATAAAGGCAGAAAGAAAATTGATATCATCAGCACATAAAGACACCATCATCTTGAATATTTGGCAAATATCATGGTGGATTGATTTCTTTTCATTCATTAATTGCTCGACTAATCAATGACCTTAATGACCATAACCCAAAAATGGTTTTATTCCTGCCACGGAGATGAGCTTTCCAGTGTATTAGTTTCAATAATGTTTTATCTATATACAGATTCAAAACAAGAATCAAAAAAATAATAATAACTCTTAACTTGTAATCCAGTTTCACTTTAGGAATAAATAAGTCTTGAGCCGCAAACCATGTTCCCAATTCCTAAATAAATAAAAGCCACAAGTGAAAACCCGCTTCTACTGTTCCACTATATTGTAATAGAAAGCAATATTCAGAGAATGTTAATCTATGTTACTCAGACTTGGGCAAGAGTGTTGTCTACAGGTGTGTATCCGAAACGGATATGGTTAGACTTTTCTAAGATTTTTCATGTATTTGGAGGCTTAAGTATATCCATATTATATCCCCATCTGCCAATCATTACTGGACATGGGTGCTTCAAGAAATGAACCATTTGAGCAACATAGATGCTAATAAGCAGAAACTGTAACAAACCTGCAGTCCAGGTTGCAGATGGCTTTAGCCAACTAAATCAACAGAAAAACTGAAAATGCATGCCAAATGACATTTTCTTTTTCTTTACCACATCAGCTCTTAGAACATATGAATACCTTGAGATTTTATAAGGGTCCATTCAAAGTTGTCAGGGTTCAGAATCAAGGTCAGTTAGTCCATCATGGTAGAACACTGCCTAAGAAAACATACTGTCCTATTTCATATCAAAGAAAACAAGAAACAGGATATAATCATGCCATCGACGGCCCAAAAAGCTGTAGGTCAAATATCAGAATTATCTACTCAAGCAGACAAGCAATGTGTAGACTACAGACCTAATCTTGGTTGAGGAAGAGAATTTTGGTGGGAAGAGATTTTTTTTTTTTTTGGGGGGGGGGGGGGGGGGGGGGGGTTATATAACTGCAGTTCTCAAATAGTTAGAAATAGTGCAGGATTCACGTTATCCAAAAAAACAACTATATATTTGGATGCTGTCAAGGCTGTTCAGGACCAAGTTCATAAGTTCATTAAAACAACAGTTCTCACCATGATCAAAATAAGGAGGAAAGTTTCACATATCTTGTGTGCAACTGCAATCAGTATAACAAAAAAAAAGACCGGAAAACAAATGCAGTCCTGGCCTTCTAGGTTACAGCCAGCAGAAAGGGCACATGAAACAAGGAAAACACGGAAGGGGGGGAGGACACCTGGAGGCTGCAATATTAACATCATATGGAGATGATAAGAAGTATAGGCAACATAGAGATACCGAGCACTAGAACTAAAGAAAAAGGAGAAGGTTCAATCATAGTTCACTAAATCGAGGAATGACATCACACTTGCACCTGCAGTAGTTCAATTACTTAAAAGATACACAGTTTATTGTTCAATGGAGAGAACCTGATGCTGAAAAGACAAGTTTTAAACCAAAATTAAAATCAAATCAAGACCAAAACAATATACAGCTACTCAGCATTTATAGACAAAAAATGACAAGGGCAAATCCATTACCTCAAACCATAAATCATAGAGAGGTGAGAAGCACAGATGTAAAGCAGATATAGGAAATTTTTAAGAAGCATGCGTTGTCACTCCCTCCCATTAAAGGAAAAGGAGGGATTTATGAAGTTATTATAAAGAAGCATTTACCAAGGCTGTCTTCATAAGATACATTGCAATCCTCTCGAGGAAATTGACAGTTTTCTGCAACCTTCACTGTAAAGAAAATGAAAGTAGCATGTAAGTAATCAGAAGAGAATTTATCTTGCTACCTAGGCACTACATCTCATCCATTTTCAGTAGCAACTTGAAATCAACCTAGTAAATTAATATCCACAGTTACCATTGGATTATAATGTGACTCATTATAAACTAAAACAGGTTCGGTCATGCAAAAACATTGTTTTGCTTTTATCTCCTTTTTACTGCTCCAAGTCACACAAACTATAAATGGCACTCAGCAGAGACGGAAAGAGACCTGGTATCTCATGCATTTATGAAGCGGAAGTTAAAAACACCTAACTCAACCCAAAAACGTACCTGCTTGCATTGATGACAATACAACTCCTGGTGAACGTTGGCTTACTTTGACACCTGCAGCCTGTACATGGCATGGAATGGACAATGGCGTGGTCCTTTGATCAACTAGAGTTTCCTGAGGAAATGAGATTGGGCTTGCAGCAAACTGCAAGATTGCCTCCGCCTGCAAAACCATTGTAAATCTATTTGTTTACACAATGAGATACCATTCTGATGTCTGAACTACAAAGAAAATTGGAAGGTATATGACCTTACAACCAGGTATATTATCATAGACATTCACTTTCCCACAATAAAAAATTGTCATCTGTCCTGAAGGCTCTTTGGCTACACTCGCAGATCTGGACAGTTGAGAATTCTTCAGTCTAAGAACTTCAATAAGTAATAACAACCATGGAAAAGCCATTAATTTGTAGAAAGTCGAAAAACAAGTGCTCTAATTAGCATATGAGATGCTAGTCTAGCAATCTAACCAGTGTAAACTCTGGCCCGTAACTTAACATTTCATTTATATCTACATCATCATTCCATTTTAATGGTGAGACCAATCAATTACTCTATTACAACAGTTATAGTATCAAGATCCCTGTAGAGTTGCACTGTTATGACTTACAAACTAAATAAATCAACAGTTAGGGTAACACCACGTCATTTATCATATGTTTAGGACCAGCATCCATCCCCCCATGCATCCCATGCCACTTGTGTCACAAATATACACCATCTAATTATAGACCAATTTAAATGGTTAGAACTTTATTGCTTAGCCATGTGAATAACTCATGGGATCGTCCAGATTGTACGTCCAATTGTAGGGGGTGGGGAACTTATGATTGGAAAGCCGTCATTGTTGACCGAAAGACTAGATAATAATTGCAAGCACAAAATCCGGAAAAGTAAGATACCAAGCAGATATCCGTGCACCGTCCAAATTCTCGTTCCATTCACATTGAAATGATAATTTTATACCGTTGACTCGAGCAACATTCAGTCACGAACAAGCTTGACCAAAATAATATTGGATCTAATTTCCTATAGAAAAGGATACTCAAGGACCTCAGATGCTTTGAACTTAGGTCAAATGCTTTATTCCATGCAAAACTAGGGTTATTAGAACATGGAGACAGCAGAGAGCAAATTTAACAAACAACCTTGGAGAAACAGAATCATTAGCAGAGACAGCGGTTTGAACGGAATTTTCGCCCGGAAATTTGAATGCCGAGGGATCTGAACGGATGCAAGGAATGGATTCGTTGACCGGGACCGAGATCCCTTTATGCCGTGTCGTTTCATTCGGTTGAACGGTTGAATCAGAAACGAACTGCAAAATTTCTTATTTAATTCAACTGGTTTGACTAAAAGAGAAAAGTTCCAGAGATATGTGCCCTGCTTTTCATGCCTCGAACACAAAAACAAATTAAAATATATTTATCGGAAATAATTAAAAAATTCCACGCACACGAGGCGGAATTTGGGGGAAGGGAACGTGAAGTTTCATGGAAGCTTCAACAGCGTCAGTATCCGATGTCGTTTCGAGAAGAGTTTTCAGTGAGATGACCTGCTGAATCGCCTGCGATTTGTTCCAAGAAGGTCTCCGCATCCCTACGAGCAAAGAAAAACAAAAGGATTTCAAAATTAAAAACAACACACACACTTTCCAAAAGAGGCAAACAGAAAAAAAGAAAAAAGAAGAAAAAAAGAGAGAAAGAGACCTTTTTCTTTGAGGTAACGGCGGCAATCTTCGCGAGTGACCTGAGAAATGTCATCCTCGGTGAGCTGGTTGAGAGGCTTGTATAGAGGTGACCGGGAAACCGTTTCTCCCGTTGACATGGCGTCAGGTTTCCAGCTAAGTAATGAACTGCTGCTTTTGGAGCTCTCTAATTTCTTAGTTTCTTCGCCAAGTCGCAGTGAGGTAGATCAATTGAAGAATAGGGGATTTTCCTTTTACTCTCGGCAATGATTTTCTGAGATTACCAATTTCGTAATTTGGAACCGTTCCAGGGGCTTTTTTGTTATGAAAGAATGAGAGATTAGGAAAAGGAAGGGTGTGAGTTCGAGAGGGGCTTAGGTCGCGGGCTTTTTTATTTTTTATATTTTTTATTCAACTTTATGTAAAGTTATTGCCACCCTGGGATGCCACGTAATCGTTCGCTTTTCGTCTATTTACCATATTGACCCACTAATATACTATATCTTGATAAAAATCTAAAAATGCATTTTCGACAGGTAAAATAATGAAGGCTATATAGTTCCAATTTTTTAAATCATAAACGTGGAAAGCAATGTTTTCGGAAGCTGGTTTGTGGTTTAAGACCACTAGTTTTTGGGTTAACAAGGGTTATATGTCGATTTTAAAGAAGAATTAAGGTTTTAGGTTAGATTTTTTCAAAATTAAGGGAATAGATCATATTTTAAGGAAGAAACAAAAACAACTCCTGCATACAGCGCTAAAGAAAGTGAAAGTGTGTCAACAAAAATAACTCCTGCATAGAGCGTTTTCAGTTGATGTGACAGAAAAGAAGGTGAAAGTGTCTTATATTTGCCATGTCAGCAGCTTAAAACACTCGTTGCAAGAGGAGCTTTTGTCTCAGTTGAAATGCGTCCCCACAACGCATTTCTAAAACCGTGACCTAATCCTAAACCTAGGAATCCAGGGATAAAATTTACATTCCATTCCGTTTTTTCCATGGTAGAACTGGAATTTTTAAAAGCTTTTCAGAAAAACGCTTCTTGTCTAATCTTTTCCAACATTTTAAAATATATTTCATATTCAGTGGTAGAATTTCCAATAAAATAAAGACATTTTGCGAAGAGACTTTCATAGTTAAATTTCGAGCAGATTGTTTTCATAAGAAGAAGATTGTTGATGTTAAAAATCTAAAGTTCAAAAATCAACCCAACAAAGTAAATTAGTTCAAGTAAGTGTCGTTATTTGAATTTGGATAATGAGTACTTATTTTTCTATATAATATTTTCGTTTTAAACATGTGAAACAAATTTTTTGGGCAAAGATGAGTAGACAAATTAAAGTTGTTATTTATTATAACGGCCAAATATGTGACACCGATATTTCGGTCATTTTTTTACCAACCCAATTTACATAAATGACTTTCACTCTGAGCATATAATTCAACAAGCTTCGTTCAAGAATTAGAAAGAAAGTATCGACTTCAAGTCGGAGGAGAATTTTGAGCTTGAAATATAGATATCTAATGTCACTGAACCCTGTTACATATGATATATTTGAGCTCAAAGGCAACATGGATGTTGAGGGAATAGTTGATACGCATTGCTCTAGCGGAAATGTTACACTAGAGTTATATGCTTAGTTTGTCGATGTCAATGAAGGTGGTTTGAGTTCGACAATTGTTCTAGTAAATTTGTTTCGGGAACAAGAAGCAAAACGTCCAACTACATGGTTGTGTAGTGGTTTCACAGTGTTGTTACAAAACTCCTATCAGGAGATGAGTGAAACATCAATGGGAAGACATTCCTCGATTTTAGCCCTCATTTTTTACTTTGGCGTACGATTGGGGTTAGTTGGTAACCCAAACTTGAAGGCTCGACAAGACATTCTATGAGTGTTTTTTATTTCAACTTCCGAATGTTGATGTTCTATGTTGGAAATACTTATGCGAATATGACATCAAGTTACACGGGTGAGTAATCTGCAAGTAATATTGGTTTTAATGTAGGATTGACGAGAACGGAAGATGTACTCTCTACAACATGCACTGGCGAAAGGACATCGAACCCTGAACATGCAATTCGGGTTGATAATGAAGAATAAGTTGAGAATGAAAAGAACAAAGAGGGAATTGAGAATGAACAGAACTCTAAAACTGATAATGATCCAATCCGAGAGTCTAGGCCAGATGATTCGTAAATTGCATTATTTTCTGAACAAAGGTCGTTCCTACTGAAACAAGAGTGAGTGGTTATGACAGTGAAGGTCCGAACAATGCTGGAGGGACCCACCCAAATTTTACGACATATACACCTCCATCCCACGTTTAATGTCGACCTTGATGTTGAAGGTGGGTTAGAATTTCCAAAATTTCCTCATAGAAGATCGGGTCATGCGAGTTCTTATACAAATTTTGACGATTTACAAGTTGGAATGGAGTTTTCCTCCAAAGATGTTTTTGTTACTACAGTGAAGCGGTATAGCATAAAACATGAGTCAACTTCTACATTACAAAATCGCGTGCCGAAAAATGTAAGGCAAAGTGCACAATACGTAATAGTAGATGTCTATGGGAAATCATGACATCTATGAGAAAAAAGGAGTTCTGAATAATTAAGAAATGTAACGCTCCACATACTTGTGTTGTTGCAAGTATGTTACAGGATCATCCAAAATTAGATTCTAACCTGATCTCTGACATTGTCTTACGTATGGCAAAATACTTGTGCTGTTACAGGTTTATTACAAGATCAACCGATATTGAATTTTGACATCTGACATTATCTTACATATGGTGAAAGCGAATCTTAGGATTAAGGGTGAGCAAAATTCGATTCAATTTGAAAAATGGAAAAAAATAAATAAATTTTGAGTTAATCAAATCAAGTTATTCAAGTTATTCAAGTTATTCAAGTTTTGAGTTAGAATCGAGTAGAATTTTACAATTCGAATAATTTGAATGACAGATTTGGTGTAAATACCCCTTCCATCTTTATCAATTTTGAAAATGAGCAAATTGAATTTTCTCACAACAAAAAATACAAAATAATTCTCAAAAATTCAAAATAAATTTTAAATTCAAAATATTTATAAAATTCCAAAAATTAAAGATATATAAAGAAAGTTAAAATTTTAAAATTTTTCTAAAATAATAATTTTGGGACTAAACAAGTTAATTAGTGATTTAAGTTTATCACACTAAAGTATTTTATTTTTATTTTATTTTTTCTTTGAAAAAGTTTTCAAATATATATAGTTTCAAATTTATGTGCTCTAATATGGAATTAATTATACTAAAATAAGATTTTAATTTGACATGTTTATTTTTTTAATTTAACCCGAATAATTTCACTCAATTCGATTTGACTCGAATTTTATTTCACTTGACTCGATTCGAAAAAATTCAAATCGAGTTAGGATGATAAATTAGGACTTATCAACTCAATTAACTCGGAACTTTTCACTCGATTTGATCGAACACTCACCCCCTGCCTAGGATTCTCGTGTTAGTTTTTATTGTTAATATTCATAGTCAGTACGATCACACCATGTCGTACCACAAGGCATGAGTTGCAAAACAAAGGGCTGTGGAAAATATGCATAACAGATGGGATAAATCATATAATGATTTTTGGAAATGGTTGAATTTACTGAATCAGTACGTCTCAAGTACCATTATTGATCTGCAAATGAAATTTGTGTATCATGGATATTGAATGGTCCAAGGGAAAAGAATTTTACATCGTCTTTTTTGGAAATTCAGGCCATGCATTAAAGCATTTCGGTACTGTAAGCCATTAGTCCAAATTACATGGTTTTGCAATTGTTGGACAAGAAACCGTTGATGCTTGTGACTTCTTCTTAACTAACTTGAGAAGGCATGTTATACCGCAACCTGATATATGCATCATTTTTGATAGGGCACCCAAAATACAAGCTGTAATTAAACATAGAAGTCTATGGGATCGTGCACATCATATTTATTATATACGTCATATCGAGTCAAATTACATGGGCCAATTTTACAAGGACGATGAGTGAAGATATGTTATTAACATTGGTATGTATTAATTATTCTTTTTTATATCATTCTTTAACATATACAATGTTTGCATTCATGGATATACTATTTACTTTCTTCAACAAGGTACGAGCTTATCAAACATTGATTCCATGAAATGTTAGAGAATTTGTGGGTTATAAACAAACGCGGTGTTGAATGCCTCAATGGGACACCCAAAGAATAGTGGGCTCAATTATATGATGGAGGTTTAGGAAACGAGTACATGATAACGAACCTAGTGGAATGCATAAATTTTGTATTGAATGGGACATGCCATTTATCGATAATGTCAGTGGTCAAAGAAACATATTTTTGCTTATCATCATTGTTTCCAAAGTGATCAAAAAAATTTGTTAGACAAATAAAGAGCGAACACATTTAGTGCAAGGAAGTTATGAAAGATATTATAAAAAATGCAAAAATAGCGAACTCTATATTTTCAGTGTATTTCTCATTCCAAATGATATTTCAGGTTATGGAGATCCATAGACTCAATAAGGGTATTATCGAAGGATCGTATTGTGCATACTTGAGACAAAGGACCTACGACTTTGGGAGGTTTCAAGCACTTCGTTTTCCATGTGCACAAGCAATTGCTACATGTGTCTCGACACATTTGTATTGCATGAGGTATGTTGTTAAAGTGTACAAACTAAGACAGTTTTATGAAGTATGGAAGTCTGAATTCCCATTAATCCCAAATGAAAGTATGTGATCGCTTGTTTCAAGCGCTCCATTCAAGTTACTACTGGATATTACGTTGCGTCGCAAACAAAAAAGTCGATCGAAATCTAGTCGAATATGCAACAATATATTGGGGAAAAGATAGACCAACAGAGGTTATGCATTTATTATAGGAACCTAGGGCAACATGTCTACATTTAGGGGCAACATTGAGGCGAGAATCAGATTTATTTTTTTATTTTTTAATAAACATACAAAAACAAACAAACAAATTGTTCATTTTTTTTTCATTTTTAGGGTAAATTGTAAATAAGTATATTGTTTATGTAAAATACAATAGAATACAATACAAACAAATTTTTCATTTTTTTGGTAAATTGTAAATAAGTATACTATTGATGTAAAAATTCAATACAATATACAATATAAACAAATTTTTCATTTTTTTTGGTAAATTGTAAATAAGTATACTATTGATGCAAAACTTCAATACAATATACAATACAAACAATTTTTTTCTTTTTTTTATAAACATACAAAATAAAAAATAATCAAACAACACGTTTTTGATAAAATGTGAATAAGTAAATATTGGATGTGAAAATTCAATATAATACAAATTAGAAGTTTGCAAACTAAATGATGTACATGACAAAAATTTAAAATAAAAAACCATTTCCGCTGTCGGCCCGAATGTGTGCCACAACCTAGTAGGTGTTAATTACGAGGTGGATTTTGTCGTGGTTGGGATTATGACTCTTCATATTCTTCTTCATCTTTATCTTTATCTCCACCTCCACTTTCACCTCCATCTCCATTTTGGTCTTCATCTTCATCTCCAACATTACCTTCATCTTCATCTTGTTCTTTCGTGTTATACTGCATTTGCATCCTATATTCCCATTATATATCATTGGTTGTATTAATAGGTGGTTGTGAAGATGACTCACCTCTAAAGAACAATGATTCTGAGATTTTTGTGACACTATTGGTGAAGAAGTATATGGTGTTGAATAACTTGGTTGTGCATACAATGTTGGAATTTAGGCAATGATGAATTCATTGGTGTTGTTGACGGCAACAACGTGTAATATGCTCTTAGAGATGGAAGTGGTGCAAAAATTATACTTAGAGAATGTGTTGATGCATGGTATGATGGTGCATAACGTGGTGTTTGTGTGAAAAACATGGAGTTAGTAAAAGAACCAAAAAAATATAAACCATACTGATCGAGAAGTGGTGCACCCATCAGTAGAGAATTTAGGGTTGCAACTGATGATGATAAACTCAATGCATGTACTCTAGGTCGCGATCTCATGTAGGGTCGTGTTAGCCTTCTACAACGAATTTCTCTACTCCTTTCCTGCTACAATAATAGATATGACTTATTGTGAAGTCTAAATCATGTCATGTAATTCAAATACATCGTCCAATCTTGTTGGCCAATTGGTTTGCGCAGAGGTATAAAATTGTACTTATGTTCACAGATGTAGATATACTTGGCATGGAATTTAGGTCAATCTTCATCTATTCTCCTCCACAAGTCAATCTTGTAAAGTTCATTGAGCTTTAGGAGTAAGGGCGAAATATTTTGCATAAACCCAAACTGTCACATCACTCCATCAAGTTAATGTATCTCAACCGTAGCAAAAACTACCAATGACACTTGGACATGCTAGATATTACGATTCGTCAAAAAATCGGTGGGATGCTTTCTTGAATTCTCGGATCAGAGTATGACATCTATTCAAACTACAGTACGAAATTATAAAATATATTACATACCTAATATTAATTTTCAAATCCTTACGTAATTATTATATAATTGAAAAATTCAAAAACTAACATCAACTTATGATCGTTGATCTAACAATAATAGAATATCTTCGAGCTCGTTTGGTATACCCACATGATTCGCATCATTGTTCCACCTATTTAAATAATATGTTATTTCAAAAATATAATAATAAAAAATAATAATATGATAACTATATTATTAAATGAATCTTACCTTATTACGAGGGAGAATTGATAAGGAAAGTTTACTTGGGAAGTAAAAATCGAAAGCAATACCATGTCCATGATTGAAGGAGTATACAGCCACCGATTTTAATTTTTTGTGCTTCAGTTGCCCAACACACCTCTCGGTACAATGTACCCAAGACAACTGAGTCGCTCAACTTTTTTTAAGCCGATTAGTTGTAGGATCAACCTTAAATGTACCAGATTTCGAGATTTATCTAGCATTTGAAGACTCCCTATCAACCTTGGTATGAATGCTCAAGCGAATTGTTGTCTTTCAGCCGCACTAGAAGAGTTGTTGAGATGTGAGAAATTATCTTCTAACAATTTCATTTCTATCTGGCTACTACTAAACTTGTCGAGCACACTGCTTAATAATTGGTGGCAAATTATGCTGCAATTGCCAACGCGCACTACCCTCGTAACGACTGAGCCATCAACCTATAACATCCAAAACCATCGTCGATTTAGATTCCAGTGTCTTTCCGATCATCTATCGCAATTTATCTCATAATATCATTTACAAGTGATAATTCTACCGATACAAGGGTCACTTCTACCAAAACAAGTCAAGCTTCTATCGATACTAAAAAATCCAGAGAGCTAAGAAGTCTCCCCTGTAACTTTTACCGATACAAGTATTTAGACTACCGATACTTTCATGTACAGATCTACCGATACTTACTTTATAACTATCGATACAACCTAAGTCAGAAAACAACCTCTCTTCTACCCTGTACTTCTACCGATACATACAAGAGTTCTACCGAAACAAGTATGCAGAATTCAAATATTCATACAAGTTTACATGTTTATTTAACAACTCTCATTGCAAAGCATAAGATACCATGTTTAACATTCTTAGAGTTCCTAAATACATATAATAGAACTTAGTTATTTCATTGTGACTAGGTTGAAACTTAACAAACATACAAATAATTTCAAATCTAGCTAAGGTTCAACAATGAGCTCATCAACCAAAATCGAGCATTATACAAAATAACATCATCCTAGCACATGCCATATAACCAAGTGATGTAAAGACTACCAAATGAGCTCCGCGATAGTGTGACTTCTTTGAGATGATCTGATCTTCAAGCAGCAAAATAATCTACAAAACAACAATAGCATCTTTGGTAAGCTTCATAGATTAGTAAGTTCGAAGAGTTTAAAAGAGTTACCAAACATACGTATAAAGCAATTATAACTCAACCGAGTCAAGATAAGCCACTGTTTTCTCGAGCCATATTTAGCATTTCAACTTTTCTATCTATGTCATTTTTGTTACCAGTACCCAATGCTGCTCACATGAGCTATTGAGGACTCGCAACATATGTGGTACCCCGACTATCGGTACGGTGTCTGTTTATATAACTGTCTCCTAATGATGCTGTTCACACGAGTTGTCGAGAATATGCACTTATGCAAGATTCCCAGCCATTGTAGGACTTTTAATCCATTCTAGGATTCATATCTCTTTTCCGACTCACGATGCTGCTCACACGAGCTGTCGAGGACTCGTAACATATGCGATACCCTAACCATCGTGTCAGTGTTTTTTTCATCGGCTTAAAGCTTACTATCTTTATCGATTTCTTTCTTTCAATCTCATTGTAACCAAGAACTTCCATTTGTTTAACAAGGAAAAGACAAATACATTTAATATCTTAATACAAATTTACATTACGAACTTACCGAATTGAATCATAGTGACGGAAAGGCTCCAGAGACTATGCTTGTAATTTTTCTTTTTCGCGATCCGTGGCACGATAGTAATCTAAATCAACAAATCATCCAATTTTCACATTAAAACATATAATCAAGTCATTTAACACAATTTGATCCTTTTGGGAAAATTATGAATTACCCTTAATACTTTCCTTTTATTACAATCTAGTCATTGCAACACACAAAACATGCAAAATACTCATTTTCTTCTAAATACTCTCCAACTGAACATTCTTAGTTCTTAAACAAGTCCCTACAAACCAATTATTTCAACCAAAGTACACAATTTCATCTCTTTTATTTTTTAGTCTTTAAACTCTAATTTCATAAAAATCACTTTACAAAAATATCCAACCCAATCATCAAGCATTCGAAAATATCATAAAATTTCAAGAACAAACATATTCAACAATGGCAAGTTTCATAACATTTGACAGATTCACAAATTAGTCCTTAGGTAAGCTAGATTAAACTAATACGGATTCCAAAACATAAAAATCAGTAGAAACGGGTGAGAAATCACCTACAAATCGAAGACTTTGCTATGATCGAATGTTCTTTTATGGTTTTAGGGTTTCTTAGTGTATTTGGTTGAAGAAGATGAATAAATTTCATCTTATTTTCCTTATTTTTTAATTTTAACCTATTTATTAGCAAATTACTAAAATGCTCTTAATGAAATATTAGATTTTTACCATTCAAATACCCTAAATCGTCCACTCATAATAAGGAGGGTATTTTTACCCTTTAAGGATCTTAGTTTATCTTGCAATTAGCATCTAATACCCTTAGCTAAAGGAATTCCATTTTTGCAACCTTTACGATTCAATCCTTTTTACTAAATTAACTATTTAAACGGTAAAATTTCTTAATCACAATTTAATACGATGTTAATGAAATCATAACATTAAAATAAATAAATTTACAACTTGACTCTTCAGAGTTGTGATCCCAAAATCACTATTTTCGGCACCACTAAAAATCGAGCTGTTACACAACCAATAAACTGAGTTGTAATGCCACAATCCTCGAAAGTAATCGTACATTCATCGCGCAGAAAATGAATTGTGTATGTCTCGGGTCTCCATCTTTCTAGCAAAGTGTTGATAAGTGCTAGCTCCAATTTAGTCCTGCGGAACATACGAGACACGTGCAAGAATCCCACCTCTTCCAAGTGTTGTTCAGTAACATTTGGTATCCTTGCACTTAAATTGTGTGTATATATGTCTCGATAATTCAATCTTCGGTCTGATTATATAAACATAAAAAACTTAAAAAATAATAATATTAATATTAACAACTTAATAATTGTACTAATTAAAATTAAAATATATATTATTTTTTTATCATTTTTAATTGGACGTCGAAAATGTGTTTGTGATCCAAACGAATTAGAATCATCGATACTTTTTAAAATTTTAAAATTATGAAAATAAAATAAAACCAAAGAAATTAAAAAAAATAAAGAATTGAGAGAAATTAAATGAAAAAATTGAGAATAAAATAGTTGAGAAAATTGAGAGAATAGAATTGAATGAGATTAAGAGAAATGAGAGAATAGAATAGAATGGAAAAAAATGAAGATAAGTAGGGCATATTTAGGGAAAAAAGTAACCGTTGGAGAATAAAATGTTACCATTGAGAAAAATAAAAATAGTTGTTATCCAACAGATTACAAATAAAGTGGTATAATCAATTTGTTTAAAAAAAAAATTGAAATCCATTGGTACAATCAGTTTGTTTGGTTTAATCAAACCAACCAGCAAATCCTAAATTATAAATCTTAGTTTATGAGTTAAACGATGTAAACTTTTATTCAATTGATATTTCGATAAATTTTTAATCCAATCAACTTAACCCTAAACCCATAATCAACTAGCCCAAATCAAAAAATATGAACTGTTTTTTACCCTCAACCCACTAGATAATCAACCTAAATGAAAAAAAATTACAGTATTATTCTTTAAATGTGTTTATAAATTTTTAGTTTTTCTATTTTTAAGAATTTATTAAAACAATTCACGATCAAACAAGAATCATTCAGTTATTAATTTGTGCTATAATAGTTTTTTTTTTTCATCCCGTTCCTAATTTGTTTGATTCTACGCTAAATGATTATTTAAAAATATATTTATAATCATGCCAACATATCAAATATATATATATATATTTGCGTTTTAATTACATTATAATTTACACTTGTAAACTTTTAAAAAAGGTAAATTATGATAGAGGTTATTTAATTATGTTTTTTGTCACTCGATTATAAAAAATTATAAAATTGTCATTCAATTATATGTAAAATTTTTTTAGTTACTCAATTATGAAAAGATATAAAATGGATATTTAACTAATCAAATTTATCTTTTTTGATCGCCAATTGGTTAACTTAAAATAAAAACACTCAAAAATCCAAAATAATTAGATAATTAAAAAGACAAAATTAAATAATTGAATCATCATATCGTAATTTTTCATAATTAAATAAAAAAATAAGTACTAATATAATTTAGCTTGAAAAATCATTTAAATCAACATGAAACTCGATTTTTTTTATAAAACTAACTTAAAAAAATTAATTACTTACGAAAATGATTCATTTTTTTGATAAAATACGTAAATGACTTAAAATTTATAGTAAATGTTGGTGGAGCCAAATAATATGGTGCCACCAACATACCACATTAGCAACTTAGATAAAAAATTATTTTTTTGTGGAATCATGTAAAATGACGTCACATGTATAAATACATGAAAATATTATAATTTTTGAAAAATAAAAAGACTTTAAAATTTTTTTTTGATGAAACCATTCTAAATGACACAACGCAATGTATTTTTTCTTTGCTTTTTATTTATTATTTATTTTTTAAAATTTTAAATTTATTTTTTTTGAAACTATTCTAAATGGTCACCAATCCTTAATGTGTTTTTTTATTATTATTTTTTTTAATTTTAAATTTATTTTTTTGGAACCAAGAAAATTTAAAGTTTTAAAAATAAATAATATGATTTTATTTATTATAAAACAAATAATAATAATAATAAACAAAAAAAAAGTTGACACATATCTTGAAAAAAAAGATTTTTTTAAAAGTCCTTTTATTTTTAAAAAAATTACAGTATTTTCATGATATTTATACATGTGACATTATTCTACATGCTTATACTAAAAAAAATTTTTTTTATCTGAGTTGCTAACGTTTCATGTTGATAGCGCCATGTTATTTGGCTCCACCAATATTTACTGTAAAATTTAAATTATTTACGTATTTTATCAAAAAATAAATTTTTTGTAATTAATTAATTTTTTAAGGTTAGTTTAATAAAAAAAAACCCATAAACTCTTATAATTGCATCAATTAACAAGCCTGGATAGAAACGTGAAAAGTAAATGCTGGATCCCAACCAAATTAATACCCACCACTAATGAAGTGACGGGAGGAATCGAATCACGTGATGGGTACGGATGATAAAAGTGGAGGGACCCATGATTTAGGGCGGTTGATCAGCCCTCTGCGTCCACTTGTCAAGTATTCCACGTGTCTTCCACTCCTGTCAACTAAACCATAGGACCACATTGCAACGTTTAAACATCTTTTGGGCCAAGACGAGTAGCCTCACTTATCCGGTTTCCGCTTATTTTTTGGGTTAATTCCATCATATACCATCAAACAATAATTCTAATTTTAAAATATACTAAAAATTTTATCACGCGCGTATTCATATGGAAATCATGAATTTATAATATAAAAATGTGATTAAAAATTATACAATAAATAATAAAATATATGATTTGAAATTAATTAATCATAATAACACATGAAAATATACAAGATATTAAAATAAAAAAATAAATTAAATTGTAAGTAAAACGAAATTTAAACACATAAATACATCAAATAAACAACATTAAATGCACTACAATAATTTATCATGGTTTTGTCAACAATTGTAAGTTAGTATCGAGTTGACTTGTGACATTAACTCATTTAATAACATTATTAATATATATACAACAAATGAAGATAATAACTTGTGCATATTAAAATAAAAATGTATGAAGTATATTAAAATGAAGTTTTAATTGAGTGATAAATTTAAAATTTTATTAATCTAATTAGTGTAGGTCCAAACCTCATCATATGCATATTTTATTTGATTTTTGTTAAAATAAAAAAAAATAAAATACGCTCAAATAGTATACCTTTTTTTAATTACGGAAAGATATTTTCATAATTTTTTAATTGAGTTTGTGGCTTGGTTGATGGTGACACAAACTCAGTAAAACACTTAATAAATAGTATAAATTATTTGAGTTTTAAAAATATCAATATTGTATTAATTATTTATTTTGTGAACCTAATCATTAGACTAAATCTTTTTTATACAATACTTAAAATTGCCCATAAATCATAACTCCATTTAACCTTTAAATAAGAGGATAAATGTGCTTCACGATATTCGAATCTACATCCTCTTGCACTGACAATAATACTGATGGCAATTGAAGTAAAACCTAATCAATCATTAAACTAGAAGTTAAGTGATAGTTTAAATCTAATGAAAAATATATTTAAAATATATGGATCAAATTATAAATACATGTATACTTATTTCATAAAATAGCTTAGGTTTAACACGACACAGTAGCATCTTAAATTTTATTAACAATGTATTTTGTTATTGTATCAAATTTAAATTGTCCAACTAATAAGTATATATGTATTTATAATTTAGTTCACATATTTTAAATATATATTTTTGTTTAATTTAAATGAACATATGGTTATTAATTTGATAGAAAATACAATATGGGCATTATAAAATTTAGAAGTTAATTTAAAATGCATTGTTTTTCTTAAGACTAAACTATAAGTTTAATCATTTATGTTTGCTTAAAATTACGTTTTGGACATTAAATTTTAAATAATTATTAATATTATTGATTTGTTATGTTATAATCACTGTACCGTTAATTCTCATTAAAGTGGAACAAAAAACTGTTGTGATAGATTAATGTCATTATTTTCAGATGAAATTTTAGGTCAAATTTTATAATTAGGTCTTAAAATTTTAAGTGAATTTAATTATTTTTCTTTTAACTTTTTTGTTTGTTTTTCTTCTCTTCTTATTTTCCCTTTATTTGTCATTCTTTTTCAAATTGGGTTGAAAATTTTTAAACTTGTTTGGAAAGAATTACTATTTATTTTTATATGCGGATTTAGTAGGGGCGAAATCAAAATTTTTTTTAGAATGGTCGAAATTAAATTATAACTTTTACGATAGTAAAAATGTAATTTCATTATTTGAAATCATTTGAATAGTCTATATTTTTTTTATAAATTTTAAAGGATTAAATTAAAATTTATCATTTTTAGGAGGACAAAGTACAATTTTACCTTTACAATTTAAAATTTTAAAAATTTTAAAGGATCTAAATGAAATATTTCTATTTTAAGGGAGGCGAAGACCCCTGCGTGACTCCTTAGATACGCCCTTGAATTTGGGGGTTTGTGGGACAACGCAAGAATAAGAAGAAAAGAAAAGGAAAAAAATTAATTCGCTCAAAACATTTATAGGTACTAGTTATACAATTTAACTAAAAAATTGTCTAAAATAATGACATTAATGTGTTACGTCAATTTGTCATTATATTCTTAGCTCGAGGTAATAATTGAGTGATCCATAATAAATCAATAACATTAGTGATTATATAGTAAAATTTCAAAGTTTAATGACTAAAATATGATTTTAAGCAAATATAAGTGATTAAACTTGTAATTTATCATTTTGTTAGATATACTAGTTCAAATCGTGTGGATTATACTAATGTTTAATTTTGCAACTAAACAACATTTTTTTCTCTCGAAAAGGAAACTAAAACGCATTGGAAGAGTCAAGTAACTGAATTGATACATAATTATTAGAAATATTTATTAAAAGTGTTCATGAGTCGAATCGATGGGGTGAGTTTGATTTAAAAATGAGTTTAATTTTTTTATTTAAGTTCAATTTAATTAAAAAAAAGTAAATTTGGGTTCGACCCAATCCACTCATATTTGATTTTTTAATATTAGTTTTATTTAAAATATATATATATTTAAAAAAATATAATACACTAAATGTACTAAAAAACTAAAATAAATTTTTTCTAACATATTAAAAAATATTTATATTAAAAAACACTATCATAATATAATAAATATTTTATTGTATTAAATATATATATTTTAAATTTTATATTTTGAGTTGAATTATTTAATTAAATAATTTTTTTTTAAGTTTTGAATTTATTTGCTATTGAATTAGTAATTTAATATAAATATATACAATTATATTTAACTTATATAATTAACATAATATTTTTTTATAATATAATATATTCGAGCTGAGTTGGGCTCAAAAAAAAATCTTCCCCAAAATCTCGACCATATAAAATAATCGATTTTAATTTTTAGGGTAAATTAAACTAATAATTACTTAACTTTGATTTGAGAGATAAAATAATAATTTTGTTTACATTGCAGTCACTCAATTTTGAAAATATAATAAAACAATTATTTTTCATGTTTTTCGTCACGAGACAGTGACATGATAACTGACGATGTCAATGGTGTGTGTGTAGAATAGCCATATTAGCATATTTTAGGGTTTTAAAAAGGGAAAAATGAGAGAAGAAGAAGAAGAAGAAAATTGAAATGCCTAGAGAACAGCTATATCGGCATATTTTAGTCACTCCAATAGATCTACGATCACATTTCAAAGCCGACGACTCTGTCCTTCAAAGCTGACAAATTTATCATTAACATGTTCTTAAGCTTTCTTCATCATCTTCTTCAATTCAATTTTCTTCTTCTTGGAATTGTCAATCTCAAATTTCATTTGGCTTTTATGAATTTTGTGTTGATTTATTGCTTCATTATAAAACCAAGAAAAAACTTTCTAAAAGAGCTAAGCTTCACACGGCCTTGAGGAAGCCAAAAAATCCTCTCCTCTCACGGCCGAAGGCTCCGCAACACGTTGGAGAGCTTTTAGATCCCACCCTAAAACGACCATTCTCCTAGAGTTCTGAAGTGATCCTCATTCTCACCGCAAACTTCTTAAGCCGAAAGAAAGCCAGGCAAGAATCGCATTTTTTTGTAGTACGAAGGGGGAGCAGAATCGTATCTGGTAGTGATTCTTCAGATCGATCATTGATTCTCAGCCCCGTCGTTTAGCTTCCACTCCAGTTGACCTCTATTGTTTCCATCCCCCTATGAGAAGGTAGAGAGCAAAACCAACCCAGCAACTTACTTTTACTATGCCCTATTAGTAAAGCATTTACTTTTTGCAAGGCTTGCTGAGCTTCTTCAGTCTAAAAAAGTCAAAGTTTAAGATTCAATTTTGACCCTTCACTTGGCTTATCTACGTGATAAGTTAACTGGTCACATCAGTTAATTAACTTGTCATATCATCGATTTCGTTAAACCTTTAATAGAAACTGTTAATCAGTGATTATTTTGTTACATTTTCAAAGTTGAGTGACTGAAATACAAATAAGATAACTGTTTTGTCTTCTAGATCAAAATTGAGTGACGATTGATGTAATTTACCCTAATTTTTATCTAAACTTTTTTGGGCCTCGTACGTTGTACAAACCTTCTATTTTTTTTGAAACATGACACATTAAATAATTTAAAAGAGATTAGATGGGATTAGAAATATTTTCATTAAATGAGTAAAAAGAAAATATAAAATGTAATCTAAAATTATTTAAATTGAATTGAATTGATTAATCGGATTAACAATCGATTAATATTGAGAAATCGATGTCCTAACCACCATTAATTCAGTCGTAAAAAAAATTGATGTAACGGAATAGATAAGAAATAGTGATGGAAGTTGTTTTTGGTAACAAATAGTGAAGTACTACGTTGAGTGGAAAGTCGAAACTAGAGAGGAATAGCTTTGTAACTACGCTGTGGCACCTTCTTGAAGAGCGCCCAAGCCAGATCAAGGTATAGGGGAAACTGCGCTATGGCAAACAGCGTCACCGGCAAGCAAGTCACTGCATATACCGGAAATGCTGCGTATTTCAACTTATCTTTCAATATAAAAAAATGTCCTGAGCAAAACGATACCAGCACCGACGCTATCGACACGAACAGCGACGTCAGCCCCAGCAACAGCTTTCGCGGCAAATCTATTCCGAAATCCCTCTCTTGGTACCTAGACGTCAATATCGACAAGAACATTACCACTGCGGTCACAGAGAAGCAGAGAGCTATGAGAGACGAGATGGCGAAGACGTCGAACGCCGGATGGTTTTCCAAAGTTGGTTTCCCGCTCTCCGATTTCACCCCGCCCGGAACGGTGGTCGATGTGGCGAATGCCACGGTTGCGATCAATGCTGCTACGACGGAGCACGACTCGGAGGTGTTGGTTAGCCATTCGCCGCCCTTGTCGACCAGTTGTTTGTGTGTGTCGGTGAATATGTCCTTCGGGGTCTTGTTCTCCTTGTTGTAACGAGCGAAGAAGTGGACCGGCATGGAATGCTTGACAAACTGAAGAAACACCCATGGCTCAAAAATCAAATGTAAGTTTTTATTATTACCCATTGCTGAGTTAAACTTATGTGAACATAGCCATTACCTCGTACCACTTGATTTCCCATTGCATTTGTAAAGCAGCACCAGGGATGAGCCAAGGCTTATGGTCACCAATCATCGCGGCGAGGTGCAATGCACTATTCCCCTTCTCATCCACCGCTCGGAAAACACAGTCTTTCATTATATTTTTCTCAAGCAAGAGCTGGTAAACGTGAGGTTGCCGGTTCTCCACCGCCAGCAACACTATGTTCTTGTTTTCCGAGTTCATTTCATGGATTGCAACTGGGAAACGTTGTAGGATTTGATCCACCATCTCTGTGATTCCACTCTTTGCGGCTATTAGTATGGGTGTCTCTCTTTTTGCCACTTCTGTAATTTTCTTCTCTCCTGCTACTTTAGTTAATTTTTCCAGTGTTCAACAAATTGAATACAATTAATTACTTCATAAGCTTGATACATGTGCCACTAGTATTTTATATTTTACCTTCCAAAGTTTTTCCCTTGCTTTGGTCACGTTGTTTAGCTGGGTCTGAATCATGAACAGGCATTTTAATGTCACCATCTTCAGTAAATTCGTAAGACTTTATCTCATCGGCATCATATAATGATAGCTGAGGTCTACAGCCATTGTCTTCATACTGGTAAATAGAAACATGTTGAAGAAGGTCATTCATGACCTGAACTGCCCATGTATGCTTCTGTTTCTTCTCTCTTAACTTCCTAATTCTCCGTGATCCTTATAAACAGGCAGCATTAACGAATTATCAAAGAGATATTATGATTAGGAAGCGAGTAAAAGAGACCCGAAATCCAGTCTAGCTCGACCTACCTAATCCTAGTATAACCAACATTGCTTTGGATAACAGTTTGATGAAATCAACTAATGTAACATAATTGGGAGGAAAGAATTGATGTCCATCTCCATGGCGTCTTCCGTCCCCTGCACAAGTAAGTTACAAGACAAGATTATTTCATTAGATGCCTGCAAACCGCAGGGCTGGTTGAACAGAGTTAAACATGTACATATTGTTGATTTATGGTTATGGTACTGTTAAACATGTGTTTTTGGTAAGAATGGCTACCACATAATGATGTTGATTTAATGCTTAGTAGAGTAATATTAGAAGACAACCTATTATCGCTTTCCTTTGTGATTTCAGGCTGAGGTGTGTGGGTGATTTCAAGGTGTTGGGTTTCTTAATTTGATCTCATGCATTTTGTTTTGTGGTTTCGATGCTTTCTCAATCATTGATGTTCACTATGGACTTTTGCCACAATATCAAAATATGGAGGTTTAGAAACTACAATAGGTCCTATTAAATCAATAGTATTTGAAGTCAAAATCAGAAAACTATTCTATACAATGCAGCTAATAAGTAACACATAAGATCCCAGTTCCTAGTTCTTAGGATCAAATTCTTAATGTATCGTTTGTCTTCCTGTAATGACTAATAGATTCAAATGATTGTTATTCCACGGATTGCTCACCTTTCGGTACCTTCTCAGAGGTGACATTAGGAGCTTCAATGTTTTCATCCGAACCTCCTCCTTGGTTTGTCTTCTGTGAACTTTGTTTTGTCACTGGAAAATGTAATTACAGTGAAGTGTCCAAAAGATGAAATGGGAAATAGTAATACTTGAATGGAACTTTAAAGTAGCATCCACAATGTCACACTCTTCTAGTAGTCTCGTTAGCTTACCTACTTGAACCAGCTGTTTTAGTAGGTGAACTAAGTGCATGCATGTTTGGTAATTGACAGGATAACTAATTCTCATCGTTTCCTTGGATTGACCATTGCTTGAAGATTGTCTGAATGAAGTTTCCACCTTAAGCGGTTCCACAATTATACCTTCCAAATAAAAATCCATTTGTTCACAGTAGTAATGTCTGGTCTCTTGAAGTTACAAATTTTAAGCTTTTGATAATGAAAAATATGAATTATTTTCATGTTTTATCAAAGTTAAAACTACTGACTAGCACTTACAATTATAGATAAGATGGCTGCAACGACCAAGATGGCTACCGCTTCTGAAGGCAGTCGGGTTGCTAGCCAAGAGATGCAGGGCTGATATCCCATTCTCGTTTACGTAGTTGACAAGATCTTCATAAAGGTAAATGATTTGAAATGCCAAATCTGTGAATCACAATATAGTTAATACAGTGTAGTTTATGCTAATATGTTTGAGAAATTCTTACCAAAATAGTCTCCAGATATGGCACAGTGGAGAACATTTTCACCATCCTTTCTTCTACAATAAGAATAGCCTTCTTCTGGGCTTTGACAGTAAGAGTTAAGGCAAAGGAAAGCCTCTTTCTTGCCATGAAGAGCTGCCATAAATAGCGGGGTTTCTCCGACGTTGTTTCGGATTTCAAGCAATGACGAGTCCACTCGCACGATGCATTGGCACATCCTTACATTCCCTAGTGAAGCCGCAACGTGCAGAGGAGTATTCCCCTGCCCGTTTCTCATTTCCAGTGCTTTCCTGCATTGGCTCTGCGCGGAAATCAACTCCACTAGCTGTTCTACAATGTCTTCTTGGGCGTTGGAGACGGCAATGTGCAACGCGGTATCGCCTGATCTAATGATCTTGGCCACATGTACTGACGGATTGTTCTTGTATATTCTTATAACAGTGTTCCATTCACCTTTCATGGCACATTTGAACAGTTCTTTCTCTTCACTAATAGGCTCCATTTCTTCTCTTCCTCTTCTGATTGGATGCTGAAGTAGAGACAAAGGTACATTAATATGATTGAAAAGTACTGCATTGATTATTATTATTACTATAATTTTTGTTTGGTTATTGAAGGGATATATTGCTGTCCATTAAAATCAATGGAAAGTACAGCAAAAGTGAAAGAATGGAAGGTTAAAGGTGATTCCAGTTGCAAGAAAGGAATAATTTAGAGACTTGAGGGAAACAAATTTGGTAAAAGAGACGGAGCTACTCCCACTCTTCCTTTATCTTCCAATATTTTTATTGAATGGTCATGGACGCTTATTATATTGCAAAACCAAAGAATCACTGTGCAAGACTCGTATAAAATTTCCTAGTGAACAAAATATCTTCCCCATCATTATATTCATAATCATTTATTTGGCCCAACTTTATAAAACGTTTATTTTTGCTTTCCATTAGCTTTTTTAATTTTATTTTTTTGTCAAATCATTCCAAAATGAATAGAAAAATTATTGTTTATTAACTTTGCTAATGTTGAATACATGTGAATGACACACCAACATTTGATTAATTTTTTTAAATTTAAAAATTCAAAAAATATAAAAAAATTATATTTAAAAATTAAAATTTATTAAAATTATCATTTATAAAAAATAATTTTTTTATATTTTTAAATTTTAAAAAATTAATTAAATGTTAATGTGTCATGTACGTGGCAATCCACGTGTATGTCATGTCAACAAAGTTAATAAATATTAATTTTTCAATCCATTTTGGGATGATTTGACAAAAAAATATAAGTACAAAGGTTACAAGAGACGAAAAATTGAATGGAGGGTTAAAATGATTTTTTTGTAAAGTTGGAGGGTCAAAAAAGTTATCATACCTAAAAAATAATATAAAATTAATATAACTAGTCATAATAAACTAAATATTCTAAAACATTATGTGATGAAAATAAGATATTAGCACAAACTGAAGTTTCAATAGAAGCAATTCAATATGAAACAATGTCATTTATCCATTCTAATAACAAACTTAAAAATGCATCGTTAATCAAGTTGACAACTTAAGTTTTCTAGTTCAAAATTTGCATATCTTTCAACTTGATTATCCATTTTTAATTTCGACCAAAATAATTACTGTTTTACAAACTATCATTTAACACCAATATTACACAGTGGGCAAAGTTCTCTACTACCCCTTCACCAGACTGTCACAGAAGTGTTGATCGAATGAGCTAACACCTTCCTTAAGGATGCCACGTGGGAGGTTGTACATGAATTGCAACAACGATTCCCTGCTTTTGATCCCTGAGGACAAGGATCCTTTCTACCAGGGGAGTACTTGTTATGGGATGTTTATTTATGCTATTGGGACTGTTTTCTTTTTATTATTTCTATTAATGAAACGCACCGTTTAGTGTCTAAGTTTAAGTTAAAAGGTATGTTTTGTTTAAAGGTCAAAACATGAGAAGTGTAGCGTTGGGTGTAAAGATGATCATGAGTTAGATTGGGTTTAAGTATAATATTAACATATTTTATGTTTGTTTTAGTCCAGTTCGACTTAAAATCTAGACTTAAAAATTTTGTCCAAATCTGTCTATATTTGTAAAAGACTAACCAAGCTCATTTTAGACCCGTCCATATTATTTTTTTAAATATTTATATTATATTATTTTAATATTTAATAATTTTATATATTTTTTATTTATTAAAATTTTTTATATAGTCATCATAATCTTATTTTAATGTTTACATTAGAGTAGTATTATATATTTAGTATAAATTTATTTTTTTATGTGTTTTAAGTTACATAATATAAAGTTTTATAAACTTTATAAAAAGGTCTTCTTGGGCGTTGGAGACGGTAATGTGCAACGCGGTATCACCTGATCTAATGATTTATTTGTCCAGCTTTATAAAAAGGTTTATTTTTGCTTTTCATTTATTTTTTCATATTTTAGCTCTTAAACTTATTTTTTTTATCAAATCATTTAAAATGGATGAAAAAAATTAGTTTGTTAATTTTGCTGAACACGTGAATAACACGTCAACATTTAAATTATTAAAATTATTAAACATTTATCAAAAAAATAAAAAATTAACATTTTTAAAATTTTAAAAATTAATTAAATATTGATGTGTCACCTACGTGATAATCTATGTGAATGTCACGTCAACGAAGTTAACAAAAATTAACTTTTTCATCAATTTTGAAGCGATTTGACAAAAAATACAAGTTCAAAAAAATCATTATACCTTATTTATACTAGATTTTGACACAATACATAATTATGAGACAAATATATTTATAAAATATAAAAAATATATATTTATAAAATCAATATAAAAACTAAATGTGATTTTAATTAAAATAGTAAAGTAGAGATTTTGAATGTTTTAAGTTGAAGCTTATATTTTTCTATTGCTTTATATAAAAGATACAAAAAAATTAGAATGTCTTTAAAACAATATAATTTATATTATATAATAAATATAATTTCAATGTTTATATATTGTATGAATTTGATAGTGATTTTAATTTTTTTTTAAAAAATACACGAAAAATTAGAAAAAAAAATTCATAAAAGATTTATGAATGGTATGTAATTTTTATGTAATAGATATTAGTTGATTGTGGTGAATCTGCTTCTATCAATTGTTTGTGGTTGGACATGACTCTGCAATGTTTTTAGTTTATGAATAGGCCATTTTTGTAATTGAGTATAGTAAGTTTTATTTAGATTTAATATAATATTTGATACTTGGATTTATTTTTTTTTAATTTGGTATTTAAATTTTTTGTTCAATTTGATAACTAAACTTGGTACTTTTTCTTAATTTGATACCTAAATTTTTTCGGGCCACATTTGATACCTAAACTTGACATTTTTTCCCTTATTTGGTACCTAACCTTTTTTTTTTTTTGGCTCAATTTGGTACTTAAATTTAATGTGTAACACCCCAAAAGTCTACAATATGAAAGCAGTGAAAAATCGATATTTTTTCCTCGATAAAGTAATATAAAGAAAAAAATAAGGAAATAAAAGTGATAAAAAGGAGGAGAAGTTGAGTTATATCAATTAAAAAATTTGATTAAGAAGTATATTATGATGTATTGATTCAAGTAAGGATTAAATCGTAAATGTGAGAAGAATTTTGTGACCCAAGACTAAATACTCAGCATTTGAGGGGTTAAAGTGTAAATATGAATCAAATTTCATCATCCATTTCAATTCCATTTTCATATAATTTTCATTTTAATTTCGTTTCATGTTCAAATCACAATCATTTGAAAAAGGCTTAAACAACAAAATGGTGCCTAAATTATATTAGTTTTCCCAAATTGGTACCTAAATTTTTTTTTGGTCAAAAGTAATATCTAAATTATTAAACTGTTATCCATTTTACCCCAACTGTTAGTCTCGTTAGAAAAAAAAATAGCCAATCATAACTTGTCACGTAGATCTCTATTTATTTTACTATTTTCTTATATTTTCTTCTCATTAAGCAATTTTTTAGATTTTTTTATATTTTCTTATCAACCAAACACACAAAAAGATCTCACCATTTTATCATTTTCAAGCTCCAACTGTTACTATCTTCTTCAACTTTCTTAACCCTTTAAGTCCAAAAAGAAACCCCCGATATTAGCTTTTCTTAGTTTATGGTTGATGGCCAAGAAAGTGGAATCTGTGGGTGTATTAGATAGGATCAGTAGTTTATTCAATCCTATTCTTTGTCACATTTTACTGTTTACGGGGTGTGAGCAAGAAATTAAAAAGCTTGAAGATGAGAAGCAGTTGAAGCTTGAAGATGAGAATGGTGGAAGTTTTTTGGATGTTTGGTTAATGAGAAAATGTAAGAAAATTTAGTAAAATTGTTTGATGAGAAGAAAATATAAGAAAATGAATAAAATAAATAGAGATCTACGTGGCAAGTTATGATTAGCTAATTTTTTTTCCAACCGGACTAACAATTGAGGTAAAATGGATAGTTTAGGTACTAGTTATGACCAAAAAAAAATTTAGGTACCAATTTGAGAAAACTAGTATAGCTTAGGTATCATTTTGTTGTTTAAGCCTTTGAAAAACATAGTCTTCATCTTGAAACATAATTTTGCAATTATTAACTAAATCATTCAACTCATCCAAAACTCATAAAAAATAATATAAAATTAATATAACTGATCATAGTAAACTAAATATTCTAAAACATTATGTAATGGAAATAAGATATTAGCACATACCGAAGTTTCAATCGCTTTACTACTTTTCTTTGCCTTTCTCCTTCAAGATGCTCATTTCGTTTTTAGCTGTAATAGGAGTAATTCAGTGCGAAACAATGTCATTTATCCATTCTAATAACAAACTTAAAAATTCATGGTTAATCAAGTTGACAACTTAAGTTTTCTAGTTCGAAATTCGCATATCTTTCGATTTAATTATTCATTTTCAATTCCATCTTCACCAGAATAGTAACTGCTTCATAAGCTATCATTTAACATCAATATTACACAAAGTGGCCAAAGTTCTCTACTTCCCCTTCATCAGGTTGTGACAGAAGTGTTCATCGAATGGGCTAACACATTTCTTGAGGATGCCATATGGAAGGTTGTACATGAATTGCAACAACAATTCCCTGCTTTTGATCCTTGAGGACAATGATCCTTTCTACCAGGGGAGTACTTGTTATGGGATGTTTTTTTTATGCTATCGGGACTGTTTTCTTTCTATTATTTCTGTTAGTGAAACGCAACATTTACAGCTTGTTTGGTTGGCTGTAATAGCCATTCTGTTACAGCCTTATTCAGCATGCCCACCCATAGCACTTGTTTGGTTCAATGGAATGCCTGATTACAGGCCTATTCCATTCCTGTCATATTCAGCAACATCCCCCAATTTCTATTCCCATCACAAACCACCGATTACAGCCCTCATACAGCACCTCCCCACTTTACCCTCTAACACCGATTACAACGTTTCTTCCTTCGACTCCGGCCATAGCAGTCTTCACCGGCATCGCAGCATCCTTCAGGTAAACAGTTCTCCCTCCGTTCTTTTCATTTCACTCTCCCCCAATTTCCCTGCCCTTTTCTTCCTTCGATTACTGTCATAGCCCTTTTCTTCCCATGCCTTAAAATTTAGGTTTTGATTTTTTTCGATTACTTTGTTCTTGTTGTTGGTGATTCCGGTATCGAATTTTACTTTCTTTTCTTTCTTTTTTTCAGTCACAGAATCTTGTTTTCATGTATTGTTTATGTATTTGCAAAGTTTTCTGCTCTTTTCTGTATGCATTTTTGTATGGAGTAACTGTTCAGGGTTTTAACGAGCTTGTATGCTTTAAAAGTATTATAATTGTAACTATACGAGAAGGAACATGCTTGATAGCGATATCTTGGTGTAGAAAAAACCATTGTTTAGCTGTTGCTGATTTTGGATTGGCTAAACTTATGAATGTCAGCTTTTAGCCTCCCGAAGTGCAACTCTGCTGGAAAAAGGACGTTTAAAAACATTTTATAAATTGGTTTTGATTTTGGATTGTTATGCTGCAATGGTTGGATTTACATTTTGGATGTGCTGTTCCTTATTGATTTGATAAATTGGTTGAATGCTTCACACACTGTAATAAATATAGCGAATTGAATTCTGCTTTGTGGATTTGAATGAGTTGCCTCCTTTTTCTTTTGACCGCGCTTTCGCAGTGTAAGTGTATTTTGTTATTAAATTCGTTATGTTTTGATCTTAATTGGCAATATCAGCACTAATGCTGGACCTAAAAAAATGAAAACAGATGGATCTTATCGTTTTCTTACTTAGTAAGCGGATCGGTAGTGATTTTCTATTAATAATTAAGCCAAAATCATCATGATTCTTTATTTTGATCTATGTCAAATGTGGCATTAGGAAAGTTTTGTCTCGGTTGTAAATATAGTGCATTTTCCTATGAATTAGGAATGGTGTACATTGATAGCTCCTCCCGTTTACTAAATTTGGATGTTACATTGATTTGTTTTTGACTTCCTTGGTATTCCTGACATAATGTTAAGCTGTCATTAGGAAGTAAGGAGACTCTTGATCTACTGTTCTGTTTTATTTAGTTTCATGCATAGATTAAATATAAAGATGTTTGTTTCCAGTTTGTGTTGCTAAGTTAAGGCTACTTAGAAGGGAAGTAAGAAACAACTAACTCTTAGGACTGATGCCTGTTGATTTTCAAGTAGAATGAAGATGGTTTTTGTTAGATTCTATGTTGCTCAGATTCTTCATTTTGTTAGAAGCATTTGTATCCGACAAATATTGGGATAATTTGGTTGCCAAAGCATTTAAATTTTGAATCTTTTTGGTTTGGGTGTGAAATTGACTGTCAGTTTATAATAAAAAAATATTCGGTGAAATAAATTTATCTGCCTTCTCTAACCTAACTGCCGTGTATGTCAATGATTCGGTCGTTTCATGTGGAATTGCTCTGTTCTAATGATGATTTAATTTTTTGCATTTTTCTTGTATTGATGAACGATATTCTGCGTTGAGCAAAATCCCAGACAATCCAACGCAAATGATCGTTTTCTTTAGTCTACCTTCTTCCGTGCGACTGGAATGGGTGAGAAGATTTCTTTCAGACCATTAAAAATCAAGGTTATGTTGGTGTTGTTTTGTTAACTTTTTGTATATGTAACATTTGGATCGTAAGATGGTATACTGTTGTGACTTTTTGATGTTATAAAATTTAACATATAGATTATAACGTGTAGATTATGTTTGAATGTAAAATATAATTATCAAGCTATTTATATTTCTAATCTTTTATTTTTTAGTTTAGATGATAATTAAATTATTTATTTTGTTAATGATATTTAAGCATATTATGCATCATAATTTAAAACTAAAAAAATAGGTTATATATTATTTTTCTAATATTATATATTATAATTTTTACTAATTCATATTTTAATAATAATTATATTAAAAATATTATTAAATTATATATTATTTTATTAAATTTTATTTAATAATAATTATATTAAAATATAATTAAATTATATTTAATAATAATCTTATTAAAATTTAATAAGAATAATCCTCTAACTAAAAAAATTCTGTTAAGGGTACTTTAGTTATTTAAGCATTTTTTCTTATGCTATTACAACATCATTCCATTCAACCAAACACAAGAATATTATTACAGCTCTATTTCATTCCAATCAACCAAATAATTGAATTACTGATTACAGCTCTATTCCATTACACCTCTATTCCATTACAGCGAACCAAACGTGCCGTTAGTGTCTAAGTTTAAGTCAAAAGGTATGTTTTGTTTAAAGGTCAAAACGGTGTGTATAGGAAGTGTAGTGTTGGGTGCTACCGTTTAATGAAACGGTGCGTATCATGACCATATTTGTTACCATAACGACCTTAACTGAAATTCAATTATCTCTGTAACTTCCTCCTTTGGCTTTTTAGCAGCAAAGGCAGAGGGGAAGCAGTTATCCTTTCAGTTACAAAGTGAAATTTTCGTTCCCTTTCTTCTTCTGTTGCTGCTCTCTGTTTTTCTACTTTTTTTCCTCTCTCTCAACTTCTAGAAACTGGCCGCATCAAACTTAATTTTTTAGAGATTTCGTAGGTGTCCAAATCCATAGAACAAATTATCTATCTCTCTTATTTTATAAATTTATCTCTTTCCTTTCGAATTTCCTTCTTTCTTTCTCTTTTGAAGTGAACAAATATGTGTAACTAGTTTCTCTTTCCCCAGCTCTCAAGAGCAAGTGTGCAAGGAAAAAGAAATCTTTTGGTCAAATCGTAATCAAAGTCCATAAACTTGTCTTCTCTTTTTGTTTTTTTATCAATTCCTTTAATTCTTTATTATCTCAAATTTCTTAAATTGTATAATGTCTATATTTAGTGAGCGGTAAACAAAACCTCAGTTGGAGACTTTGCATCGTGCAAGCATTTAACTCTATGCTTACACTTTAACAAAACTGGGTTATGAAATAATGCACCTACCTTTCCATGTCTGTTTCAAACTAAGATCCCCTGGACCCAATTCTTTTAGGTAAAAACTATATTATTAATCACTTCTTTGTATAGACTAACCCAATTCGCATCCTGTGTATTGGCCTGATACTCAGGGTATTTACCGTCTTAAATTTTGTCTGAGTTCGAGTCACGCTAATTATGTTGCTATTAGGATTTTGTCCTCCTCTTATAATTCACCGAAAAAAAAATTAACCAAATTCTTTTTATTACTTGACTTCTAATTTTTTATTTTATTTTTAAGCTTAATTGAATTTAAAATGGAGTGATTCCATCTAAAAACTTGAATTACAACACTACATTGTTAACAGCTGGACCTCATAGAAATGGTTTTTTTCCCTTTTCCTTCCTTCCTTTTTACATGAGTTAATAAATAATAATTCCATTTAAAATTATTTGAGTCTTTTAAGTCAATCTCTTTTCAACTGCCTAATGTTTTCAATTCCATCACCTTTGTTCGTCTCCTAATTTTAATTCAGTCCTCAAATTGTAGATAATAACCCAAAGTTCTAACAAAGTAAAATAAAAAATTCAAAAGAAAAACTCTTCAAAGGAAAAAAAAAAAAAAAGAATCGAAAGAGGAAATTGCTTACAAGGAACCATCTCCTAGAGTATATGCTTTGATTAAATTTCATAAATGTTATACTTCTTTCCTCGCCAACATCCACAATAAATTATAAATAAATAATGACATAATTGGCATAAATTCCATTACAATCATACAACCCAATAAAAGTAATTAATTAACAAACCAAACCAAAGTAAATTCGAAAAAGAATCACCGTTTTTTATAAAAATATAAATTTGTTCCCTATAAATTTTTGTATTTAGTTAATTTTTTAATATTATTTTTATAAAAAAAAATATAATCACATATTTCTCCAACATATCTCATTAGGTTTGAGAGTATGTGATAAAGAGGGTAATTTTTTAGTAAGCATGGTCAGATATGTCATTTCACATATTTCATTCCCAATCGGCTGTGAAAAAAGTCGTACATCCCCAAGTTTTTTTGGTTTAAAGGTTTTAGCTCAATAAACTTTTGCAAACATCTATTCCCCGAACATTACAATTAGAGAATTTAACTATCCAATCCTCCATTTGTGCTCAAATCAACTAAAAATATTCAAAATTCTGTTTACCAAACACTCCAATACCTTTTTGAGATTAAGGAAAAGAAATCAATATTTACAAAACTCTATCCTTAAAAAAATTAAAATATAGGTTGTAAGTCTTTGTATTTTCTATAAATTAAAATTTTAATCCATATTTTATATTTAAGAATTTAGTCCTACTTGTCACATTTTAAAATTCAAGTTTAAATATTAATATTGCTAAAATTATTTTGTTAAATTCAAATTCATAATAATATTATTTTTGTAGTTACATTGCTACGAAGTAAATAAATTTTTTATTTCAAAATATCATACCAACAAATTTAACAATAAAAATTTAGCAGTGCTAATAATTAATATGAATTTCGAAATCTTAGAAGTAGAGAGATTAAATTCTTAAAGATAAAAGTCAAAAGACTAATTCTCAATTTAACAGTGTTAACAATTGAATCTAAATTTTGAAATCTAAAAAACAGAGATGCTAAATTCCAAAAAAATAAAAATCAAAAGACTAAATTTTAAATTTATGAAAAGTACAAGAAACTTATAACATATTTTATCCCTAAAAAATATTTTTTGTACAAGAACCACAAAGTAAATAGAGGAAAAGATGCAATTTTTTTTTATGGAACCAAAGAAGTTATACAAAATTTTTGAGATTAATTATTTGAATTGATGGAGTGAAAAGCTTGGTATAACAATTTCTTAGATTTAAGAATCAAGTTCCCACAAGATTTTCGTAACTACAAAATCGCCGTTTTTATATTAGATCCTATAAATTTCATCCTTTTTCGCAACCGATAAAAAAAAAAAACCCAAGCCAACAAAAAATAAATATATAAAAAAAAGTGAAATCCAACACGAAAGTTAAAAGCAATTCCCCCCCATTGTTTTTCAACTATCGATTTTTGAATTAATACTTCGAATTTGTATCCAATTTTTTTAGGATGATGTGTAGTCCGGCGGAGAGGAAAGGTGATGCAGAGGCCGGACCAAAGCTTTTGTATCCGATGATGTTGGAACCGCCGGCGTTGAGGTGGACTTTCATTCGGAAAGTTTATTCCATCGTGGCCCTTCAATTGTTGGCTACAACGGGGGTGGCGGCGACGGTTGTTTTTGTCCATCCGATTGCTCGTTTTTTCGTCAGCACCGGGGCTGGCTTGGCTCTTTACATAGTCCTAATCATCACACCTTTCATCAGTGCGTTTTGTTGTTTTTTTTTTTTTTTTTTTTGCTTTCATATTCTTCTGTTAATTTGTGAGTAAAATAGTAAATGTGTTTGGCATTGGTAGCCCTTTGTTCGTTGTATTACTGTCACCAGAAGCATCCATGGAATTATCTTCTGCTTGGAATTTTCACCATTTCTCTCGCGTTTGCCATTGGATTGACCTGCGCTTTTACCCAAGGTACCATATCTCTCTATACTACACATTTTATATGTAAAACTTTAAATTTTCAGATTTTTTAATTTTACCGTTCTAATCAAATTTCATCAAAATTTACATATTTTTCATATTTTTCTTCATCATAATTTAGTATATTTATATAATTGTTACTGATTTTATATTACTTATGAAATCCTTATGGTTAATCACTTCGATTCAATTAGAAAATATTTAAATCTTTCAACTATTTATTTTATATATTTTTCTTCACTCACAAGGTTTGTGGATGTTACATGGTCTAGTATATATCCATATCATATATAATGTGATTGACTTAGTATTAAAAATTAACCATTTATAATCATGATATTTTGTTTAGGGAAGGTAATATTGGAGGCAGCGATACTAACAGCAACAGTGGTAGTGGGTCTGACTCTGTACACCTTCTGGGCTGCAAAGAGAGGCCATGATTTCAGCTTCCTTGGCCCCTTTTTGTTTGGGGCTCTCCTTGTTTTGATTGTTTTTGCTTTGATCCAGGTATGGTTATTTCCTATTTCCCATTTTCCTTTTCTTTTGATCCATTACTGAAACATTTTTGTTTGGGTTTGGGAGCAGATATTCTTCCCTCTGGGTAGAATAGCAGTGATGATGTATGGTGGGTTTGCAGCCATCATATTCTGCGGATATGTAGTATACGACACCGACAACTTGATCAAACGCCACTCTTACGATGAATACATTTGGGCTGCTGTCTCTCTCTATCTCGACATAATCAATCTCTTCCTCTCCCTCCTTACTCTTTTGAGAGCTGCTGACGGTTAATCCCCCTTTAGCCTTGCTGGTTTTTTTCTTCTTTTACTGTTAATTATTATTTGTTGGTGGTTGAATTAGGTCAAGGTGAAAACCCAGTCAAACTCTGTGTGTTTTCTTTCACACTGGTAGTTGAATTGAATTGTAAATATTTTGTTTTGCTTGCAAAATATATGTTAACCAACTCCTTTTAAAGGCTATAGAAGGTCCAAAATGTCACGGAAAATTAAATGAGTCAGAGAAATTTGATTGCACACCAATCTATATAGTAAGCACCTAGAAACTAGAAGCTAACAAATGAGCGAGCCAAATTAGTTCAAACCCTTTCCGCCACCGCCACCGCCATGATTCCTAGTAGTTGAGCATTGTCTCTTTCGATTAGTTTCAGCAACAATAGACAGCAGCCTCGACACACCTCGAGTCCACATATCGTGTTCCCTTTGACTCCTGCACTCGAACTCAACAAGTCCTCTCGTTTCAGTCTTTAATCCAAAGTAACGACGCTGCTCTCCACCCTCCAACATATGCCTCCCTGGCCATGCTGCCATGTCCTTACACATCTCCAATACCACATCTGCAAATCCCCACACACAACACTTTTACTTTCTCTAACCCCAACCCACAGTTTTTGTCTTTCAATATTTACCATTATAACATTAAAACTTACTCTTTTTCTTTTTGGTGAATGTCCCTGCTACATGCTTGCTTGTCATCTTCAATATCACCTGTCCTGTCCTATTCATATAAACAGACACAACTTTCCAGTGAAGGTCACCTGCATATAGATACACACACAGACAGACATGATTACTTGTAATCTATATTGTAGAAAATGCATAACCCAAATTGTACAAATGAACTAACCTTTGCGGGTTCTTTTGAGAAGTTCAGTACCCTTGGCAAGAAGCTCATGGTTACAGGCAGCACCAGGGGAAAGCTCGCCGCTATAGTTGCGGTTTAAATGCCCATTATTTACTTTACCATACAATCCATTGCTTATTCCTTTCTCCGATGGAAGTACGGCTGCAATGTTCAGTACTTCCTTCAGTGCTCTTGCCTTTAATGTCGCTGCCCCACGTAATGCTGCCAATAAACAAAACAATTTTTTTTTAAAATTTTCTATTACTCATGTTAAGCTTAATAAGCTGCAATAATCTTTAGATTGTTTACCAGTAGCGGCAGCGGCGGTGAGAGTGAGAATATCATCGTGGGAACGAACATTAACGGCAGAGCTGACAACCGAAGCAAGGTGATCGCGTTCAGCTCCCATAGCTTCGGCGGCCTCCACGCATTGCGCCGCTACTAATGTTGCTGCTGATGCGACGGCCATGTCGGTCTTTGCCGACTGTTCGTTTTTTCCCGGCGTGGTGGAAGAAGTAGTTGCAGTGGCAGCTGCAATGGCCGCTATGGCGGAGGCAACCGCAGCGACTGAGATAGCAGCGTGGAGCTGTGCATTGTGAGCTCTGGTTTCTTCTTTCTTTTTCTCTTTCCTATCCTTTAACCATCTCCCAACTGTCTTTGCCCCGCTTGGGGTATTAACTCCATTACCGGCGCCGGCTCGACCTCCATTGAATAAAGGTTGAATGGAGTTGTGGGTACGGAAAATACTGCATCAATAATGGTAATTACAAACCCAAAATTAAAACTTTTATCAGTATCTTAGTAAACATAAAGAACGGATATTTACCATAGAATTAAACTAATGAGCAATGGGCTTTAAAAACCATTTGGGACTAAAGCGTAGCTCATTCATGGCTATCACATTGTTTAATTCCATAAAAATAATCTGATTTTAAGGCCTGAAAACAGGCAGCTTTAGCTGATATAAGACAAAAATGTAAAACCTTAGCAGATTCTTAAGGGAATTAATAAAAGCTTTTTTAGTTTGACAAAAAAATAAAGGGGTTTTCTTGGAAGAAGACAAAAGTTCCAGCTGGTTAAATTTTAATTTTAATCCTTTTATTAGGCTTAAATTTAATATTTAGTACTTATACTTTAATTCTCTAATTGAAGCCTAAGATTATAAACACCAAAACCAAAATTTGGCCTTCTCTAGTAGGCGGCAAAGAGGGAACAAGTGATGCAGTGGGTTGCAGCAGAAAGCTGAAATATTGTCTTCCTCCTGCCTCTTGTCTCCAATCTATTATTAATGTTCAACATTTGCTTTATCTCTCTTTCTTTTATGTGTTATTTATAAATGAAAGAGTGCGTTACACTATCAGTTATTTAAATAATATTTATTTAAAAAAAAAAAAAGGAGGAGAGGGAAGAAGAATGAGGGAATTGTACAAGACCTTAACGACGTCGTCGAATTCCTCAGACGGAGAAACCGGAGGGCTATCACTAATCAAAGGTCCACTGCTGTGAGACAGCCTGCCTGACGTTAATGGCGACACTTCCTACATACATATAAACACACCCATTAGTAAAACAAGAAACTAAAACTTTATGTATGTATTCCATATTACCGATTGTGACATGATACGTTCAAGGAGGAGTTGTGAAGTGGCGGAGGAAGAGAAGGAGAAGTGCAGGTTGGCTGCAGCAGCCTTATCAAGCTCCTCAGTTTCGCCATTGGTATCTTCTGGTATGGAGGCGGTGGTGCAAGAAGAGCTGCTGCCGGACTTGGGAGCTGTACTTGAACTCGAACTACTAGCTGAATGATGATAAAGGTGATAATGATGATGAGAAAGAGGAAGTGGAGGTGGAGGCGGATGAGCAAGGGCTTTGGACACTTCAAGAGCTGAAGCACTCCATGACCTGGAGAGGAACTCCATCGGACCTCTAGGGCTCTCCGGCAGCTGATTTCCGGTGAGGGGAAACTGGGAAATGCGGTCCGGCCGACGACGAGTCCTTGGACTTGCCTCTTCCATGAAAGTGGAAGTATGGATGCGAGGTTTGAGTGTGTTGTGTGTGTTCTTATATGAAACTAGAGAATTCACTAATTACAACAACATAATGGTTTAAGTAAGCTAATGAATAATAATAAAATAAATTGATTTGTAATAAGAAGACAAAAACTGTGATTACCCAAATCAATGATTATCATCCTACTGGCCTTCCCCCACTAAGGTTAAAAAAATATTTCAATTTGAATAATGGAAAAGAGGGTAGTCAAATGGTCAAAGCTAAGGAAATTAGGTTCAGCTACGGTCGAGTGCAGGTGGGAATGTACGACTGTTGTGGAGTGAAATCATCAACTTCAATAATAAAGGTGATTCTTTATTAATTAAGTAAGTGGAGACGGCTGCGGCTAAAAGAAGCGCTCCCTGCTGAAAAGAATGGGGATGGATGCATGTGACTCAAAAGCAATGAATCAGACCAGCGAAGAGGGGCAAAGGCAAAGCCTAAAAACATTTACCAACAGTCATACTGACAACGGAGGGTTTTGAGCTAGGAATGTTGGAGGAGGCCGACAAGGATTGAGATGTCCACACATCTTTCAACCCAATGTTAAGATGCGCGTGCTTCCTTACCTCATCTTCATCTCCATATCCTTCCATATTCTCCTCCCATATATTACCAAGCCCGAAATAATTTTATTAATCATTCTCATCACATTATTTATGATTTTTTTAATTATTTAATTATATTTTAATAATTTTTTCACGCTATTTATATATAATTTTATTAATTTTTTATTTTGAATCTCAAAATTTTAAATTTAAATCTCGAATCTCGAATCTCAAATCTTGAAATTTAAATCTTGAGCCTCGAATCCAAACTCGAACTCTTGAAACTTAAATCTCAAATCTTGAATCCCGAACTTTAAACCCTGAGTTTAAAGTTCAGAGTTCAAGGCTCTGGGTTCAAGTTTGGGTTTGGGATTTGTGTTTAAGATTTAGTGTTTAAGGTTCAAGATTTATGGTTAAAATTTTACCAAAATTATGTGTTTATGACACGAAAAAAATTGTTGAGATATCACTAAATAATTGAAAAAAAGACAAAAGATGATATAAGAGGAAGGGTCCATAAAATAATTTTTTCCTTATAAACAGTAGATTAAATTAATTAATTTATTATTAAGTGATTTTTTATACTGTTAAAAATAAATAATTTAAATTGTAATTAAAATTAATTTTTTTTTTCAATTGCAGTTTAATTTCAACCAATTTTTTTATATAATGAAAAGAACACAACCAATTGCTGTAGATCAACTTGTTCTTACTGAGAAATACCTAACTTATCTTCTAGTAATAGTCTCCTAACATAAAAAGAAAAAAGGAAAATCAATAATAAAAGTTCAACATCATCACAAGGACAAGATCTAGCTAACCAATCACCACCATGTTTCCTTCTCTTGGAGCATTGTTAAAATTTTACCGAGTTATCCTTTATCATCTCAATGGCAACCTTACAATCACTTTCAATAAGCACTTTACTGTAATTTTTGATTCGAGTTATCTGTAGCCCATGAAGAATAACCTACAGTTTAGAATTAACAATAGAGCCCCTACCAATAAACCTTTTAAATCCTTTCATCCAGTTCCGTAAGAATTTCGTGTAACTCCACCAACTGCTAACCTATTTCCATTTCTGCTAGAGCCATCATCTCTATTTATTTTAATCCTACCAGAGTTGGGAGGTCTCCATTTGGGCTACACACCTCGACTTGCTTTCAATGTATCACTATTTATTGTTACCTCAGTGATGCTACTAAACACTCCAATATTCTAAAAATCTCCTCGAGATTACTGATAACCTGCTGAAAAATAAATATATTCTTATTTTTCCATAGCAACCAACACAAAACAGAAAAGACCATACTGGAATAAACTCTCCCGTAACGAAGTCACCTCTCAAGTTGGATGCCATCCAAATAGACAAATCCAAACTTTTTAAACAATAAAGTATTAACTCTGTTAAATAATAAATAATATTCTTTTAAACAATAAAATTTAACTTTCATTCTATTTTTTTCAATAATACAATAATTTAATAATAAAAAGATTAATTCAATAAATCGTTGTAGGGACATCTAAGTACATTTACTTACAAAACACACACAAATAATTCCACCTTTTTTTCATTTTTCTTTGGCTTTAATTTTCTGAGCAAAAGGCCAAAGCCAGATTACTAGCGATCAGCTTTCCCTTTTGTCTTTCTTTTATTTATTCTTTGCTGCCACAAAGAAAACTAATATTTAATTCACCAAAAAAAAAACAATATTTATAGGCTTTTATAATTTCGTAATAATTCGCTTTTATAATTTTGTAATAATTGAACAATTTTTTAAAGGAACTTGATGTTTCTTTTGTGTTCAAATTTTAGAAAGAGAAAATTATATTCAAATATTTATTTCATTCGAAAGTTAAATTCAGTTCGATTTCATATTTGATAGATGTCTACTATAATGAACACTTATTTTATGAATCTTTCTCATCACATTATTTATGATATCTTTCAATAAGTTAATGACATTTTAATATTTTTTTTTCATATCATTAACATATAATTTTGGTAATTTTTTTAGCCTGAACCTCAAACCAAAACTATTAGAATCTCGAACTTTAAATCTTAAACTCGAATTCTAAATTCTAAACCTCGAATTCCCTGAGCCTAAGGTCTCAAGTTGGAGATTTTAGATAAAAAAATCAAAATTATATGTTAATATCATGAATTTTTTTGAAATATTATTAAATAATTGAAAAGGGACCATAAATAATGTTATGAGAAGGGTATATAAAATAATCTCTTAATAAAATTTTAACATTTAAATAAATAAACGTAGGTAGGTTAATTATGCCCCTATCCTTGCTTTTTCTTTTTTAATTTTTGAATAAAATCTTGATTATTAAATTATTGAATTTGTAGAATTAAAAGCATGGGATTATTAGAGTATAATAAGGGATAAAAGTAGAGAGTATTCATAGATCAGCAAATAAATTATTAATAAAATATAAATAAATCAATTGAAGAGTGAGAAAAGTAAGAAATGAGGGATTTGGACAATCTTTATGCCTTACGAAAAATAAATAAACAAAAAATAAAAGTTGAGAAAAAGGAAAAAGAAGGAAACAGCAGAGGCATCACCTCTGGTATTCCCTCAGTTTTTGAATCGCTCTTCCGAATTACGTTTTCCAAAAGAGGATGTCCTTTCCTTGCTTCGTCAATTTGATTTCACCAAGAAATACCTGCTTTAGGAAAATGGTTCGATTTCCCAGAAAACAGAGCAACCAATATCATCTGGATTTTGATTTTTACACTCAAATTTAGACCTCTCTTCTCTTTTTTGGATGCTTTAATTGAATTACAAAAAGGGACTGCTTTAATCCATCTGCTTTCTCTTTACTCTTTAAGCAATGCAAGATCTGTTTCAAGTACACACCACTTTAGCATTTTAATGGAATCTTTAGTCTAACCTAGACCTCATCATGCAAAAATCTAGCTCCGTTTCTCCAGATCAAATTCAGTTTAAAAAATATATCTAAAATTATGTCCGAATCCATCCGTTTAAATTTTTTAAGATTATTTTTATATAGAAATAAACTTAAAAATTATAACATATCAAGTCTTCTAAAAACATTTAAAAAAAATATTTATACCTAAATAATACTCAGATAGTTGCAACTTAGCAAGCAAATATCTCCAAAATAGTAACATAATTAATAATAAAACAAGAGTTATATAATATCAAAACAATAACAAAATAGTAGCAATATAATAGCGAAACAACAGTAAAACAACAATGAAACGACAACAAAACAACATTAAAAAAAGAAAGTTTAGGCTGATTCGAGACTTGGCTCGTCTGAAATACGAATATTATTTTTTATTCAAATCTATTTTTTTGAGTCTATATTTTTTCAAATTTTTTTACTTTTTGAGTAAACCTAGACGGGTGTCCTGGTTCATAAGTAATCTAATCTAACCTCAAACTCAACTTTGCCCTCCCCATTCCTTTACTTTTTTCTTCTTTCCCCATGTTTTCTAAACTTTTTGACATTTAATAATCGAATTTTCTATGACTCGATACCATTAGTTTTAACTTGTAACTAGGGATGAAGGTAGAAATTTTTTTTAAGAGAGGTCGAAACTAAATTTTAACTTTGACGATAATAAAAATCTATTTTTATCATTTAAATAATTTACAATTTTTTATAATTTTTAAATAATTAAATCAAATTTTAAATTTTAAAATTTTTAATAAATAAAAATTTTTTATTTTAAGGAAAGGTGAAGACACCTGTCAGGCATAGTAACAGATAGAAATAATAAGGGAACAAATTACCCAAGATTGAACCCACACTTCAATTGTCTATCATATTGCTAAAGTTAATATAGGAGGTAAAGCAACATCAAACTTTTTAACATTGGAAATCAAAAAGCATATTATCTAAGGAAGATAGAAGGCAAGATTGCATTTCCACACAATGGGAAGCAAAAGCCAATGTGCATGAGCAGTAAGGTTCTGTGGTACCAAGATCACATCCACAGTTTTCACTTCACGACAATCATGGCAGAGAAACCACTGTCGTTGCCACAATCTTATCAAGTATATACCTTAGTCTGCCAAATAGACCCACCAAAGACAATAAGAATGAGCCAATCCCATGTACTCTTGTCCTCTCTACCTTCAAGTAAGAGGCCAACACTCTATAGCTCACTTCCTTGTAGGTCCAGACCAAGCACAAAGGCCCAAACACCTTGCAATTCAAAACGCCCCAATCTGTTCTTCAGTGTTTCAAAAGCAGAGCAAATACTATATGCGGCTAGCATTTCTGCTTGAAATGGTAAAACATGACGGTAACCATTACAGATTTTGAATTCCATTTCTTCTCTGCTGGACAATCAATGTTTTCCCTGTACCTGCAAATCTCAATACTATGTTACTAATAAACCTAAAGTTGTGCTTAATTTTCAAACGGATCCTCGTACTTTTATTCAAACCATTTCAAATATCAATAAATTAATCGGTTTTGGATTCAATATATAGGGTTTTTTTTGAAACATTATAAAAAATTAAAATTACTTAAATGGTATGGAACCCCCATTAATTATCAAAATTGTATATTTTTGAGATGGAGGGTTCTTTATAGGTGGCACTACTGTGCATACCTGACAAATTTTTTATTATTATATTTTTAAATTATAAAATAAAAAATAATATGTTATTAGTGATGCCCAATTAAGGAGCGATACCACTACATACCATTTTGGTAAAATGTGGGCTTAGGATACATCCGATTGGTAAAATACAGATGTGTAGCTGACAGGTGATGCCTCACCCATAGGCGGCACTCCGGTCCCGCAGTCTGCCGAGGCTTGGGAAGAGGGACGCATGGCGAAGTGATTGCATGAATGAGCATGCATTCGGCAGCAGAGGGATTTTATTTCCTAATAATGTCCCCCTCCCCCTTGCCTAAACCCCCACACACACCACACACACTGCCCTTCAGCTCATTTTTCTTTCAAAGTGATCGGCTGGGTTTGAGAGAGAGAAGAGAAGAAAGGTGAGGAGGGTAAGGGTTTAGTTTAGGGTTTTTAGTTTATTTATTTTGTTTTTAATAATTTAATTATTAGTTTAGTTTAATGTGTAATGTTTATTATTTGTTATGTTTAGTAGAGTAGAAGATTAAAGGGGAAGAAAAAAAAATCAAAAAGAGGTAAATTTTGTTGTTGTTTTTAATTTATTGTTAATAATTATTATAAATTATTTTTTAGTTTAATGTTTAATATATTTGTTATAATTTTTTGTTTAGTAGGCTAGATTAAAGGGAATGAATAAAGTTAAAAGAAAGGTAAATATTTTGTTGTTTTTTAATGTAATTTAAAGTTATTTTTTAGTAATTATTATAAATTATTTGTTTAATTTAATTTTATGTGATTTTTATTAATTTTTTATTTAGTAGGGTAGATTAAAGGAAGAAAAAGAAAAGTAAGTTTTGTGGTTGTTTTTAATTTAATTTTGATAGTAAGTAAGTTTAAAATAACCTCTAAAATAATAATGTTCATTTTATTTTTTTTATTTCGAATAATAAAATATTCTATTACTATACCTAATATTTATTTGATTTATAATATTTGTATTATTTTTAAAGGAAAAATTGTAGTTTTTATAAGTTGCAAGTAATTAATTATTGTAAATTATTTGTTTAGTTTAATGTTTATGTGATTTTGTAAATTATAAATGTAAATTGTTTTAATTATTGTAAAGTTATTTACTTTGTTTTTAATTATTATAATTATTATAAATTATAAAGGCTTGTTTTAATTAAATTTGTTTATGTAATTTGTTAAATTTGTGGTTTTTATTAATTTTTTTATCGAAATAATTAAATCTGGTGATTTGCGAACGATCTTTCAGATTTCTACGCAAACATTTATCCGGGATAAACTCGAAAGTCGTCGGAGGCACCTCCGATGTAGACAAGTCAGGCAAGACGAGGAACTCGTTTTCCTAAACACGTAACGTGCGCTCGAGAGTGTACACCGGGTCGATAAACTATTCAACATTGAGCGACGCGTGAGCAAAAGTTACCACGACATGCACACGGGGATAATAAAGTGTATCGAACTTCTTGCAATCGTAATGTCTGTTTTGAAGATCAATCTCGTAATATCTAAATGGGATACTAAGTCAACGCCCAATGGTATGCGCAACTTGAAATTATTGAAATTGTCGTGAATATAAGTCGGTTTAACTAAAGAGCTGTTGGGGGCGAGGGGCCTTTATAAAAGCAGAAGGGGAGGGGATCTTAGACGCTTAGTTCGTTCTTGAGTTCCCTGTTTGAGTTGAAATTGAGATCACCCCCATTGATTCTTGCTCCAAAGTTTTTTCTTGAATGGCTTCACTGTACGTTAGATCCCATCGTGTTAATTTAGTCGACTCCCAAACCTGGCACCTTTCAGTACCTCCTCGTTTGATGGAAATCATGTTAACCATCAACGTCGGCAACTGTTCCACTTTCACCCCTGCTCATCCTTTCTTCTCACAACGAACCTTCGTTTCTATCTCACCCATCTGCAACACCGCGGCATGCTTCGCCAAGTTCTGGCTCCCACGCTCGCGGAGCTTGGAATCAACCCATCCTCTACGAATTTTCAAAGGATCCTTCAAGAAATCATGGAAAGTGGACTCAGAATTGTGAATGGGACACTGAGCAGGGGATGTCACTGTAAAACCTTGCATCTTCAGTCTTTGATACTTGTGGGACCCAAGACGACTGACCAGGAGTCTTTGATGACCACGATTGCTTTGGCCATATCTGAGTCGGAGTTCGAAAGCAATAACTATGGGATGGTAGCTGCTACTGAGTCGTCTGTTAAAGAGATGTTGAAGAGTTTCAAAGTAGAAGATGGTGAACAACAAGACTGCATGGTGTGCTTGGAGGAACTAAAGGTGGAGTTTGAAGAATCTCGGATGCCTTGTTCTCATATTTTCCATGGCGATTACATCAGAAAATGGTTACAGCAAAGCCATCACTGCCCTAATTGCCTATTTGAGATGCCGACTGATTAAACAAATAGCTGAGGACTTTGTTTAGTGTCTAACTTGTTTATTCATTCTGTTTCTTGTAAAAACTGGTATTTGGTCTGTAAGTAGATGTAGCAAATTCTTTTTTACCCAAAAAGGGTTAGTAATATAAATGGACAGAAAAATATTCATTCTCAATACAATTACAATATAATATTCAGGTGAAAAAATCGATCATATATCATTCAGGCGACAGAGCGGACTGTATATAGAAATTAATCCAAGTGCACTAAGTGCTTAGAAACCTAAGGCTTAATCGAGTTTTACAATTACAAAAGAAAAAAAAACAATTTTATTAATGCACAATACAATTAGAATATGACACGCACTTTTCTATTGCACACACACACAATGAAAGCTCTTATCCCTATTTATAGAATTTAGATATTATTGGCTTGTTACACATATCAACATCCTTACCATTAATTTTACAAATATCTAATAACTAGAATGTTCATATATAATATCTAATCTTTTAAAAAATATCCTATTTCTTTATATATATATATATATATATTCTAAAATATTCCAAAGAAATATCTCTTAAAGATAAATTTGATTTTCATCTAGAAATTGCATTGACCTTTTAACACGAGCAAATGTTTTCATTTAAAAACAAAAGAAAAAACAAACATAACCAAAAGCTTTACATCAAAGCCTTTCAGTTAGTTTGACCAGGAAGGAATTAACAACGCCAGCATCCAACAGAATCCATGAAGATTCAAAAAGCTCGTGGAAGATGTTGGTTTAGCAAAGAACTAATTGAAGCATAGAAAAAATATTAATGAAATGGATGATTTAATTCATTAACAAAGCAATCCTTGTATACAAGTCTCAAGTACCAACCTCAACAAAAAATTCAAATTGCTACTCCTACTAACAAGCTAACAAATCTCCCTAGGACTTAGTCTTATTATTTAAAAAACAGTTACAGCTTTGAGACACTAACAGAAGAATTCAGCTTCAGTTTCCTCGGCAGCATTCCTGAATGCAAGACCGAATGCATTCCCTTGAAGTGCTCCGATACGAGGCTTTCAGCAGACCCCAACAATCAACACCTTAGATGGCTCTTGCAACATGCAAGCACAAAGCAAAGGCTTCAACTTAGCTCCTTTCTCCTTCAAGGCATCCATTAGAAAGTAACGGAACTTGGTGAGGACCTGGGGGTGACCCAACAGCTTTGTATCTACTGAAACTTCAAGCTTCACCCACCTAAACTTTCTCCCACTCCTGATGCACCCACTCTTTGTTATTGCAGCACTCCCTTGCCTAAGAATAGCCCTTTGTATCTTGATCGCCTGTTGCATTCCGGACTTCAGCTTATCAAGATTGCTTAGGGACAGTGCATCGTATTACACCCCAAACTGCTTCAAAGCACACGAGCCATTTGATTGCACGAACGATTCAAGCAGTGTAGTGACCCATATACCATGTCTGCAGCAGAAACCCTGGAAGTATAACCATGAAGACGCAAGAAACTTTTGTAGTAGAAATCATTAGGTCCATATTCAGGCAAAATTTGTTCGAATTGATCTTTCATCTTCTGTTTTACTTCATGATTCATGTACTGAAACTACCGCTGGCAATCCACAAGTGCAAATCCCATCCTTGCGAGGAGAAGCTTAAGCTTTTTCATGCCATTATCAGTCAAGGTCTTCAACTTTGGGGCAATGTATGAGGAACACAGCATTGAATCAAATAAATTCCACTCTCTTAACAGCATAAGTCTTGGTTCATCTTCATAAGCGATTCTTGAGGAATCAGGTGCTCGAACCTTGGTACCGTCTTTAAGTGTCACCGAAGTAACCGTTACAGATTTTGAATTCCGTTTCTTCTCTGCTGGACAACCAATGTTTTCCCTGTACCTGCAAATCTTGCTGAACCCCACTCAATACTATGTTACTAATATTCTTAAAGTTCTGCTTAATTTTCAAACGGATCTCATATTTTTATCCAAGCCATTTCAAATATCAAATAAATTAACTAGTCTGGGTTTCAATATATACAATTTTTTTTTCTCCGGGTGACCAAGGGTCTGATTATACAATGCAAACAACTCCAGAAAATTTTCAGTTTTTCTTTCCCACAGAAATTGCATATTTCAAACACAACCACATTTATGGAAGGGGTTAATGAACAGACACAAATCCACATCACGAATTACCCAAGCTGGAGTTAGAAGGGCTGCTTGAATTCATATCAAATTAGTAATTTTAGCTTAGGCTTGGGTCTCCTTGAAGCTCTTGGCCAACCAGATGGCAGTTTCCCTAGGAGAAACTTTCTCAGTTCCGAATGGTTTCAAAAGCACCCCAAGCTCGTCATACCTTTGATGTTGTAAGAGTCTTGCACTGAACTCAAGCAACCCTTCTAATGCCTCTGCTCGCTGGCGGTACGACGAGGTGTCGAACCGCCGCTGTCGTGAATCAGAAGATGCATGAGTGGATGCAGCAGCATGATTATGTTCTGAGCCTTCACCATCATCTCGTCCAACTCCTAGGCTTTGGTCACTGCCATTGGATGTTGTGATAACTTTGTCCAGAGTCTGAACTGTGCAGTTGTCCTTTGTTATAGAATGGTTGGCACTGTCGATTGACGAAGAAGAGCACTTCGCGGATGTTGATGAGGTTCCACGAACGCATAAAAGGGGACCATCAGAAGGAGCTAAAGGGAACTCTGCTATTTTGTCAATTCGTGGGGTATTAACAGAAATATCAGGGGAGTTGATGCTGCGAAGCAAACCGACATTGGCTCTATAAGGGGTCACCAAGGCTGCAGTCCTTGTTGGCAATGGAAGAGATTCTCGGCGCGATGAGTAGTAAGATTTCCTTACTGGTTTTTTTGATATTGGAACCTGCACAATTTACCAGGATAAGTAAAATGCATCCATAATTCATCTTACAAAATTAACCCACCATTGAAAGATTACCGTTCTCAGTTTAACAAAATTATTCCATTTCCAAGAAAATGGCCAACAATTTCCACTTCAGATTTAATTTATCTCCACTGAATTCTCAGTTTCAAATACACCGACTAATTTTTAAGCACACCAACACCAAAAATCCTACTAGATAAGAAAAGAACATGATGTCGTCCAAGAATTAATCAAAAATTTTACATCAAAGAAAAGATGAAACAAATGCATGATTGCATGGGATGAAAATGTGAAAGACCAAAAGCAGAAGACAGCTATCATCTAGGAGGCTAGACTCGGTCAACACTCTGAATCCTACTTGATAAGAAAATGAAAATGTGCATGCTTTTGCACTAGTGTTGGTAGGCAAACATCTCAGGAAGAACGAAAAAGCAATTAAGTATGAGGGTCCCATCCTCAATCCCTTTGAAATTTGAAAGATAGAGAACTTAAGAGATGTCATTTCCAAGCCATACCCAATCCACAAAAGACATGAAGATTAATTTCTCTATTTAACACAAATATAAAGAAATATGTAACTTACCAAATCATGTTTTTTACCAGTCTGGGATTTTTTAGCAGATATTGTATGCTTCCTTGGAGTGACAGATACTGCAGGCTTCACTCTTGGGGTCTTAACAGCAGTGGGAAACTTTGTGGCTGCCAACTCGTCAACAGTAGTAAACTCTTCATTGTCAAAGCCAACAGAAAATTCTGTGAACTTCTCAAACAAATAACTTGGAATTTCTTGCTCTCTTTGAATATAACTTAAGGAGTCTTGTTCAGTTTCAGATACACTGGGATTCAAAGCCCTATCATTGCTTAATGATCTCCTTCTGCCTATGACATCTTGCTCAACAAATCTAGTTTTCTTTACAAAATTTAAATCAGACCACCGCGTGGGTATATTGTTGCACCGTGGGCTATTTAATTTCAGATGAACTTTGAGAACATATGCCTGAAGATGTGGATGAGAGAGCAACTCCGAAGCCTGGGCGCATTTCCATTTATTGAGGTATTTAATTTATAAAAAAAGAAGGATATAAGTTTGGCAAAACCATACTTCAATCAGAAAGCTAATGGAGCAAAAATAATGTCTGATATATACAAAATATATGTATTGAATTTTGAGCTCTTTTACATCTCAACCTTGAGGCCACCAGTTCAAAGTTCAAGAGAATACTACTAAATCTCTTTAAAAAAAATGTTGATTCAAGCAAGAGTTCTAAAATTTCTTTACATGCTAATCTACAAGGGAAGGTGTGATATCACTAACGTCTTGAAAACCTATCTGTCAGCCTGATCTCAATTGTTGATAACTTGACCTACTACCAAAAGTAAAATACTATTATACTAGTAAACAAGTCCAACTACTACCTTTTTTCCTAGTAAATGTTATTCCTATTGAGGATATCCCCTCATAGTTGTGTCTGTAAAAACTGTAGAAGATGAAATGAGAAGGGGAAAGAAACATACACTTGGTCTAAGTTCGGGATTCTTTCGTAGCATGCTTTTTATAAGTCCTCGACTGAAGCAAGAGAAAAAAAAAATTAGACAGGTAAGCAAATCTTATTGATTGAGGCAAGAGTGCAACAATAAAAATAACCACAACAACAAAAAGAAATTATTTTAAAAAGTCAAATTGTATTGAGAACATGTCATTTATATACATATAGAGGATAGTAGACTCACAATGCACTGCAGTACATGGTTGGCAAAGGAGCCACTATAGACCTATTTATTTTGTTAATCAGAGCCCGCATATCCTGATAAGAAGATGCAAACAAAAGGTAGCTGTTAGGGTTAACAAAATCCAAAAGGATGGATGACCATTTAAGGAACATGCAAGACCATGGTTACATAGTGGTTCATTGTCCTACAAGTAGCATATGAAATAAACATTTATCTTTATATGTGATTCCATCATCTGAAAACATGATAACCCATTCAACTTAACACTAGGATGTTAAGATTAGGTGTTAATTGATAATTGAGTGTAAGGTGATAATCTTTACTACTATGGGTCCATCCTTGAAGCTAAATTTGCTTCAACATATGGGCACAGATACCAAACTTCATGGTAAGCTAACGATTTTCAAGAAAATCTTAATTTAAGAAACAAATCTCTAGTTAGTATCACTAGGGTGAATATATTTTCCAACAACGAAAATCCCCCCTGACCACGAAAAATGCTATCCAGCTTGATTTCTTAATGGGAATTATCAAATCATAGCACCACAAGAACATTATGTGGGAATGAGAGAAAAAGAACAGAAAAGCTGTGCTAAACAAAGACAAGATTTTAAATTGTACAACAACAGAATCCTTTAAGACCAGAACTGGCATGAGCACTTCTTTCATATCTCATAGGAATCAATAACTAGATGCTCAGTTTTGAGGCACTCAAGAGCAATTGATTAAAAGAATAGTTTTTGATAACCAGTTCATCAAATTCCACATTCTAAGAAATAATGATTTTGGCCATGCCAAGGTCTTAATTAACAGAAGATCAGAAACTTACAAAAGCTTTAAATGCAGGTTTGTGAGCAGACATTTCATATAGGCAGCATCCTGAAAAGATGCATTGCATTAGATATATGTAGAGAGGAGGAGGAGGAGATTAGCAACCAAATTAAGATATTTCTAAAATATCAATAATTGCAACACACCTAAAGACCAAATATCTGACTTGGAACCATAAGGTATATCAGCAAGTAGCTCAGGACACATATAACTAGGAGTTCCCACAACCTGTATTTAGAGCAAAACTGTATTATTAAAACAAGCAAAAGATGAAACCATATAAAAACAGTACCATTTGTCTGATACTCACAGATGAAGCAAGGTCATCAGAAGTCAACATTTTAGCAAGACCAAAATCACCTGCATAGGTGCACAACATAGAAACTCGCTACGTTTAAAAGATGGAAAGCTAAACACAGAGGCATAACTGACAAATGTTAAATAAAGCAAATCATGAAATTAGGCACAAAAGGGTAATTACCTAGCCGTATCTCTTGATCTTTTGTCAAAAATATATTTGAGCACTGAAACAAAATTAAGTTTAGATGCCGTAAGCCCAAAATCACATACATTAAACTGACCAATCTTCAGTAAGAATTACCACTGACCTTTACATCACGATGTAGAATATGATTGGCATGTAAGTAATCAAGTGCCATTAGGAGTTGAACTAGCCACTTGCAAAGTTTCTGTGTATAAATTATTAAGGGGGGAAAAACAGCAATTACTTTTTAAAGTATTATAGACAGCTAAGTCTTTGCAAAGGTGGCCTAAAGTTTTACTACCTCCTCAGAGAAATGCACACCATTGGCTCTTTTTATAGCTTCTGCCCTGTATAATGAGCAATATCAATGTACAGAATTTAGAGGAAAGAGCAAGATATCAAACCAGGCCTTAAGAAATTCTCATTTGCCAAACAATTTCAACATGCCCAATTAAATAACAAAGAAAACTTACATATCTCCACCTTCACAGAATCCTATAATTATGCAAACATAGCAACCCTGCAAAATAAAAAAGCAAAACAACATTTAGAGCGAAAATTCATTATTAATGTAAACTTTGAAACAAAGAAGCATGATGCAGAATACAAAGAGAAGAACAGCACTATCTACTAACCCTCTCTACCCAGGAATCTTTGTATTCCACAATAAAAGGATTCTTCACCTTAGAAATAAGCTCCATCTGCATCAAGGGAACCAAAAGGGCATTTTAACAACAGAAATATTTCTTTGATCAATGGGGCAAATTTTGGAGCATAAAAGATGCCAATATTTCCTTTTGAATTTGCTCTCAATCTTCTATAAATTCTCCAGATTGAGAAAGAAAATTTATGCATATATCAACTGCCTTTTTAGAAGCCAATGTGACACTTCACATTATTATAATAAGAATAAAAGGAGCACATTAAAAGAGCTGACCTCTTGATGGGCAGATCTACGAGCCCTATCGGTCTGCCGAGCAAGGCGAATCTTTTTTAGGACATACCTGACAGTTAAAGAAGAATTAAGGCAATGTTGATATAATAAATGGAAAAGAAATCACCTCATTCCACACATTCCCACAATGAAGATCAAATATGCAAAACAAATATAGCACAATTCAGTACATGCATTTAGTCACACACGAAAGAGCACATGCAAAAGCATGTGAGAGCGTTGAAATTTGAACTATAGAGAGAGCAAAACTGAAGTGCAAGCAAACTCACTTCTTCTTTTCATGTTTATGTCTCACAAGCAGGGCAGAACCAAAAGATCCTTTCCCAATCTGCTCTAGAATTTCATACTGCTCCATATTGAAGATTCCCCCCCCCCCCCCCCCCCTTGAGGCAAAGTCCAAGAGTCTCCAACTGTTACTGTAACAAGTAAATTTACCAGAAAAAAAATTAGTTCCAATTTAACTGCATGCAGTAATGACAACAGAACAAGAGAAAGAGAAATTAATGATTTCCCAATGGTGAAACATAGAAGCACATGAGCGTATAGCTATCTACCGTAATAAATCAAATAAATGTAATTTGCAGTGGCAATAATGTACAGAACTACCAGAAAAGCAATATCTATACTAGAAAAATCCTTTTAAAGAAGGCCAATACAGCTTTAAAAACGCTATTTTCTGTCGTTTCATGAAGGCAATTTAGTTAGCGCTCGACCTTTAAGCCTGAAAGTTCAACGAAATATTTTTCATTCCTACAATATGCTCAGCCAAAATTAATCAAGTAACTTCAAATTGTAAATTAAAAAAAAAAAAGAAATGTTTCTAGTGGCATTTAAGCAAGAGCCGTTAAGTAACAGACCTAAGTAAAAAAGAAAAAGTTTCACTCTCGTCTACTCCTTCATACCAACTAAAATTAAGAAAAATAAGAAGAGAAAACAGTTTGTTCACTCTATTGTTCACTCTATTATACCAATAACGACGTAAATTGCTTGAGAAATGAAAAATCGAAGGAGAAAAACAAGACAATTAATCCACACACAAAAAAAAGAAGTTACCTGAAGTGAAAAACACAAAAAGGCAGCTGAAAGAGACCAAACGGGGATCTCTTTTGAAGTTCTTCGAAGGAAAGGATAAAAGAATTTCTTCACTTCACTAGGCTAAAAAACTTTAAAAAAAAAAAAAAAACTACATTAGTTTTTGAATTTGATAGCATAAAAACAAAAGTTTGAAAAAAAACGTGGAAGATTCTTACATAATTTAAATCAACATTATTATCAATTATTAATTTTTTATATTAATTTTGGGAGAAAGAGAAAGAGAGATGGAGCAATGGAGAAGGAACAAAAAAAAGTAGTGAAGAAATTAAAATTCAAAATGCACCATGTCCAGAAGAGAGAGAGAGAGAGAGGTCAAGTGGCTTTTTCAAGTAATGTTGTTTTTATACGTTTTTTCTTTTTGGATAGGGCGGGCCGGAGTGGGGGTTTCCTGCTAACGACAGCAAACGAAAAGGTGCAAGAGAAGTGCACGGGCGAGTGAGGTAGAGGTTCCGGATTCTCTACAACGCGGTGCAGGGTAAGTTAGAACAGCAATCCTCATTATAGTTTGATTAGTTTTACCGATTAGATCGAGAATTAATTTATATATTATTTTAAATCGATTGAATTAAGTTAAAAATTGATTAAATCAAATTTTTTAATTTTTAAAATTTTTAATAATTTATTTAATTAAAATGATCAGATTAATAATTATTGTTCAATTCTAAAATTTTGATCTTTATCTTAAGTATAATTTATTCACGAAATTGACTTAAAAAAATCGAATATAAATAAACATTAATGTTTGATTTTATTTTGTTAATTTTGTTTCAATTATTATTTAATTACATTTAATTTGGTATGATTTCCTATTCATAAGTTAAAATATTACAATTATGTACATTAAGTAAGATATTATTTTTTATTTGATTAATAATTAATTTTTATTTTATAATAAAAATAAATATTTTATATATTAAATTTGCGAAAAAATTTTAAAACTGATGATATCAAATTGTTTGGAACAGATTGGATTATCTTTGATATTTAATTCTATATCGGTTTAAAATTAGAATATTGTATCGTCGGACTACGGGGGTAGTTTATGATGTCAAACGACAGCGTTTCAAAATGGTTATGCGAATGGCCTTGTGACGGTGAGTGATTTTGCTGCCCCACCTCTACGTTGACGCCTCACCTTACAAAAGACTTTGGACTCCTCAAGATTTTCTACCTTTTATTTATTAATTTATTAATTATTTTAATTTCATTTTGTATTTAACAAAGAATAAGAAGGGAAATAAATAAATATCTTTATTATTTATTCTGTTATTCCATATTTAGTAAGTATGTCAAATTTTGAAAGAACAAATAAAAAGGCCGAGTAGAAGGCCTCAAATTCATACGTTAGGCCGAATTAGGTAATTGGTATTCATATTGTATGTAAATTTTTATTTTTATTTAATTTTTGAGGAAGTTGGTTTTTTTTATTAAATTGATGATGTTATAATTTAAATGATGCAATCTAATTAAAAAATTACTCACACAAATATATATTCAAAACTTGATTTTTTTTAATAGACATGTTTTTTGGGTGTGAAATTTTATAATTTAGTGCTTGATAATGAGCTTCCAACCTTTTAAATTTGGTTGAAAATGTCCTTGGTACCAATCTACCATATATAAAACCCTTGTTAAAAAAGAAAACAATGAACATAAAAATCATCTGATTTTAGCAGTCCAAAACTTTTCTAATTAAAAGATTTGATTGGTTCTTAGGACAATGCCCACCATTTTTCTTTAAATTTTGTTTCTTTTAAAGGAGAAATGTCAAAGTCATTAACACTTATCACCACAGAGATGTAATCTAGATAATGATAGCCAAACCCAATATGACAAAATGAGTTGCAGAAATGGGATGAAAGGTCTTAACCATAAGCTGGACAGGGTTGTAATGTATGCATCACATGTTCCATTAAGATTGCATCTAAACCGGACTGTTTAAAAACCTGAAAATAGCTAGCAATAAATTCATTCCAGGGTTCTACAGACATTAATAAACCTAAATCTGAACCGAAAATATCATGACTTCAAATGCTTCCCTGCAAAATACCTCACTCCACAACAAAGTGAAATAACTTCAAAAACTAGTATAAAGCATTGCAAAGCAATATTTATTGGCCCTGAAGAAAATCATTTCTAATGAAATCCAGGATTTATACCAACGTAAATTGATAAAGAAAGGGAAGTTTTTAGGCTATAAAAGTGCAGCTTCTTTTAATTTAGATGTGCCTGAAATATACAGCAAGATCTCGAAACTAAAGAAGATGAAAGCTTCTCTAAGACATTAAATATGTGAAATGCAAAACTAGGAAGGTGAACTTTATTGACAATGCAACTAGTCTCATTATTGGTAAACTACACTGATTATGTGCCCATGATAAGTATTTGCCTCGATCTCATTTAGTTTGGGGTCGCACGCATGCACAAAAGGGTGAGTTCTTCCTCTTCTTGATGTTTCTTACCCCACCGTAAAGATAGTCTCGCAATAAAACAGTTGTTTTGTGTTCGGTGATTTTGGTTCGGCCTCTACTTTCTTTTTCATCGTCAAGCTTCAGTAAGAGAAACTGTATTTTCTGCACCTCCAGCTGCAATCGCCCAATCTTTTCTGACCCTTTTCGAGCTTGTTCTGATATTCCCTGCCTCCTACCACTTCCGCTCTCATCCGAATCTAGTGCAGGTTTCCCATCAAGAAGGGACCGTGAAGCGTCTCCAGCATGCATTATCAGTTTGCGATTAAAATCAGATAGTTTCGTGACAGCTTCCTCAGCTTCTTCTAGCTGCTCTTTTACCGTACCATATTCAATTCCTTTCCCCTTTTTGTCCTTCTCAGTTATCTCTAACTTCCTCTTCAGATCCTGCACAGTTATCTGAAGGTTAGCCAACTTTTGAGCATCAGAATCAAGTCTTTCTAAAATCTTCCTCCTCTTTTCTTCTTGGTCTGGCTCTGTGAATCCTTTCGATTTCTCTTTATCTACACGCAACTCCTTGACATGAGATTTTGTAGCGCGCTGATTGCCCTTTTGTGCCTTTACTGTATCAATTTGTTGGTGGTCAGATGGTCCAGTGACAATCTTCTGGGCCTTATCACCACTCAAATCAATGTTACCATCACGGTCACTGGCTTCCCACAACCCAAGCATCTGATCATCAGCCTCTGAAGTTTCTCTCCGGCTTAACCCATGAGATGAGCACTCAGATATCTGGTCAAGCATAATATCTTTTGTCATCATCTCATTGTCCTCTTCAATGATTTCAGGTATTGGTCTCTGCGTTTTGACATTGTTACCGAGTCCCTGGCCAAGTTCCAGTCCTTGTTTATCATTCACATGCCTCTTTTCTCCAGCACTTTCTTGACCTGAGCTGCTTCCATATCTTAAATCTTCAATCTGCTTCATAGCAGTCTCTAGTTTGGAATTGAGATTTAAGTTTTCCGTCATTGCAAGCTTTTCCATTTCCAACACTGCTTTTTCAATAGCTTTAATTCTCATGTTGATACCCTGCAAGTCAGAACAACCATCTGGAACTGCAGCAATTCGAACTTCATTTGTTTGTTGACAGTTATCAGAATGCAAGTCAGTCCCCGGATTGGCATCCTGGAAAACAAGATAACAGTAAGTGAAAGAATCACAGCTCATAACCACCAAAGATCCATCGCATTGTTAACATAAATGATAATTTACTGACAAGGTCTCATTTATATCCAGCCTATTTCTTCTAAACAGAACTAGCTTACACTTTCACAAATTTTTTACATGCTTTTAGTCTTGCAAAATATCTTGGTAATATTATACACAAAATCTTGGCATTGTAGAAGCAAAACAATATCAGAAACCACATATTCAATTAACAGGTATTAAGAAAACAAGTTAAAAGTGCGCATGAAATTCATTATATGGTAACAGTTAATATGGCCCCTATAAAGGAACAGCTCTCCAAACATTACTTCAGCATAAATACTAAATAGCTTTCTCATTAGAAACAAAGTTTCAAAAAGAGATCATTTTAGTAACAGCATGTGGGTGCAAACTTCGACATTTAGGTGCATAAATTTGCAATCAAAATTTTGAAAGTGAAATAAAAAGCAATTAAGAAAGTGTAAAGATGGGAAACTGTTGGTTTAAATAAGCCACCAGATGCGCATTCAGGTCACAAACATGCATTGCTAAGTTAGCACTGAAGTTGTTCGTTCGACCAAATAGTATGACAACAGCCATATTGCTTTGGTTTATTAAAATTTAAATAGCGACATAAAGTCATAAGCAAACAAACGGATGTTACCTTTACTTGGTTATGATCTGTGGTAAGTTTAGGATTCAAGAGAGTTCGACTCTCCAAAGATGTCACACTGTCCGAGAGAGAAACAACAGCTGGAACATATGCGGCCAACTGAGCTTTAAGTCCTCCAATCTCACATTCCAAGATTCTAACACTTCTTTCCTGCTCTTCTGCTTCCATAGCGTTGTACTTACTTCTACTTTCAAGGACTTCACATTCCGTACTGAGCTCACAAGCCTTCTCCTCAAGCAATGCTCCACGGACAGTAGAAATCTGTAGCTCACCAAACAATGCAGTAGCTTGAGTCTCCCAAAGTTCAACCTCATTTCTTTCCTTTTGTAGTTCAACACGCAAACTCTCTTCCCTACATTTCCATTCTTCAAGTTCTTCATGCAATTTTGATAACTCAGCCTCAAAACTCTGATTAGCCTGACGAATGCTTTCAATCTCCTTGTTTTGAATATCATAGTCTCCAGACAGTTTCAGAATTTGCTTCTTTTGATCTTCTCCTATCATCTTGACTTCCTCATATTTAGTCTTCAAATCCTCCACAACTTCATGCAGTTGGGTTCTCTCCTCTTGAGTTGCACTGAGCAGCTGCTCTGCTTCCAGAAACTCATTCTCCTTCTGGCATAGTAGATCCTTTCCCTTCACGACTTCAGCATTTAACTGATCGCAAACAGATCTAACTGAAACTAGTTCATTCTCCAAGTTCTGCACCGCATCCTTGAGATGTGAGTTTACCATTTGTGTTTCTTCAAACTTGATCCCCATTATCCTCAGCTTTCCCTCAAGATCATCATTGAAACATTTGAGTTTATCCAGATTGGCACTGAGATGCTTTATTTCAACAAAATTATCAGTAATAATGTCCTTAAGAATATGTGAAATGTTACTTTGAGTTATTGCTTCAGCAAAGACAGCGCAGTTTTCCTCTTCTAGATTGTGTTTCTCCATGCCCAAGTCTGAAACAAACTTCATCAAAGTCCTTTTCTCATCTAGCACCATGTGGTTCTCTTCAACTAAACTTTGATATGCCCTTTGCAGTTGGTTTCTCTCCTCTTGAGTTGCACTGAGCATCTTCTCTGCTTCCAAAAGCTCCTTCTCCTTCAGGCATAATAAATCCTTTCCCTTCACAACTTCGTCATTTAACTGATCGCAAACAGATCTAACTGAAACTAGCTCATTCTCCAAGTTCTGCACTGTATCCTTGAGATGTGAGTTTACCATTTGCGTTTCTTCAAGCTTGATCTCCATTATCCTCAGTTTTCCCTCAAGATCGTCATTGAAACATTTGAGTTTGTCCAGATTGGCACTGAGATGCTTTATTTCCACAAAATTATCAGTAATAATGTTCTTGAGAATAAGAGCAATGTTACTTTGAGATATTGCTTCGCCAAAGACAGCACAATTTTCCTCTTCTAGATTGTGTTTCTCATTGCCCAAATCTGAAACTTCCTTCATCAAAGTCCTTTTCTCATCTAGCACCTTGTGGTTCTCTTGAACTGAACTTTGATATGCCCTTTGCAACTCTGATAGTTGCCCGCAAACACTCCCTATTTCTGTCCGCAAACTTTCTTCTCTTTGAACTCCCTCTATCACTTTTGATCTCAATTCTTCATTCATATCTGCAAGTTTTTCAGCTCTGTTCTGAAGTTCTGAAAACTGCTCACACTGAACCTTCAACTCCATATGTAGTGAATTATTCTCAGTTTCAGCCTCTAGTTTCTGTTGCCTAAGAATTCCAATAAGAACTGAATTCTCAATTATGAATTGTTGATTTTCATCCAGAGACATTAGAAGTGAATTTTGCATCTTTTGGAGCCTGCCAAATATACAGTCAAGAACTGATTGGTCTAGTTTGATTGTATCATCATAACCACGGATAGCATCAACTTCAAGAGTCCTCAACATCTGATAAATCCCCATCCTCAGTACAGAATTTTGATCAAATAAGGCTTTTATCTCTGTCTGTTTTATGGAATTTCCAAGCTCCAATTCTGAGATAAGTTCTTCTGATAATTTAGAGGCTTCCAAGAGGTTCCTACACTCAAGCACCAAGGATAAATTCTTCTCTTCCAGATCTTGTGCACATTTTTGCAAGACGAAGGTTTCTACATGAGCATTCATGGCCTTATCTAGCTCCTCTTCATATTCTTTTTTCATGCGCAGGCTTTCTCCTTGTAGAAAATGGATCTGAGATTCCATAGAAGTAGCCTTGGTTTCATTCAACTTCACAAAACTAGCATGTTGCTGCGTTTCAGCATCTAATGACCTTTGTAGTTCTTCTACTTCATGAAGCATTGATTCTCTCTCTTTCTCCAGGACCACATACTTTTCTTCTAATCCCTGATATCTTTTTTCCAAATCTTCCATCCTTTTCTGACTGATATTCAACTCAGAAATCAAACCTTCTCTCTGTGTTAGCAGACCAGACTTCTCATCACCAAGCAGCTGGTATGAAATTTCTAAGCTCTTTAATTTTGTCCTCAATCCTTCAACTTCAGCATTTGCATCACAAAGATAATTCTTCACTTCCGAAAACTGCTCAGACTGAACCTTCAACTCCTGATGCAGTGAGTTATTTTCTGTTGCAAGATTTTCAGCCTCTAGCTTCAGTTGCCCAAGCAATCTAATAAGAACTGAATTCTCAATTATGAATTGCTGATTTTCATCCTGAGACTTCAAAAGTGAATTTTGCATCTTTTGGAGTCTGCCAAATATACAGTCAAGAACTGATTGGTCTTGTTTGATCATGTCATCATAACCGTGGATAGCATCGATCCCAAGAGTCCTCAACATCTGATTAAGCCCCATCCTCAATATGGTAATTAGATCAAATAAGGATTTTATCTCCATCTGTTTTCTGGAATTTCCTAGCTCCAATTCAGAGATAAGTATTTCAGACAATTTCAACGCTTCCAAGAGCTTCCTACACTCAAGCAATAGGGATAAATTCTTATCTTCCAGATCTTGTGCACATCTCTGCAAAACGAAGGTTTCTACATGAGCATCCATGGCCTTGTCAAGTTCCCCTTGTAGAAAATGGATCTGAGATACCATAGAAGTAACTCGGGTTTCATTCAACTTCACAAAACTAGCATGTTCTTGCATTTCAACATCCAATGACTTTTGTAGCTCTTGTACTCCATGAAGTGCTGATTCTCTCTCTTTCTCCAAACCCACATATTTTTCTTCTAATTCCTGATATTGTTTTTCCAAATCTTTCAGCCTTTTCTGGCTGACATTCAACTCAGAAGTCAAACCTTCTCTCTGTGTTAGCAGACCAGACTTCTCATCACCAAGCAGCTGGTATGAAATTTCTAAGCTCTTTAATTTTGCCTTCAATCCTTCAACTTCAGCATTTGCATCACAAAGATGATTTTCCACTTCTGAAAATTGCTCAGACTGAACCTTCAGCTCCTGATGCAGTGAATTATTTTCTGTTGCAAGATTTTCAGCCTCTAGTTTCAGTTGCCCAAGCAATCCAATAAGAACTGAATTCTCAATTATGAACTGCTCATTTTCATCCAGAGACTTTAGAAGTGAACTTTGCATCTTTTGGAGCCTGCCAGATATACAGTTAAGAATTGATTGATCTTGTTTGATTGTATCATCATAACCATGGATAGCATCAAAATCAAGAGTCCTCAACATCTGATAGAGCCCCATCCTCAGTATAGTGATTTGATCAGATAAGGATTCTATCTCCACCTGTTTTTTGGAATTTCCGAGCTCCAACTCGGAGATAAGTTTTTTGGATAATCTGGACGCTTCCAAGAGTTTGCTACACTCACGCAATAGGGATAAATTCTTCTCTTTGAGATCTTGTGCACATCTCTGCAAAATGAAGGTTTCTACATGAGCATTCATGGTCCTGTCCAGTTCCTCCTCGTATTCTTTCTTCCTGCATAGACTTTCTCCTTGTAGAAAATGGATTTGAGATTCCATAGAAGTGACACGGGCTTCATTCGACTTCACAAATCTAGCATGTTCTTGCTTTTCCGCATCTAGTGACTTCTGTAGCTCTTCTACTTCACAAAGTGTTGATTCTCTCTCTTTCTCCAGACCCACGTATTTTTCCTCTAATCCCTGATATCTTTCCTCCAAATCTTCCAGCCTTTTCTGACTGACATTCAACTCAGATATCAAATCTTCTCTCTGTGTTAGCAAGCCAGACTTCTCTTCACCAAGCTGCAGGCATGAACTTTCTAAGCTCTTAAGTTTTGCTCTTGATATTTCAAGTTCAGCATTTGCATTAAAAAGGGAAGTCTCCAATTCTGAGAACTGTTCGAACTGAACCTTCAACTCCTGGTGCAGTGAGTTCTTCTCTGTAGCAAGATTTTCTGCCTCAAGTTTCAGTTGCCCAAGCAATCCAATAAGAACTGAATTCTCAATTATGAATTGCTGATTATCATCCAGAGACTTTAAATGTGAGTTCTGCATCTTTTGGATCCCTCCAAATATACAGTCAAGAACTAATTGGTCTTGTTTGATCTTATCATCATAACCATGGACATCAATTTCAAGAGCATTCAGCATTTGATAAAGCCCCATCCTCAGTATAGTAATTCGATCAAATAAGGATTTTATCTCCATCTCTTTTTCAGAATTTCTGAGCTCCAATTCAGAGATAAGTTTTTCAGAAAAATTGGAGGCTTCCAGGAGTTTCCTACACTCAAGCAGTAGGGATAAATTCTTCTCTTCCATATCTTGTGCACATTTCTGCAAGATGAAGGTTTCTACATGAGCATTCATAGACCTGTCCAGTTCCTCTTCATATTCTTTCTTTCTGCACAGACTTTCCCCTTGTAGAAAACGGATCTGAGATTCCATAGCAGTAACTCGGGTTTCATTCAACTGCATGAAACTGGCATATTCTTGCTTTTCCGCGTCTAGTGACTTTTGTAGCTCTTCTACTTCACTAAGTGTTAATTCTCTCTCTTTCTCCAGGCCCATGTATTTTTCTTCTAAACCCTGATATCTTTTTTCCAAATCTTCCAACCTTTTCTGACTGATACTCAACTCAGAAATCAAGCCTTCTCTTTGTCTTATCAGGCCAGACTTCTCATCACCAAGCAGCAGGCATGAATTTTCTAAGCTCATTACCTTTACCCTCAATCCTCCAAGTTCAGCATTTGCATCAAAAAGGGAATTCTCCAGCACGTTATTCTTCTCTGAAAGCTTCTCCAGATTCTCAATTGAAATATGTAACTGAGAGATAAGTGCGTCCTTCTCAGCAGCAAGTGTGAATTTCTCTGTCGAAAGAGATTGGCAGGATTCTTCCAATGCCTTTACTCTCCCATGAACGCTTTCTAGCATGACATTCAAATCTGACAATGAATTCTCTAAAAGGGCATTTTTCTCAATAAGTTTCTCCATTGTTTTCAACTTCTCTAGGAGAGCCACCTTTTCATTTTTGTCTCTCTCACAGGCACATTTTAGCTCTGTGTTCTCATCCTGTAATTCCTTCACAGTTGATGCAAAGGTTTCTGGATTTAAGCCAACTGACTCCAAGTGCCCTGTCATATCTTGGTGTCTCTTGCTAAAGGCATTGAGTTCCTCTTTCAAACAGTAAATTTCTTGCTGAAGAGCATTTCTTTGGTCCACTCTAAGTGCAACTTCTGCTTCAAGTTTAGCTATAGTCTCCCTTAAGCTTAAGATCTCATCTTGCAAATTCTTGATGGACATTACTGAACTTATATTGAGTTCATTCAGGCCCTTGTTCTCCTCCTTGACCCTCTGTAGTTCTTCCTCTAAATTCCGCTTACAAGTTTCAGTGACCTGTAAGATTTGAGCCCTATTCTCAAGCTCCATGGCCAGTGATCTGAGTTCTTCCTGAGATTGAGAGTGCAAATGCTGAAGAGTTTGAAATGCTGTTTCAGCCTCCATGAACCTCAAGCGCTCCTCTTGTAGGGAAGTCCAAAGTCCCCCCAACTCCTTCTGCTTCTCTGTTAGTTTTTGACTTTGATCCCCCACCTTCTGCACCAAAGACTCCAATTCAGTATGCAGACTCTGATTGGTCCTCTCCAACAGACTACACCTTTCTTCAGCACCTTTTAAGCTTGCAACCCCATCATCTATCTTACTGTTGAGCCTTTGAGCCTCCTCCTGGGCACAAGCAAGCTTGTGTTCCAGCCTAGAAATTGTCTCTAAGCACCATTGGTACTGAAGCTCAGCTACTTCCTTATCTTTGGTGAGCTCAAAAACTACTTGTTTTAAAGTTTCAAGTTCACTTTCAGCTTTCTCTGCTCGTTCAGTCATCCTTCTGAAACTTTCTTCAGCATTCAATAATTTTTCTTCCAGATTGCTTATTGTCTCTGAACATTGCTTGTAACAGGCAAGAGCATCCTCCTTTTCAGCTTCTACTCGGGCAATCTCCTGCTTTAAGGCTTGGGCTTCAGTTTCAGCTTTACTGGCTCGCTCATTCAGTTCTCCAGCATCCTGTTGCACATGAGAAATACTATTCTCAAGATTATTTATTTTATCCAAGCACTGATGGTATTGAACAAGATTTGCGTCCCTTTCAGCCTCTACTTTGGTGAGGGCATCCTTCAAAGTCTGAACTTCAGCTTCAGCTTGACTTGCTCGTTCATTAAGTCCCCGGGAATCTTCTTGTGCACGAGAGACTTCTCTCTCTAGACGAGACAATCTCTCCAAACTCTGCTGGTACTCTAGTAGGCCAGCTTCTTTTTCAGCTTCTAATTTAGAAAGAGCATTCTTCAAGGTGGAAACTTCCATTTCAGCTTTAGTCACTCGCTCAGACTCGGACGGGACTCTAGCCCTAAGATCAGGGCCCCCATTGTTTGGGGGACTTTGTTTTTTCTCCCCGCTTTCATGAAAGTTAAGGCCTTTTCTTGCCCTACCTTCCATAAACTTCACACTGTTTGTAGATTCTTCAGAACCAAACAAATCATGGAACTGTTTCAGACCCTTCCTGTTCGTTACAGATTCGGATCCTTCTGTGAAAGCTCCATTTCTCTTGATAGCATGTGAAGAGAGTCCCAAAGCATCCTTCTGCAGCTCGTCAGGCTCCAATAATGCCCGTACTGGTGGTGGCATCTCAGGTGTTCGGGGGTAAACCTCAGTAGCAGAACCTCCAGGTGAGTCATCTGCAAATGCAACGGGAACTTGATTTGGAAATGCTTCTGTCATGGTCTGATGAGCCTGACGAAGCACCCCAGTTGCATGATCATATCTTTCAGCCAATGCACGGTATGCTCGATAAAACTCTTCTACCAATTTCATTAACTCTGGGCGTTTCTTGTAATACATCTCAGCTCGCCTAGCAAAGGAATCAGCATCTTCTTCAATGAGTTTGATCATCTGCTTGACTTTAGCATCCATGTCTGTTCAAGATAAAGATATTTTGATGGTCAAAATATAGGTATACAGAGAAAGATTAAAACTGCAATGCTGAAATTAGACAAAAGTATGAAACATAGGAAACCACAGTCTCATTACCACTAGTGAAACCTCATTGGCTTTCATTAATCAATTAACTCTTTCAGACTTAATTCGGTTAATGAAAACCACTAAGCAAAGATGGTTGTAGACTTTAACTTGCAAAGCAATACCAGATTACATAACTCATCAAGCTTCTAAACCATAATTCTATACTCATTTTAACTAATGCTAACTTTTATCACTCAACTGTACACGGCTCATCATATCATTTTTTTGTAACAATTATATAGTAGACACAATGGTAATAATATGGATGCCTTTTGAATACTGCAATGATGATAATATACCTGTGAGATTCTCCTGAAGCCATTTTGAATTTTTAGGGCTTATGTGGCTGTTCCACCACCATGAATACATGCCTTTAGAATCCGCGTGCTTCACAGTTGCCATGGCTTAAGTCCTCAACACCACCACCTCCTTATTCCAACAACAAATTACGATTTACAACTCTTGATTCCGAAAACGAGGTGATGGATCAGAAGAAAACCAGTTTTTTTTTTAATACAAAGCAGCCATTTTTTATGTTAAGAAACAATATGCAAGTCTTCAAATGCCACAGTCAGTCCCTGTGCTTAATTCCTGAAAACAGCAAACAAAAGCCAAATAATTCATTTATGAATTATGACATTAAGGAAAATTACAACTTCATCAGATAAGAATGAACATAATAAAAGAAAAAGATCAAGCAGAAACAGGATGAAAAATAACCTGATCAAGAGAATCCAACGGTCCAAATGCATATGAAACAAAGCAAGTAATTACTGGTAACTAATGCCTCACAAGTAACCTGATCAAGAAAATACATGATCAAAAACCGGTGGTTAATACAGTAGTAAGGTACAATCGGATTAATCAAACGTAAAGATGCTTTAAGGAAAATTACAGATTCACAATCAAACAAAGCATCTAAATCACCAACAACCATCCGATCGACATTAAATCAGCAGCATTGAACTTATTCATAGAAAACAACTAAGTTACCAAAGAAAAAAAAATTAAAAAATATCATGAAGTAGAAAAAGAAATGATATGCAGAACCATCAAAATTCAGCAAACATGTAATGTATAAAGATTTTTTTTAATTACCATAAAATCTGAATAACAAAAAGACGAGAATGATTTCTGGGTTTTGATTATTAGCTGCTGGGGTTTGGCATTTTCGATTCTCAACCCATACTTTGAATGATCTTTGAATGGTGCAACTCTCCTTTACTTTCTCTTTGTCAGCTGTTTTTGGTTGCCTTTTTCAGTGCTGGTTTTGGTGCTAAGTGAAAAACATGTCAATGGGGGGGGAAAGAAAACAAAAACAGAGGGGACAGGAGACAAAAATGAATAGCCATTAAAAACAGTGAAGCACCTAACAAAACAAAGAAATTAACAAGTCTTAAAATGACTAAATATCTGTTTTATGTGTTTACTTCGTATTCCATGCGTATATTCGAAAAAAAAACACACACACAGAGATTTTGTGGAAGTGAAATGACAAACTTGTCCCTTGGGAGTTTGGTCTTGAAGGTTTCAAGAAATAATGTTGTTCCTCCTCGTGAGTGTTGTTCCTTAGACTGGAGTTTAACTCTCTTTTCTTTTTTTAATACAAAATTTTCATTTCTATTATCATTTTTAATTAGTACAAATATAAGCATTTAGTTAAAAATTATAATTATAGCCGATCGATTTTTAGATTGATTGCATGTGTATCAGGGCGTAGTTAGGGGAGTTGGTAAGGTCTTAGTCCCTTAAATAAAAAATTTTTATTTAAATTTTTTAAAATTTAAATTAATAAAAATAAAAATATAACCCTCTAAAAATTATAAAAATACAAGTTATTGAAATGATAAAATTATTTTTTATTATCGTAAAAAATACAATTTAGTTTTAATCCCTAAAAAAAAATTTTAACTTCACCCCTGATGAACATTGTTGTTAATACAGAAAGACGTGAGTTCGAGTGCATTGAAACACATTATCTTCCGTAATTATGAGTAATTCTAGGCATTTGTCAAAAAAAATATCATCTTAACCTATAATAAAATTGTTATAAATATATTATAATTATAAATTATATCCTTTAAAATTTATCAAAATCAATCATTACAAAATACAATTAAATTTATAATAAAAATATTTAAAATATCAATTTCAGCCTAAATCAAAATTTCTAAAAATACAAAATAATTGAAAATATAAAGAATAACCGACCTAACTTAGAAAAAGAGAAAAATGACAATAATGAAGACCGAAAACCATGATATTATTAGTTGTTCCTCTCTCTCTCTTTTAAGTGGCCTTTTGTTGTTTTCTCCAATTTGTTCAACCTTCATATTAATTAGGAAAAAATAATAGAAACCCCCCAACCAATATACTGTTCAGTTTGATAATGAGAATGAGTCGCATGAACATTGCCAAATATTATATGTTTATCCATTTAAGGCTTGTAGATTTTAGTAACTATTTTAATTTTATCTTTTAAAATCAATTTATAATAAGTTATTTTTATTATTTTAAACTTTTTTTTACAAACATTCAGATCGAGTTTGAATATTGAAATCATTATTGTTAGGAGAAAAAACTATTTTATGTATCATTCTCACCACATCATTCATAATACTTTTTCAATTATTTAATGACATTTCAGCAATTTTTTTCATGTCATTAACACAAAATTTTAGTATTTTTTTATCCTAAACCTCAAACTCTGACCTTAAACTATGAACTTCAAACCTTAAATATTGAATCCTGAACCCGAACCTCGAACCATAAACTCTAAATTTGAGCTTTAAACCTTAAACTCAAACCTCGAACCCTAATTCAAGATTCAAAGTTCGAGTTTGGGTTTTGAAGTTTAGAGTTTTGTATCTAGGATTCGGGGTTCAGAGTTCTAAATTCAAGATTCAAGAGTTAGGGTAAAAGAATTGTTAAAATTATATGTTAATGATATGAAAATTTTTGTTGAAATGTCATTAAATAATTAGAAATAAACAATAGATGATGTGATGCGAATGATCCATAAAATAATTTATTTGTTGGGAGAGTTTTACTTCAATGTCACTTTCAACCTTGGTTTCAAACCCAAAATTGGATGAAAGCAGATTCGATTATTTAAAAAATGCGACTAAGAATTCTAACTCATATTATAAAATAATGTTTATTCGCCTTTCTAATGATTTTATGCGTTTAAATATTAAATTAGTATTTGATACAACATTTTTTAACTATACAAAATAGAGTTAAAAAATTACCATGTCTCTCATTTTTTTTTTATATTTTTATATATTTTATATCCTTTTATTATGACCCGTGTATCAAATATTTTTTAAAATTTTTAATTAATTAATACAATTAATATAATATAATTTTTGAATATATTTAGAATAAATTAATTATCTTAATAATTAAAATATTATAATTCAAAAAACTTTCAAATTATAGTTAAAGTTTACCATATTAAACGATAGGTGCATTATAAATCAATACTTTCGGCTATTAATTTTTTTAGTTATGTCAACAAGCATTTCGTAGTGTAAAAACATTTATATAAAAAAAAATAGTAACAATTTTTAAAGACTTTTAGACTTTATTAATGTGAAATTACTTCTTCAATCATGTTTTTGAGAATCCTAATATTTAAAAAAAAAAAACTTTGAAACGGTTTAATTTGCAATAATTTCAAAATCTGCTTAAAAAATAAATAAAAATTTATAATAGTGAATTAAATAACCAAAACAACTTAAAAAAAGAAAATAATATTTAAAACTTCAAAAATTATTAACAGAATATTACTTTAAATCTGTTAGTTTGTGAAAAAAAATATTTCTTAGTGAAAATTTTAATTTTAACCTCTATAAAATTATATAACTAATTAATTGAGAATTACTCCTAGAACCCACTAATAAACACAACAACTCTATAAATAAAAGGTATAAGTGCAAAATTAGCCCCTAACATTTGGTGGTTTTGTCACTTTGGCCCTTATCGTTTTTTTTGGTCATTTTCATACACAACATTTGTTTTTTTTGTCAAATTGGTCATTTTTTAATGGTCGTGCTGACGTGGCTATTAGTTGACTAACGGTGCTGACGTGGCAATTTTTTCCCCATGTGGACACTACCACGTATGCAACTGCTGACGTGGCATATAAGACAAAATATGCCACGCCAGCAAAAAAATAATTATATGCTAACGTTCTATATAAGACAAAATGGTGCCACGTCAGCGCTGCATATGTGGACTTGCCTAGGTGGAAAAAGATTTTGCCACGTCAACATCGTTAGTCAATTAACGGCCACGTCAGCAAAACCGTTAAAAAATGACCAATTTGACCAAAAAAAACAAAGGTTGTGTATGAAAATGACCCAAAAAAACGATAAGGGCCAAAGTAACAAAACTACCAAACATTAGGGACTAATTTTGCACTTATGCCTAAATAAAATAACAATTTGAGATTAGTAACCAGTTATAGAATATTTTAGAAACTCAAAATCTGACCCGATTACACGAAATTGAAAGCTCGATCTATTTTGTGAGCAATCGGAACCTCGCAAAATGCCTCATCACCTTGCAAAGTGCCATGCCACAGCACTTCACGGGATCACTTCGAAGGATTGTCCGATCCATTGCTAGCAAAATGCCTCACCACTTTGCGGGATCACTTCACCCGACCCTTCTCGCACTTCTTCACCAATCCACCTCGCAAGATGATCACCTCGCCTCACCACCTCACGAGGTCACAAGCCACCTATTACTAGCACCTTGCGGGAGGAGACACGTTTCAAAGTACGTGTCCAACCTAAAGGGTTGAACGTGTCTTGCGCATGGCACCTAGTGATCCCCTAGTACGTCACATGGAGAAATCATGCCTTATAAATATGAGAAAGATGCTCCTAAGAAAGAGAGACCAGAGAAAATCTCGACATAATCAAACCTAGTTAAATATATAATTAAACATTGATTAAAAAAATAAAAATATAATCATCTTATTTTGACCAATTATTTGGATAAAAGCCTTTTAAAAGAATTGGTTATATATCATAATCAATATATTATAGATATAGATATTGCATAAATCAATTAATTTAAGTTCCAAATACTTAATTAATTTTAAAAATTTACTCAATAAATTTTAAAGCTACAGATTTACTTATATTGTTATTATTTATAAATCTTATAAATCATTATATGTTAATAAAATTATACTTAAATTTATACAATTTGGAGAGTTATATAAATATATTGAAAAACATGCATTTAGAACTGATCAGGTCATCAGTTCAAGCCTAAAGATCATTTCGAAAAGTAAAAAAGATCATTTTTAAAAGTAAAAAAGTTACGGTAAAAATAAAAGTTCGAAAAATAGGTTTGAACAGACATCGGATAAGATTTTTTTGCCTGAACTGGCCCAACCCGAATTTGCCTAAGTTTTTTTCTGTTGTTGTTTCGTTGCCATTTTATTGTTGTTTTACTGTCATTTTGCTATTATATTGTTATTGTTTAGATATTGTATAACTCAATTTTAATATTTTTTTTATCTAGGCTAGATTTGGACAAAATTTTAAATTTATTTTTCGGATTAGACTTAAACTTAGAAAACGAACCTAAAATTTATATCAACCCGATTTGAACCTAATCCGACCGTAATGAAGTCTATATTCACCCCAAAAAATTCATACTTCCTAATGATATTTCCAGGGCCAAAAGGCCATTTACATTTCGACGAAACAAATATAATGTTTTTTTTAAAATAATAATAATATAATAATTAAATGGATATATATATAATTAATATTGTAAATCAAAATATGTCATGTCAAATCATCAAGAATAAAATTAGATGTGGAAGTGTGCCTGAATTCATCTATTTCTTGAAATTTACGGATCTTTGAGTTTTGATTTTTCAAATTAGCATACAAGTAATTTAGAGAATATTTGCTCTCTCTCTCCTAAGGATGGGATATTAGAAGAGTTATCTTATGTGTAATTTAGAGACCATTATCCTAATATATAATTTTGACACATTAGCTCTAATTTCTAATCAGTTCATCATGAATTAAAAATTAATTACTAGAGTATCTACACATATTTGATCCAATCCAATAAATTTTAACCAAATTAAATCACTTTTAATTTTGATTAACATATTATAATAGTAAATAATAACAATATATAATTAATCATATTATATACGTGATGTCTATATTTTTAAAAAAACTTCAAAAAGAAAAAAAAAACAAAAGGTGGAGAGGAGATAAACAAATACAAAGTAAATTATCATTGATGGGAAGATAAGATAAAGAAATTGGAACTCAAATACGTATACTGTGTGTATGCGTCAATATCAAAAGTGGTTGTTAAAAAGCCTCCATGTCACCTGCTCATCAATCAACCACCAGGGATGGATGGATCTCATAACTTCTAAGTTCAGTCATATATGTACACAAATAAATTATATTTATTAAACCTATATATAAATATTAAATAAACCTTTCATTTGAATGGTAAATTTAAATGTTTAATCATTATAACATTTTAAGTCAAAATCTGATAAGTATTTTTATTGATTTGTATAAATATATCAAAATTTTCTTTTAATAATATAATTTATTTTGTTAATGAATAAATTTTTTAAATTATTTTTTAATAAAATTAATATCTGATTGATTTGTGATACGAACCCAATCAAAAATTTAAATAATAGTGTAAATAAATTGATTTTAAATTCAATTTAAATCAATTTTGACCTTATATTAGAAAATCAAACAAAATATGAAATATAATTTACCTGAATCGAATTCCACTAGTTTAGATTCATTGTATAGTATTTCCAATTAGTCACACGTTAAAGCTACATTATTTATTTTTAGATTATAAGATTAAAAATTTGATTTGATTCAAATAATTATTGTGGGTCAATTTATAAATTCAATATTTAGATAAATTTTCACTTAATCCTAATGGATTAGTACAACACTTTCTTAAACAACAGTTAAATTTTTTTTGGTAGAAAAGATCAGCAGAATGCAATTATAAATTTTAAAAAACTATCAACTTAGAAAGGAGTAATACGCTCAGCTAACAATAAATTCCTTACAGTATTGGGAGGCTCCCAAAGCAATTGTACATTACTCACATCACTCGAATTTATTTTGATCATATGATCATCAATCTTATTTTGAGATCTCGAAACGTGATGAAATTTTACTTTCTAACCTCACTTCAACAAATTATGTACTAAGCGTAATTCTCCCGAATTACTATTGACCGTTTCACCAATCAAAATTAATTCTATCAAAAACGTTAGCGCATTCTAACTCCAACTTTCTTTAACCATTCCCATGCTAAAACAGCAGTTAGTAATTTTAAATTAAAATCTCAAACACTGTTTATCTTTTTCCTTTTAATTTAACTTTTGAAATTGCGTAAAAGTGAATGAAATTGATTTGACAATGTTAATAAAATTCCTCTTCACTAACAACATGGATATAAACCCTAAACCTAACCCTTCATTAATAAAATTTTATGGGTGATGTTAGAGTTCAAAAACACACCTACCTACTTACCTATGTCTATCATTTATTCAAACCTAAAATTACGACACTTTTAAAATTTAATGGGTCCAAACTGCACTGATGGCTATATATATATATATGTAAATTAATTGCATTAATCTTAGCAAAAGTATAAGCTTTGAGAATTTAATGTTTTAAGTTTGAACTTTCATTTTAGGTAAATGATAGGAAAAGTATTATGAAAGTATTGTATTCTGTTTTTTTATTATTATAAAATGAGTAAATTAATTTTTATATGTTACATTATAGTGTAAATTTATTTTTTTTATTTTTTATTTTTTTGTATTATTAAAAAATAACATGATATATGACATGTTATGTGTACTTTCTAATGACAATAATAATTAGTTTTTAACAATAAAATAGATAATTTTTTTAATAAAATGATCAATTTACTTTTTGATTTAATCATATAGATTGCATTCTATCTCTTTTATTAAAAAACGAGTAAATTAATCCTTATAGATTAAATCAAAAAGTAAATGGATCATTTCTTTTAAAAATTTTATTCATTTGTATCATTAAAAACTGACTTGACTAACAAAATAACTATATAGTGATATATGACATGTCATGTGTACTTTCTATTGATATATAAGAACCAAATTTTAACAGTAAAAATAAATAATTTTTTTTAATAAAATGACCATATTACTTTTTTATTTAATATATAAGGACTAATTTTTTGAATATGAATTAAAACACAATATAATTTTTAGTATAAAGATTTTCATAATAATTTTGGGGGTTGAGGATTATTTTTATATATTTAATTTTGATTATAAACATAAAAAAGATATAAATTTATTGCATTAATGTAATTTAAAGTGAAGGCATCATGTTAGAGGGAAAAGGTGGTGCTTCCGAATAAAAAACAATGATGAATACGCATACAAAACAACAAAAGCCAGCCTGGAATGTCGTTTGCCTCAATTCAATTATTGAATTGTAATTTGATATTTTATTTTATTTTTTAAGGTATTTATCGAAATAAGTTCAATAATTATTCTTTCATAAGCATCATAATTTTAAAATTATTTTATACTTAGGACGAGAGTCAAACTCTCAATCATTAATTAAGATAAAAAGAATTTATCAGATTCTTTACATTCAATAAATTTATCAATAATACTTTTAACTCATAAAAGTAATGGGTGAATTAGATGATTTGGGATTTCAAAGTTTCAAGAAACTCACATTACCATTAAGCCAAGACTTATTAATAACTTTTAATCTATATTTATTGGTCTAATTATAAATTTCATCTCCCTACTTTCTAAAATTTGATATTTTAGTTTTTTTATTTATTCATTGGGTAATTAGGGTTTTTCCGGTGACAAATTTAGCAATCTCCAAAAGCCCTCTGACTGACATAATGATGCAGTCACCAATTCACCCCCATCATATGGCCACACCGCCACACCTATTTTACTTAAGATCTCATCAAACCCATGTTACAGTGAAAGCAAAACAGTGCATCGAAAGCAGTGGAAAGAGTAAAGGTGATGGGATGGGGCCTCCAATGCTTGCGGTTGCAAAAGAGCGAAAATGCAAACTCCAATCGTACGTTGAATTTGGAAATAGACGTTGTAAATAGCGAGCACGGAGCAAGCGCACATGTCTCCACCAACTCCCACCACAAAGCATCAAACCTTCTAAAACCTTGCCTCCCCTCCTCTAAAATTGTTAGCTAAAGAGGAGAAGCAAATTGCCCCACTTTTCATATCCATAACTTTCCAAATAAATATGTCACAATTACATTTACTATGATGGAATCACTCGTTCAGACTTGAAAGTTTGTTTGAAAAGTAGGAGAATATGAGTAAAATTATGGATCCAAAAAATAGATTTTGACAAAAAATAGAGTTCGTTTTTCAAAATAGGTTAAGTCTCGTTTTTTAAATAGGTCAAGTCTAAGTAAAAAATTTTTACCCAACTTTAAACCCTAAATTTCAGTTATTTTACTACCATTTCACTGTTGTATTACTATCATTTTATTGTTATTATTTGGATATTATATACTCTTGCTTTATTGTTAATTTTGCTATAATTTTAAGGTTATTTAAGTATAAAACTTTTTTTTTCACTTTGTTGGGAAACATTTATTTTAATGTTTGTTTGTGAGTTTGATATATTATATTTTTTAAATTTATTTTTATATAAAAACAATCTAAAAATAAATAAATACAGGTAGGGTACATTGAACTCGAGTTTAACATTTTTAATCTGAATCATGCACAAAATTTTAGATTCATTTCAGACTTACAAGTCAACTCATAATTAAATCTAGTGAGAAAAATAGGGTTGGAGATGTATGTCAAAATTTTGATTCTTAATTATGCTAATAAATTAGATTTAAATATTGGGTTAGGTTAACTTTATATTATTTGAAGCTTTTTGCCATTATGAAACAATTAATATGAGTTGGAGTTCCAATTTTAGTTTGGACCCTTCTCATTGCATTCAACGGAAACAACTTGGAGTCAATGCATGCATGTTATTTGGTTGCCAAATCTACTTATAATCTATTTCTATGAAATCATTTCTACACACTGTTTCATTTTATTTGTTTTACTAATATTTATATCTAAGTTTAATATAACATTTGGTATATATCTAAATTTGATATATATTTTTTGTCCTATTAAATGTTATATAAATTACACAAAGCACTAACGATATTATTATTATTTTGTTATGCTACAAAAATATTATCAGTATTAAAAAAAATTCATGTTAAAAAAAATAGGTATTGGATTATGATTAACGAATTAATACTAAATAAAAATAATTTTTAAAAACCCCAAATTAAAATAAGTTCATTATTTTAAATAAATAAATAAAACTAAAAGTAATTGAGTTTATAAAATACAAAAAAAATCATGTCATCTGTCACATTTCGTTCATACATTGATTATTTTGGCTACCTCATAAAAATAATATTATTCGTACATTTGAGTAATTTGTAAAATTTGAATCCCAAAAAAAACTAAGTACCAACTTTAAAAAATATGTCAAATTTAAATATCAAATTAAAAAATGTCAAAACTCGGATATCAGATATTATATTAAGGTAAAATGGTAATTTTAAAAGACTGATAGAGTGGAGCGAGAGCAAACATTTACCATATAGTTGTCTCAATTCACTACATGCATTTGCCTTTAAAAAACATCCCCGTCCGAATATAATTTACATTTATTATTTAATTTAAATATAATATTTGATAATTTATTTTAAAAATTATAATTTAATGTCTTTTTTACTGTTTTTTTACTGTTTTAGAGTGTGTGTCCTCTTTAAAATGATTAAATTGTATATTTATATGATATGATTACTGTTCATGAAAGTGACGTCGTATGTAGATCCCATGCATGCCAACACTATCCTCCTCTAAGGACATGTGTTTTCTAAATACGGGTTCATCTACATGGTGATGCTAATTTACATCGCGCATAGTGATGAGAACCCACATAATACGATCCCATAAAAGAGTGCGAACATCTCACGTGCAAATCATATCAATCGACAAGTCAAAACTCAATGGAATAACCAAATAACAGGTTAATAATAATGAGCATCATAATATTTTAAATAATTATTATTTATTATTCTAATTTCATTATCATTATTGCGATTGAATCCAAACAAAGTGTCACTAATTGAAGTCTAAAAATTAGATAAGAGTCCAAATTTTGGTAAGTAGATTTCAAAGTATATTGAGTGGTTGGTGAATCTAACATAAACCAGTAGACAACCGAAACACATGGAATAATCTATTTTAATCTATCTACCATTATAAATGAGCATAAATCTGGAAAAACATTTAAAGTAATTGTAATTATTTTTATTTTTATTATATTATTAATTATTTCATTCAAAACATTTTTTTATTATTTATAGATTTATCACAGTTATAAATAATACATTTTATTTTATTGAAATATTTGGTTAAATAAATTTATTTTATAAAAAGTTAAAATGCTTATAAATAATAATTTTGATTTTTTAAAGTCTTTGTTAAAACAATAGATAACTATGACACCTAGGTGAAATAATAAGGGTATTTTCTAGACTTGTTTATGGGTTAGGCTATTCACTCAGGCCCGAAGATCTGTCCAAAATTCGGGAGGATTTAGGTAAAAATATTAGACCCGTTTAAAATATGGGTCGGGCTCAGGCTTGAACATTAAAGGCCCAGACTTGGCTCAACCCGACTCATTTTAAGTTTATAATACTTTATATTATGTTATTTTTTATATATTATGTAAGTTAGAACCCATTAAAAAAATTAAATCTATACTAAATATATAATACTACTCTAATATAAACATTAAAAAATATTAAAATGAATATATAAAAAATTTTAATAAATAAAAAATGTATAAAATTATTAAATATTAATATTAAAATAAATCAATATAAATATATTTATTTAAAAAATTTAATAAATAATATGAACGAGCTTAAAATGGTCTTGGATTAGTCTTTTACAAATATGGATGGGTTTGAGCAAAATTTTATGCCCAGTTTTTGGGTCGAGCAAGCATAAAGTATGTTAATATCATGTTTAGATCTAACTCGAACTCGGCCTAACCCATAAACACCCCTAGACTCTCTCCTACCTTAACCAGTGGTCGAGAGTTTAATCCTCGCCCTAGGTATGGAGCAACTTTAAAACTCGTGGTCAGCATTTATCCTTTAATGAGTCTAACGAATGACTAAATATTGGATTCGCTTTGATAGATACATTGAGAAATAAAAAAAAAATTAGACTTATTAATAATTAAAATTGTTGAATTTTATATTGAATTAATTTATATTTCAATTATTATCTTTTCATTAAGGAAAAAGTGAAAAAAATTATGTTACTTTTGTTTAAAATTGCAAAAAAGAGGAGTTTGAAAATTTTGATTAAAATATTTGTATTATTCATTATGTTATTACATTGATGTTATAATAATATTTATTTTTTATTTAATTTTGAAAATTAAAAAATAATTTTATCGAAAATGAGAATTATGCTTTGCATTCAGGGACGGATTTAGGGGGTTGATAGGATCTTGTCCCGTCTAAAATAGAAAATTTTTTATTTAGTCTCTTAAAATTTTTTAAAATATTAAATTAATAAAAATAAAATTACACTTTGATTCTCCCTAAAGATAATAAAATTTTAATTTAATCATTTAAAAATTATATTTTTACTATTATAAAAATTACAAATTAGTTTCGACCTAAAAAATATTTTCTGGCTTTTGTTTGCATTTATGATAAATTATACTTTTGGTATGATTTAAAATTATTCAAATTTGAGTTACATTTTTATCGACTTTTTAATAATATAAAATTGAGAATAGCCAATAAATTAACGTTCGATGTTTAGGTATTATCATTTAATTAGTAATTAAAAATCTCATTATTCTTTTCATTGCTTTTATGGTTTGAATTATTTTATTGTTGTAATATTTTGATTTATTTTTTAATTATTATAATATTTCAATTAACAAAATACTTAATGTATTTTAATTATGTTCAACAATTAAAATAATATTAATTTGCATGTAATTAATGAATTAAAGAACATAAATATGTAACACATGTGATAATAAAAAAATAGTTATTTTGAAACTTAACATTTTTTTATAGAGCTATTCACGGATTAGATTATTTATCCAAGTTCGAAGACCAACATTAAATATAAAGGGTTTGAACATAAGCACTTTATTGTTGAGGGGGGATCAACTCCTTCGAGATAAATCTTCGAAGTATTGTTCACTAGACAGCTGATCCGATCTCTCAACAAATGAAGGTATTGTCTCCCAAGGAAGGATTTTGCCTCCTATGCTCTATTGAGAGCCAGTTTAACGAGAGCGCCTACCCTAAGAGCTTGGAACCACAAAGTTAGGAGAGCCTCAATTGTAGTGGACGTACGATCACCCATAAAGAGGTGATATGAACAAGTCGTCTTTGGTGGGGGTTTGAGCCCCTAACTTATTCCTTTTAGGGTATATGGTACCACTTGAGCTAAGGCTTAAAAATGGAATTTCGTAAAAAAAAAAGGCTCGTTTAAAATATAATCATGGTTTAAGTTTCAACCCTTAAAAGTTAATCCCAACCCCAAAAAACCATTTAAAATATTAAAAAATATAATATGAGTTTGACTAAAACGAGATTTAGTTAGTCATTTGCAAATACTAGTGGAATTGGTTAAAATTTTAGATTAATTTTTCAAATCGAACTAAACTTGAGCAAATATAAAATATATTATTATCATACATAAATCTTACCGACTCATAAATAGATCTATTATTGCAGAGGGTGATAGTTATATTTTGGGTTTTAGCACGTCTAACACGGTCCATTAAGTAACCATTTAATTGTTGTTATAACATACTGAATCAAGCCCGGTCCAAACAGCAAAAACAATATAGTATTGAAAAGAAAAGCAGCAACAGGCCCAACTCCCAAGGTAGAAGATGAGGATTAACGCCAAACGCCGAAGGATTTTAGCCAGGCAAGCGCCTCGTCATGTTCCCGATCAACACGCAACACCCAGTGGACTGTACTGAACTGGAGCTCTCTCTTTTCTCTCTTTTCTGTTCTTATCGTTTTACTTAAATATTCCAAATCCACACTGTAATGATAGAATAGAAATCCATGCTTATCCGCATTTCTTTCTTCCTCTACTAATTGCTCTCTACTTCCACCTACCGTTTCTTTTTTTTCCCCCACCCACCTTCCTACTACAAAACGATGTCGTCATTATCGTCAATTCTCCGTCGAAAGCCTGCCGTGCTTCTCCAAGTACGGCTACTATCTTCTTATGCCCCTCCTCCCGGAACGACGTCGCAGCAGCAACGCATTGAGAAAATCCTGGTGGCCAACCGAGGCGAGATAGCATGCAGGATCATGAGGACAGCTAAGCGTCTAGGAATTCGGACGGTAGCCGTTTACAGCGATGCCGATAAAGACTCTCTCCATGTGAAATCGGCCGACGAGGCGGTTCACATCGGGCCACCCCCTGCTCGGCTCAGTTACTTGAACGGTTCTTCCATTGTCGAGGCGGCGGTTCGGTCCGGTGCACAGGTTAGCTGCTCGAGCTCACATTTATTTTGATATATGCAACTTTATCTAAATTACAATTTTAGAGTATCTCGGTTAGATGGTGTTTAATGTGATGAAATTTAAGCATTTTAGGCCGTCCACCCCGGTTATGGTTTCTTATCGGAGAGCTCTGAGTTTGCTCAACTTGTTGAAGATAAGGGGCTTACATTTATTGGTCCTCCAGCGTCTGCAATTAGAGACATGGGTGACAAAAGGTACTGTTACCGATACGCTCCGCCGTTACTTTAGAAGCGTTTTGTGCTTATTGACGATATTGTGATTGGGTGCTTATTAGTGCTTCGAAGAGAATAATGGGTGGGGCAGGGGTGCCATTGGTGCCGGGATATCATGGCAGCGAGCAAGATGTTGAGGTTATGAGGTTGGAGGCAGATAAAATTGGATATCCTATCTTAATAAAGCCAACCCATGGAGGCGGAGGAAAGGTCTGCCCCTTTCTCAATCAGTTCATTGTTGAAATTTTCTTCTCTTTTTTAAAGAATGATGTCGAATTGTGAGCTCGATTGGTTTTTTTATTGCTTCCGTTCCATGTGCTGTGTTTACAATCATTAAATTTGCAATATAAAGAATCTTAGAACTGCTGGAAGTTTTGTTTTATTCAAACTATGTTCTTACCATGTTTATAAATTCAGGGCATGAGAATTGTACAAAGTCCGAATGATTTTGTTGACTCTTTTCTTGGAGCACAACGCGAAGCTGCTGCGTCTTTTGGCATAAACACTATTTTGTTGGAGAAATACATTACTCAACCAAGACACATAGAAGTTCAGGTACTATTAGGCCCTTATTAATTTTGCCTTTTCATTTAATTGTACTTCATTATTAGAGCTCTATATTAGAAAAAAAAAATTGCCTTTTCTTATCAAGTTTCTTGGAAACAGTAAGATGTGTTGGTTAATGTAATAAGCTGCGTTAGAGGAGATGCCTGTGATAAATTTCATTGTCTGTTAGGTTTTATGTATTTATCGAAGCTTGTGTCCTGCTTGATGTCAGTAGATATTTGGTGACAAATTTGGCAATGTACTGCATTTATATGAGAGAGATTGCAGCGTTCAAAGGAGACACCAGAAGATAATTGAAGAAGCTCCAGCTGTAATGCTGCTTTCTATACTTTTCAGTTCATGTTTTCACTGTTGATCTTAAAAAAAGTTGATCGAAACACCATTGATGCAGCCTTGTGTTACTGATGAATTTCGCACACACTTGGGCCAGGCTGCCGTATCTGCTGCTAAGGTACATCTTTCAAAATCATTTTACTTATAATAATCTAAAGTATGCAGATGGCATTATCAGATGACTCTTATTTGAATTTGCTTTTAATTTTTTCAGGAATGCTGTATTTCTGAGTTTACTTCTGTTCTTGCTTATATTGGCTGGCTTTTCATGATTCAAAATTTTTGGGCATCCATATTTCTTTTAACTGCCAAATTATTAATGCTGATATCTAGTCCATGTGTATTTACAGGCAGTTGGTTATCACAATGCGGGCACTGTGGAGTTTATAGTTGATACCAAAACAGGTCATTTTTACTTCATGGAGATGAACACTCGACTTCAGGTGCTTCGATCACTCTTTTTCTTTCTATCTTGATTTCTCATGCTTCACAAGACAGTAACAGAGAGTATTTGTATTCATTCGTAGGTTGAGCATCCTGTAACTGAGATGATTGTTGGTCAAGATCTCGTGGAGTGGCAAATTCGTGTTGCAAATGGGCAGCCTCTTCCTATAAGTCAGGATCAGGTGCCCTTATCAGGTCAAGCTTTTACCCATGGAATAGAGCTATGTCATTCTTTTGATGTTCTATTTGAATTTGTATGTGCATGTGTCATTTTTATGTTTGCCATTAGTCCCTTTTCATAATCATTGAGGACTTGGCTCGGGAAACACTGTAGGTTAAAATAATGATCCTTTTTAACTAATGGATGGTAGTAATTGTTATTGTTCATCACTATTAGTATAACTTTAGGCTTTGATGTCTATTTGATCATATATGATGATGCAAAATTTATTAAAGAATGCATGAAAAAAGTTGTTGATATTAATATCTTCAAATTTATTGTGGGAAGATCAGTGTGAATGTTTCATGGTTTCTGTGATGCCTCCCGGGCCCTTTTTATATATTGTGATTAAACTTTTAGTGGAAGTTAAAAAGGGTGACCTAGAACTGATGAAAATGGATGTCTCAGTTTTTACTATTATTCTTTAGCCTGGATGCTTAATTTCTTGAGCAGTGATGAGGTTCTTTCAAGTGCTGAAACTTTCTTTATATCATGACAGGTGCAGATCTCTAAAGAAAATATCAACTATTTTGGTGTAGTTTTAATTTACTTATTTATTTTATTAAAACTCGAGTTTGGGATCACCGTTAATGGATATTTGTGATATCTATTTAGGGATACCATCTTAGTTGATCTATGACTACTCATTATTTGACAGGTCATGCTTTTGAAGCCCGAATCTATGCTGAAAATGTTCCCAACGGATTTCTTCCTGCAACTGGAGTTCTTCATCATTATCATCCAGTACCACCTTCTTCAACAGGTGAAGTTCCTATGCTTTATGTAGGATCATGTTTGTTAGATATATAAACCAATTAACTCAATCTACATATTGGTCCTTATAGTAAAAAAAACCCTCATTGGAGGGGAGTTGTGTCAGATTGTAGGTAGTCTCTTCATGCTGATTCACCTTTGGAGGATTCTAAATAGTGGTTGTTTCCTTCAGGCAATGCTAGCCATTCTTCAGTTTGATATTTTTTTTATCCAATTTTGCGATTGGAAAGAGTAGAAATAAATAGGATAATTATTACATCTCATAGCCATTTGTCCACCTCCAAGCCTGTGAGTTTTATTCCCCTTTTTGCCTACCTTTTTTTGCTTGTTTTGAGCTTTTTCTATTTAACAGTTAGGGTTGAGACTGGAGTTGGACAAGGAGATGTTGTTAGCATGCATTATGATCCTATGATTGCAAAGCTTGTAGTATGGGGAGAAAACCGTGCTGCAGCACTAGTCAAATTGAAGGATTGCTTGTTAAAGTTTCAGGTATAATTTTGTTTAGAAATTTTATGCCTAATCATGAACTTGGCTCCAATTTTATGGTGAGAACTCAATTAGATGATCCTATTACCCTTTCATGGTCATAGTTTAACATGGAAGTCTAATACCATGTAAACTGAAAATTGTATACTGAATGGTTTGGAGACAATTGATGGTTCTTCATGTAATCATGTTGAATTCGTACTTGGGTGTAATGATGATGAAATTATGCTGTTTCACTGGCATCTTTTGTCTTTTCTGGATTAATTTAATGGTTTTTATGTATCGTCTCTTCCATTAAGGCTTCTACAAGTTGGTAAATTATACACTTAATTTGACTTTGCATATTCTCATGCCATTTTCCTTAAGAGTTTTGTTGAGCTCTTTTGAATTACTCTCATCATCTGTTCTTTGGCAGGTTGCAGGGGTGCCAACTAATATCAGTTTCCTACAAAAGCTTGCTAACCATAAGGCATTTGAAGAGGGCAATGTTGAAACGCATTTTATTGAGCACCATAAAGATGACCTATTTGTTGATCCTAATAATAAGGTAATTTATGAGGATGCATATAGTGCAGCTAGACTCGGAGCAAAGCTGGTAGCTGCTTGCTTTTGTGAAAAGGAACGTTCTGCTATGAAAGAAAGCCATTCTGGTAAGTTAATACTTCCAGAGTTTATCTTGGAATCATTACTAGTTGTTGCTTAGCATCCTCTTAATATTTACAGCTTCAATCGTGTTCAGGGGATCCTAGCTTACTTCCCATATGGTATACTCATCCTCCATTCAGAGTCAATCATCATGCACAGAGGACCATGGAATTTGAGTGGGAAAATGAATATGAGAGCAGTAGTTCAAAGCCTTTGATGCTTTCTATCACTTATCATCGTGATGGGAACTATTTTATTCAGGTTTTTTTACTAACCTAAAGTGCATGATGCATGTTAAAGATGATTTCAGTTGCTAGTTTTGAAGTTGTTTTGGTTCAGAGTGCATTTCTTATCTCTCTCTTTTTTGTTTTCCCTTTTTTATATTTATCTTGTCCCATTTCCTGTCCATATGTGATTAATGATTTTGTGGTGTGGCAGCATCAACAGATTGGAGAAAATGGTGCCCACATATTGGAAGTCAAAGCATCAAATCTGGGAAATGATAAATTTATAGTTGAGGCTGATGGTTTAACCATGAATGTTAGTTTAGCTGTTTATACCAAGGTGAGTATGTTTTCTGTCACAATCTTTAACTGATATGTACATTTTAGGTTGTCACTGCTTTCCTCTATATGCCTTTTCAATTAGAATTGAAGTTCTGAACTGTGACTGGTGCTGAGGGCCTTAATTCTTTACCAATGATGAACCCTTGTTTCTTCAAATTACCTATGTACAGTGTCATGACCATATGAAGGATTCAGTTAACTTGGGAAAATAACTTCTAAAATTTATCTGGGTGTCATCTGTAATTATTGGCTACATTGACTTTTTATTGCTCTTAACGTGTGCCAATGTTAGACACTTATCCTCTGCCTGAAAGTCTAGTGGCCCACAGTGCATAAAGGTCAGCCCATCGAAATGTAAGATAAATGTACCATTTTCCGGCAGACTATGTCTGACCTAAGTACCCAAATCCATGCTACACAGCTTGTTAGGTATGACTGGCATGCGTAGGTATTATCTAATGTAACTAGAGTGAGTGCAGAAAATTGTAAGTTTGTTCTTTCTCTGTGAAAAAATCATGTGAAATCTTATAATGTGGGGTTACAGGGTCAGATCAAACACATACATATATGGCATGGGCCGCATCACCATCATTTCAGACAGAAACTAGGCCTTGACCTGTCTGATGAAGATGAAACACAGCATAAGATGAGTTTCGAGACCACAAGCCACCCTCCTGGGACTGTAGTTGCACCCATGGCTGGTTTAGTGGTCAAGGTTCTACTAGAGGATGGGGCGAAGGTGGAAGCAGGACAACCTGTATTGGTCCTTGAAGCGATGAAGATGGAGGTTTATATTACAATTTACTAATAATCTCCAACATATGTCATTTTTGCTTTTCACTTACACTAAAGTTGCTTTATTTGACAGCACGTGGTAAAAGCAACATCTGGTGGTGTTGTTGAAGGGCTTAAAGTTGGTGCTGGTCAGCAGGTTTCAGATGGTAGTGTTCTCTTCAGAGTCAAGGTTAGTCATTTTGAATTCGGCTCTTGGAATCGATAGTTTTAGCTCACTATTTATGATTCTTCCTAAAATATTCTGATCTCTCTGAACCGAATTTGTGTAGCTAAGTTTAAAAGTTTAAAATGACGAGGTCCTGCATTTGGCCCTCTAATATTTTTTTTCTTTGAACTTATATGAGTCATACATTACTAATCCCCCCCCCTTTTTTTTTTCTTTTTCAAAAAGTTATATTTAAATACTTAAACTCGTCATCCTACTGTATAATCTTGAGTATATGCAAGAAAACTTGAAGCAACATTTGGTTTTGCTAAATTGTTCGACCCCCATGTAAAAATGTATAAGTCATCACTATGTTAAGTTCGCTAATTCGCTTTCTGTTAGATTCAACACCGTCTAAAGATTTGTCACTTAGTTGCACAAGTTGAGGGAAATATTTAGTGTCAATTCTCTGGAAATTATTGAACTGCAATGTTATCTATCAATTGATTCATAATTTGAACTGATTGCATTAACGTTGGCGAAAATAGAGCAGAAAAAAAAAGTCAAATATAGGCTTTTTTTTATAAATAGAACATGACATAAATTATGTCTTTGACCAGGCCCAGGAATGAATGGAAAAATTCATCTTGAATTTCGGCTTTTTGTGACAATATCGTGCCTAAGCAAATAGTCTCGTCAGCTGCTAATGGCAGGGAAAATAAGTCATTGTAAGTATCTGCGATTCCTTACAAACATAAAAAAAAGAAAAAGAAAGCAAATAGAGAAAAGAGAATGTTAGGGAAACATCCCATATTCTCATTATACATGCAGAAACCTCTTGCAAGATGTGAAACAACATTTGATTTGGAAAATAAAAATGTACTCATATCTGCAGCAATTTGGCATTTTCGCCTTTATATGCTTTGCCAATTATCTTTCTCTGCCATTTGGGAATGGAAATCTTTAGTACATCACTGTAGGTTTCCATGTTAATTACATGATTCCAGTTAGTCGCATCACGCCACTGCTCATTCCTGTCCAAAATCTTCAATTTAATAAAAAGAAAATTGATAAATTACCAAATTGTAAGGAATGGTCGAGAATGAAAATTGATAAATTACAATATTCCAAAGTCAAAATGCCAGTGGTGGGGTAAGAATTCTGTTTTGGGTCTGATGATAAAAATGTAATTTTATTATTTTAATAATTTTTAAAAATTAAATTAAAATTTTATCATCTTTTTTGAATCAAGTATCATCATTAATTTAAAATTTATAAACTATAAGGATTTCCATTTTAAGGGAGCCATTATTTTAGCAAAAAAATCGGGAGTGTGAGAGAGGGTTTGGATTCATTTAATTGGTTTAATTATTTATTTTTAAACCAATTAACATCGCAATATTACTTTTTGGTGTTCTTTCTGGAAAAGGAAAATCGTGGTCTATCATTGAAGCCTAAGAAGAGCTGTGGAAATTGATTTTTTTATTTTATTTTAAGATTGGGTGGGGGCATATCATTCGTTTTACTTCAAAGGATACTCCAAAGGACAACGGAAGCGAATGCATTTCCACAAGTCAAATAATTTCCCATCTTTAAAAACACCTTAATTAATTCAATTACAGTACATCTTTGACACCGTCCAAACAAAAGGATGTAAGTGTTGTTTCCTCCAATTGGAAAAGCGGAAATGAAATCCATGCGTGAGGACGATTTTGAAAATATTGATGTTCTTTCTTTCTTGATTCCGGAATGTGCTGATGCTATTCACCAAATGTACAAAAGGATTCCTTTTGGAACATTATATCATGGGTGATGCTTAAGATTCATTTTTGAAGTTTTATTTTAGTCCTTTTACTATGCTAAAATTGAGATTTATACTCTCTCTACTTTAATTTTGTCTAATTTGGGTCTTATACTTTTATATGTTATTTGTGGGTTCCAATTACTATTTCTCATAGGCTATGAGAAGTGTTTCCTTTGTATTAATCAACTTTTAAACTTTATTATCCAATCAATACAATTTTTATGACGAAGCTAATTTTCTAAAAATTAATTAATAAAGCTTGAAAAAAATGTTATCAAATTAGGAGAATTCACTTAAAAGTGTTGAAAGATGGATCATAATGGCAGAATAAAGAGAAATTTGACATAAAACGTTGGATATTGAAAGAAAATAAAATATAAATCTTTTGAGTTTTAGTCATGGTTCTTTGAGCTAAATTGGATGGTTAGACCGATTGGATTGGAAATCAATTTAGACAGTAGACTGATAGGCATAGTGTGCTTGGTTGAATGGTGAGAATAGGAAAGTGTTTGGTAGGGAAGAAAAATAAGAGAAAAGAAAATAGGAGAAATGTTCATTTTCCATCTTAGTGGATAAAAATAAATCTCTCCAAACTAAAAAACGAGTTAAGAGAAAATGAGAAAGAGGTCCATGACAATTAAAAATTATGCATTTTTAAATATTTTATTTTCTTTCCATTTATTTTTCAACTTTACCAAGCAATATATGAAAAGAAAAATTTTATTTTTTTTCAATTTTTTCATATTTTCTACCAAATATACCTATGCAAAGAAAAAATATAATTTTCATTTTTCTCCCTTTAATTTTTTTTCGCTTTAACAAGTAAAACTTAAATTCCTTAGAGGGTTAATATATACAGAGGTACCTGAACTTGACAACTTGTGCCTACTTGATACGTAAATTTTGTTTGGACCTAATTGGTACCTAAACTTGATAAGCCAACTCGATACCTTTTATAGATACCCGACTAACACAGTTAAAATACACTAACATGACATTGACAACCAATAGTATAATGACACATGGTAGCCTCACATTTTAACATGTGGTAAAAAAAAAATAAAAATATTAAAATTTATAAAAATATTTTTGGAACATGCTAAAATGTGAGAATGTAATGTGTCAACATGCTATTGGTTGTTAGTGGCATATCAACATATTTTAATGATAAGGTACCCAAAAAAGAGTACCAAATTGGCTTACGATTTTCAAGTTTAGGCACCAGTTAGATCCAAACAATAGTTTAGATACTAAATAGGTACAAGTTGCCAAGTTTAGGTAAATTTGGAGACTAAATTTCAAATATAAGGGACCTAGACCACAATTTAACCTTTTATTTTTAATATAGTTATAACAATCATAAGTAGAATAAATTCTAATAACGACGGAATCGGAATCCACGAATCCAAGTGCTAGTCTTACTTTTTACATTTAATTATTGCATTAAACAAGGGTCATTTTCCTGTTTATGATATCAAAGGAGATTTTCTTTTGCCTTTTCTGCTTCATAAAGGTCGTAAATTCTTCACTATCTCTTGTCTTTTCTAAAGATGGAAGCTTAGTTTATTATAATGTAATATTATTTAAGTACTTGGGATTTACTGCTACGCCTGCACATAGCTTTTCTCCACCTTAACATTTATTTCATCAAAACCCCATTACAGATATTGGGTTTTTGTCACCTTCAATTACTGGAGATTCTAATTCTCTGTAAACAATTTTGGGGTTAAATGGAAAGTTTTTGAATTTCAGATTCTTTTGAAGAAAAAAAGTGTAAACTTTTGATTTTCTGATATTACCATCCACAGAAGATCTTCAAATACCGGTAAATCCGATAAAATGGAGGGGGTAAAATAACTTGGTTCTTTTCAAATCCATTTCAGGCCACAATCAAAGTCCTCATTTTCAGTTCCCTATTTTTATTTTTTTAAATAATAAAATTTCTTTCTGCTTTTTCATCGACACAAAAACCCCACTTCAGAAAAAAGATAAAATCTCTCCCCCAAGCAATCATTTTCCATTGCTTTTTTTGTTTTCTGGTTTTCTTTTTCCCCATTTGTTTCTCATTAAAAAATGGCAACAATCAATGGTGAGACTGCAATGGAAAAGACCTGGGGTCTATAGGAAGCTTTAGTAACAACAACAACAACAACAACAAGGAGGTGTTTCTTAGAGCAGATAAGATAGATTTCAAGAGCTGGGATTTGCAACTGGATAAGCACTTGAGCAGGGCTTGGTCTAGGGACAGTGATGGTTCAACTCTCACAAAGAAGGAGGAATGGGAAATTGATTTGGCTAAACTTGATATAAGGTATGTTATAGCTCATGGGACTTATGGCACCGTTTACCGTGGCGTTTATGATACCCAAGATGTTGCAGGTACCACTTTTATACGCTTTAATATTCGCAAATTCCTTAAGAGTGTGTGTGTGTATAGCTTTATCTTGTTGATCATAGACTGCTGTCTCTGCCCAAGATGAGAACTTTTTTTGGTTCCCTCTCTGTTACACTGTAGAAGTGTATATACTAAAAAAAAGATGCTATATTTGTTCATGTAGCTACTCTTTAGAGGCCTCTTTTTTATATTAAATTTTTACTTATTTAGTATACTTTGCTCTCGCTTGATTGGTATGATTATTGTTCTCTTGTTGTTTAAACTGTATGTGACTATGGAACATGAATCTTTAGGAGTAGTAGATGATAATGTAATAAAAAAAAATTCATGTCTTTGGGTTCAGCTGTATACAGAATGCATTGTGACTAAGGGGTTCAGGCTTTTAGGTATAATTTTTTATATCTTCTAGCATTTTGTTCTTTCAATGAAGGCACCGAGTGTTTTGGCTGCATCGTATAAGCAGAAGAAAAAGAAAGGCTTTGACCGATGGAGAAGTTTTCATTTGCCTAGATGCAGCACATCCATGCTTAGTTGCAGGGTGATTTGCTCATTTTCTGTTTGCAAGTGATAGGAACTCTTTGTTTTCACTTTGCAATGATTATTGCTTGTGTTATGAAACTTTTAGTCGATAACAACATGTGTCGAGGGCTGATAATGTGAAACAATAGTCTCTATATGAGTTGTCCACATTTGACAGCAACACACCTAATACTAAGCTTGGTTAGTGAAAAATATCGTGCTCCACGTTGCTGATATCCTAATTGCAAAGACTTCTTAATGTTTTTAGTGAAGGTATTGGATTGGGGGGAGGATGGGATTGCCACGGTTGCTGAAGCTGCTGCTCTTCGGGCATCATTCCGACAAGAGGTTGCTGTTGGCATAAGCTTGACCACCCGAATGTTACAAAGGTTAAAACTACTGTTACGAGTGTTCTGACTATGATTCATGGCATAATTCTTTGCTTAGTTTCAATGTTGAAATCATGAATAAGCAACATCCTGCAGTTTATCGGAGCTTCAATGGGAACTTCCAACCTTAAAATCCCGACAAAAGACGGAATAAGCGAGAATAATAATTCCCTTCCTGCCAGAGCATGTTGTGTTGTTGTTGAGTACCTTCCTGGTGGAACGTTAAAGAATTTTTTGATCAGAAACAGGAGGAAGAAACTTGCATTTAAGGTTGTGATTCAAATTGCTTTGGATCTCTCTAGAGGGTGAGTAGCTTAAAACATATGTTAGGATTTCCAACATTTACTCCTCGGAAAGTTAATTGATTTTTTTTTATTACCTTTTGCAGTTTGAGCTATCTTCACTTCAAAAAGATTGTACACCGTGATGTTAAGACCGAAAATATGTTGCTAGATGCTCATAGAACTTTGAAAATTGCTGATTTTGGTGTTGCTCGAGTTGAAGCTCAGAACCCAAGAGACATGACCGGGGAAACAGGCACTCTCGGTTACATGGCTCCAGAGGTATTGACTCCTTGGATCACCTAAAGCCTCAAGCTCCCTCCTTTATCGGTTCTCTTTTCTCTAAAGTATGAGAATCTAATGCAATGAATTGTGTGCAGGTCCTTGATGGGAAGCCTTATAATCGGAAATGCGACGTCTACAGTTTCGGTATAAGCTTATGGGAAATATACTGCTGTGACATGCCTTATGCTGATCTTAGTTTCGCTGAAGTTTCGTCAGCAGTAGTATGCCAGGTATGAGTTCAAAATTCAAATCTGAGAATAATAAAATGATCTAACTTGAAGTACGATGTTTTGGAATGGCCGCTACATAAATGATGTTTAGGATATTTAAAAAATTTAACTCTTGCATAGGTGATCAGTGGTCAACTGATTAGCCTAAATAGTTCTGCTGCTCTAGGAATTAACTACCGGGTTTTTCTTTCGTATCTTTTCAAGTGATCGATGTTTGTTTTACCTAGAAGCCTTTCGATTTGCTTTTACATCGTTGCTATCGAAATTATCTCGGCTGCACCTGCATTATTGCAGTCTAACATCTGCCTCTGATACTTTTGATTGCAATGACATTGGAGATTGTTATTTGCAGAATTTACGACCAGAAATCCCTAGATGTTGCCCGAGTTCATTGGCAAGCATCATGCGAAAATGTTGGGATGCACACCCGAACGACGTCCCGACATGGACGAGGTGGTGAGATTGTTAGAAGCAGTGGATACAACTAAGGGAGGTGGCATGATGATACCTGATGACCAGGCTCGTGGATGTTTCTGTTTCACTGCCCGTGGTCCGTGACACTTAATCTTGTCCTACATGCTTTTAGTTGAGAGAGAGAGTGTTTGTGATGGAGCACTTCATTGTTAGGCTCCAATAACCATTGATTTCGATATTGCGAATGAATATAACCATATTGAGGACCATGTAGAACACATACTAAGCGTGTGAATCTCAATATTTCATACACACAAAACACAGCTATATTGGCTTGCATGATCGGTTTAAAAATCAGATATAGAGAAGGTTCACGAATTCGAATACTGATCAATGCTCAGAATCCACACTTTACGATATGCAGATACATACAGATGTTCCCACTAGTGCCAAGAATCCCTTCCTTGTTTTCCCTCTAAGTTTTTCAAAGATGTTTCAACGTGCAAACACAGATTCTAAGTCCATTTCTTGTCGATAAAATGATGAGGAACAAAATGCTGGTGTATACAGATTCCATCTAAAGCTAAAGTTCTTACCTTTACCAGTTTTTAACTGTACTTTTTAAAAAAAGAATAAAAAACAGTGGGGCCTCTTCTCCATGACTATAGTGAATGAAGTAAGTGTTGGGAAGATTCGATGCTAAAACATAAAGATAAACCCAAATTGAATTAATGTTCATATAGCCTACTTGTGTTGATTCATTTTATTTATTTATCAGTCCAAGCTTCCTTGTACTTGTCTGCTTTCTTTACATAGACACACACCATGGCGAGATTGATTTTCATTTCACATCAGACACCAAACCTTTGGATAAAGACAACAAGGGAGAAATGTGAAAATGATAATGATGGGTGCACCAAGTTTTGATATTCCGACTCAATCCATAATCTCAAATATTATTACAATTGCAGGTACAAGTGTACACGAGAAGATAAAGAGGAGAATGTGGTGGAATTTTAAAATAATTCACCATTTTAAGGGTGGAGAGCCGTAAATGGAGGGATGAAGGGGAGAGGTAATAAAGAACTTTCATGGTGGGAAAGAGGGTTAAGAGATGCCTTGGCGGCTATAAAATAAAAGAAAGGAACCCCCCAAAAGACCCCATTTACTCTAATCTCAAGAAGGGTATATATAGGGGTCTTTGGTGAGACCTACATTGTGATCAAAATATTTATGTATAACAATTACCCCCTCTTTCTAGTCGAAGGGAAGGTTATAAAATGACCTTGTCTGAGACAAAAAGCAACGGTAAAGCCTCTGTGTTGTGAGCGAGGTCAATTTGATTTAAGATAATTTTCTTGTATTTTTTCTTACAAAATTGTGGTAATTCGTGAATGCTTGGAATTGTGCCGATATTGCAGGCATTACAACTATTCGTAAGTATTTAAAATTATGCTAATGTTGAAGGCAAATCAATCGTTATTCCTTTAGTGGAATGAAAATGAACCCTCAGTGGAAAGGTCCTTCAGGAGTCATATTGCGGATGGTACCGTGGAGGGGTACCATTTAGAGCAGTATTGTGGGTGGTTACCTTTAAGAGTTGTACAGTTGATGTGGACGATTTCGTGGGTGGTACTCATGGATGGTTAGCATATGAGGGTACTATGGCTGGTCACCCTTAAGAGTCATGTCGTGAATGGTCCTGTGGGTGGTCACCTTTAGGAGCCATGCCATGGACGGTTTCGTGGGAAGGTGCCATAGGTGGTACTCGTGAATGGTTACCATTAAGAGTTGTATTGTGGATCACTCCATGAGTGGTACTCGTGTATGGTTCTACGAGAAGGTACCATGGATGGTTCCATAAGAGAGTAACATGGGTGGTACTCATGAATGGTTATCATGAGAGGGTACTGTGGGTGATCACTCTTAGGAATCATGTTGTCAATGGTTTCGTGGGAGGGAATCGTGGGTGGTACTCATGAATGGTTACTATTAGGAGTTGTACCTTGAATGGTCGTGGATGGTTTCGTGCGAAGGTACCATGGATGGTTCCGTGGGAGGGTATCATGGATGGTTACCATTAGAAGTTGCACCGTGGGTAGCACTTGTGGATGGTTCTGTGTGAGGATACCATGGGTGTCACTCGTGGATGGTTACTGTTAAGAGTTGTATCGTGGGTGATACTCATGGATGGTTTCGTGAAAGGATACCGTGAATATATATTGCCTTATGAGGCTATTGAAGTTCATGCCTTACCCTTTTAAACAATGTGTTAGCGGATGGTACTTCTATTCGTTGTTGACTTGTATAAAATTCGTTTGTGATTTAGTGGATGGCATACCCATTGGCTCGACAATCCGAAAATATATAATGCACACTTTCATGAGTGGTGTAGCTGTCCTAATGTCAATTTTATATGCCTAACTTTCGTGAAGAGCTGCTAAACAATTCATAGAGAGGCCTGGATGTTGATTTTTGGATATATACCTCACCTCCGTGAAGATTCATTGAACGATTCATGGAGGGGCCTGAAGGTGCCACTATTAGCCTTATGACCTGAGATTACGCATGAATGCGTGTTGAGCTCTCATACAATTTGTAGAACTTGTCAAGCAAAAAAAAATCAATATAAAGATTCTCATGCAAATAAACAATAACTTACTACTTGACAACCATGTAAAATCATAAATATAATAAATGCATAGGCGGGGGGTGCCATAATATATACATTCTTGTAAGGGTGCACCCCTTATGAGAGTACATGCCTAGGTGGGGGTTAACCCTCGTGGCTTCACCATTTTTTTCTTAATAATAAAATTGTTGATACACGATATCAATAGAAGTGGAGAAGGAGGGGGTGGTGTCGAAGGAGGCTGATTCACCCATTCTAGGACCAAGAGCCAAAAATGTAAAGGGACTCAAGATGAATTATTAGTGTACTTAGGGTTTTGAGTGTAGAACAGTCCCCCTAATAAGTGGTATCTTGGGCATTTATAGGAGTCGTGAGGGACTAATTGGGTCCAAATTATGATAGGATATATAATAGTCCCCCCAGTCGAGAGTGTAACATTCTAGTTTTTTTAAAAGGACTTAATTGGGATTTTTTGGGAAACTTTTGGGTCAAAGCAAAAACCCTAGAGAACTCCAAGGACCCCCATGTAATTAACCCTAATTCTTTAGGTATTTTAAACACCCTTAACACCTTAGGTTGTCCTTTCCTCTCCCATTTGTTGCTGCTGTCGATTTTTTTCTTCCCCAAAGCCCTTCTCCTTTTCACTTCACTTTCCGATCACCCTTCGTTCACACTCTTGCCGTCATTCGTGTCTTACACCGCTCTCACCCTTGCGTCCATCACACCTTTGCAAGCTAAACTATACCCTCAAAATTGCCTTAGTCGCCGTCGTTCGTGAGAAATATTTAGGGGGATTTTCAACCTTTTTTCTTGTTCTTTTGCTCCGTCGATCTTCGCTGTTAAACTTTGGTAAGTGAAGAGTTCTTGTTGTGGTAGTACTTTGGGGGTTGATTGTGTAATGATCTCGATGGTCGGACGTCGTTAGTGGTGGGAAGGAGTCTTCGGTGCCGTTTGAGATGGGGAAAGCTAAACCCTAGTTGTTGCCTTTGGGTGTGTTAAGGATTTGGACCTTATGTGCCTTAGCACAAACCTTTTTTTTAAAACCAATACCAAATTTCAAGCCTAAACCTAACTTTTACCCATTACCCAATAAACCTTTTTGACCCAAATTCTTAATAATCTTTTAACCCAATAACCCTTTTAGAATTAAACCAAACCTAAACCCAATTGAACCAACCAAATTCCCAAAACAAGTGGATCAAGCCGATCGACCCAAACCCGACCTGAACCCGTTGACCATTGACCGTTGACTTTTTCGAGAAACTCTACCCTGTCATTTTTCGACGTCTTGAGTCCGATTCCACTATCCGTTTTGCCAAATTCAAACCCAAAAGCCTCATTTTGACTAATTTACCTTTAATTTTGTACTTTGAGTTTTTTTAGAGCTTTAAATTGAGGAATCTAATATGAGATATTCGTGTTTAGGTGATCACAACTCCGAGGATGACGATTTACCTCCTCATCCACCTGTGTAATCTACTCCTGTACCGATTCCTAGAGCTACACGTAAGTTGTTTTAGTTAAGGTTTGTGTTAAAGTGGTGGCTAGGTTGGTATTAATATTAGTGGCGTTTGTAGGATCTAATCCTGTGAAACCGAGTACTCAATCAGTACGTGGCGGACGACCTCCTTGATGTTAGAGTTCTGTTTGCTAGAGGTGTGTTTCTAACTGTAGTATAACCTATTATATGAGATGTTGATTTTATATTTGATTTCATGCTGTGTTGAGGTATTGATATTGAGATGTTTATGTTGTGATGACGATATGATTGAGATTAAGCTGTGTAATTATATGCTGATAATGTCGTGCATATTTATAACCGAACATGTGGTTGAATAATTGTTATGATTATTCTGTTGTGCATTGAGATATGTATTTATATATAAGAAATACTATGTGACTGAGATTGAGATTAAATTGGGAAAATTATGTGATCATACCATTGCGTGTTCATAGGGTGGGTTTGTACGGTGAAAGACGGGGTTATCATACCTATAAATGGATGATACTAAAACCACACCGCGATTGGTGACGTTTGGCTGGGAAAGGGTTCTAGGGAACCTTTTCACTGTGTTGGTGTGTTGGAGTAAGGGTGCATTACATTGTGCATGTGATTGCAATATGATTTGTGGTTACTTTTTGAGCTATAAATTGTTGTGATTATATGATAGGTTGTATGTACTTTAGAGACACACTGGGCTTTATAGCTCATATTCCTACAGTTCTTTTTTAGATATTCAGGATTTAGGTGACTTGGTACTGGAGGCGTAATTACAGATTTATTTCATTTCATTTTACCTTATAATTATTTTGAGTTTTGAGTTTTTATTATACTTTGTTAATTGTTATTATAATTGGGTTGTAAATACATTGTATTTTGGGAATTTTGGTATTTTTGTTTTAAAAGATTATTTATGTAATATCCGCGTGCTCGAATCGGATCTGGAACAGTGATAAAATAGAATTGAGAATTAGAAATGTTTAGTTGAAGTGATGAAGGTTAGAAAATTTAAGGATTAATTAGTAATTGTGAGAAAGGAGGAAGGACTAAATAGCAATTTATCCAAATTGAATTACGAGTCATCATGGGAATTAGATTGATTAAGGAGGGGCAAAAGAGTAATTTGGTGGAAGATATTTTTGGAGGCAATGTTTTGGGCCAAAGTGTAAAGTTGGAAGGCCTAAGGACTAAAAGTGCAATTTTACCATTATTAAATAAAGATATTTTTATAAAGAGAAATTGATAGAAAAATCTAGAGAAATGAAGAAAAGAAATGATGAAAAGGCTATAAAAGCCATCAGCCATGGTACTTCACGTTGGCCACCATTTTCTACCATTTCAACTTTTGCTTTTCTTACAAATTAGTCCTTTTTCACCAAATATAAACCAATTAAGCTAGTTTCTTCCAAATTTCTTCAAGATTAGTGAATAAAATTAATAGATAAGTGTAGTAGCTATCCAATTGTTAAAAGAAATGCATCCATAATTGTCTTGGAGGAGAAAGAAAATGAGAATTAGTGTTGAATACAAGTGATTAAGGTAAGAAAGCTAAACTCCTCTTTAAATATATGTTAGTTTTTGGTTTAGAAACATAGATTATGATATGTTAGAATGATTTTAATGTGAATATATGTGTTTTGTATGGAATTGAAGAGAAAGAAAAGAAGGAGAAGGACCAAATTGAAGGAAAAGGAAAGGAGAAAGTCATGGAGTGAGAAGGGATTATCTACAAGAATTGTAAGTACTACAAGTATTAAAAGACTTAGTAATAATTAAGTTAAAGTGTTTATAATTTTAATATATATGATTAATCATGATGAAAATGAGATGTTTAATTATAAGTATGATAATTATGTGTGATTGAATGAAATTTAGTGTAAAGAAGCATGAGAAAGGAATTAATCTCATTAAAATAGTTTGGACAGAACAGAGGACTAACTTCAAAAATTCACCAAAAATTGTATAAAAAGAGTTAAGAGTTGAATTATATATGTAATTAAATCTTATTGAATTTAGTTTCATATGGAAGAAACAGTGAAAGAAAAGGAATTTTATATTCTTAGATATACTAGTTTTAGTGTAACAAGGTCAGAGCAGATACGAGTTCCCCTGTTCTGACTTTGAAAAATCATAGAAAAATGTATAAAAATTATTAGAGACTGAAATTTATATGGTTAATTCCTATATGAGTCTATTTTCATTAGAAACAGACTAGAACATCATTTGATCTCTGTAATAAAAGATAGATAATTTTTAGTAAAGAAAGGTCGAAACTGTTAGACAGCAGAGAAGGGGTAAATTGAAAGAATTTACTGTACAAAATGGCTAAAGTAAAAATTCTGAAATTTTTATGGTAAAAATATATTTGAATCTAGTTTCAAGAACATTAAGCGGATATTACTTTCGAATTCTGTAGTTCAAGATATAAATAATTTAGTGACTGTAATGCAAGTGGACAGTTTTGAAAATTAATGTGAAAATAAGAATAAAGAGGTATATGATGATATATATGTGATGAACAATGTATATGTGAAATATGAACAATGTATATGTGAAATATTATACGTTTAATTATAAATATTGATTATATGATAAAATGGTGATATTGTGAAAGCCATTGAGGAAATAAATGTGAGAATTATATGATTATGTATATGTGATGAAAAATGTATATATGATGTATGAGTTGTGAATGATTTGTGATCAAAATTGAAAGTGAAAGTGAAAGTGAAAGTGAAATTGAAAGTGATATGAATTGTAAATTGAAAATCCCTATTAACTAGTCGGGCTGGGTCGGATATAGTTGGCATGCCATAGGATTGGAAGAGTTCAGGGATACTTCGACCTTGAGTCGATGAGACACTGAGTGTCATTATTTTACTTCGGATAGATTCGATGAGGTACTGGGTACCACTTTACTTCGGCTAGGCCGATGAGACACTGGGTGTCACTTTATTGCTTCGAACTATCCGATGAGGCACTGGGTGCCATTCTGGTGTGTTTGGTTGGATCCGTGTATCCGCCAAGGTTCGAGTCTTGTTAATAGGGTAAGTAATGTGAAAAAGAAAGAATGTGCAAATTATGACATTGAAGTAAGTGAAATGATAATCGCATGAAAGGTAAATATAATATATGTAAGAAATCAAAGAATGATAAAACTAAGTAAGCTAAGAGATTGAAATGGCTAAAATGTAAAATGAGGAAGAACATGTGAATTCATAACACGATGTAAGTTAAATGTTATATACATAAAGCTATGTATTTTACATGAATAAATAATTATATGAATAAGTTTGAAATGAGTGATTAAAAGATGAATGATTAATGACACTTGTAGTACTTACTAAGCCTTCACCGGCTTAACGCGTTTGTTTCAACGCGTAGGTATAAGACCATTGAGAAGCTAAAGTTGGATTAAGTGCCTCTCATCAAATCACATCAACATTGAAAGATTGCAAGACAAGGTGTATTTATTTTGTGTGAAGTGGCATGTACAAATGGTACTTATATGTCTTCAATGAATGGGTTATAAATGTTATTTTGATGATACTTGATTATTTTATGATATTTTGAGTAAAATTATTCAATTACACATTATTCGAAAGAAAATTTTTTGTTACTCGACTTTCTATACCGTATTGTAATGTAATGCTTCTATATTGGTTTATACGTATAAACCGAGTATAGGGGTGTTACAATTTATGTTATTTTTATTTTAATTATAGATTTTATATTATATATTTATATTTATATTTATGAATGATTTTATACTATCGAGTTGTGTGTGGGTGAAAACCTTTTGGATTCGATCGAATACTTTGGACCGGGTAAAAGGGGTTATAGAGAGATAAGTTATAAAGTGATTGTTCCTCGAGACCATTTGCAGGCCTCTCCTATAGATAGTAGTTGTTGCAAATAACGGGTAGTAAGTTATAGGGAACCTACCCCAAAAAATGATACCTTCTGAGACTACTGAATTTCATTTATACCCTTAATAATGCATTGGCGGATAATGCTTCTGTTTGTGGTTGGTTCATATAAATTTGCTTTGTAATTTAGCAGGTGGTCATTGTTTCAACGATTCAAAAATGCATAACATATATGCGAGTGGTGTAGTTGTCAATTTAGAGGATCTGAATTTAGAAAATGGAGACGTGTCATATGTATATCGTGGATGCAATAATTGGACATGTAAAATAGAAGAGGTTCTAACGATCCATTGGCAATATAATATGTAAGAGGTACAACCTGTTCATTGGTAATACAAAATGTAAGAAATGTATACTATCCATTGGCATAAAAAAATGTATAGTAATTGGCAGTATAAAACTTAAGCGGTGCAAAAATTGCTCATTGATGATATAAAAGGCAAGAAGTGTAAAGTGTTTGTTGACGATATAAAATGGAAGAAGTGTAAACCATTTATTGGTGATATGAAATGTAAGCAATGAATATTGTCTGTTAGAATATGAACGTAAAAATGTGGGTTATCCATTTGAAATGCATACTCGTTGGTAACAAAAAATGTAAGAAATTCATAATATCCGTCAAAATATGAGTAGAAGGGTTATTCATTGCTATAAATAATGTTAGCAAATGTAGCTTTTGGACTTAGTTTTTGACAAGTAATATTGAATAAGTGTTTACGAAATGATGAAGGGTGTGGCAACTTGACTAGGCTATTAACGAGTATGACGACCCGAATATGTTGTTAACAAGTATGACGACCCGAGCAGTAAACATAAGGATGACGGATGTGACAACTCGTCCAAGTTGCTAACAAGTATGGTGACTAGACCAGTTTGTTGACGAGTATGGTGACCCGATCAATAAACACAAGGATGATGGGTGTGACAACTTGACCAAGTAATAAAGTGACCTTGCTCTAGACATATGAGGAGAGACTTATGGAAAATAATAAAGTAGCCCTACTCCTAGATACATGGAGGGAGGCTTATGGAGAAAAAGGTGATGCTACTTTTGCTCGAGGCAGAAGGCTTACGGTAGATCTTGCTCCCAAATATATGGGAAGAGGCTTATGGGAAAAATCATAGGTCAATCGCACTACAGTTGACTCTCATAGCCCGGAATTACATAGAGAGTGAGGTAATCTCGCATCGAATCACAATAATCAGCCAAGTTTACTCGACTTGGATTTATATGATGAAAGTGGAGTTACAAATATAACATGTAGAGTTTATATATATGACATAAATATAAATAATTGATATGACTATCCATAAGAGTCCCTTACAGGTTCCCTTTCTAACAAAAAAACACTATATAAACATACATACATGTTTGGGGTATAACCACCCACAGAACAAACACTTGAATTAGTTAGGCACATGTCATTGTTATCGTTTACCCATAAATTTATCTTTTAGGCTCACCTTCTTCTCTCCCATTCCTTCATTTTAAGGATATACAAACATGCAAAGGGTATAACCACATACAAAAACCCTTCGTGAGCTCCCTTTGCCTCGCAATATTTATTATACAGATATACAAACATGCAAAAGGGTATAACCAGTCGCGGGAATCCTTCACAGGCTCCCTTTCGTCTCACAATATTCATTATATGAATATACAAACATGGAAAAGGGTATAACCACCTGTGAGGATCCTTCATGGGATCCTTTTGTCTCACAATGTTCATTAAACGAATATACAAACATGTAAATGGATATAACCACCCACGGGAACCACTCGTGGGCTCCTTTTATGAGATTCATATAGACATTCATATATAAGAATGTATAGACAATCATACTGGGTGGTAATAGTCCGTGGGATGTAACTGCCTGTAAGTTTGAGTCGTTACATATTTTTAACTATCAAATTAAATTAATTATAAGAACATTTCTATAATTAATTTATCTCATGTGACAAGTTAAATATAATCTCACCTTTCTTCATATTGCAATCATTTCAACCATAGGGTGTGACCTTGTAGGATCCTGTAATTTTCGTAGTAATATTAGAACACTTCTATTTTTACATGTAGTGAGTGACATCTAGTGATGTACCACTGCTACCTAAGTTGCAAGAAGTTGTGGTTCGACATAACCTTTCCATGATAACATTGTTGTATAATATATCTCTTTGTCCATGATATCTAGATTGGACACAAGTATGGAGCACTCACACTTGTATAGTCCAATATTTTATTCCTTGAATCCCAAGTAGGCTAAAATAAACAAATGAGTCAGATATTTTATATCAACTTATTTGAGCATGACCATGCATTTCTAATTTCGCTCGACCAAAAAGTCCTAAATATTGCTTTCATTAGGTAGGAAGGTCAAATATTATCTTGATCATTCATATCTAATTACATAGTTTATGGTACACACAACATTATTTATAGTACAACCATTTACGAAAGACGCTTGGCTGTACCACATTATATGACTCCCAATGTTAGAATTATGATGAACTCAAGTCTATGTATCATACATACCATTATCATTATGAGAACTGTCATGGCTATTACATAATGATTCAAGAAGCATTCTCATAGTAGGTTAGTCCAATACATTGTTATGCTAACATGTACCCAAATGTTGACTTGATATCTCATATTCATGACAACTTCTTATCATCAATCATCCACATATTAGTCTCAACATATTATTGTTGTCTAAGGTCACAACAATTCTCAACTAAATACATTTAATAATAATCATGTTATTCTCTAAATTTTATATTAAATAATTTATTTAATACACAAAAATAGAGACTGGCAACAACAATGATAGTGCTTTCATGCCAAGGTGGGGGGTAGCCACTCTGACCCTCTTTAAAATAATTTTTTTTTATTTAGGCCCTTTATAATTTATAAAATTTTAAATTAGTAATGGTAAAATTATACTTTGACTCCTCAAAAATGATAAAAATTTGATTTAATCTTTTAAAAATTATAAGATATAGACTATTAAAATAGTGAAAGTGTATTTTTATTATCGTAGAATATTCAATTTAGTTTCGCCCCCCCCAAAAAATATTCTAGCTCCGTCATTGTATATAAGCTACTCCTAAAGTTTTACTAAGGCTTAAGTTTACAAAATGGTTACAAAACTATTCGAAAGTTTTCATCTAAGTTATTAAGTTGTTAAAATCACCACTATATAGCTTTCTCTATCTGCATTGTCTACACCAATCAAAAGCTTTTCTTTTTCTTCTCTTCTCTTCTATAGTTCAATTTTTTTTTATGAAACAACTTTGAACATCACGAATCTACAAATCAAAATTCAAACAACTTTCTTCTTTGATCTTCGATACTAATCATCAGGTCGACTTGAATCCAAGGTATGCTCTTATAATCATGATGAGTATTGATCTATTATACCAATAGTTAAATCGTTGCTTGGAGATCGCTTGTTAGATTTTAAAAAAAAAAAACTTAACAGCTTAATGGCTTAAATAAGAACTTTTAAATAGTTCATAGTTCAAGAATTATTTTGTAATTTTTTGAAGTTGAGTGATCAAACATAAATTTATTAATAGTTTAGTGACCTCGAGGGTAGTATATCCAAATTGTTATTATAAAATTAAAATTAAAATATCTGGAATGGTAAATATTGTAAAATGGGACAATTCCCGGGGCTAAAGGGCAAAAATGATTATCTCTATAAGTTGGGTGTTAGGACGGAGAGATATTGTTAGAAGTGTGTCATCCATCCCGTTGTTCTTAAGTTCCAACCAAAAGCAAACAGCAAAAGAGAGAGGGCGAGGCGGCGATCGCATTTAACGCTTATCCCCTTCTAATTTAGAAAAGAAATGGAGGCTTTCAACATCCCGGCGACGCCGTCATTGATGGAGGAGTTCCTCCGCCAGATGGGAGGCACCGCTGTTATCGACGGCGGACTGGCGACCGAGCTGGAACTCCACGGTGCTGACCTAAACGATCCCCTCTGGAGTGCCAAATGCCTCCTCACTTCTCCTCACCTTATTCGCTCCGTAAGTTTTTCTCCCTCTTTCAAAATTACCTTTTTTTTTCGAACCTTGATTTATTTTATTTACGTCATATATAATCCATGGTGGTTGTAATAGGAACTTAGGAACTGAATTTTACGTGAATGTAAGTAAGTTTTCATTCTGATGGAAGGAAGAGGAATAATGGAATAGCAGTGGAGGAGTGGTTGGTGGAGGTCTTTTTGGGAATTTCGACTGTTCTGCAACTGGCGTTATAAGTTATCTTCACATAGAACTGAATTATAATCTAATTATTTTTCATTGGAAAAAGACAAAGGAAGTTGTTCTGATATGGTGGATGCAGTATTTATATATTTTTTTATTTATATATGTATAGAACACTGGACCAGTGTGGATGTGGTCCAGTTTTGATCTGGTGAGTCAGGTCAGTGGTATTTAAGGATTATTGGTCACGAGTCAGTTTTGAGTTCTATTGTTTTGTTTATAAATGTTACTGATACAAAGCGGTAAATGTTAATGAGTTAAGTGCTTGAGTTTTGGCTGCTATCTTGCTTTTTTTAATATTATGGTGAAAGAATTGACTTTATTTAGTCCATTTGCTCTATCTCTTCTCTCGGGAATTAGAGAAATGGAAAACAATAAACAGGATACAGGAATTGGGATGTTTGAAAGCTTATTTGAGAGAAGCTTAGTTCTCTTCTAGGCTTCGGAATCGATGTTGGAAGTTACAATAACTAAAAGTGCTTGTTAGTTGCCTTTTCACATATGAGACCTGGGTTTTACTTAACGGAATTTCCAGATAAATTATACTATTCTAAGTGTATATGAGTTTGGAGACTGAGGTAGGATATCATTGAAGTATTGCAATGTCCAAACAAACAAGAATAATGCCATAACATATGGTTAAAAGTTGAGATGCTGAAGAAGAAAGTCATATATATGCTTTAAGATGGACCGAATGTGATGTTTAGGTTGCTTCTCCAGATCATTAACCAATCTATTTTTACCAGGTACACCTTGATTACCTTGAAGCTGGCGCAGATATTATTATCACAGCATCCTATCAGGTATCAGATATAATGTTTCTCTCTCTCTCTCTCCATTGCCAACTGATGCAAATTTATATATCTTTAATAGGCCACAATTCAGGGGTTTGAAGCAAAAGGCTTTTCTAGAGAACAAAGTGAAAACTTGCTTAAAAAAAGTGTGGAAATTGCCCTAGAGGCAAGGCGTATGTATTATGAGAGATGTAGTAAAAGTTCTAGTGGTGGAACTGGAGATGGTAGGATACTAAAAAATCGTCCAATCTTGGTTGCAGCATCTGTAGGCAGCTATGGGGCTTATCTGGCTGATGGTTCTGAGTACAGGTGTGTCTACCATCTATGCCAATATTATCAAGTAATGTTTAATCCAAACCCAATATTGTTGCTTTTAGGCTCTTTGCCACTATCTGTTATCTTTTTGTGTAAATGGAAATCATTAAATTTGGAGTACATATTTACATGCCTCCTCTTTTTGTTGTTATATTCTCTATCCCAGTGGGTTCTATGGTGAGGCAATGACTGTAAATGCTTTGAAAGAATTTCATCGAAGAAGGTTTCAGGTCCTGGTAGAAGCAGGTCCTGACATAATAGCATTTGAAACAGTTCCAAACAAGATAGAAGCTCAGGTATAGCTGAATATTTGATTCTGAATGAAACCTTTTTCTTTAAGATAAAAGTAAGAAGGGTGTGAGGAACAAAAGCAAGTTACTAAGTTTCATTTCTTGCATGTCTAAATGTTTCCCGATTTGGCTAGTAAAGTGTTATTGGTCTGATGCTTATGTTTACTTTGCTGTTTAATTTATTTCTTCTTAATATTAAGATTTTTTTTTTTTTTTTGGGGGGGGGGTCTTTTTACAGGCTTTTGCTGAACTCTTAGAGGAAGAACTCGTAAAGGTTCCTGCATGGTTAACTTTCAACTCAAAAGATGGCATCAATGTAGTTAGCGGTGATTCTTTGCTTCAGTGTGCATCAATTGCTGAATCTTGCAAGCAAGTTGTTGCTGTTGGAATCAACTGCACGCCTCCTAGATTTATTCATGATCTGATTTTAGCAATTAAGAAGGTTTTGGTTTTTTTATTCTGTTATTTTGTTAATAATCATTCTAGTTTAACTATTGTAAACTTCTTTTCTCACTTTTAGTTGGATATGATTTAGTAATTAAAGTGGTTCTCTCCTTTTCTTTTTCCTCTTTTTATGTTTGAGGAATTTGTTCCTGTAATGTTGGAGTCTTGAAATTTTGATGGATTCTTCAGTCTTATTTGGTTAATAATTTGTGCAGGTCACTACCAAACCCATAGTTATATATCCCAATAGTGGTGAGAGGTATGATGCTGATCGGAAGGAATGGGTGGTAAGTTTATGTTCTTTTTCTCTAGATGATGCATGAGACATCCCTTATAAAAAACGGTCTGAAATCAGAAGGAACAGCTTGAACCAAAAGGGTATCATTAAAGAAAAATATGACCGGTACTAGCTAGAATTTTAAGTCGTTGCCCAACATGTTATCAAGTAACTCCTCTTGATTGCTGTTTCTGAACTTTGCAACAGGATAGATGAAATCTCAATTTTCAAGCTTGATTTGTGTCTCGATCTTCTTCCAGCTTTAAACTACACTTAACAAACTTATATTTTCGGTTGGCTTTAAATAAAATAAAGGAAGGACCTAAGAATGAAGCAAATTGAAAAATCATTGGAAAAAAGGAAAAGGAAGCTGAAGTATACTGATTTTCAGTAATTCATTTGTTACAGTATTCAAGTGGAGCCTTAATGGTCTGCACCATTCTTTTTGTGACAGGAAAATACAGGAGTCTCAGATGAAGATTTTGTCTCTTACGTAAACAAATGGTGCGAGATTGGGGCTTCGCTTGTAGGAGGTTGTTGTAGAACTACTCCAAATACTATCAAAGCCATATACAGGGCACTTTCCCATAGATCACCTGCAGCATCCGGGCAGAAGTAAAAAACAGCAACTTGATTATATATGCAAACGGGATGCGGAGGTGCCTTTTAAATTTCTAACTTGTTTCCCATGTTTTAGTCTGAATAGAATGCTTGCCACAAGCTTTGCCTTACATGTGGTAGTTAATTGCTGTTGTAGCAGCCGCTATTTTCGTTCATGAGGAGCATGCATCTTATATCAGTTTCGGGTTTCCCACTCTCTTGTTTCATTGAGTTATATTATTTTGGTTCTAACAGTAGTTTCTTAAAGGTGTTTGGTATGTATGTTATAAAGTACTAGTACTCATTTATCTGGAAATTTTATTAGTAGGAATCTGATTTTCATATTTGGCATATGCTAGAAAGTATTCACTTTCTTGAGAACATAACGATGGCTCATGCTTTGGTCACCGCCTTTTTGGTGAAACCTGCCGAAGGCAACATCTTAACACTCATTCGGCTGAAATTTCTAGCCCGCTTCTGTGCAGAGAAAAGGTAAAAAGTAGTCAATGTCTCTTTAAACCTACTATTTGTTAGCAGCTGTGGATTTTAGTGTCTTGTGCAAACAACTTGGAAATTCCTTAGACAAAAATGGGAGTTGAGTTCTTGAGTAGTTGATTGTCAGATATTGAAGAAACAAGAAATAGTAGTAAGATGGTGCTTCAGGAGCATGCATGACAATGTTCTTTAATTAATGTCAATGATGTTGACTGCTTCATGTGAATCAAATTGTTCATGTGGGGAAACTATAACAGAAAATCCTCAAGTGCTAGTTTAACGTTTTACGATCAAAAGTTTAAAATATGGAAGTGCCAAACTTTAAGATTTAGCCAATTATATAAAAAGAGAAATCATATAATAAGCAACTTCATAATAATAATAATAAGGTTAAATTCTGCTCGGTAAGTTGTGGATTTAGTATTGTACTTTAATTTGATCATTTTTAATTTGAAAATTTTAGTTCTAATCAAATGACAAATTATTAAATTTATTAAGTTCTGTTATTTTTAAAATTTGATATGTCAAACATATTATTTGCATTAAGATTAAAATTTTGAAATTAAAAAAAATATAACCACCGAGATGGCCCATTTAATGAACGTGGACGAAATTTATAACTTTACGAATAATATATGACTAATGACATAATTTAACTAAATATAACTGTTACCATTGAGCTAGTACAGACACAACTTAGGCAGAGTAGAGAATCTAGTAAGATTGATTTTACAGACTGAAAAGAGTTGAGTTGAGAAGCAAACAGTAACAAGAGGAAAGCATTAAAGAAGACAGTGGAGGTGGTTTGGGGATTATTACCCACACTAAATAATTTACTATAGAAACAAATGAGAAATAATTAATAAAGAAACCTCCTCCTTCAAAAAGGGTTGGTTGCCAAGAACCCAGTGATTTTAAATCAAAGGTTGCTTAAGAGGAAGAGATTGCCCCACTTCTCCCATCTCTATACTCTTCTTTTGTTTTAAAATTGCAGTTTTGGGGGCAATTCTTAACCTTCATATTTCAGGTTTTTAAAACTCAAAACAGTTGGATCCTTGTATTTCAAATCCAAGTGTTATTTTTTCCGAATAATAGAATTAAGGTAGAATGATTCCTTTTAGACTCGGGAATAGAACGGTTTTGATTATTTCTCCCTTCACCTTAATATATGAAGTTAATGTTTATTATTCAATGATACAAGTATGAGTGTATGTCCTACAAAATTAAAAAGAATCCAAACAATATATATGACAAATGTACATGATGTGACTATAAATTTAGTCATCGTAATCGTGAATGGTGAAACTCGAATTTGAGTGTTCAAACACTTGGAATGTACTCTTTAACCAATAATGTCAAGATCTCATTAGAGTGAGCAAAAAGAGCTTGTCAATTGTAGAGTGGTGATGAATTTTCCATATTTAATTTCATGAGCTCAATTTTTTTAAAGCTTCCAAGTACAATACAATTAAAAATATAAATTCGAACAATTATAATATAGAATCAGACCAACAGAAAACAGAGAAAATCAGAATATAATTAAACAAAATTCATACACTATGAAATTGAAAATCGAAATATAATACTTTAAGCATAACAAAAGTTAAACTTGAACCCAACAGAAAATCATGATTTTGATATGATATCAGCTCATTTAATTTAATTTAATTATTTATAAAATTGGATGGAGCATTGAGTAGGAGTAGGATAAGAGTAGGAGTGGACCCATTGCTCTTTAAAATTGCAAACAGTTTCTTCCAACTTACATCAACTGTACTTAGTTTGCAATTTTCATAATAAAGGTTTGATGTATCATCTTCATTCACCATTTTCATTTTGGCCACTTTCAACAATTATTACCCCCTATTTCGTACTCTTGATTAATTGTCCCATTAATTTTAGGTATTCGTATATTTCATAGTACACTATACAAGTACAACATGATATGATGTCCATAAAACCCCCACAAAAATACCAAAATTTGCCCCCCCCTTTTTTTTTTTTTTTTTTTTATGTAGTTTGATTGGAAGGATTTTAAAATTATTTTTTTTAATATATCGGTGTGATTACATGATAGTATCTGTTTATATTTTTTTAATCTTTTAACAATGTACACACAGATACTCGAACCCGATCTCCTAAGATGAATATCATCCTCTTTTTCACTGAAATCACTCGTTGGGTTCAACAATTTTTAAAATATATATGAAAAATTATTCTAAACTAATATATATAAGTGGGTCTAAAATGGATCAAATATTTTAATTATTTTATTACCTTCTAAAAGTAAATGATATTATCTTAAATATGTTTGTGGAGTTTTTTTTTTTTAATTTTAAAATAGATCTAATCATGGGTCGAGTTATCTGTCCAGGTCTAAAGATCTGTCTGAAATGTGAAAGGGTTTGGGCTTTTTGACTCGAGCTCAGCATGAATTTGCCTAAAAAAAATTTTCTGTTGATGTTTTGCTATTATATTGCTACTATTTTATTGTTATTGTTTGGATATTGTATAATTCTTGTTTTATTGTTAATTTTGTTATTATTTTAGAGACATTTGTTTGTTAAGTTGCAACTATTATAATTGACATTAATCTCATTATATTTTCTTATCATATTTGTTCTTTTTATACAATATCTAAAACTACCCATAACCCCTTCCTAACACTTATATAATAGGAAGATAATGTGTTTCAATGCACTCAAACTTACGTCATCCTATACTAGCAATAATGCCAATACTAATCGAGTTAAACTCAATCAACACAAAGTATATATATTAAAATTTAAAATTTTCAAATCAATCATATATCTTTTTTTAAGTTACAACTAACAATCTATATCAATATTTTTTTTTGGTGAATTACAATGACAGGGTAAAGCTCAAATAATAAACATGATTAACACGATTTAAATTCTGACCACATCTAAAACAGTAAATATCCTTAACCATCATGCAATGACATAAAATTCCCTATATCAACAATTTGAGTAACTTACACAAAGACTCAAGCTTTCATAACGTAAACCTTTGCTAACACAACGAAAACCTTATTGAACCAAAATTATAATAGCTTTTATGAGTTATAATTATCAAAAATTGAAATCTAAAAATTAAAAGAATTGATAATAATTAAAAGATTTATAAAAATAATATATATTAAAAATAGAAAAAAAAGATAAAAAATGAATTAAATGAAAATTTCATTTTATTTTGTTAAAAAGTAAAAAATATCTTTTTTATTTTTTATTTTGAGTCTTCGACAATAATTTTCGATTATATATCTCACCAATTAAATTTATTTAACTTCTAATTTTTGATTAAATCTAATTGTCATCTACCCCTTAATGGACTTATAGAATACGGAGGATTAATTACTGTACTCGCTCTGGTAAATACCTTAAGAAATAAAAAAAATAGGCGCCATATCCACAAAAACTATGAGTTTTCCCCAACTTATATTATTAAAAAAAGAATTGTGTGAAATTGAAATATTATGTTATTGGTATCCCTTTTTCAATAAAAACATGCCATTTCAATATTTTCATCCTGGAAAAAAATCAAATTCAATAAGATCTACTGAAATTTAAGATGAAAATACCGAAATAAAATGCACTTAATAAAAATAGATACAACCAAGATATGAAAGAAACAGGTGTTTCCACAACTCTACCACCCAGTCCGTTCCACTTAATCCCTATTTTATGACCACATATCTTTCCGGCTAAGTAATAGGAAACCTTTCTCCTCTTACATGAATCCAATTTTCATTCATCCGGGAAAAGCCATCTTTTTCTCAATAATCTCTTTGTCATTTGATCCAATGCGTTAGATAGGAACAGATTTGATAAATACTGATAACTCTCGGATGGAGTAGTAGAACGGAAAAATCCATTAAATAATGAACTATTGGTTCTAAGCCATCTCTGGCGATGAATCAATAATTCGAAGTGCTTTTCGATATAGTATGTCAATTTTAGTGCCAAATGCCTAACCTCCATGTTGCTGCTCCTACCTTACCTTCATCCTTTACTCTTTTTTTACTACAAATTGGTACTTTATCTGATCCCATTTTTAATTAATCATTTAATAAAAAACATTTTTATTTTTTAAATCTAATCTTAACTATTAATTGCTTAATTGAATGAAGGGGTTTGCTAAATGAAGCAGACAGACCACACATGTAGCCATGTGTAATTAAAATATTAAACAAATCATATTCACCAACAATTTACTTTTGCTTTTTGTTTAACAGCAAATATACACAAAATCCCAGGATCAAATTGAATCAAAGTGTATTTACCCATCCTTTTAATGACCTAACAAGATCCTATTTTTATTTAAAAAAAAAAAAACATAGTAAGCATTTAGTCAATTCATGATTGTTTATATGATGGACAGTATTAAGTGTATAGAAATTGAGTCAAAAGAGCGACCAAAATTGGAGTATCAGTTGGCTGCTATAAAGCAACAAAAGATGCCTCCAACCATTACACACACCATTGAAGATCCAACCTCTCTTTTGCCAAAAAGAAAAACCCTATGAACCTATAATTGATGGGTTATGTCTGGAAAGCTCAAAAACCCAAGCTTCCAATAACAGTCTTGATCTTTCAAAAAAGTCCCCATCAAAGCATATTTCCTATGAAAAACTATGTTTAATAACCCAATTTTTGGGCTTTAATGTTGAAATAAGTTTGATAATGGGGACTCCTCTCTTTCTTTTCCCCTTTTGTTTTGTAGTATCATTTTGGGATATTATTTAAATAAGAGAAGCCAGAAAAGGAAGCAGGGTCCTCCATGGACCATGCTTAAGTTAATTATTTATTTTATATCTTCCTTTCCACTTAGGCTTAGGGGACTATATTAGATATCTCCACTGTACATTTGCCCCTTAAAGCTTTGGATTTCGAGGTCTTATAAAAGAGAGAGAGAGGAGGAGGAAGAAGAAATCCAAGCTCTCTTGCGCTTTATTCTCTTCAAATTCGATACTTTGCCCTGTACCTTAAACCAGGTTTTTTTTTTTTTTCAATAGAGACCAAACTCAAAGAAAGAGAGAAAAAAAAAGAGAATCCATTAGTCTTTATCTCTATCTCTCTCTCTTTTGTGTGTCCTACATTGTCTTGTTCTATCATCAGAATCTCTTAGTTCTCTCTGTTGGTTTTCTATTTCTCCCTTAAGAATTCTCAAGCAGCAAAGAGTTTGCTTCTTCAAAATAAAACAGTAATGCAGATTAAAGACAGGAACTTGTTTTGTTCCCACACTTGTTTTCTCTTCATTACCTGAGGGAACAGTGTCACCATTTCAAAATTAGCTTTCTCTCCCATTATTTTCAGCAAAAACTTGGAACTTTTCCCCTAAAAAAGCCCTGTTTTCAAGATTTTTTTTTTTGTACTTTTTCGGTTTGTCTTTGTTTACATTATAATCAAAGGGGGCAGAAGAAACACCTGAGAAATAATACCATCAAGTGATAAGTTGAGCCAAAAGAAGCAACTTCACAAATTCATAATTTTATTGCTTACGAATCTGGATTAAAGCTATATGAAAAAAGCTGTGAAACAATGAGAGGTGGGAACTCCAAGAACAGCAAGGTTTTCTTTTCAAACAAAGCCAAAAAAATCTCATTTGATTCTCTTTCATGTCAGTTTTTTTTTTTGTGTTTGAGTTATGAGATTGTTGATTGTATTGAAAATGTATTTTTCCCTTATGAAGCTTTCATGGCCCAAGACATTGGTGAAGAAATGGTTCAATATCAAGAGTAAAACTGAAGACTTTCATGCTGATGATGTTGATTATGGAGGTGATTTGATTGATTTTTAGATTCTTCTAGACCCTAAACACTTGCATTAAAATGTACTTTGGGTCCTTTTCTTTTCTTTTTTTTGGTATTTGGAATTTGCAGCTCAAGATCTGTTAGTATTTGTTTTCTTCTTCATTTATGAAATCCATAATCTTTGTTTTTTATGGTGTTTGAATATGTGAAATTGATACCCCTGCCTGATAGACAGAGAGAACTGTAGCAGCTTTAACAACTTTATGTTTTTTCTTTTCTTTTTTCAGGTGTTGATGAAGATTGGAGGCACCAATTCTCAGAGAGGGAAGAGGCATGCACTGTCAAGAAAAGTAGAACAGGTTTGAAATCACATAAGCCATCGTGGGTTGTGGCCATTACTTTGAACCACACTTCTCTTTTTATCTCCCACCATTTCCAAAATTTTAATTGATAACATTGGATGCTAGAGAGATTGAGCAAGACTTATTCGGATCGAGCACGGCGAGGTAAAACCGATGTTGACGGATCGCAGTTTACCGATGTCCATAATTTTAGGTAATGTGTTTGTGTTCTTAGTTGCTTTTTCTGGTGTTGAGTTTTGCTTGATAGGATCTTGGTTTGCGAATGCAGGATTTTTGTAGCTACTTGGAATGTGGCTGGAAAATCTCCTCCTAGTTATTTGAATCTTGAAGATTGGCTTCATACTTCTCCTCCTGCTGATATTTATGTTCTTGGGTATGCGGAACTAAATCTGATTTTGTTCCTCATCTCGATTCTTATGGTATTGATAGAAGCTTGTTGGATCTTTTGATTTGGTCTTGTAGTTTTCAAGAGATTGTACCTTTAAATGCTGGTAATGTATTGGGAACTGAAGACAATGGACCGGCTAGGAAATGGCTAGCTCTCATTAGGAAGACACTGAATAGTCTCCCTGGCAGCAGTGTTTGTTGCCACACACCTTCACCTATCCCCAATCCGCTTGTTGAACTGGATGCAGACTTTGAAGGATCAACAAGGCAGAAGACTTCGTCTTTCTTTCACCGCCGATCATTTCAATCCTTGAGCCGTAGCATGAGAATGGATAACGACATGGCAATGACACAACCCCAGCTCGATCGCCGTTTTAGTGTATGTGAACGGGTCATCTTCGGGAATAGGCCGAGTGATTATGATCCTAATTTCAAATGGGGTTCCTCTGATGATGAAAATGGACCTGGGGATTCACCAGGGAACACTCATTACCATTCGCAATATTCTCCAATGTCGTATGGTGGATCTTTTGCCATTGAAGAAAACAACAAACAGATGGGGCATTCGAGGTACTGTTTGGTTGCCAGCAAGCAAATGGTTGGGATATTTCTAACCGTGTGGGTGAAGAGTGATCTTAGAGACGATGTTCGTAACATGAAAGTGTCCTGTGTTGGCCGAGGATTGATGGGTTATCTTGGAAACAAGGTACATTTTTGTCAATACCACTCTCTCTGATTTAAGTGATTTTCTCGAACTAGGAATAAGGAGGCATAATACTCATTTCTCGAGTTTTCCAGGGTTCCATTTCTATTAGCATGTCTGTGCATCAAACAAGCTTTTGCTTCGTCTGTAGTCACTTAACATCTGGGCAAAAGGAGGGTGATGAGCTGCGAAGAAACTCCGATGTTATGGAGATCCTAAGGAAGACAAGGTTTCCCAGGGTTCATGGTATGGGAGACGAAACCTCTCCCCAAACGATTCTCGAGCATGAGTAAGCCCTTCATATATGTTAAGTTATTACATTACTTTCTGAGAATATAACCTTCCAAGTCTCAGCCTTTGTCCTAAAATATTACATTTTGCATGTGTTGGTGCAGTCGTATTATATGGCTCGGGGATTTGAATTATCGTATAGCTCTGTCGTACCGCTCTGCCAAAGCTCTGGTTGAGATGCGCAATTGGAAGGCTCTGTTAGAGAACGACCAGGCATGTTCTTATCCTTTCTCTGTTCAATATATTTGTTTCTCCTTTCATTTTTTGAGGACCTTTACACTGCTCTTAGTTCCTTTGAAGATTCTGAAAAAGGAATTGATGGTTTTACAGCTTCGGATAGAGCAGAGGCAAGGCCGTGTTTTTGAGGGGTGGCGTGAAGGAAAGATATATTTCCCCCCTACATACAAGTATTCTAATAATTCAGACAGATATGCTGGGGAGGACAGATGTCCAAGAGAGAAGAGAAGAACTCCTGCATGGTAATGTTTTTCTTAGTATTTGGGGAAATGAGAATTTTGGAATTTTCATCTATGAAATGAAATCTTCACACGATTATGCTTTTACTATTGATCTAACAATATCATAACATTATGCGACCATATATTTGTGAAGGTGCGATCGTATACTGTGGTATGGAAGAGGCCTATATCAGCTATCTTATGTTCGTGGGGAGTCAAAGTTCTCGGATCATAGGCCTGTTTATAGTGTATTTTCGGCCAAGGTTGAGTCTATTAACATTAGTCGAATAAGGAAAAGCATGAGTTGTTCCAGCGCCAGGATTGAGGTTGAAGAGCTATTGCCGCAGTCACACGGATATACCGAACTCAGTTTCTTTTGAGAAAATCTTTAGCAATCCATATTCTGCACTGTAACTTATGGACAATGCAACAGGACCAAGTTCACAATTGTATAAAGGTAAACCGTCTATGCTCGGGAATTAAACGAATTAACCCTTCCACTGTTGCTGATTGATTCCTGTAAACCATACAATTAAATCTATTCATCTTCGGCTGTTAACAGGATATCATGAAGAAAAGTGCGATTCACATTCACTCGGGAATTCTAACCCTGGCCTCTCTCTGCAATCAGTCAGGTAAATTTTACTCGTAAGTCAACTCGATCCGAATTTGTCGTGTCAGTAGGAAGAAAAAGTAAATGCTTTTATTGATATCACAATGTAGGCTACTAGGCTTCTTTGGTGAATTATTTGAAGTGCTGTGTACCTATAACTTTCAAGCATATCTCCCTACGAGTGTCGATATCTCATGGAACAAGTAACATGCCAACCTTTTTGCCTCAGAATATTAGGGTTTTTCTGGTCAAGTCCAACTCTCTTTTAGAAAATAGGTGTACTTCGAAATTCGAAGATTTTCTCCATGTGTTGCTGTAAATCATGTCTTCCTTTTCCCCCCTGTTAAAGGTGTTTTTTACACTTGAGAAAATCTCCTACTTGGCCTTATCCTTATCATATTGATTGGTCCCCCATTTCATAGGTGGGCACTGCCCTATAGAAGAACTATGCGAACCATGGTGGCAATAAAGACGTTCGTTGTCGGCTATCCGAAACAAGGTCGGTCCTTCTGTTTTGATAATTTGGATTGTAATTTCTTAACCCGAAATTCATTTTTTTTTTCTAATTGTCTACATGAATTTTCAATTGCTGCAACAGGTACAGATTGTATATTGTCAATAACCCCCCAACTCCTGAAGTTTACATACCCAACAAGACAAGTTGTTAGTCTTTGTTCTTGTCCAAATATTATTAAAGAAAAATGAATACAGGATAAAGAGAACTGACATTCCTTTTTTTGGGTTGAGAGAGAGATAATGGGGAATCAATTGTCAATTCCTTTTTGTACCAGTTTTGGAAGATTAAAGCCTGGAGATATGATGGATAGTCATTACTAGTGGATAACAGATAGGGGTTTTTTTTTTTGTAATTGTGAGACCTTCTTTTACTGTTGCTACTAATCATTTTTACTGAGAAACAGAAACCAGTTTGGTTGGTTATCTCAACTGTGTTTTTTTTTTTTTTTTTTTTTTTTTGGTTTTTGGTGTCTGAAAATGTAGTATTCAGGAGGAGACCTTGGCTTTTCCAAAAGGCAATGCTTGTATTGATATCTGTGTTTGAAGACAATAAAGCCTGAAATTTTACTCCATTTTCAGATCTCTCTTTTTATAAATGTTAAAAGGCAAAGTTGTTATTGGTAATGAAGTGGTGATTCAGCTATTGAATTTGTCACCACAAAAAAGGTGAAGCATCCCCTCCTCTCACTAATTAAACCAAGCACTGAATGCCTTTGTTCAACTGTCAAATGCCAAATTTGTTTTAAGACCAAACTTGGAACCAAGTATGCTTCTCTCTGCCATGGTAGCTATAGCTGTACCTTTCCATTATGTTTTGTAGGGTTTGCCTTGCCTGTAACTTACAGTCCAATTCTACCCTTTGGAACCTGTCAGAAGCAACACATTAACTCCAAGTTTGAATATATATATATAATTGCATGTAAGTAACTTTTCCATTAGTGAAGTGTTGTTTGTAGTGTAAGATAAAAGACATCAATGTCCAACTCTCATCCCCTCCTATATACAGTACTATTCAAAAGTCAACTTGTTAATGAAGTCTAAAGCTTTTTCATTAGTGAAGTGTTGTTCTTCCTTTAAATTTACAGTGGAATGGGACTGTAACTAGATCAACGGTATATGTTACGTCAAATGGTTAAAAAATTATGGGACCAACGAGTTTTATAAGGTTTGATTAAAATAAAAACCCAACACGCGCGCGGAAGGCAACGGCTTTTGTCTCCAAGATCAGATATGTGGGTCTCTCCCTGGTTTTTCTGAGCCCACAATGCCTTCTTTCTTGTCGTTTCTTATAACCGCAGTGACTGCGCGTGGAATATATTCTGTAAGACGGTTTGCATCGTGTTCCATACGCGTTATGGGAGAACGTGAAGAAATACAGTTGGATTCATTTATTGTACGGAGATGCAAGCGCTTTAGTTCTTTCCAATAACATCCTGCCAAGTGGCATCTTTATATTCGTTTAGAGTGCTTTTAAGTAAAAAATAATTAAAATTCTTTAACGCGTTTATAAATGGGTTAATAATATACTCTATCTGTTACGTGTTTGGTCCCTCCATTTTATACTTAATTTGGGTTCTGTTTAATTGAAAATCTAAGTTTTTTTTAATTAAATATTCAATTTGATACTTAAATTATTTTGTTTCAATTAACTACTTATAATCTTTTTTTTATTAGAAAATATGTTTCCAATATTCATTATATTATTTGATTTTGGTGCCAAATTAAGCATTAAAGCCAAATTCATGTGCCAAATGTGTATATTAATCCTTACAAATATACATTACAAATCACAAATATCCAATCAGCTAGAATGGGATGGCAATTCGGATATCCAATTCATTTTTTTTCTTTTTTGCATATTTAGATAATATTTGAAATCGATTTTTAAATTACCATCTATTGCAGACTCAGAGACGATACTGATAGATACCCAAATATCTATTATCTGAATTCACATCACTTATTCAGATAATTAGTGTGAATTTAGATATTCGAATCGACTTTTTTATAAATTTGATTATGTATAAGAATTTTAGCATATTCAAAATTGGATTTTTGCATCTTTGGATTTTCGAAAAATGATTGGAAATTTTGAATTTTTTTATTAAGTATATGATAGATAATGTTAATTAATTCAGATTCAAATAATAATACTTAGATAATTTGTAAATAATAAACAAATTCCAATTTTCAAGCAAATTTGTTGAATTAGATTTGTACAATTCAATAAATACAAATAGTTGTCCCGTTATCATTCTTAAACTAGAATTAAAATCAACCCAATACAAATCAAAACAGGTGGAAAATCAAAATATATCCCAATCAAGATAAAAATAAAACTAAACATAATCTACCCATAAACCCTGAAATATATTTTTTTATAATTTTAGTTTCGATTATATCTACTTTTTTTGAACACAATGACTAGAACTATTCATAATCTCTTTTCAACCCATAAATAGGAGGATAATGCGTTTCAACACACTCGAACCCACATAGGATAATGCGTTTCAACGTACCCAAACTCTCATTCTCGTACATTGACAATAATACTCATACCAATCGAATTATTTTCTTAGAGTTTTCATTCATTGGTTTTTATGATACTCCACATTAGTGCTATGCACGTTTGTATAAAATAAAAGCATTAACCGCAGGGAAATTATTAATGAGAATGACACCACATTATGAAATTTGACATCTGAATCATTTCTTCACGAAATTCAACCCTACTTTCAACTTCATAGCCTTAACAATGACAGACAGCCTAACTCTTTCAAAATAAGATCTAGCAGGTAACATTAAAATTAAAAAGGATGCACAAATTTCTAGGAATAGTAAATTAAAGGGTGCTTTCTTCTTTGTATAACTGCAGGTACAAGCAAAGCTAGGGTGGGGGTTTACTTTTTTTTTCTTATTTATTAAACTTAAAAGAAAAAAAAACATGTTTCCTGTGTTTATAGGTTAAAAGAGAATCCCATAAAGCCTGATGAATTCCAGACAGGCACGACATTTGGCAAGCACTTGTATGCATGGGGACCCGAGTTCATTTCCCTTCCCTTCCCCTTTTTTTTTTTTTTTCTTTTAGTATTTGTTGTGTTTCTTCATTTTCAACAACAAAATCTGCCATTATAATGTTTTTAAAATTTTTATTACACAAGTTTCCTCTTTGGTACTCCCTGTCACCGACCAGACATGACTACTTTGCTTATTCAAATTATCTTCCTTTTTTGTTTCAAGGAACATACACCCTTTTCTTCTTTTATGTTCTAAGCTCAGAACATATATAATATACAGATGAATTTCTCCTTTTTATGTTTATACAACTTAGATCTAAAATGACATTTTATTTGAACTGTTTCACATGTAGGAACATAGAATCATATAATATATATATATATATATATATACTTTTTTTCATAGGAAAAAAATATTGGAGTCTAATTGAATATTCTTTTTTAACATTGGTCAATGTACATGTATAGCAGGCAAAGAATGGGGACAGAAAATCCAAGTGGGGATGCGAGAGGTATGTATGCATGGGAGTTGCCACCTTTGTTCTTTTTTTTATGTTAAAAGAAGAAAAAAAATATGCTTTTAGAAGGCCATGAAATATGTGAAGCAACCCAAGGAGACAAAAGTATATGTGATTGTTGTGTTAGAAGATCCATTAAAAGTTTTCTGTAGGAAGAAAACTTATATTATTTGATAACGATTTCAAATTTGGTCTATGTATGTATGCTGATGATGAACATGATTGGAGTTAAAGATTTGAAGCTTGTCTCAGTGTTTTCTGAAAGTGCCATGGATGGAGAGGGCTCTCTCATTGTCATGTCCTTATGGTAAAGTACTATGAAGATCTTTGTATTAGAAGTTGGATTGTATTTTATTTTATCCGTTAAAAAATGGTATTTATACATTAGCATGATATACACATAACATGTTATGTGTTAGTTTAACAGTACAATTAAAGGAAACTTTTAACAAAAATAATCAGTTTACTCTTTGATCTAAAATACAAAGATTAATTTGCCAATTTTTTTTAGTAGCTGGAGTGAAATGCTTTTACCTCAATAGCTTAGATTTTGATATATGAGATTGCTACCCACACAATGATTTCATATTGTTTCCCCAACAATTGAGCAACTTTTGTTCTAATGCGTGCTTTCAATGATTGCCTGTTGCAGCTTTGTGTTAGGTGTACCATTGCTCAATGATATGAATGATGGAATTGGAATACATATCTTATGGTTAAGTTCCTTTTTTTTTTTTGGGGGGGGGGGGTGGATTATAGGATTCCTTTTAGTTCCATAGCACCTCCAATGCTTCCTTATCTCTATTAAGATAATAGCATTACAGCAAATTTATCAAATGTTACAATCATATTCTTTTAATTTGATCAAAGTTTGGGTATTGGCAAAACAGATAGCACCTACCAAAGCCTGACACCCTTTGAAGGTACCCACGTCTCTCAAACGTCAGCCTTTGTTACGGGACACAAAGCAAGGCAAGGCAAAGCAAAGCACCAAAGGCAAAAGCACACCTCTCTGTGTTGAGTCTGAGTCTGACTCTGAGTCATCTCGTACCGGTTGCTTACGCATGCTATTAATTAATGCCTCTCTCTCTCTGAGGGTGTCAGGGTGGGAGGTGACGTCATAAACTGATGGAAACCGGAAGGAGGGAAAGCCATGCAGGGAGGGAATTCTTTTGGGACCGTACAGTTTTGGGGAATACTGAAGTTGAAGGATGCAAAATATGAACATTTTGGGCAAATAAATGAAGAACAAGGGCGGATGGTGCATGTGGGGGAGGCCCATAATCGTGCTATGCGTGAATATCTTGCGGCACGGCAGGGCATGTTTTTGCATGGGAAATTGCTAAATCCCCAAATCAAAATACGTAGCTTTCAGTAAATGCAGACACACAGGCCAACTTAAAACACTGTAGATCCATGTTAGGGCTACATTACCCTGAAAACCATAGACTAAAAGATCCATCGAGAGAGTATCGAGGAGGGGGCAAAAGCTACATTAAAGTGCATACTGATTTCACCATTTTAGAAGTAAGCTGCCCCTTCGAGATACCAGCGAGGGGAATGTTATTTTGCCCTAAAAGATCGAAAACCCAAAACGTAAGTGCAATCTGTGGTTTTCTTTTTTTTAATGGGGACCTGACAATCTGTCCCATGTACGCACGCTTGAAAGCAACTGATGAACGCCCTGAACGTCAATATTACAAAACGATCTTTGAAATTTGAATCCAATATCAAAAGTACCAAAACACACAGTCATCTTTTCCAGTAAATTCTCTTAATCCCATATACCATACATCATCTTTACCTCACCACAAGTTTAAATTCTGGCATGCAGAAAAAAGAAAATGTATCTGGGCAAAGATTGGTCATGCATGAAGGGTAGCGGATTAAGCATCGATTAGATTGAAGTAATATAGAGGTTAAAAGCGTGGTTTTCAACACAAGATCGTTGCTTGTTAAGCAAGGGTGTGTCAGTGGGTGTAATTTGGAACTCAAACAAGACGACACAAAGCGGAGGAAGTATATATACACAAAAACCATGAGATCATTGTTGGCGTAGAGGTGGTGTCATGGAGGTTTGTATATGGAATGTCCACGTGCAGGTCTCGTTTGCTGACGTTACACTTGTTGCTGTCAAATATAAATTAGAGGCTTTTACTGTATGGTCAACCCTCGTTTTCCCACTATGTTCCTTAATAAATTGGAGATGCAGACAGGGTATCGTAGATGTGATAGGGGTTGAGGCAACCGGCGAGGTGCCTGGCCAGGCCTGGTCTGGTCTGGGGTGGGGGTGGGTCTTCTCTGCGACTTCCGGCTAGTGTAATTAATTTCATTGGCTAGCTTGTTGAGAGTTATGGCTACATTTTCAAGTTTTTTAGTGGTTCTCTGTTTGGGCTCATAGGCCCATATGTTTAGATCGACCCTCAAACTGAAACATTAATTTCATAGTCATAATAGATCAGTTTAGTCCCTATATTATTTAAAAAAATTAAATAAATTCAAGTTGTAACAAAGTTAATATTTGTTGTATAAAAAAATATCTTGAAATTTATTTTTTTCCAATTGCAATTCAACTCCAAATAAAAGATTTCATTTACATACCCATAAAAACTTTAAAAATATTAGCTCTATTAATCAGTAAATGATTTTTTAATAGTAAACGTTAATTTTATTCTAATTTGGTCTTATTTGATTCTTTTAATAGTACAGAAACTAAATTAATCCATTTTATAGTTGAGAGATTAATTTGATCGAATCCCTAAAATAAAAAACCTTTTAAATACATTCACCCTAAATTTTATCACACCCATAAACTTGAAATATAATTATGTTAAAGAATAATTATATTTAAAAATAATTAAAATTATAGATAAATAAATTTTAATTATTTTTAATAAATAATTATTATTAAAAATATTTTTTAAATTTCCATCAAATAAAATAATATTGAGGTGAAATTTTTAGCGAATATTCTGCTTTATGCATAGACCAAATGGTCATTGATTTGATAAAGGAGGGAGAAAAAAGGGATTAATCAATTCTAGAATGAAATGATGATGTCAAATGAGGAATCACTTAGGGTTTAAGATACGTTTGAAAATAAATCTTGGGGTTTGAAAACGAGGGTCAAAGTTGGGTATTAATTTTAGAGAGGGACTATGAATGCAATTACTCCATGAGCAAGGGGGCTAAGGCCGTACCTGCCCCTTTGTTTACGCCCTTGTATTTGCCCTTTTCTTCCATGATTTGGGTTGTAAATCCTATATTTTAATATTAATTGAAAAATAACTAAAATTTTATTTGTTTTATACCGGACACAAGTAGATGAAGTAATGCGATCAAAAATCAACAATCAAGAAGTATAATAATGATTGTTGGGAGGGAAGAAAGTATAGGCAGCACTGTTACGAGGTTAGAATTTTAATCTGATAAATCGTGTGAGTTTAGGTAATTTCTTATTTCTACAAAAGTAAGAATTTTCAAAGGAAATTATCTAAGACATTGGAAATAAAGCGTAAGCAAACTCTCAAGCGAAGAAACGAAAAACAAAAAACAAACAGAAAAGCAACAAGAAGGTTAAGCACACCAAGACAATCTACAAATACATCAATGACTGATATTAAAGACAATCTACAAATAGAGATTCCTAAAGGATTTACAAAATTCTCTAAGATTACAATAACAATATCTTTTAAGATTACAAAATATTCACTCTGATAAAATACAAACTACAAGAGTGTAACTACAAGAATGTTTACATATTCACCAGGTTAAGTAGATGGACCTTTAATCTCTCCAAATAATAAGTCAATTTTATTGGGCTAAATGATCCTAAATGAACAAAACGGGTTATCAAATAGTCTCTTGATTGTAGATTTTTTGCACGTCACATCACACTGTACACCTAATAGTTTTTCTATTTAACACGTGATAAATAGAAGTCCCTCCTATTATGTTTTAATTATGTTTTATGATTAAATATGGATGATAATAAGTACTCTAAGTATTACCAATTCTCAATTTTCTTAACTTATATCATTTCCAAATTTTGATATTTGTTTTTAAGGTTAAAATGTGTTGTTAGTCATTGTATTTAGATAAAATTTAATATATAAATATTTACCTTCTTTTTTTTTTTTAATATTTCTAACTTCGAACTTTCTTGATTCCCATCCAGATAAGAAGTTTCATAAACCGGTCTATTTTTATAGTATGTCTCTTTAAAACGAAAGTGGAGTTCGCCCTTTATTTTAGTTTTTTTCTTTCCAGTCACTAGTAGCTTTTCTGTTTCATCGATTTGGCTCGGATCCACCTCTTCCTCCAAAAAAAGGGAAGAAGAAGTATTTTCTTTGGTCCCCCGCTCCTGGTTAGCCCCTCCCCCTCCCGAAATAGTTTCTATTTCTATGTTTCTTTCTTCCTCACTTTCCCCCACTTCTTCCGTTTCGGAAATTTCTTTCAGTTTCTTAGTTAGAATGGGTGACGGTATTCTGCCTAAATAGTAAACACGGGTAATAAATAACAGAATACTAAAGATTCGAGCCATAGAAGTCCTAAATTCTGATACAAGATACTTATTAGATCGAATAAGTACATTAGACCTAATTAAATTATTTTGTTGTATCCAGACTAATACCAACCTAACCCATTTCATCAATAAAATATGACCAATTAACCAACCAACAAAACTACTTGTTACAAATAACATATTGTTGTTGCATCGAAACATATAAATGTTGACTAATCTGGCTAACATTGAACTTGGTAAAATGAAATGGTTGAATAATTGAATAATGAGATTATTCAAGAATATACATTGAATGCTAAGATTACGCATTGAATTCCTGGTAGGACGTCTATGATCAAAAAAGTGTTGTTAGTCAGTATATTTAGATAAAATTTAAAATTTCATCCTTATACTTAAAAAGCTAGAAGTTAATATGATTTAAAAAACTCAATTCAATCTTTAACATTGTAAATATTTTCTGTCAAAAATATCAACTTGGCATGTTGATTAAATTGTCCTCATATGATGCACAATATGATTCACAATAAATAAACATGTTAAGTTGACAAATTTTGACAGAAATTACAAACGAAAATAATGATTAAATTAAAAATTTTAAATTGAAAAAAATGGGAAGATTGAAATTTTAACTTTTAAGGGACTAAAAGCATACTTGAACTTTTATTTTATTATTCAAAGTTGGTTTTAAGTAAATTTGATTAAGAGCTTTTAACAAAGATGGTAACGGAGTTTGGGGAGATGATTCTCTGCTCGCACTAATTTGGAAACCACATTTTCTAACACCATTGGAAACCAAATCGTTACACTCTTGATTTGAACTATCCATTAACGGAAGTATTTCAGAGTTTTAATGAAGTTGTTAGTGTCTGAAGATTAAACCACAACTCCTAATATTAAAAGTTGAAATATACCACATATAATATTCATTTATATTTCTGCTAGAGATTGTTCACTTTTAGCACTATATGGTCGTGTGCTTATTTTGTTTATAATAAACATTTACAAGAGACCCCACTTGTACTTGTTGAAGCGACATCACTTTTTATGTTTATATAGATAGTGTTTCTTTAATATTTCCATTGTTTTAGACATTTAAACAATAAACAGTGAACTCCATTAAGAATATTCAAACTTATCCAACCGCACTAGTTTCCATTAAACAACTTTTTAGAATGAATTTTAGTAGTGCATAACTTTAAAATTAGATGTTACTAATTAAATATATATATATAGGATCATAACACAATTATCATGAACATCTCAAGAGCATCCCAATGCAATGGATAATTTCTTATCCACTAACCTTTTGTATTCAAAAGATACTACAAAATAATCATTTATTGACGAACAATACCTCATTGCTATAAGCATAAAAATCAACATTTCTCCACAGATTTTTTTTTTTGTCAGTAAATGCTATTAAAAATTATCAATGGATTATCAAATATAATGTTCTTTCTTCTCATTTAAAAATGAGTCCCTAGTTTTCAAACTTTTCATGATAAAATGAAAGTATATTAAAGTAAATATATTAAATAATTTTTTTTATAAAAAAAAATTCATTTATCAACAACATTTAGATGGTACCATATGCAATATACATGTAACAATCATAAGCAAGTATATAAACATATATATATATATATATATATATTATAAGTTAGAAAAACTTATCTGGCATCCTCGATGATAAGCATTCATTTTATCTTACTAAGTCGTCAATTTTCATAGTTTCAAATGCAGCATTTGAAAGTTGTTTGATGCCAACTCCATCTCACTACATTTCGCTTAGTAATCAGATTATAATTCTTGCTTCACGTGAAATACATTTTCCTTAATAAGGTTGAAACAAGAAAAAATAAAATAAAAAGTTAATAAAATGTGATGGCTTTGAGGCATGTAGATAACAATTTCCTTAAGATTTTAAAATGACTTCGAGATACAACAAAACCCTCAACACTTCAAGTTGAACAAATGAAAATGGCTAATAGAAAAAGTCATTTATATACACATTCAATAAGTGCATCTTTCCACAAGATACCCTTTCATAAGGATGCATCTTTTGAAGAGATGTCATTTCATAAAATTATCTTCTTTTATAACATAACTTTACACAAAGTTATTTCTTTATAAAATAATTTTACGTACAAAAGTTACATCTTTTGTGTGTTTCATGGTGTAAGGTTTGTCTGTTTGCTCGATTTGCTGCGGGACTCAATTCCAAAGTCAAGTTCTTTCGATTTGAAGGTTGATGCTACTCTTTGTAGGCTTTGATATTCAGAAGATTTTGCTACCAACTAGTTACCTTTGCCCGTGATTTTGTCAAGCGGGTTAGAAATTGCATTTTTTATAATAGTAGCAAAGTTAACTTGACATAAGTATTCGATCAACTTTACTTAATATCTCTTCTTGAAGAATAGTTTTTTTTTTTTTGAATAGTTATCACTTTGAACAATTACTGGTTGAGAATAATTAGAACTAGAATCGAGAACAATTCATGTTTAGAACAATTGTAATTCATAACAACTCATGTTCGAAACAACTTTTGTTAAAAACAACAAAAAATAATTATATTCAGAATAACTATTTTTAATAATCTTTAACAAGAGAGCTCAAGTTTAGTATAGCTCAGTATAGCTTTTATTTATAACAAATCATGTTTGAGCAGGTCCTATTCAAGAATATCTTTTTGTTTGGAATAGATCTTTTTCGAAATAACTCTGCTTAAAACAAGTCTTCTTTTAAGACCAAATCTTATTTGGAACAACCATTGGTCAAAACAACATTGCCACATAACAATACCTTCATAGAACAATATTATTCGAAAAGACACATTTTCCAAAAAATGTCCTCCAAATTATGTTTCATATGGTGTTACTTCACCAAAACAAAGGTAGAGATAAGCTCGAAATAAGATAGGATTTTGGTTTAGTATATTAGATATGAAGTTAAGAGTGTTAGGATTTGTCCATTAGTTCAGTGATTTAGTTATAGTCTACTTGTAAAATTTCGAAATTTATCACATAATTATTTAATATTTTTTGTGTTAGAGTTGTGTTACCCGAATCCTTGTTAAAGAAATACAGTGACAAAACTAGGAGATCTGTGTAGGGTTTAAAAAGTTTTTATTTAAGTCACTGGGTTGTTAAGTTTAAGTACGGACCATGTTGCACATGTAGAATCCATATAGAACTACACTCTTTCTATTTAACATTGATTAGAATAAAGTTTTTCAATCTTTAAATAGATGTAGTCAAAAATCCTCTTGTATCATTCGAATTCAACATTAGTGAATTTTCTTCTCCTCTACCCGTGGTTTTTCCCAAAAGGCTTTTCCATGTAAAATCTGTATGTTTTTTTTTTTTATTGTTTCGCGATCGTTTCTATTGTCATTATCAACATTAGTTTTAGCACATTGTATAATCATCTTGAATGGATCAAATTGAACAAATGACTCATATTATGACTATTATAAGTCTAATCGGGGGAGATGGCTTGTCTTAATTATAGGAGCTAGATTGGGTCTCAAAATTAGACACATAAATGTAATTGTTTAGAAAAAAAAGTCGAATCTATCCTAGATCTGTTTATAAATTAATTCACTTGTGACGTTCATAATATGATTTATTTAAATTTTATTTAAATGAATGACTATGTGTGTATAACTTATATATTTTTATATATTGAAAACATATACTCTCAAGATAAAAGATCAAAAGTTGATATATTGAGTACATGACCAAAATCATAAGAAAATGATATCCTTTTGGTGCATCTACTTTCAGTTATTTGCATTCTTTTCAGGGTAAACTACAAAATAGTTATATTTATTTGTCTCAAATTACATTTTAGTCACTTATGTTTAAAATATTACGTTTTAGTCACTTATGGTATCATTTTGTTACAAAGTGGTCACTCTGTCGTTAAGCTTCTTTACCTCCTTAAAGGCAATCCTTCATGGCAATCCAAATGGATTTTAAATGCCAACTTGGATGTCCAATTGAGACAAGAATATGTTTTTAATTAATTTTTTTAATTAATTGAAAATTTTAAATTAATTACACATTGAATTGAAAAAGAAAAATAGTCCGTCTACTTTTTCTTTTAGTTTTCTTTTTCATATTGATGAAAAAACTATTCTCATCCAACATCAATGGCGAAGCCAAGGGGGGTTGGGCAGCGGCCCCGACCCCCCTAAAATGAATTTTTGTTCATTTAGGTCCTTTATAATTTATAAAATTTTAAATTAATAATGGTAAAATTGCACTTTGGCCCCCCAAAATAATAAAAAAATTTGATTTAATCTTTTAAAAATTATAAAGATATAAACTATTAGAATGATAAAATTGTATTTTTACTTTCGTAAAAATATACAATTTAATTCCATCCCCCCAAAAAAAATTATGGTTCCACCACTGTCCGACATCCAAGTTGACATTTAAAACTCATTTGGACTATCACGTAGGATTATCATTAGGGAGGTAATGGAGCTTAACGGTAAAGTGATTACTTCAGAATAAAACGATAACATAAATGACTAAAACGTAACATTTTAAAAATAAATAACTAAAATATAATATGAAACAAATAAAAATAACTATTTTTTTTAATTTACCCTTCTTTTGATCACCCTCTATACCTTGCTTGCTTCCGCATGTTGGAACTTTAATATAATATAGAGAAAGAAACCGAAATGGAAGGAAAACGAAAGCGTTGAATTTTCAGTTAAGCACAATTTATAGGTGCCATGGAAATGTATACACCTCCACACTCCACACGCCATCTTTTCCCTTTTTTTTTAATAAAGTCTATAGAAATAATTTAAATTTAAGAATTCACATAAAAAAAATTAAATATTAAATATTAAATATTATTTCTTTTATGATCAAAATTGATACCTAAAATATCGTCGTAAATACTTTTTTACGAGATAAACAAAAATATATTTTATTTTAATAAATGAAGATCAAACTCTCGACCATATGATCACTTTACCCTAATTAAAAATTAAACTTTTTCTCATAAAATTTAATATTGTATGTGTTAATATTTCTTGAAAACAAATAATTTTCATAAAAAAATATATTATATTTAATACTTTATTTTATTGTGTGTTCAGCACCTTGATTTTTCTTTGGCCGGAAGTATTGAGCACCTTCATTGATTTTACTAAATTCCTCTAATCATTTTATATGGAAAGGGATGTGCTTGGACATGTCTATAATTATTTTAGTCATTAAATTGTTGAAATTATTAATATAATTTTATTTATTATGTGTATAAAATTTTAAATTTGATATTTTTATCGTATCGATTTAAATATTATTTTTTTAATATATATTTAACAATTAAAAGTTTTTATTAAAATATTAAACATTTTTAATTTAATCAAATTTTGAATGTATGATCTAAATGAATTGAATGTAAAATATAACGATCAAATTATTAAAATATTAATTGTAATAAATGAATAATTTTGCAAGCAGAGTCAAGGACTGATAAGTGCTCTATAAAGTATAGTAAAATATTTTTTAAAAAAAAGAGATGCATGATAAATTTTGTTTGGTGAATTACAATAATAGGGTAAAGCCCGAACAATAAATGCAACTAGCATAACTTGAATCCAGGCCACACCAAGAACGGTGAACACCCTTGACCATCAGGCCATCACATGCCAAATACTAATCTTTTTATAAATAATTATAAAAGTGTGTAAAACTACTTGAGTTTTACAACGGTATAAGTGAATCTCTCCTTATTTTATATAATAAGATAGATTATTATCTATACTATTCTTTACGTGTAGAATTGAGTTGATGTCACGAGTCAACTCAAAATCAACTCAGTTAAGAAAATTATTAATATAACCTTACATATTTTAAATAAATTATATTATTATGGGGTACTTTTGTCTTTTAAAAAAATAAAAAATTTACGATTCATATACTATTCTTTTAAGTGTGTGACTAAGTTGATGTCACCTATTAGCCCTATTGTATATGTGTTTTTTAACATATATCACGTATGTATTGTTATTATTATTAATTTTAAGCTTTACATGAATCTAATGAGTGACTTCAATAGTAAAGAGAATGTTATTCATCCTAAGAGATCCGGGTTCAAATATCTGTGTGTGCAAGATGTGTGTACCTTATCAAAAGGTTAAGAAAGTATGAACAGATACTACCAGCATATGTAATCACACCAGTATATTAAAAAATAAGTTTTAATTTATTATATGTTAATTTTAAAAATATATTTTAAATACTAATTTCCACGAAATGTGTAATAAAAGTTTAGAAACAATTTATAATGTTAATAATAATATTAATAAAACCATACAATTTATTTTGTTCTAGAAACATAAAACCAAATTTCAGCATTTAAATTAAGAAAGCTACAAAGTCAATTACATTATAAAAACACAAAATATAATTAATAATTGCTTTATAAGAATAAAGAAATTAGTTAAAAAAGAACTCAAAAAAGTTTTTGTTTTTGTAAAACTCAGCGTTTTTCCTTAGCTGTGTCCGTCGCATATCTTCTCTTCTCAGGCAAATTACACGCTGCTGTTTCGTTTCCTCTCTTAAATCTCTCTTTCTCTCTCCCTTTCAAAAATTGCGCTCAAATCTTCTTCCTCTTCGCAGGGTCTTGGCTTAAGGTATGGCATCTTCTTTATGTTCATTTAAAGTTTTTTTTTTCTTGTTGTTCTTTACTTGTCCACATTTTAACCGATAATTTTTGGCAATTCCCTCGAATTTTGATTTAATTTTTATACTGTTGAATACCCTTTTGTTCTTTGTGCTGAATTAGTTGTGGGTTTTATCTGAAAGTGAAGCAGCGTTGGTTATACAAGTTTCTTTCGGTTCATATGCCTGCAATTTTTTGCCTTTCTTTGTTTCTTTATTTTTAATTTTTTTCCTGGGTTTGGGATTAAGTTGAAGTGAATTAGAAGTATCTTTTGTCTGTGATGATGTAATTCTATCGATTCAGGGCAATGAAAATGTAATCTGGTGCCACGTTTTGTTTGTAAATGTGCTTGATTCTTGTGCTTATTGTTTTTGGAAATGTGTGCCCATTTATACTATCAAGTCAGGGTTTTGGTGTGGATGATATTTCAATGTTAGGAAATGGTTGCCTCTATCTTCTTTGAAGTTGCCTGTGCTTCATATCAATTTCGATACTTGAACACTGTAAAGATAATATGCAAGTATGTCAATTATAGCTTCTGTAACAGGTTAATTGCAATATCATTTCAGATTTTTATGTTGGGTTTATGTTTGAGCAGAATTTCGTGAAATACATGATAAGTTATTGACTTGTCTTTTGTGGAGTTCAATACATTGCCATTTTTAGTTAAGTCTCTTCGAGCAGTAGAGAAAGCTTCTTTTTCCAGTCATTACAGTATCAGGCTCTCCGTCGTTGTAATTTATATGCATTTTTGTGTGGATGGATATTAACATATGCATTGTAGTTTTAGGAATAAAGTTTTGTTCTTGCTTTTATTTCTTGGAGGTTCTTTTAGAGTTTTCTCATCATGCTATCGGCTTGAAGGATAAAAACTTTAGGGTAACCAGCAATGGTAGGGGTGGAAAAAGTTTTAACAGTAAAATTTCGGATCAAGCTGGAACTCTGAAATTCATTGACTTGAGATTGTAGCTGGGCAGCGAATTTTACATTTATACAATGTGAGAATTGTAAAGGTCCCAATAATGAATATTTGATGGTACTATTCATGTGCATCCTACTTTCTTAGAAGTTTGGAAGCAAGGCATGTGTTTAATCAAAATTTATGTTTTAAGAGTATTCATTGTCAATGCTTAAATATTTCAAAACTTTGTTTCCTTCATTCTACCCCACTTATTTTGTCTGCGTCCTTTATAAGCAATCTGGCTTCCTCTACCTCTCCATCTTCCGTACCTTCCGTTGAGAAAATATCTTCTGTTTCTAGGAGAAATTCAATGTAACAGAAACCAAGAAACTTTATTGTGAAAGTATGACGTTTGAAGTCCTGAACAAACAAAAAGCTGTTTGAAAACGAAAAAGAAAATCTATTTTTACTCCAAAATATGTGATGAGTTACCGATGCTTTGGTGGTGAATTTCTTTCACAGCCAATATCCTTTCAGTGTCTTAAGGGGCACTTTTTCTTGTTTATAGGAAAATTTTTAAATTTGATGTATGGTTTTGTTTCACCTTCATGTTACGTATGATTGCTACTTCTTTTTTCTCTGGTATTGGTGACATTGACTAACAGCATGATTTTCAAGGATGTCATTGATGCTAATCCCCCTTTCCTGAAAAAAATAATCGATGCTAATTGTGCTGCACATGCTACAGAACACAAATATAATGATTCTATTTAAATTATGATCTAACTAGACATTGATTAATGCATTACTTTTGAAGTCCAAAACTATTGATTTGGTTCTTACACACAAGTTATAAATTTGCTCTTTCAGATTGCATATTCCACTGCTGAGGTTGACATAGTAAAAATTTGTCAGTGAAGAATTGTTGGATTCGATGAAACCTTGGTTAATATGTCTGGATTAATTGAAGGTCTTCCAGATGCTGTTGCCCTTAGATGCCTAGCACGAGTTCCCTTCTACCTATATCCTAAGTTGGAGCTTGTTTCCCGTTCATGGAGAGCTGCCATTCATAGCTCTGAGCTGTTCAAAGCTCGACAGGAGGTTGGCTCAGCAGAGGAACTTCTTTGTGTGTGTGCATACGATCCAGAGAATTTATGGCAGATGTATGATCCTCTCCGCGACCTTTGGATTACTCTTCCTGTCCTTCCCTCAAAGGTCAGGCACCTTGCCTACTTTGGTGTGGTCTCAACTGGTGGAAAACTGTATGTGCTTGGTGGTGGGAGTGATGATGTCGATCCATTAACTGGTGACCAAGATGGGAGTTTTGCAACTGATGAAGTTTGGTCATATGACCCTATAATGCGTCGGTGGGCTCAACGTGCATCCATGGTCTTACCACGTGCCATGTTTGCATGCTGTGTTTTGAAGGGAAAGATAATTGTTGCTGGTGGTTTCACCAGCTGCAGAAAATCAATCTCTCAAGCAGAAATGTATGATCCTGAGAAGGATGTCTGGATTCGAATACCTGATCTCCACCGCACGCACAATTCAGCATGCTCAGGATTAGTTATCGGAGGGAAGGTTCATGTCCTGCACAAAGGGTTGTCAACAGTGCAAGTCCTGGACCACATAGGTTCTGGGTGGACCGTTGAAGATTATGGTTGGCTCCAGGGTCCAATGGCAGTTGTCCAGGGAGCTCTGTACGTGATGAGCCATGGACTTATCGTCAAGCAGGAAAAAGAAGTTAGCAAGGTGGTGATTTCTGCTTCTGAGTTTCGTAGGAGAATTGGGTTCGCAATGACAGGACTAAGAGATGAAATATACGTGATCGGAGGGGTGATTGGCCCTGATCACTTTAATTGGGATATCAAACCAATGTCTGACATTGATATCCTGACAGTCGGGGGCAATAGACCTACATGGCGTCAGGCAGCTTCGATGACAAAGTGCCGAGGAACAATTTTTGGTTGCACGCAGCTAAGAATTTAGGTCCCCTACTTTTTTTCTTCTTTTAAAGTGGTTTGCTGGTTTTATTGTGAAAGTTAACTCCTTATTTTGTTGAGGCATTGCAAATCTTCCTTATTGGAGATGAGAAATGAATGTTTCTTTCTAATGGGACCTTGGTTTTGTAAGCCATAATCTTTTGTCTTTGTTAAAAGTTAATGATCTGCTTCATGGCTTTTTCGGAATTGACATGGAAAGAAAGACAGGCGCAGGCTCTTGTCTTGCAAACAGAATTAGAACAGTATCTTACTCATTAGTAGGACAAATATATCTGACAAGGCAATAGTTTAGGCAATCAATTAACGATTTGGTGTTTTTTCTACTTGTTTGTTTGGGGAGGTTAGATACATAGGGAGTATATAATTAGTTTTAGACTTTAGATACAGCCGTAGGAGGCTGAAGGTCTACTTTTGCTTTGTGCTTGTGTGTTTAACATTGGTTAGACATCTTGTGTGAATTGCCTGGACCCTATGGCCGTAAAGGAAGAGAGAGAGAGAGTTAACCCAAGTCCTGGGGTCGGGGTCTGCGTCTGGGCCTTAAGGCTAAAAACCTCAATTCTTGGCATCTCGTTTCATGAAAGGCTACTAATCACTAGTGAGACTGAGTAAAAAGATTTACATTTTGGGATGTGAGCTTGGCTCAAGATTCAACTTGGTACCCAAAGTTTTTTTTCTTTCAATTAGATATTCGAACTTGGCTTTAAGGTTTAATTTGATTTAGGTATTTAAACTTGACTTTTTGGTTCAAATTAATACTTATATGAACCAATTTGAACTATGAAGTCAAGTTCAAGTACCAATTTGAATAAAAGCTAAGTTCAAGTCTCACGGGCTGCGGATTAAAGTCTGTGACGAATGCACATAAACCATCTCATATAGGTTAACTATTTAAATGGGGCTCATTTAACCTACTTGAATTGATCCGATTCACGGGACATATAGAGAAGCTCATCTATTTGAAGTATTGGTGACCCAGTGGAACACTACAGTAAAACTGATTGTATAGAATTTAAATCCTTTAGGATTGTCATCTTGTAGATAGGTTTTAATCTTGACCATTGATGCTGTTAGATTTCGAGGAGTTCAACTATAAATAGAGGTGTTTCCCTCATTTGTAAGCATTCTATTCATAGTTATTGAATATATTTTAAATATCATTTGCTCAAACACTTTGTGTGCATTGTTTTTTTTGTAACATTTCTATTCGATTTGAGTTTCTTTGTCTTTTTTAATTTGCCTTCGCTTTATTTCGGTGCCCCATGACACAAGTACCTAATTAGACTAAAAAAGTTTAATTACCAAATTGAATTTTGAAGCCAAATTTAGATACTAAAATGTAATTCATAGTGTCCTCAGGGTAGGTTAGGCTAGACAAAAACAACAATCCAGTAAACCGGAGGGACCTTAGCTACTGCCAACACCATTGTCATCATTTATTCTTAGTTACATGAGTGAACACTCAGAAAGCTTGATGGTGGGATTGCCCCCAAGTGCCTCGGTCAATAACTCGAACTACTAATGAATTTGGGGGAGAGAGAGAAACAAAAAGAGGGCCTATAACACTAGCTAGCCTTGTGGGGGATCATTTGGCAGTGAAACTTCAAAGTGAAGAAGGTGGTTTTTAAAAACTGGTCCTTTGTTACACCCCCATCCTATTGCGTATAGATCGCCAAATGGCACCGCCGACAAGTAGAAACTCGCCATGCCACGCCACCAAAGTTTTTTCATTTTTTAGATAAATTTGGGTTTGAGTTTGAAAGGGACATGGCTGCGTGTGGCTGCGCCTGTCAAAGAAAAATCATGGAGTAGATAAGGCTAGTTAGGTCGTCCACGGTGACACGAACCATAAAACCAGACAGACTTTTCCCTAGTTTTCTTGTAGCTAAAACCAACCACGTATTTGTAACTTTCTCATCATCCAAACAATTAAAGAAAGAAAACGTGAAGGACAATGTTTCTTTCAAATAGGTGAGATGAAAGACGGCAACTGGCTAGCTAAACAAGGAATCTTAGTTTATGCAAATATTTAGCATATAATCAATCGATGCTCTGATGGGACTTTCTTTCTTTCTTTCTTTTTAATGAGACTGGATAAATAGATGCTCCATTCTTTATCAAAGTTAATTTTTTTCTGTAGGAATAAAGCTACTTACTTACATACCGCTGTAGCAATCATCTTTAAACATCAAATATATATATATATATGTTGGCTGAATGGGATAACATAGATTTGGGATAGTGCCAAGGAATGTAGGTAATGTCTAATCCTTTTAGTATAAGAAATGAGTATGTTTTATGCTTTCTCAAACTTTATATTTGAATGTATTTGCATGTCCTCATGAATACATAAAAAGGATCAAACTTACGCTTTCACTGCGAAAAGACCCCACTAATTCTCATGCATAGTTGCATAGGCCTCTCTCTCTCTCTCTCTCTCTTTAAATGCTACACTCGACTTCAAAATTGAGAACTCTACCCTTTTGAGCTAAAGCTTTTTTTTTTTTTTGCTACTTTCACCTTTTTCTGTGTCTTTTGCAAATTCGTGGCGATTTTGCAGAGTTGAGTGAGCTGAAGCTTTTGCTTTTATCAATATTTTGATTTCATTTACCTGCAACGCCCAGGACTGTAGGATCAATGATCATGTGCTGTGCGTGATGTGTGTTATGATGGGTATCGATTCCTTTCCTTGTTGAAGCAGTTGATCCACCAAACTGACACAAAAAGACAAACAGAAATAGGGAAACTGACTTCATTTGTTTATTTACTGTTCTGTCATGGAGCCTATGGAGATTTAGGGATCCATTTCAATTTCCCACCACTGTATGTGTTTTGTTTTGGTTTTTTTCTTATATATATATATAAGAAAATTGCAAGGATTTGCAATAGAGTTTCACCATTCTTCCCTTTGTTTTTCTGGGTTTTTTTGCAGTTGTTTTTCATGTTACATTTCTGACAAGACAGACAAAGTTATGTTGAGGAATAGGTCCAGGGCAGTGACCAGCAAGCAGCAACCATTAATGGCTGATCACAGTTCTCAATCGTCGTCCCCTTCACAGAATCACACCACACCAATCCCATCTTTCTTTGGCTCTCCAAGATTCAAAGCTTTCACTACAAAATGTCTCCCCGACACTGAACCTGTTGTGCTCAAGAGCCCTACTTCAATCTTCGACAACAACAAGCCATTATTTCCCTCTGGCAACCTCTTTGGTTTCGATTTAAACCAACCCAAATCCCCCAAAACATTCATCTCACTCAATAACAAGCGCCCCACCCAAACATCGGAACCAAAAGGTGTTGGCCTTGCCATAGTCGATACTCTCAATGATGAGCCAATTAAAGACAACAAGGTTCCCCCAAGACAAGTAACCACAAGGTTTTATTTGGGACCAAGCTCAGAGTTCAGATTCCTTTCAATGGGTGTGTTCCCGTTAAAGAAATGGAGTTGTCTGAGGATTATACATGCGTGAAATCCCACGGACCTAATCCCAAAACAACCCATATATATGGTAACTGCGTTGTAAAGAGCTACTGCAGTAGTGTATTGGATGAGCCCAAGTGTGCAGCAGAGAGTGATTTCCTCAGCTTTTGTCACACATGCAAAAAGAATCTTGAACAGAAAATCGACATTTACATTTACAGGTTCGGTTCCTTTGTCCTGCTTATGAAAAATCCAAACATCTATTTGAATCCTGTTTGGTCTGAATTTGATTGCTTGTGCTGTAATGCAGAGGGGAGAAGGCTTTTTGCAGTCAAGAGTGCCGCTATCAGGAAATGGTACTGGATGGAGAAGAGAACTAAGAATTTTTCATTTCATCACTGCTTTGGATCATAAAATTATTTTCAAGTTTGATAATGACTCCATAAACCAAATTTCTTTGTAGTGTTTACTTTAGCTTTTGTTTTTAAAAACCCTCTCCACTGCAGATAGTGATAAGAGGGGATGAGATGATGTAGAGTTAATGTTAATTATTTATATGACTGCCAATAGCCTTTTTTCCCTCAATCATAATATTGAGATTCCAACTTATATAATTAAATTAAGCTATGGTTGATTACAGGAATAAAAGAATTAAATATTAGCAGTAGTTGGGAAATTTTGGATACTTTGTGCAGAGTTATCCACAAAGAAGAAGCTTTTTCAACGTGAATTATCAACCCACATCATTGCCAGGTCCCTCTACTATTGTTCACAAAGAAAAAGAAATATACCAATCATGATGATGAAGAAGAAGAATGATGGTGTCCCTCATACAAACAATTGACAAATATGGTAAAATCCTATGATTTGTTGTATTAATCAAGATGGTTTAGATAGTAACCACAGCAGCATAAGCAAAGATTAGGGAGGTTGCAAAGGAAGTGGATCAAAAGTAATACATGTCATCATCCATCCCTGAAAATAGCTACCAACTTGCCTTTAATTGAAACCAAAATATGCAGGTGATACTTGGGTGTGTCCGAAAATGCATGTGAATCTTTTCTCAAAGCTGTAACAATAATAAAATGGGTGGAAACAAGTAAAAGAAAAAAAACCCAACCAAAGGTCATTGAGATTAAGGGATCAGGGTATAAGGTTTTGGACACAGACATCATGAACCAAGCCCCTTAGATGTTTGTGAGTTTAGATGGCTAATTTTTCCATTTGATCAAAGGCTTGAATATTTTAATGTTGGGAAGCAACTAAAGAGCAATTTACCCAAGGGAGCCTAGCCCCTACTCCACTCTTTGGTTTATTCATTTCATCTCTATGAAAGAAACCAGCTCCCATGTCAGGTGGCTAAGATCTACTATGAGACCTGGGATTAGGTTTGGATGCAACCTATATGTGTTGTTTGAATTTTATATCAGATAAAATAGGGTGAACAGTGGTGCTTGATTTCCAGGAAATAAGTGAAGATGGGCCGATTCGATTTACATCTTGTCGCTTTGCAATTATTAGACGGAAACTATGGCCCAAAAACTCATTCAACCCCCATTAATTGCAACTGTACACAATTTATGTGATTGGCCCATCAAATAATGAAAAGAAAACAAAGACATGGTAGGGACCGAAGACCACAGCAACTCCCGTTTATTCCGGGGATAACTTGCTGGTTCACACATGCAATGTCAATGCCCTTTATACTATACTACTACATGCACGATCAGTAAATCACAATTTCCGTTCTACTCAAAGAAGGCTAACAACAGTGATAAAGGCCAAGTAACGATACGATAATATAATAATTCCATTAAATTCATATTTCAACGCACTTAAAAGCATTCATAATGCATAAATAAAAAAGTGAGAAATACCAGTAACAAAAGAACAGACTGCACTTTGAAGTTTGAACGTTAACATGAGACTCTGCTCAAACTACTCAACAAACAACAGACACTGAAAACAAGTCGCTGGATACAGATGGTTTCCTAGACATCTAACACGAGCACATCTCTACTTTTAACAAAAAGCCTTCTGAAATACTTATCCCAGTGGCTACCTGTTGCAGAAGATTATATTAGAGCAGATCATTAGTAATAGTTTTATCAAAGATTTTCTAAAACAAACATGATTATCTAAAATCAATATCATGGAAAAGAAAATACCTTGTAAGTAGCTTGGCACAGTCAACAATCTCCATAAAACATGGCTCTATGAAACGCTACAGAGTGGCATTACCCACTAGGATGAACAAGACACAAACAACACTTTCAACTGGACATGGAACTGATTAACCGAACAAGCTTCAGAGGAGACAAATAACCCACTTTACTTTTTTCCCTTCCTACCTTTTCCTTTATAAAAACAGAAAAAGATGGCGAGGAAGAAAAATCCCAAGCAAAAGAAATAAAGTGTATTGAGGATATTTGATTGTTAAGCAGAGCCAATTGAAGGCAATGCTGGAGAGAGGAAAAGAGTTGCAAGACAAAGAAAGAACATCTAGGTAGGCTAATTTAGACTAGGTTGTAAAAAGAAACAAAGGGGCTAATCCAAGTTAGACAATTAGGAACACTAAAGTCTAGACCAAGGAAAGAAGGATGATGAGAAAAAGAATAAAAAAAGAAACCTAAGGAATTTGGGTAAGCAATTTAGAGGTGAATCTACAAACTACAGTTATATACATTGTATCAGACGCTTAAGGAAGACATTAGCTTAAAGACAACAACTGAACACACACGAACCGCTGAGGACTTGATATAGTCAAGTTTCATATAACAAGTACATAGTTTCCTTCAAGTCCATGAGTTAAGAAGGCAGTCATCAGTGCGATTTCATGTCATCGAAAGGGAGCACACAATGTTTGATTCTAATTTAAGCTCCCTTTAGCTTCCTGAATAGCTTGAGTCATCTTCCATCCAAGCTTATAAAACCTGTATATCATGTACCTTGTGCATCTTGTCATTTTCCCGTAACCAACACCAAACTCTCATAAACCATCATAAAGCGAAATCTGGAGATTGTCGACCTACCATTGCCATTAACTTATACCGACTCATGCTACCAACCATCTTATTCAACCTATATACAATCTAAAACTAACTTCGGAAATTTGCACAGTAAACTTATTTACAGGAGCTGAAAAACTCCTACACTCTTTTCAGTCATTGGTATTGTCAAGATTGAGAATGCGACGCAAAGCCTTGGTCGCAGAGTCAGCACTACAAAAAACTTCAGCTACAGAAGGGTCAAGCTCCCTGGTAGGAGATGCAGGTGCAGACTTGGCAGTTTGGTGAACATCAACAATGGGGTAAGCAGCAGGCAAATCAAGAGACACTGTCCTCTTCACACGAAGCGAGAATTTGGGTATTGGCAAAGAACTAGGCGGTGGTGAATTGGAATAAGCTGGTCCAGCCCAAAGCTCAGAGTACAGAAAACCTTCCCCAGGGATTTCCACATTAAACGGCTTATCATTTCTAGGGGTTCTATTGCAATTGATAGGAATAGGAGAGCTTTTCCTTGCAGCCTTCGAATGTGTTCCATCAGCAAAAGGAGACTGCGTTTTGGGGGAAGACGATGAAGAGGGAGGGGAAGATGGCCGTTTGGTTAAAGGAGTAGAGCTATACTTAAACGGGGTCGGGAGTAATCCTGCTCCAGATTGAAATGTCCTACAAGTAACCCCTTTGAAATTTCTAGATGGTTGTGAAGACCCAAATCTGGCAGGCCCATGTGGCTTCACCCTGCTACAGTACTGGTTCCTATGCTGCGCTACCACAACAAGAGTCTCCATACTTTTCCTTAAATTTGATGATAAAAACCAGAGATTCAACAACACAGTTCGTTCCTATTACAACCCAACAAAGAAAACAAACCAAATCCTTCTAAAATCCCCTAAATCCTTGTTGATCACTGAAATATAATAAAGGAAACAACTTTGAGGCCAAATCATGCACAGAACAACATCGTAAATTTCTCCGCCATAGCAGATGCGACAAGATGGTACTAAAATCGAAGTGATTTACTTACTGGATCAGAAAACCCCTTAGATTCAAAGGAAAATCATGGGCAATAACAAAAATTCACAACTTTATAACCTCGAATCAGACAAGATCTTCATAGATTAGTCATCAAACTGTAACAAAAACAAATTACAAAACCAAAAAAAAAATTAAATCTTAAACTAAAAGCAAGCATAAAATACAGGGTAAATTTCTCGAGAGAAAAAAAAAATGAGTGGAAAAATTACCGGAAAAGTTCTGGAGTGAAGTGATGTGATATTCGTTAGATCTGAGAAGGGAGTGAAAGTTTCTTCTTCTTTCTTTTTCTTGTTCTTCTTCTGGGGAAGGATGATTTCATGTAAACTGGTGTTGGGTGAATGATTTTGTCCTTCGGTTTCAGGATTTTTTTAATAAATAAATTGTTTTGGGGGCTCAAATCATCAAAACGCCATGGAAATGAGATTGTGGAGAGCGTCACAGAGAGGGAGAGAGAGATAGAAAGGAAGCAAAGTCCCACGGATCTGAAATGACTTTCTCACAGTTATATTTAAATATTGTACAGGTACTGGGAGGATGCTCTTTAACGTTTGTTTTTACGAAACTAGTCCTCGCTTTCAACCCTATTTACGATTTTGACATTTTGTCTTTCTTTGGAATGCATCCCAAACAAAATTCAAAAAGTAAAAAAGGGGGTTAAGCATCCATTCCTTCCTTATGATTACACTTTTTAAGTTTTTAGGGTAAATTTCCACATATAGTCATCCAACTATAAAAACATTTCATTTTAGGCACTAAAAATAAAAATTTGTAATTTAAGCACCCTGTTATATAATTTAATCATTTTGTCAGTCGTGAATGGGAACTAATGTGAAAGTTAAATAAATCGGTATAATAATAAATTTAACACTCAACTTTTACATATTATATCGATTTAATCGTTATTTTAAAAAACTAACCTTTAAATTTTACAAATATTTTTTATTTGATCCTAATTCTAATAAATATATAAAAATACATAAATATTTTTAAAAATATATAGTAAAAATTTAAATTTTATATTAATATTAAATAAATATAATTATATTCATATTAAATAAAATAAAAATCCCTCACTCGTTGCCCCACCAGACGACCCCCACCACTGTCTCGTCCCCAAAAAAGAACTGCTCGATTTTGACATGTTATGTCATAATTAACAAGGATTCACACGATCTCGTCTAAACATGGTGTAAACCATAATTTTTTTATAATTAGGATCAAATTGAGAATATTTGTAAATTTTAAGGATTAATTTTTTAAAATTATGATCAAATTAATATAATATGTAACAGTTTAGGGCTAAATTTGTTATTATACTAATTTTTTTAATTGCCACATCAGGTTTTCCTTTCTGATTTTAACAGGAGTGACCAAAATAACCAAACTATGTAATGTGAGTGATTAAATTCAAATTTTATTATTTTAAATGCCTAAATGAAAATTTTTAATAGTTGAGTGACTATATGTAAAATTTACCCTCAACTATGAATCCAATTTGTGTTAATAATTAATTGATTTAGTAAATTAATTATATAAAATAAGTAAAATATTAGAAATATTATTGGAATTGGTAAAAAAATCAAAATTGGAGAAATGATTTAATAGAATTTTTTTATTTTTAAATAAAATAAATTTTTTTATTATGTTTTGATTCATCTCCAGTCTTTTCTTAATATATATATATATATATATTTCTAAATTTATACTAGTTTATTTTTAAAAAAATTATCCAAACACAATTAATAATAAATAAAAATCCTTGTTAATAAAAATAATAATTTATTTGACCTTCTAACTTAAAAAAATTTATTTTAGTCTTCCATTTAATTTTGGCCTCTTTTAACCCTTAAACTTACATTATTTATCAAATCACTTCAAAATAAAAGAAAAAAATTAGTGTTTGTTAGCTTTGCTGACGTAACAATCTACGTGTATACTTGTTAGCAATTAATTATTTTTTAATTAAAATATTTAAAAAATATGTTTTTATAATTTTTATACTTTTTAATAACTTTAATAATTCTTAATTCTTAAAAAATAATTTTTTAATTTTTTAATTTTGTAAATTTAAAAAAATAATTAAATGTTGATGCGTCATCCTATGTCACATTAATAAAATTAATAAATTTTATTCATTTTTTAAGTAATTTGACAAATAACTAAATTTAAGAGTTAAAAAATACGAAAATTAAATGAAGAATTAAGATAATTTTTTTCTTTTAAAAATTAAAGAGTCAAATAAATCATGTCCCGTAATAATGAAATTATAAGAACCTACATTTTGGACAAGATGGAAGCATGCAAAACAAGAAGTATCAAAGGGCAATAAGTTAGAACTTAAATTAATTTTTTTTTCTTGCATAATTTATATAAGATAGAACTGGAACATGAATAATTTAAAAAATTAATTTAAAAAAAATTAACTTAAAAAAATGACAAACTTGTATAGTTTTATACAACGGTCAATTTGTTCCATAAAAATATACATAAAGGAGGTTTTAATTCAAGTAATCTTACATTCTTCGAGGAGGTAAAGGAACATTTTGAAATAACATTTCTTTATTTGGATTTTAAAGATTATTACGAGTCAATAATTTTCATTCTCAATAAAGATTATTGCGAGTCAATAATTTTCTATTCCTAATAATGTCAAGATTCCAAAATATAATAGGTAACCTCAATACCACATCTTCCTTAAGCAATCTCACATTCGTATGATAATATGAGATTTTTACAACTTTACTCTTATTTTAATGATTTTGATTCATTTTACTTAAATCAAAACTAAATAATAATAATTACTAAATTAAATTCTCTAATTCTTTAGTATATTTTTCAAGTAGCATTTCAAATATATATTATTATTAGTTGATAATTAAAAATTAATATTTTGTCTCTTATATTATATATATTTTTTCTATTTCATTCAATTTGAAAAGCTAGATTCATAACAATTTTACCATTTTTTTTAACAATAACAAATAGTGACCAAATTAAATTAAACAAAATGAAATAAAAGTAAAATAGAATAACAAAATTTCAAAGTAAAAATAAGTTTAATCAATATATTGAAAACTCTAACATTGGACACAACGTCAGTTTGGGTTATGATTGATCACAAATTATGGATCCCTCCACTTGATGGTAATAAGTTATAGAGATCGAGGAATAGCATAAAACCTCTAATTTAATGGTAATCGATTATAGAGATTGAGGAACAGTCTCAAAACTTCGATTTTTCCGTAGTGGTACACTATTAACTACAAGAACAATCGTATAGCTAACTCTTGCTAAACGAGCAACCCAAGATCAACTCTTACAGTTTAATTCTTCAACAACCATACAAACAAGGAGAACTTGGCTCAAGTCAACAACTTCAAATGCATAAAGCATTTAAACTAAATTGCTAACTCCCTTGACATCATGTAACTGCATCGAATCAAACCACACCAACCTGTTCTGAAGAACTTGGCTCAAGTTAACAACTTCAAATGCATAGAGCATTTAAGCTAAATTGCTAACTCCCTTGACATCATGTAACTACACCGAATCAAACCACACCAATTTGTTCTGAAGAACTTAGCTCAAGTGAACGACTTAAATTGCACGGATCGTTTAAATTAGATTGCTAACTACCTTGACATCACCCAACTGCATCGATAAATTTAACTTGTTGTGTAGTAAAAAAAATTCTATAAGTATAATTTAATAAAATATACTTTTTAAGTAAATTTATTTTTCATCAATCAAATAATAAAATTTTATATTCTAATCAAATAAACAAAATAATATAACATATTTGATAATATGTAAAAATCAAATGTTGCTAAACATCATTTTACACTGCCTTGTTCAAAAGAAAAAAAAAGTGAATTTATCTAATAGAGACGTTTGAAATCAAAACAAAAAAGGGCAGATTTGAATAAAGAAGTAACTTTAGGGACCGATTTTGCAAAAAAAACAAATAACTATTTTAAACACAAAGCACGTGCAACTAAATAAAGATTTTAGCCATTGTAGGCTTATAGCATGTGCAACCTCAATGATTATGTCGGGGTTCTTTATAAATAAATAATTTTTTAAAAAATAGAGTTCATTTGTTTTAATGGTGATTTGCCGTTTATTTCATTATTAAGAGTAAAAGTAGGTGACTAAAATTCAAATTGATTTAAAAAAAATTCGAAATAATATAAATTAGTGAATTAATTTTTTAAATTTAAATCGAATTAAAATTTTACAATTCAAAAACCACGTTGTTTCAAATTTAAGTGTAATTTCAATTAAAGCTTACTGCTTTAAGTTTTTTTTTTTTTTTTTGTGAATGAAAAATATTACAAATTAAATTACACGAAAAGAATGAGGGGAGCAAAAATTCTTCTCTTTATCTTTAGGATAAATTTTAAAAATAGTCACTTTTATTTGTCTCAAGTTATATTTTAGTCACTTATGTTTGAAATGTTACGTTTTAGTCATTTATGTTAGTATTTTGTTACGAAGTGATCACTGTGCCGTTAAGTTTCATTACTTCCCTAACGGTAATCCTACGTGGCAGTCCAATTAGATTTTAAGTGCCAACTTGGATTTCCAAATGGAATGAGAATAAATCTTTAATTAAATAAATTTAATTAATTAAAATTTTTAAACTCTAAATCTTAATTGAACAAATCCTAAACCAATTTCCACACACCTCTCTTCTTCATCTTCATCTTCTTCCTTTTTGATTCCAACATCTTTAATTACAAATCTATCTCAAAACTTGAATATTTGAAACCCATTAATTCAAAGATTCAATATATTTGATTTTAATATCTTCTTCCCGTTAAGTTTATTTGGGTTAATTGATTTTAAAGATTCAAGCTTTGAGACAGATTTATAGCTAAATATATTGGAATCAAAAGGGATGAAGATGGAGAAGAGAGATGGATGGAAATGGATTTAGAGTTTTGAAAATGGGTTTAGAGTTTTTTCAGTTAAGATTTAGGGTTTAAAAATGTTAATTAATTAAATTTATTTAATTAAAGATTTATTCTCATTCCATTTGAAAATCCAAGTTGACACTTAAAATCTAGTTGGACTGCCACGTAGGATTACTGTTAGGGAGATAACGGAACTTAACGGCAGAGTGATCACTTCGTAATAAAATACTAACATAAGTAACTAAAACGTAACATTTCAAACATAAGTGACTAAAATGTAACCGGAGGCAAACAAAAGTGACTATTTTTATAGTTTACCCTTATTTTTATGAAGAAATAGTAATACTTCTTTTAAAGGAGTCTCTAACGGTTGAAAATCTTTTTTTTTACAAAAGTCAAATTGGTATGTATCGTAAAATTCAATGATTCTCTTGAGATAATATGCGGTGTATCCGTCTAATCAAAGCAGAATTTAAAATCATTACAGTACTATCATGTATATCTTTGACTACCTTCAAGCTATCCGATTAAATGACCACTTTACCTTGACCTCTTCGTTGAAGGATTTTGATGCCATATAGAATTCCCCAAAGTTCTGCATCAAAAATCAAGCAATTCCTTAAAACTCTATTGTATCCAATGATCCAATTGCCATTTCTATCATGCAACATTTCCCCTGCAATTGCTCTTCTTGAACGGTACCATCAATATTAAGAAAAGTCCAGCCTCCAGTATGAAGCTCCCCTCGAAGGGAGCCAAACCCTTCAAACGAAATATCATGCTGCTGCTGCCTATCGTCATTTTCTTCTTGACCGTACTTAAAACTCTATTTTTATAATTTTTTTAAAATTAATTTAATTTAAATAAATATAATCGATTCGATTAATTCGATGAATTGATTAATAGAAAATATTAATCATTTAGACTCCTCCCAATGTTGTCTTTGTCATGACTTGGAAAGTAGATCTGTCCCATTTGATGTAACATTAGGATATTTTGATGGCAAAGGAACTGCATAAAGTTCAAGGGTAGTTTAGTCACATAGTCAAAATTCGCTACTCCATATGTCGGAACGGGACAAAAAAAGTTGAAACAGGCAACTATTATTTAATTTTGTTTATAAAATTAAATGTATTATTAATATGTGAAGTAATTAATAAATAATTATAAATAATAGATTTTGTCACTCATAAAAAAATGATGTAAAACATATATTTATAAAAAATTATATAGAAAATAAATAATTTTTTTAAAATTTATTTTGAGTTTAAATTATACAAAAATAATTAAAAGCTTAGTATATTATTTGGTACTCGTGTTTAAAATTTTTTCTGACATACTTCTGTTCAATTTGAGTTTTAGGTTGATTTAGTGAAAGTTAATTGTTAATATTTTATGTTCGAATTTTTTTATGATTTTCACATAAATTTAGTGTTAATTACGAATTTGTGTAATTTTATATTTAATTTATCGAATACAATCTGATTTTTGTAATTTAATTTTGGTTCTAAGATTGATTTGATGGAAGCTAATTATTAATAACTAATTATGAATTTTTATTGAACCCAACGAGTGGTTTCATTGAAAAAGAAGATATTATTCATCTTAAGATATTCGGGTTCGAGCATCGGTGTGTGCAAGGTATGTGTGCGTTGTTAAAGGATTAAGAAAGTATAAACAGATACTACCATGTAATCACACCAGTATATTAAAAAAAACAAAATTATATTAAAATTATATTAAACAAAAAAAACACTAAAATTATATTAAAAAAACAAAATTGAGTATCAAATTATCTATTAAGTCAAAAATAAAATACTAACATAATTTATTTATTACTTAAGGGTAAACTGTCAAAATAGTTACTTTTGTTTACCTCAAGTTACATTTTAGTCACTTATATTTGAAATGTTACGTTTTAGTCATTTACGTTAATGTGTTGTAACATTTTAGTCACTGAACCATTAATTTATATTAACAGTGTAACGGTAAGTTAACTTGATAAAAATCATCATTTCAAACAAAAATTTTAGGTTAAATTATACAATTGGTCCCCATATTTTTTTCATTTTGAGCAATTTATTTTTTCTTTTCTTTTATGTCCTTTTAACTTTCTTTTTCATTCTCTTTTGCTTTTCCCTTTGTTTTCCTCCCTTCTCCATCTCTTTTAACGTAGTTTTTCTATTTTTTCATTTATTAAAACTTTTTTTATGTTTATGAAAAAAGAAAAAGCGCAAGCTTAAATCAAAATAAAACTTGCTTTGCATATTCTCACTCCACAATTACAAACCATCATCGTCCATCATCGCTTTAAAGAACCAATTTGGATCTCTTAATGACCTAGTCCACAAGCTCACCTCACTCAAATACCTTGCCAGTCATGACTTATGGCAGTCCACCCTCAACAAAGTTTTCCGAGCCTGTTCCCTTAACCTCCTAACCAACTCCCACGACCACCTTATCTATCTTACCTACAACATTATTGCCCTCTCGAAACCATGTCATTTCATGGATTCTTCAAACGAGCTCTATACTCTTAGTGACTAAAACAACCACCATATGAAACTTACTTGGTTCCATACTTCCTGTCTCTCTTTGGTTCATCCATGCCCTTCTTCCAATCAAACTTGCTTGGGAGTAATCAATAAGGTTTAGATCAATTTTATCATTTGCTTAATTTTATTCGTTAAAAAATAAAAAAAAAAGGAAAAAAATAATCTACAAGATTTTGTAAAAGTTAGAAACGGAAAAAAATTGTTTTGAATATAAAGAATTCGATTTATGCTTAGATTTGATTAAGGATATGGTTTTTTGTATTGATTAGTTAGAGCCAATTTTAATTTCAAAATTAGGTTACCTTCAAATCAAGATTTGATTAAGAATGATTGATTCAGTTTTGAGTGAAATTCAATTTAGGAATCATGTGGAAGAAACAAAGACTTGGTTTATTTGGTGGGCAAAAATTATATTTTTGCAACGAATTGTATGAGAAGAGAGAAAAATAAAGGGGGAAGAAGAAAAGAAAAATAAAGAAATAAAAAGAAAAAATTCAATTGTTCAAAAAAATAAAAGTATAGGGACTAGTTTTAACAAATGAAAAGCATAGATAAACTAGATTAAAAGAAATGGAAAAGGGAAAAAATAGAGGGAGAATGAGAAGAAAATGAAAATTAAAAAGAAGGAAAGTTGAAAAAATATAAAAGGAAAAAAATTAAATTATTCAAAACGAAAAAAATATAAGAATCAATTGTATAATTTAACTTAAAATTTTCGTTTGAAATGATGATTTAACGTACCACGTCAGCTTACCATTATACCGTTAACAACGATTAACGATTAGTGATTAAAATATTACAACACGATAACGTAAGTGATTAAAACGTAATATTTCAAACATAAATGACTAAAATGTAACTTAAGACAAATATAAATAATTATTTTAATAGTTTAACCTATTACTTAAGAACAAATCATTTAATGTTTTTGAAAAATAGAATTAATAATGGGAGCAAAACCAAAGTGTAATTGCTCCTCGGGATGAGGACAAAAGATAGAGATGAAAGAGTAGTAGTGGTTGGTTTGGTTGGAGTGTAGTAGGCAAAGGGCGCTGATTCTTTGATATAACCCATCCACCACACTTACACGCGTCGCTTTGTGCTACCTCCATCTGCCTTCCTCTTTTACTTTAAACCGTCTGATCAGAAAATTGAACAAATTTAGTATCCAAGTAGTTCTTTTCTTTGCTTGGTGGGTCGGAGAAAAAGGAAAAAGAAAAGCTGGCAAAGGAAAATAAACCGTCTCATTGAGCTTTTATAAGCTCGCACGCCGAAAGCCTCCCTTTTTTTTTTTTTTTTAATTCTCATTTTCACTGATTAGGATATATTAAAAAATAAAAAAATAATTTTTATTTTTATATATTAAATATTTTACTAAAACATCCGCAAATCTAAAAGGGTACTCCAAAACAGATCAGTATTGATACGTACCAATTTCAATAAAGAAATAATTTGTCCATTGATGTGGTATTAACTATCTTGACACATATATTAATCTAATTGATATGGCTCAAAATAACATATAGGATCTGTTTGGACAGCAAAGAGTAATAATTACACTTTTTTATTATTACAAAGAATTTTAATTTCCTAAACATGTTTGGACAGTGTAATTGCATCGTAATTTCTTATGTTATGTTTAGTAATATAAATTATAATTATATAAGTTATATTTTAAAAAATATATATTAATATGATAAAAATAACTTCTAAACAAGTAACAAAAATTAAAATCAAATTATCGTATATATTATGTTAGTTTAAAAGCGTAGTTGATAATACGATTACCAATAAAAATAGCAAGAAAAATAAACATTATATGTAATTTTATCTAATTGCTCTAGTGCATATTTGTTGAGTTATTCCCTCTTTAATACTTAATATATGCTCATTATTATCATCTGTTGATCCTTGATTGAGTTCGTCTCATCTTAATTTGAATTTGCATAATTAAGATTATCAAGATCTACTTCTTCCATGTATTCTTCGAAATATGAATCATCTCAATTCCACTTATGACTGAAGTTATGAAATATGCAACATGCTAGTATGATTTAATCCTGTTTTTTATGCTATACCAAGATGATGTTGTTAATATGAGAAATATTTTTTTAGAACGACAAATGTCTTCTTAACCATATTTTGAAGCTAAGAGTTCGTGAGCTATCCATGGTGCTTGTATCAAGCATCATTCTGTCAAATGATATCATACCTTGCAATATGAATACAAATAAACTTTTTGGCCGTAACTTTGGATATTTTTTAGGATTTAAATAATACAATTTTTTGTTATATTTTTATAAAATATACAAATTATTTTCATAATATCTTTTTTAGGATTTATAATATAAGAAATTTTTGAAAATAACCATCACAAACTCATACATATTCATGCTTATAATATATTTTTTATAACTTGTATAAAAATAACTTTTAAATTGAGTTTGGGTATAATTGCTATGTAATTACTCCAATCTCATCCCCTAATAATTGAAAAGTGTACTTGGGGAGATCCAATTACATCCAATTCAGTAAAACCCATCAATTACGATGGTTATCCAAACATGTCACTCTTATGTAATTACAAGTAATTATACCCAAATTCAATTATTATGTAGCTTTCCAAATGCTACCATATTGTTTTCTTATATTTTGAAGGGTTTGAGTTTGAACTCATTAGTAATGGTAATACGATCGATCTATTATTAATAGAGATAATGTTAGAGGGCTGGGAGTAGCCTTAACTTGCATAAAATAAAAAAATTTGTTTTGATTCAAATTTTTTAATTTAATTTTTTAAAAATTATAAAACTAAATTTAATAAAATGTTATTAACTTTTATAAAAAAATGTAATTTAATTCATAAAAAGATCTAACTTCGCCTACCATAGTGAACATTTATTTGATAAATTTTAATTCATTAGAATTTGTAATTTACTTAATATAATAACATTAAAAAGTGGGAAAATAGTATTTAATATAAATATAATGTGTTGAGTGAACAAACTTCATAATATAATATTATTGCTGGCCATGATGTAAAGGGAGGGATCCCACCTAAGTTTGGTTATGATTAGCTTTGATTCATTGAATGTCTTAAAAAACAGGTTAAAGCAATTTCCAGACAATCTTCAACTTTAAACTCAATGACTTTGACTCCTTCTAATTTTATTTTGTTGTGGAATAATTTAATTCACCTATTTCGCCCTTTTTGGGTACATGGAAAACAAGTTGCCTGATAATCGTCGTAACTAAAAATATATGTTAAATAGATCTAAGCCATAAATATTAAAAAAATTATAGAATCTAACAAGTGGTTCCACTGAAAAAGAAGATGTTGTTTATCCTAAGAATTTCAAGTTCGAATGTCTGTGTGTGCAAGATGTGTGTGTCTTGTCAAAGGATTAAGAAAGTATGAACATATATTATTTTATAATCACACCAATATATTCAAAAAAATTATATAAAATAAAAACGTCACATCATTTTATAGTTTTTTTTATCAATGATTTAATACAATTTTAACATTTTTTTATTGTCATTGATACATTGTTGTGGTAATTTTTGTAACATAAACCCTAAATCTTGGACTTAAAGTTCAGTGAAGATCAAGATTGAAGGTTTAAGATATAAGATTTGAGATTTGAGATTTGGAATCTAGGCTCCAAGATCTAGAGTTCAAGGTCTAAGGTTACAAGATTAAAAAAATTACCAAAATGATGTGTCAATAACATGAAACAAGATATTGAAATGACATTAAATTATTGATAAATGATACATGATAATGTGACGTCTTTGTTTCTAATAATATTTTCTTATAAATATTAACATTATCATCGTATATCTTCACCATCAAAATTTTAAATTTCACAAATTGAATCAAAATTACCATATATCTAATTTATTTATTTTTTAAATAAACATAATAATATTTTTATCATTCAATTATTAAAAAATAATGTTAGCTTTTTATTTCTTCATCTAGACTCAAACTTTTTGTCAAATTAATCATAATCATATGTATTCATTATTAATGTGATATTATTTTATTTTATATTCAATAATTATAAAAAAATAAAGATCAAAAAAAATTTTAAAGATAATAAAAGATTACAAAAAAATCGAAATGGCTTTTTTATATATTTCAAAGATTAAAAAATTATTATGCTTTCGTCATCTCAAATGTAATTTAGGTTAAAGTCACGTTAATCTCGTTACTATTAAAATTTTGCTCTCAAATTTTAATTAAAAAAATAATTATGCTTCGTGAAGGTTCAAACTTGATAAGCCCAAATCCATCCCTAGGTTGAGGGGCCTAAATGATTCGGAGTTCTTAAAGCTTGGACCCAGCCTAGTGTATATATAACAAAATGGTCAACTCTGGTTCAGCAGCTTAGCATTTGTCCTTTGTCATGTGTCGCTCTGGTTCGTATCTGGTAGCTAGATATGGAGCCCGACTACCACGACCACCACCACCACTTGTCAACCCTACCTCCAAATGTCACCTTCACTATCTGAAACGTGTAACACTTAATTCAACTCTAATTTCATCTCTTAAACCTTCCACAGTTACTGCGTTTTCTCACGAATTCCACACAAAAGAAATGAGCCAGGGAAAACCCATAAAGCCCCAAGCCGACCAACTTTCCGACCAGGAAGGTATCAAGTACGGTGATGTTTTTGATGTTACAAGCGGATTGGCATCTAAAACTATTGCACCACGAGATGCAGCTACTATGCTCAAGGCAGAGACTCAAGTGCTGGGAAAGCCACTGGACACCGGAGCCGGTACTGTCATGTATTCCGCAGCTGCTGCCAACGTGAGAGCCGGTGCTGTTGGTCCCGATGAGAGCAACGAAATGGTCGAAAGAGAGGGCGTAGCTGTATCTAAATCAACAGATGCCCAAGGGAAGCTTATTGTCAACGAAGCTATTGCTGACCATGTAAATTCATATGCCATGTTCAGACAAGCTGTTATAATTATATTTAAAACCTAATGGATTGATTGTTTTTTTTTCTGGAGCAGATGGTATGTGAGTGTCAGTACAATCCATATGATTTGCGAGGCATTACCCTTTCTCCATCTCCATCTCCAACTATAAGAGATGTGCAATGGACAGCTCCATCTCCGTCCCCGGCTGCGATTCCCACCACGGGTGATGTTGTTGATCAAAGTGTCATCACCATTGGAGAAGCTTTGGAGGCAACAGTCCTCTCTGTTGGTGACAAACCGGTTGACCAAGGTGATGCCACTGCAATACGAGTGGCTGAAGCGAGGGCTGCTAGCAGCAGGCTAACTCAACATAGTGGCCTTGGCACCAGAGCTCAAGCTGCTGCCACTTTCAACGACCGTGCGGCTTATGGTCATTATAAGATCACTATATCAGATGTTTTATCGGTAAGTTTAAAGATCGATCACGAGGTCATTTGGTTGGATTGTTTGTTATTATTAATTAATTTTCGAAAAATGTTATTTTCTGAATTTTCTTTGGGGTGCGTACAGGATGCTACGGAAAAGCTGCCTATAGCTAAAGCGGTGACAAATGAAGATGCAGAAGAGGTGAGAGGGGCGGAGCAAAGAAACAAGGCTGACATGATAGCCACGGCTGGAGGAGTGGCGGATACCATGGCGACAGCTGCTAAGTTAAACAGGGACATTCATAGGCCCTGATGCTTGTATTACATATTTATATATTATATAGTAGAACGGCCGGCTCTTTATCGTCCGAGTTTTGTTAGCGTAAGACTCCATCCGGGTTGTACTGTGGCTTGTGTAGCTGTCTTCAACTTTCTGTATCGAAGCTCCTTGAATCTTCCTGCCTTCATTAAGGGTGGGTTTGGATACGTGCGATATAATGTGTTTAATTGAGATTATCATTAACTGTACATCCAAATCCATTTTAAATCAGAAATCGGGCCTTCAATTACAAAAATTCATTTTCATCATCACGTTCATAGCAAGAGTGTTATTAAATCTAATAATATTTATAGATTGATTTTATTAATTTTGTTTAAAATGAATCTAAAAAATCAAAGTAGGAAAGGGAAAGTATAGCTTTGGATGAACGTTAAACAACATAAATATTTTCGGTGGTCAGTCAAAATTCAGATGTTATAATATCACTTATTGAATGTGTAGGCATGAAACATGGGAATATGAGAGGTTTTTCCGCATGATTCATAAAATAATATTGGAAAAAATTAAATGAAACAGTGATAATATATCATTTGTGTTTTTTTTTAATAATTTAATACCACGTTAATATTTTTATCTTAAAAAATTAAATTAAAATTAAAATTCTGAAATTAAAAATAAAATTAATAATATGACATAAAATCATTGAAAAAGAATAATATTCCTTCGTACAATCCTTTCGCAATAATATTTTACCTATTAAACATACACAAATCTATTAAAAACCAAGTCAATGTATTTATTTTTCAAAATTAATTTCTTTTACTATTTAATGAAATGATATTCATACAACCGCCAACCGCCTAAGCCTAACCAGCCAAGTACTTCCGCACTATCCCCTTTATATGCCATTTGTCAAACTGGTTCCACACCTCTCTTCGCCACGCTGACACCTGTAATTCCAAGACTCCACCGTCACCATGGTTGTTTGCCGCACCGAACCAGCGACTCCCTCCTTAAAGCACCCTATGCGCTTCCCTCAGCAGCCACACTGCTCCATTGCTTCCCTTTCTCACTTCTCACTAGTCAGTCCAACACCCATTACGCAAAACACCCGATCAACGAAACTATGAGCCAGCAACAACCGCGACGGCCTAAGCCCGATCATTACCGTGATCAAGAACCTATCAAGTATGGCGACGTTTTTAACGTCACCGGTGAACTCGCTTCGAAACCTATTGCACCACAAGATGCGGCCGCCATGCAGTCGGCTGAGAGCAGGGTCCTTGGACAAACGCGGAAAAGTGGTCCCGCAGCTGTCATGGAATCTGCAGCCGCCGCCAATCAGAGGGCAGGCCTCGTTCCTCACGATCAAGCAAACGTTACCGGAGATGAAGGCGTCACCGTAACTAAGACCAACGCGGGTGGTGAAGTTTGGATCACGGAAGCCGTTGAGGGACAGGTATAAAATCATTATAAAGATAATTTTGATAATGAGTTTCATTAAACTTTAATGGTAACGTTGTTTGATGAGAAAAAGGTTGTTGGGCAATACATTCAACCCGAAGTTCCGGCGGTGAACAATCCATCGGTTACTCCTGACCCAATAACAGTCGGAGAAGCTTTGGAGACGGCGGCCTTATCTGCTGCTGATAAAGAAGTGGAGCAGAGCGACGTGGCCGCAATTCAAGCGGCTGAAAGGAGAGCTACTGGCATTAACGAGACACTGCCGGGCGGAGTAGCCGCTGAAGCCCAGTATGCAGCGACTCGGAATGCCCGAACCATACGGTTTGAAGATAAAACCACCCTGTCCGACGTTTTATCTGTAATAATCTTACACCCGAAGCAAATGAATCATAAAAATGTTGTGATGATTTTGTTTGTTAACAAGGTTTGGGAAATTGGTGCAGGATGCAACTACGATGTTGCCTAGGGACAAGGCAGTGACCCCTGAAGATGCAGACAGGGTGGTAGCCGCGGAGCTGAGAAATAATCCAGACATGTGTACCGCGCCAGGGGGAGTGGCTGCTTCCATGGCTGCTGCTGCTAGGCTTAATCAAAACTCCACTACTTAAATCTTTGGAGATATATCCTACTTGTGTGTTGGCTAGTTGTTTATTTGAAGCCAAGTTATGTTTGGTGTACAAGCTTTTCTAATTTTGGTTGTGGCTTCGGGTAGTATGGTGATATAATAACAGTTGGTTTTGAAATATATGAATACGTATTTCCTGCTTTCAATGAATGCTCGTGTTTCTTCATTGAGATGGGACTTGGGGGGAAAAACAGTAAGCCTCTGAGTGCGATGCATAATCAGTCATGGCATGGAAAGAGAAAACTGAAAGCATTCTACCAAAAGTAAGAAGTGAAATGGTGGATGGTGTTAGTGGAAGTTCTAAAACTAAAATTGGGTTGGCCCAAGAAATAGACTTCACATAAAATAGTTGGCCCTGGTTAGACTCTCCAATCCATTTGGGGACTTACGACCCCTTGAGATGTGTAAAGCAAACATCGTTTCTCAACTTGGTAATGATATAATTTTTCTTGGTAACTTGGAATTTGGTAAAATTTTTCAAAAGCCAAGAGACAAAGTGCTGGGTGTGTGTATTTTGATGGGCGGAAACTCGTTATCATGGATCTTACACTAAATACAAATAAAGGATTTTGATGGACGAAAACTCGTTATCATTGATTTTATACTAAATACCGTCTATTTAAACACACACTAATTCAATTATTTTCAATAACTCGATTATCATTGTTCACAAGCAATTGAAAAATCAAAGTTAAGACTTATTCATCAATAAATTTGTATATATTTATATTTGGACTCAAATTTGCTGTATGGTCCCTTGGCACATGAATGAAATACAGAGGCAATAATCAGTCTTGTCATTTTTAAGATTATTTTTGTGACTGCATAGCTAATGGAAACAACGTTCCCCAGTAGAAACATGGATCTGAAATAATTTTGCAGTACCATGTTGGTTGGCAGCGCATTAAACATGTAGGGAAGTTCCATAGACTGACCACGTTTGGGGTTGGTTCTGGGCTCCAAGCAGGACAATTTCAACAGCTCAGCTACAAGATCTGAACCTGACTTGTCACTGCATCAAACAAGGCTCCCCTTTCCTCACTCTTTTTTTCATACCTCAATGCCATATTTTGTAGATATATCTACTCTGGTCTTTTCTTACATCTAATTCATTAGAATTTGATATCAAACCAACAGATATGATTCTAGCCAAACTTTGGCAATATTGTTGTTGCTTTGGATTTACTATTGCTATTGTAATATAGATTTCTGGGTTTTTTTCTTAACTGTGAAGAAACTGAGGGTATAACGAAACCCATAGAGAAACTATATAAAGCAGGCGGATGGTATAGGTGACGACATGAGAGAGGCAGTTTTTGAGATTCGGGAGAAAGAAAGAGTTGGGTGAATTTGACGTTGATTTCTGGAGCTATCTTTTCGTATCTCGCAATGAGTTAGTGGTCACACTGTTGCAATAATGTCGTTTCTTTCAAACCAAAACTTGGTGTCCACTGCTTCTATTGGGACTTTACCTCTTAACCCAACATCACATTTTCTTAAATCAATAATTTTAATATATAAGTAGCACTTCCTTCCGCAGCTTTTTTTTAAGAAAAAATAATCAAAATAGATAAGATACACTAGGTTTAGATAGACGGTGTGATCCATTTAATTTACTTTTTATCTTATATTACAGCCTTACATTATAATATTATTATAATATCTAATTTCATAGTCACCGTTGTTTTTACATTAACCGTAATTAAACGCACCGTCCATTCAAACTTACCTTTATATTCATTAGTATGCTTATGTCTAGTCACTCAACTTTAAAAAGTTACAAAATTATCGTTGAATTATTCGAAAATTTTTATTCAAGTTACTAGGCTATATTAAAATTACTGGTGTATGACCTTCTCTATTTATATCATTTATACAAATTGAAAGTTCTCATTCTTTTTTTTTTATGAAACAGCTTTAAACGTTATAAATCTATGAGTTAAAATTCAAATAACTTTCTTCTCCAAGCTATAACACTGATCGTCAAATTGATTTGGATTTAAGATATGTTTTTTTACTCATCGATAGGTATTAATCCACCATACCAATCTTTGCTTGAGTTTGCTAGCCGAATTTAAAAAAAGAAAAATTAGTGACTTAGATAAAAACTTTAAGTAGTTTAGTGGTAATATTTTAATTTTTTGAAGTTGAGAGACCAAAACGTATAATTTACTAATAGTTTAGTGATTTTAGATGTTATTTACCGAATTAAAATATAGTTTTTTTATTCTTAAAAAGAGGGGTTTAAATTATTCATTAAAATGTACTTTCTGTTTTTTTAACATGGTGAGAGTAAAATATTTCTTTTAAGAAAATCAAGTGACTAAGAACCCCATGTGATGACATGATGTTAAGAGTGTTCATCGCTCCAGATGTGATATGGGTTCGAATCGCATTAGTTACGTTTGTTGTTCATCTCGAAATTCATGATGTCAAGCTCTTATTAAAATGCCCTTAATGAAACTTTAACCCATTGTGAGTATCTTCTCCTTGTTTATATTTTTACACAAGCATAAATTCTTCTAATATATACCGCAAACTATCTTATCTATTTATCTCTTTACAAATTACGAAAAAGTAAAATTTTAATCTCGAAGTTTCGAAATTTCAAATGGGTTTATTGAGATTGCAAGAATGACATATCATTTTTATTATAACAACACATGAAAAGTAATGTGTTGTAATCTGACTTTAAATGAGTTGGACGAGTAAATCATGGATCACTTACGGATTACTTATTTCTATATAGTTACTCAAATGGACAAGTTCTTTTGCATGTTGTAAGTATCTTCTCCTTCTTTATATATATATAGATATATATTTATATATATATATTGAATTTTGAAATACATGAAATATGAGAATGCATATTGTGAAATGCAAAATGACCATGGGAATGAAAGAATTGAAATGTCGAATAAAGAAATGAGAAGTGATGAGTAAATAGAATTGGGTAATATGATGATGATAGATTGTGTAGATAAAAGCATTGATAAAATGTGTGATGTAATGATGGTTTATTAATGATAATGAGAGAAAGAATGTTAGTGTATTACGAGTAAAAATGAATTTAATTCTTCAAGCACATCTATACTTATTTAAAATGTTAGGTTATTAAAATACCACCGTATTTTACTCAGTGTATGTTGGTTTTACATGCGCAGGCTAGGTATATTTTGGTAATCGCTCACTTCAGCATTCAAAGACAAATCCCGCACTCAACAACCGTGTAACATCCGCATTTTTGAATCAGAGTTGAAACAGTAATAGTGTCAACTCAAGAATTAGAATATGTAGCTAAAATAAGAAGATTAGGAAAATTTAAGGATTAGTTAGTAATTGTGAGAAAGGAGGAAGGACTAAATAGCAATTTATCCAAATTGAATTATGAGTCATCATGAGAATTAGATTGATTAAGGAGGGGCAAAAGAGTAATTTGGTGGAAGATATTTTTGGAGGCAAAGTTTTGGGCCAAAGTGTAAAGTTGGAAGACCTAGGGACTAAAAGTTTAATTTTACCATTTTTCTTAAAGAGAGATATTTTAGTGGAAAATTCTAGAGAAATTGAGAAAAGAAAAAGAAATAAAAGATGAAAATATCATCTTCTCTTTAAAAAGTCCAATCATCCATGTCATTCTTCTCCATCCAAACTTTTGCTTTTATTCCAATTTAGTCCCTTCACCATTGTTAAGCCCTCCAAGCTTCAAAATCCTCCATTTTCTTTGAAATTTCCTTAAGAAAGGCATAGAGGGAAGTTAGTAGACACCTTAATTGCTTTATAGAGTCCACTTTGAAGTGTTAAAGTGGATAGGGATTGAATTAGAATTTTGGAAATTCAAGAACAAAGAAAGAGGAAAGAAGGAGAAGGACCAAATTGAAGAAAAAGGAAAGGAGAAAGCTAAGGTGTGAGAAGAAATTATCTACAAGTGAGATAAGTACTACAAGTATTAAAAGACTTAGTAACAATTAAGTTAAAGTGTTTATAATTTTAATATATATGATTAATCATGATGAAAATGAGATGTTTAATTATAAGTATGATAATTTTGTGTGATTGAATGAAATTTAGTATAAAGAAGCATGAGAAAGGAATTAATCTCATTGAAACAGTTTGGACAGAACAGAGGACTAACTTCAAAAATTCACCAAAAATTGTATAAAAAGAGTTAAGAGTTGAATTAAATATGTAATTAAAGCTTATTGAGTTTAGTTTCATATGGAAGAAACAGTGAAATAAAAGGAATTGTATATTTCAAGATATACTAGTTTTTGTGTAACAAGGTTAGAGTAGGTTCGAGTTCCCATATTTTGACTTTGAAAAATCATAGAAAAATGTAGAAAAATTATTAGAGACTGAAGTTTATATGGTTGAATCCTTAATGAGTCTATTTTCAAAAGAAATAGACGAGAACATTATTGGATTACCTTACTAAAAGATAGATAATTTTTAATGAAGAGAGGTCGAAACTGTCAGGTAGCAGAGAAGGGGTAAATTGAAAGAATTTACTGTACAAATTGGATAAAGTAAAAATTCTGAAAATTTTATGGTAAAAAGATGATTGAGTCTAATTTCAGAAATGAGAATGAAATGGATAAATCAAAGGTTTCCAAATTTTTAGTACCTAATTGTTTATGACATTTGGTTGTTATTTGGTTAAATTGATTTGTTATTGATTTGTATTACTATAATTTGAATTATTCATTATTTAATGTTTATTTCGATATTTATATTTAATAAGTGAATATAAGGTAAGCGTTAATATTGAGATGAATGAAAATTTATATTGAATTAATAGTATATTTGAATTGAATTTGAATGATTTGTGATCAAAACTGAAAGTGAAAGTGAAAGTGAAATTGGAATTGAAAGTTATATGAATTGTAAATTGAAAATCCCTATCAACTAGTCGGATATAGTTAACATGCCATAGGATTGGAAGAGTTCAGGGATACTTTGACCTTGAGTCGATGAGACACTGGGTGTCATTATTTTACTTCGGATATAATCAATGAGTTACTGGGTACCACTTTACTTCGGCTAGGCCGATGAGACACTGGGTGTCACTTTATTGCTTCGAACTATTCGATGAGGCACTGGGTGCCATTCTGGTGTGTTTGGTTGGATCCGTGTATCCGCCAAGGTCCGAGTCTTGTTAATAGGGTAAACAATGTGAAAAAGAAAGAATGTGCAAATTGTGACATTGAGGTAAGTGAAATGATAATCACATGAAAGGTAAGTACAATATATGTATAAGAAATCAAAGAATGATAAAACTAAGTAAGCTAAGAGGTTGGAATGGCTGAAATGTGAAATGAGGAAGAATATGTGAATTTATAACACTACTGTAAGTTAAACGTTATATACATAAAAGGTATGTATTTTACATGAATAAACAATTGTATAAATGAGTTTGAAATGAGTGATTAAAAGATGAATTATTAATGACACTTGTAGTACTAACTAAGCCTTCACCGGCTTAACGCGTTTATTTTAACGCGTAGGTATAAGACCTCTGAGAAGCTAAGGTTGGATTAGGTGCCTCTCATCAAATCACATCAACATCGAAAGATTGTAAGGCAAGGTATATTTATTTTGTGAGAAATGACATGTACAAACGATATACCTATGTGTCTCTAATGAATGAGTTATCAATATTGCTTTGAAAATTTACATGAATTGAATGAAATGGTTAAAATTGTGTTTTGGACTGATTCGAAATATTGGGAAAGTTTTTAAGTTGTTTAAGGGGATTATTACTAAGTTTTCGACTATATTTATTGATTTTAGAACAAATGTATCAATATTTTTATGGTGGTATCGATATTTGCCCTGTTTTGAGTAAAAAATACATTTTCATTATTTTCAAACTGGTTTTAAGCCTCGATTTTGATTATACTTGATTATTTTGTGATATTTTGAGTAAAACGATTCAATTACATAGTATTTGAAAGGAAATTTTGTTATACTCGTTTTTAATTCTTTGACACTGTATGTAATACTCTTATATCAGGTTTATACATGTGAACCGGTGTAGGGGTGTTACAAACCGTGAGTTTTGTTTTATTTTGGGTCGGCATGTACTTAGGCGAAGACTAGACATGGGATATTTTGTATTTTATAGGAAATTATAAAAAAATGTTTGCTTAAGTTCTTTAGAAAGTTAATGTTGTGTTGTTTGTAATAGTAGTTGCCCTATCGATGTTTATATTGCGAAATTCAAGGACTTGTTTTGGTAGTTTAGCACTTGTACCGATAGAACCATTGATGGATGAATAATGTTTCGGTAGAATTCCACAATGTTTTGGTAGAAGTACAGGGGAATAGTTAGATTAGTTACTGACTTATTTGGTGTCAGTAGAAGTTTTCTCAAGTTTCTGTAGTATAGTCATTATTGTGGTAGCTGGAATTTGAAGGTTCGATAGAAGCCTTAGGCAAAAATTTTAATTTAGCCTCTGAGACTTTTAGTATTGGCAGTTGCTTATGTTGTATTGGTAGTAAGCAGGGATTGTATTGGTAGAACTTATTCAAGTATCGGTAGAATTCTTGTAACATCCAAATCCCGAACACTGACGCCGGTTAGGATTCCAGTGTTACTATTCATTTAATACTATTCAACTTTTAAAATATCCAAATATCCAACTATTTTGATCTTTATTTATTACGACATTCACCTCCTATAATTTAGATCAATATTTAATTATAACACAATTCCATCAAGGGTAAAAATGACATTTCCAATAATTTAGGAGACTTCTACCGATACCTAATGGTCAAGTATCTGTAGTAGTTAAGTCAGAGAATAATTTAGAAACTATGCAGACTTCTACCGGTACTTGTGTTTGATCTATAGATACAAGTATGGTTTCCACCAGTACAAGTCATGCATCTACCGATACTAAAAACTCCAGAGAGCAGAAATCTTCACCCTGCAACTTCTATCGATATATGCATACATACTACCGATACTTCAAAGCTAACAACTACCGATACAACTCAAGTCAGAGGACAACCTTTCTCCTACCCTGTACTTCTATCGATACATGCACAAGTTCTACCAAAACAAGTGCGCAGAATCTCAAGCATTGAGCCAAGTCACAAGTTTAAATTCAAGTACTTCCAATACAAGTTATGCATTAAGTCATCACACATCATACATAACTTCTAAATCTTTACAAGCATCTTAAGCTTAAACATCTAAGTTGTACTTCATGCATTTACAAAATCAAAATAGTATGATTTCAACATCTATAGTTCAATATTAAAGGTTAATAACATCCTAGTACATGCCAAATAACCGAGTGATGTAAATACTATCGAACGAGCTCCCAGGATAATGTAATGTCTTCAAGATGATCCGATCTTCAAGCCACAAAACAAAATCTACAAAACAACAACAAGTTCACTGGTAAGCTACACAACTTAATAAGTTCGCAAGTTCATCAATTTACCAAGTGTTATGTGGTAAGCAACTCTATAAATCTGTCAAGCGAGCACAACTGAACTTCAAAGGTTGTTATTCGTTTTACTTCCTGTTGGCACAAAGGTCATGATGCTCATTTGCTCCCTATTGACCCAAGGGTCATGCCTGTTACCAGTATTCGATGTTATTCTTAACCATCGATACGGTATATCTGTTCCCTACAATGCGACTCACACTAAGCTGACGAGAATATGAAAACAAGCACAAATCTCAGCCATTGTAGGGCCTGTAATCCATTCTTGGATTCTATTCACCTTACGGTGACTCACGATGCTATAGAGAATCCGCAACAAATGTAGGATCTCAAGCATCAGACCATTTTCTATCTCTGGCACAAGACCGGGAAATTCACATCTCGTCGTTTCTCATTTCAACAATCATTAGAAAGACAATTATAAGCAGTTATTAATAAAAATTTAACATTACGAACTTACTGGATTAGATTGTAGTTTGAGAAGAACTTCAGGAACTAATTCGCCAATTTACCTTTTTCGTGATTAGTAGCACGATCTTAGTCTACATTCACAAATCATTCAATTCTAATATTTAGTCACATAATTTTATCATTCAACACAATTTAGTCCTTTTTGGGTAAATTATGATTTTACTCCTAGTGGTTTCCTTTTATTCAATCTAGTCCTTTCAACATAAAATATGCAAAATAACCATTCTCTTACACAATCAACCATATCCGAATTCTCTTGGGTGTCCATCCAACCCATTCACACATTTATTTTCACAACAACACATGTAATTTCACCAATTTCACATTTTAGTCATTAAACCTTAATTTTATAAAAAATCACTTTACAAAAAGGTTTAACCCAAGCATCAAACATTCAAATATATCAAAAGCCTTCAAGAACAAGCATTTTAAATAATGACAAGTTTCATAATATTTGACAGATTCACAAATTAATCATTGCATAAGCTAGATTAAGCTGATACGGACTCAAAAACACAAAAATTACCAAAAACAATCAAGGTTTGCTTGCCCAAATCAAAGCTCAAAGATTTGAATTGAAACCCTAACTTTTCTCTCCTTGTTACAGTGTGAAGAAGAAGGAAGAAGAAAAATGGGATGAAAATCAATTTCTTTTCTTTTAATTTTCATACATATAATAATGGTATTTTTGTAATTATTGAGACTTTCATCATTAAGCTTTAATTAATCATTTTTAATCTTAATTAAATCTATTTACACTTAATATAAATCATTCCAATCTACTAACTAATATTTATTTGGTTATTTTATTCATTTGGTCCTTCTAATTAAATATCTATACTTTTACACTTTTTATGATTTAGTCCTTCCTATTCAATTGACTATTTAATCTATGAAATTTTCAAATCATAATTTCATACGATGCATCTATCACCAGAAATATTCAAAATAAATAAATTTACGACTCGACTCATCGGAGCTGTGGTCCCAAAATCACTGTTTTCGACACCACTGAAAATCGAGCTATTATAACTCTCCTCTCTTAGGAAAATTTCGTCCCGAAATTTTTTACCAATAAATAGGTGAGGGTACTGTGATCTCATCGAAGCCTCTGTCTCCCATGTAGCTTCCTCAAGCCCGTGACGATTCCACAATACTTTCACCAACAGTACTCTCTTGTTCCTCTGTTCTTTTACTTCGCTAGATAGTATTCTAATCGGTTCTTCTAAATATGACAAATCTGACTGAATCTCAACTTCCATGGGTGTAATTACATGTGAGGGATCTAATCTATACTGTCTCAGCATCGGAACATGAAATACATTATGGATCTTCTCCAATTCTGGCGATAAAGTCAACTTATATGCTACAGGACCAACCCGTTCTATGATCTCATACGACCGAATAAATCATGGACTTAATTTTCCCTTTTGACCGAACCGTAGCACCTTTTTCCAAGGTGAAACTCTCAGGAAAACTCTGTCTCCTACCACAAATTCTATATCTTTCCTTTTAAGATCTGCGTACGACTTCTGTCGATCAGATGCTACTTTCAAATAATCACGAATTACCCGCACCTTGTCCTCAGTTTCATGAACTAAATTAGTTCTAATCAACTTAGACTCGCTCAATTCTGACTAGTACAGCGGTGTCCTGCACTTCCGACCATATAATGCTTCGAATGGTGCCATTTTAATACTAGATTGGTAGTTGTTATTATATGCAAACTCCACAAACGGCATATACTTTTACCAACTTCCTTCAAACTCAAGTGTACAGTATCGTAGCATATCCTCAAGAATTTGTATCATTTGCTCTGATCGACCATCCATTTGCGGATGATAAGCAATACTAAAATTTAACTTGGTTCCTAGAGCTTCATGTAACTTATCCCAAAATCTCGAGGTAAAGCGTGGATCCCTATCGAAAATGATAGAGGCTGGTACCCCGTGCAGTCGAACTATTTCAGACACGTATAGTTCGACCAGTCTCTCAAGTGGATAATCTACCCGAATGGAGATGAAATGAGTGGACTTCGTTAATCTGTCTACAATTATCTAGATTGAATCTTTGTTTCTCGGTGTTACCGAAAGTCCTATGACAAAATCCATTGTAACTCGTTCTCATTTCCACTCCAATTTCTTCAGGTCATTATACATTTTCACACTCCCCGGGTGTATGGAATAAGTGCTGCTGTGAGCCTCTGTCAGAATGTCTCATTCCAAATCTGAATCGTTTGGGATACATACCCTCAGTATCAACGGTAAACCCTGCAACAGCATCATCCTGTATCTACCCCCTTTTAGCTATAAGCTTTGGATCCTTTCTCTGCAATTCTTGTATTCGTTGTAAAAATAACGACTTCGTTCTAAGCTCTGCGGTGATAGAACCGTCACCTTCCAATGATAGATAGGCGTTCATTGCTCTCAAAGCAAACATCGATTTTTGACTCAGAGCATTAGCTACAACATTGGCTTTACCCAAATGATAATCGATCACAAGGTCATAGTCTTTTAACAACTCTAACCATCGACGCTGTCGTAGATTCAACTCCTTCTGTGTCATCAGATATCTGAAACTCTTGTAATCTGTAAATATATGACATCTCTCCCCATAGAGGTAGTGTCTCCAAATCTTCAATGCAAAAACTACAGCAGCTAACCCCAGATCGTGAGTTGGATAATTCTTTTCATATGGTTTTAACTGTCGGGAAGCATAAGCTATCACTTTTCCACCTTAATTCAAGACACACCCTAATCCACTTAAAGATGCGTCACTGTAGACAATGAACTCTTTTCCCGTCTTTGGTTGTGTCAAGACTGGAGTTTTAGTTAACAACTTTTTCAATTGGTCGAAACTTTATTGACATTTTTCAGAGTACACGAACTGAATGTTTTTCTGTAGCAACCTCATCATCGACAAGGCTATGATGGAAAAGTCTTTCACGAACCGACGGTAATAATCTGCCAATCCTAGGAAACTACATACTTTCGAAACATTCTTCGGTACCTTCTAATCGAGAATAGCTGAACCTTTGCTTGGATCAACACGTATTCCTTCTGAAGATACTACGTGACCCAAGAATTCAACTTCTTGAAGCCAGAAATCACATCTACTGAATTTTGTATACAACTACTTTTCTCACAAAATCCGTAACACCTCTATCAAATATTGAGTATACTCCGATTCTGTCTTGGAATAAATCAATATATCATCAATAAACACAAAGACAAACCTGTCTAACAAGGGCTGAAATATTCTTTTCATTAGATCCATAAATGTTGTGGAGGCATTAGTCAACCCAAATGGCATAACTAAAAACTCATAATGTCCGTACCGAGTTCTGAATGCCGTTTTCATTATATCACCATCTTTCACTCGCATATGATAATAATCTGGCCGAATGTCTATTTGGAGAACACGGTTGCACCCTTTAACTGGTCCAATAACTTATCGATCCGAGGCAATGGATACTTGTTCTTGATCGTCACCTTATTTAGCTTTCGCGTCGATCCATCCTTCTTTTTCACAAATAATACGGGCGTACCTCACGATGACACACTGGGTCATACGAATCCTCTGTTTAACAATTCTTGTAGCTGAGCTTTCAATTCTTTCAGTTCGGTCGGTGCCATTCTGTACGGCGGAATAGAGATCAAAGCGGTATTAGGTAGAAAATCAATACCGAACTCTACCTTTCTGACTGGTGGCAAACTTGGTAGTTCCTCCGGAAACACATCTGTATACTCTTGAACAATTGATACCTGATCCAATTCTGTTCTCGAGCCCCGAGTATCAAGTATGTATGCTAGGTATGCTTTAAAGCCTCTATGAATCATCTTCAGTGCTAAAATAGCCAAAATCACTCTAGTTTCACCGTTCAACCTGCTGGATTCCACTGTGATTACCTCACCTGTCGAACATTTCAAACTGATTTGTCTCTGCTTGTAATTTACTATCACATCATGTTTAGATAACCAATCCATCCCCGAGATCATATCAAACTCGATGAAGGGCAATAGCATTAGATCAGTAAAAAATTCACAGCCCTGAACTTTTAGTGGACATTTATAACTTACCAAATTAACAATGACACTATGACCCAAAGTGTAACACTCTAAAAATTATAAGGTTTTAAGTGTGTTGGTTGTAAAATTTTAAGGACTTGTTAGGTAAATATTTGTTAGTTGAGGAGTTTGGACTTAATTGTGAAGAGTGTGACAGTGTAGGGTCATAGTAAAAACCCTATGTTTGTCTAGGGACTCTCACATAAATGTCTCAATTTTATTGGGTATAAAACCCACCTTTTTCTCCCTGGCCATTTCTTTCCTTCCCTTTTGTTTAGTTCTACCGTTTGGTGCCCCAAACTTCCTTCTTTCTATTTTATTCTTTTTCCCCTTGCCTTACATGCCTTTTTGTTCCATTTTCAATTGATTTTCTTGTTCTTTTGCTTCACCATCTTCAACCTTGCAATCGTTGGTTCTTACGAGCAAAATCACGCCCTCAAACTTCCCTCTTGTTGCTGTCGATTGTGAGAAATATTTTGAGGAGACGATCGATTTTTGTGGGTTGCTTTGCTTTGTGTTTTGTTGATTTTTGGTGTAGGTAAGTTGTAAAATTGTGTTGGGGTTGGATTTAAGAGTTTTTTTTGTTTGTAGATTGGGGTGGTGATGTGCCATGCGTGGTGGTGGTGTGGTAGTGCCGTCGGTGGGCAGAGGAGGTGTGTAGGGGGTGTGTTGTTGTTGTTGTGTTGTTAGTGTGAATTTGGGTGAATAGTGGCAGGCCAATGTTGGTGCCAAATTTGTGACCCAATTGCTTGTTTTTTTTGTGAGAGCCCAAACCTTATTATTACCCAAACCAACCCAATAATTTTTATTTCTTTAAAAACCCATCAAGCCCAAATCCCATGTAAACCAAACCCACCTTCATTTAAACCAAACCCATTTAAACCAAACCCATTTAAAACCTAACCAAACCCATTTGAACCAAACCAATTGAACCAAGTCCAACCCAAACTAAGTCAAACCGTTGACCGGCGTTGACCGCCGTTGATCGACCGTTGACTGACCGTTAACTTTGACTTTGACCGTTGACCACTGACCGTTGACTTTGACAGTTGACCGTTTACCACTGACCGTTGACCGTTGACTTTGACCGTTGACTTTAACCGTTGATTTTTTTTTCAAAAAAACCCTATCCTGCCATTTTATGATGCCTTGAGTCCGTTTCCGCTGTTCGTTTTGCCAAATTTCGACCCGAAAGTCTCGTTTTTGATGTCTTAATTTAAATTGTGTACTTTAAATTATTTTAGAGTTTTAATTTGAGTGGTACTGATATTAAGTATTCGTATTTAGGTGATCACGAGTCCGAGGCAGACGATTTACCTCCTCCTACTGTTCAACCCGTTCCTGCATCGGTTTCGAGAGCTACTCGTAAGTTATTTTAGTTTAATTTTATGTTTAAGTGGTGGCTAGGTTGTAATAATTTTTAGTTGTATTCGTAGGATCTAATTCCGTTAGACCGGGAACTCGTATTGTGCGTGGTGGACGACCTCCTCGTTGCTAGAGTTTTAATTGCTCGAGGTGTGTTTCGAATTGTAATTTACCCTAATGTTTGTGATGATACTGAGGTTATGTGATTTTATGCTGATTTAGATGATTGTGCTGTGATAAAAATAATTAATGGTATGATTAATTAAGTTGTGCAAGTGTATGATGCTAATGTCATGCATACATTTATAATTTTACATTGAGCATGTGACAGATAATTAATGTACTATGCTTACAGGGGTTGTGATATGTGCAATATTAATTGAGCTTGAGATTGGGAAAAATATGAATATCTGATAAGCATGTAAACATACCATTGTGTGTTCATGGGGTGGGATTGTAAGGTGGAAGAAGTGGTTATCATTCCTTTTAAGGTTGATACTAAAACCACACTGCGATTGGTGACGTTGGCTGGGAAAGGGTTCTGGGGAACCTTTTCATTGTGTTGGTGTGATGGAGTATGGGTGCATTGCATTGTGCTTGTGTGTGCAGTATGATTTGTGGTTACTCTTTCGTGTTTAAAATTGATATGTTAATGTATTCTAGCATTAGGTTGTATTTACTTTAGAGACACACTGGGCTTTATAGCTCATACCTCCACAGTTTCATTTCAAGTTTTCGGATATTAGGTGACTTGGTACCCGGAGGCTTAATTACAAAATTTAGAATATTCTATTTTATTTTATTATTATTATTAATTATTTTGGGATGTAAATATAATTTATTTTGAGAATTTTTGGTATTTTATTCTTTGAGGTTTTATTAATTTATTTTATTATTAATTATAGATTTAAAGTTTTATTTATGAATATTTATATGTATTTCTAAGGATGAGTTTGAGTTGTCAAGTCAAAGTGTGGGTAAATTACTTAAATAATCCTCTAGATCCGATCGTATCTTTTGGGCTTGGTTTAGGGGGTTACATTTAGTGGTATCAGAGTCAAGTTTAACCCACAGACTGTGAAGCTCTCCAGGCTTATTTTTGAAAATTTTTGGGGTTAAATAGAGATTTTAGATAAATTGACGAGTTTTTATAATTTATGTTATATATATACATACGATTTATTCTAAACCTCCGGTACCGATTCTTACTGTAGTACTCTTGTTAATGTAGATAAATAGTATGCCACCATGTAGGAGTGCTAGACTTACGACTGGTCGCGGCCAAGGTCGAGGCCGGGGCCGTACTGCTAGGGCCGTTAGTGACCCTACCCCTATGTTCGAGCCTGAGGTAAATGTAGATGAGTTGCCTCACGTTATTGAGGATGAGCTGCCCATGAGTGCTGAGGGACAGCCAACTGTTGGTGGAGATATACCAGCTGAGGAGACTCCTGTTGAGGATGTGCCTGATACAGGGGATAGTGAGACCGTAGAGTTGGACAGTGCCACGGTTAATCAAGAGTTACTGAGATTGCTTCGGGGATCCACTGGGGGTCATTCTGAGGGTCCGAGGAGGCCCATTTCTGCTGATTTTATCGCGGCTGGGATGAAAGTGTTTGAGGGTAGGACTGGTACAGATCCTTCAGTTGCTGAGTATTGGCTGAAGGATTTACAGAGGTTATTTATAGAGATGAACTACCCTACTGGACAGAAAGTTAGAGCTGCTGTTTCTTTACTAAGGAGTAAGGCTCAAAATTGGTGGGACACTGTGGAAGAGCCTACTCTTACTGGTCAGGTTACATGGGAATTTTTCAGGGAGGCGTTTCAGGATCGTTATGTCGGTGAGGAGTTTCTCGACAAGTGCAGAGAGGATTTTATGAACTTGAGACAGGGGGACATGTCCGTTAACGATTATGAGATAGAGTTTTTGAGGTTGGTTCGATATGCATCTGGGCTTGTAAGAAATGAAAAAGAGAAATGTGACTGGTTTAGGAAGGGACTACGACTTTCACTTCAGGCTGGGGTCAACATGCATCATGACAGGGTATTCAGTGACCTGGTTAGTCGAGCTAGATCAGTCGAGAGTTTGGAGGCTCGAACTAAGGCTCAGCGGATTCAGGACAGAGAGCGTAACAAAAAGACAGTGGGTGCTTCAGTTCAGCCAGTTACAGGTGGACTTTCTGTAAGAGACCTAGGTAGGAGACAACTCAGCCTAGTTATCCGAGGGTGAGACCTGCAGTTTCGACAGTTCCGACAGGTAGTGTTGCTGGTTCTTCTGGACCTCGTCCCATGCATCTGTGTTCTTACTGCAATAAAAGGCATGGGGGTGAATGTTGGAGGAAAATTGGGGCTTATTTTAGATGTGGATCGCAGGAGCATTTTTTAAAGATTGTCCCCACCCTCCTACTGGATCGTTTATGCAAAGTCAGACACAGGCTTCGGTTCAGACTCCTTTTAATGGCAGAGGGCAGGTCAGACCGATTACTTCAGGTTCAGTTGCTAGAGGTAGACCGGTTCAGAGTGGAGGCACTTCTAGATCTGGGGCGAGACACCCTGGGTTGGTTTATGCTACTAGAAGATATGAGGATCGTGATGAGCCCGATGTGATAGCAGGTACTTTTTCAGTTCATTCCATTCCATATTTTGCTTTGCTTGATAATGGTTCGACCCATTCTTATGTGGCTAGTACTGTGTCTTGGGGTCTTAAGATTACTTCTGAGAATGTTGAGTCTGTGGTAATTGTTCAAAGTCCGGTGGGTAACTCTGTGGAGGTCACTAAAATATACCGTAACTGTCCTTTGGAGATTCAAGGGGAAATCTTTTCTGCTGATTTATTGGAGTTGCCTTTCAATGAATTTGACCTTATACTAGGTATGGATTGGCTTTCAAAGCACCGAGTCAATTTGGATTGTGAGAAGAAAAGGGCAACTCTGAGAACTTCGGATGATCGACAGATAACCCTGATTGGTGAGCGTAGAGGGTTTCTGTCCAATGTGATTTCAGCTCGTAAAGCCGAAAAGTTGATTAGAAAGGGGTCCATTGCTTATTTGGCTTATATTCTGGATTCAAGGCAATCTGAATCTGGGATTGATAAAATTCGAGTGGTGAAAGACTTTTCTGATGTGTTTCTAGAAGAATTACCTTGGGTGCCACCTAAGCGTGATGAGGTTGAGTTTGGCATAGAGGTCTATCCTGGCACGACTCCTGTGTCTATGGCACCTTATAGAATGGCACCTAAGGAACTCAAAGAGTTGAAGGTGCAGTTGCAAGAGCTGTTGGATAGGGGTTTTATTCGACCGAGTGTTTCATCTTGGGGAGCTCCGATTCTGTTTGTGAAAAAGAAGGATGGAACACTTCGGTTGTGCATCGACTATCGGAAGCTGAATAAGCTAACGATTAAGAATAAGTACCCCTTACCTCGTATTGATGACCTATTTGATCAGTTTCGTGGAGCTACCCTATTTTCTAAGATTGATTTGAGGTCTGGGTACTATCAGCTCAGGGTGAAAGATGCAGATGTGTTCAAGACAGCTTTTCAAACTCGCTATGGGCATTATGAGTTCTTGGTAATGCCTTTTGGGTTAACTAATGCCCCTACTGCTTTTATGGACATGATGAATAGGGTGTTTCAACCCTACTTGGATCAATTTGTGGTGGTGTTCATAGATGACATTCTGGTATACTCTAAGTTTGAGGCGGAGCATGAAGAGCATCTCAGGGTGGTTCTGCAAACTTTGAGAGAGAAGCAGTTTTTTGCTAAGTTCAGCAAGTGCGAATTTTGCTGTCGGAGGTGATGTTTTTGGGTCATATTGTTTCTGCTGAGGGTATTCGTGTGGATCCAAAGAAGATTGAGGCTATTATGGGCTGGAAGCAACCTAAGAATGTTTCTGAAATTCGTAGTTTCTTGGGTTTGGCTGGTTATTATCGGAGGTTGTTGAAGGATTTTCAATTATTGCGGCACTTCTGACTATGCTTCTGAGGAAGAGTGTTCCATTTGTTTGGACTGAGGCTCAAGAGACTAGTTTTGAGAAACTAAAGTCTGTATTGACTCAAGCACCAGTTCTGATCTAACCTGAGTCGGGGAAAGCTTACACGGTTTACAGTGATGCTTCTCGCACTGGATTGGGATGTGTGTTAATGTAAGAGGGAAAGGTTGTGGCTTATGCCTCTCGTCAATTGAAACCGCATGAGATTAACTACCCTACTCACGATCTCGAGCTTGCTGCGGTGATCTTCGCTCTTAAAATTTGGAGGCATTATCTCTATGGGGAGAAGTGTTATATCTTCACTGATCATAAGAGCTTGAAGTACTTGCTTACTCAGAAGGAGCTTAACTTGAGGCAACGTCGTTGCTTGGAGTTACTTAAGGACTATGACTGTGAGATTGAGTATCACCCTGGTAAGGCTAATGTGGTTGCCGATGCCTTAAGTCGTAGTGCTATAACTGAGTTGAGGGCATTGTTTGCCAAGATGAGTTTGTTTGAGGATGGCAGTCTTTTGGCTGAACTCCGAGTTATTCCTACTTTACTCTCGGAGATTAAGTCTGAGCAAGCCAATGATCCTTATCTAGAGCACCGTATGAGGGAGGCAATTGAGGGTACGTCTGTGGATTTCGCCGTGGATCAGAATGGGTTATTATGTTTCTGGGGTCGGTACTGTGTTCCGAGGAATTCTGAGATTAAGCAGACTATTCTTCGTGAGGCTCATGATAGCCCTTATTCCATGCATCCTGGCGGAGATAAGATGTATAATAACCTTCGTGACAGGTATTGGTGGAAGGGTTTGAAAAGGGATGTGGTGGATTTTGTGTCAAAGTGTCTGACGTGCCAGAAAGTTAAGGCCGAGCATCAGTGTCCTTCGGGGTTACTACAACCAATTGAGATTCCTCAGTGGAAGTGGGAAAGGGTGACTATGGACTTTGTGAGTGGTTTGCCCTTAACACCGTCCAAAAAAGACTTTGTGTGGGTGGTTGTGGACCGACTCACTAAGACTGCGCATTTCATTCCGGTAAGGGTTGATTATCCCTTGAGTAAGTTAGCTCGGCTTACATCTCGGAGATAGTTCCTCTTCATGGGGTACCGTTATCCATCATCTCTGATCGAGATCCGAGGTTTACTTCGAGATTTTGGGAATCGTTACACCGTGCTTTGGGAACTCGGTTAAACTTCAGCACTGCTTACCTTCCGCAGACTGATGGTCAATCTGAACGGGTGATCCAAGTCTTGGAGGATATGTTGAGGGGCTGTGTGATTGAGTATCAGGGGAGTTGGGAGGATTTCTTACCACTGGCTGAGTTTGCTTACAATAACAGCTATCAAACCAGTATTAAGATGGCTCCTTATGAGGCTTTATATGGGCGCAAGTGTCGTACTCCTATCGGTTGGACTGAGTTGACGGAGCATCGGTTGGTGGGACCAGATCTTGTTCGCGAGTCTGAGGAAACGGTTAAGTTGATTCGTGAGAGACTTAAGGCTGCTTTTGACCGACAGAAGTCTTATGCTGACTTGAAGCGTCGAGATATTGAGTTCAATGTTGGAGACGAGGTGTTCTTGAAAGTGTCTCCATGGAAGAAAGTGCTTAGATTTGGGCGAAAGGGCAAGTTGAGTCCTCGTTTCATTGGCCCTTACCGGGTACTTCGTCGCGTGGGACCAGTTGCCTATCAGCTTGAATTGCCACCTGAGCTTGAGAGGATTCATGATGTTTTCCATGTTTCCATGTTGAGACGTTATCGATCGGACCCGACTCACATTGTGCCTGTTGAGGAGATGGAGGTTCGTCCAGACTTGAGTTTTGAGGAGGAACCGATTGAGATTATTGCTTAGGATGAAAAAGTGCTTAGGAGGAAGACCATTAAGATGGTTAAAGTCTTGTGGCGCAACCATGGCTATGAGGAGGCTACTTGGGAGCCCAAATCCGTCATCAAGGCCCAGTATCCACATCTTTTTTGTCATGGTAAATTTCGAGGACGAAATTTTCTTTTAAGGGGGGAGAGTTGTAACACTCTAAAAATTATAAGGTTTTAAGTGTGTTGGTTGTAAAATTTTAAGGACTTGTTAGGTAAATATTTGTTAGTTGAGGAGTTTGGACTTAATTGTGAAGAGTGTGAAAGTGTAGGGTCATAGTAAAAACCCTATGTTTGTCTAGGGACTCTCACATAAATGTCCCATTTTTATTGGGTATAAAACCCACCTTTTTCTCCATGGCCATTTCTCTCCTTCCCTTTTGTTTAGTTCTGCCGTTTGGTGCCCCAAACTTCCTTCTTTCTATTTTATTCTTTTTCCCTTGCCTTACATGCCTTTTTATTCCATTTTCAATTGATTTTCTTGTTCTTTTGCTTCACCATCTTCAACCTTGCAATCGTTGGTTCTTACGAGCAAAATCACGCCCTCAAACTTCCCTCTTGTTGCTATCGATTGTGAGAAATATTTTGAGGAGACGATCGATTTTTGTGGGTTGCTTTGCTTTGTGTTTTGTTGATTTTTGGTGTAGGTAAGTTGTAAAATTGTGTTGGGGTTGGATTTAAGAGTTTTTTTGTTTGTAGATTGGGGTGGTGATGTGCCATGCGTGGTGGTAGTGTGGTAATGCCGTCGGTGGGTAGAGGAGGTGTGTAGGGGGTTGTTGTTGTTGTGTTGTTAGTGTGAATTTAGGTGAATAGTGGCAGGCCAATGTTGGTGCCAAATTTGTGACCCAATTGCTTGTTTTTTTTGTGAGAGCCCAAACCTTATTATTACCCAAACTAACCCAATAATTTTTATTTCTTTAAAAACCCATCAAGCCTAAATCCCATTTAAACCAAACCCACATTCATTTAAACCAAACCCATTTAAACCAAACCAAACCCATTTAAAACCTAACCAAACCCATTTGAACCAAACCAATTGAACCAAGTCCAACCCAAACTAAGTCAAACCGTTGACCGGCGTTGACCGCCGTTGACTGACCGTTGACTTTGACTGTTGACCACTGACCGCTGACTTTGACCGTTGACCGTTGACTTTGACAGTTGACCGTTGACTTTGACCGTTGACCACTAATCGTTGACTTTGACCGTTGACCGTTGACTTTGACTGTTGACTTTTTTTCGAAAAAACCCTATCCTGCCATTTTACGACGTCCTGAGTCCGTTTCCGCTGTCCGTTTTGCCAAATTTCGACCTGAAAGTCTCGTTTTTGATGTCTTAATTTAAATTGTGTACTTTAAATTATTTTAGAGTTTTAATTTGAGTGGTACTGATATTAAGTATTCGTATTTAGGTGATCACGAGTTCGAGGCAGACGATTTACCTCCTCCTACTGTTCAACCCGTTTCTGCATCGGTTTCGAGAGCTACTCGTAAGTTATTTTAGTTTAATTTTGTGTTTAAGTGGTGGCTAGGTTGTAATAATTTTTAGTTGTATTCATAGGATCTAATTCCGTTAGACCGAGAACTCGTACTGTGCGTGGTGGACGACCTCCTCGTCGCTAGAGTTTTAATTGCTCGAGGTGTGTTTCTAATTGTAATTTACCCTAATGTTTGTGATGATACTGAGGTTATGTGATTTTATGCTGATTTAGATGATTGTGCTGTGATAAAAATAATTAATGGTATGATTAATTAAGTTGTGCAAGTGTATGATGCTAATGTCATGCATACATTTATAATTTTACATTGAGCATGTGACAGATAATTAATGTACTATGCTTACAGGGGTTGTGATATGTGCAATATTAATTGAGCTTGAGATTGGGAAAAATATGAATATCTGATAAGCCTGTAAACATACCATTGTGTGTTCATGGGGTGGGATTGTAAGGTGGAAGAAGTGGTTATCATTCCTTTTAAGGTTGATACTAAAACCACACTGCGATTGGTGACGTTGGCTGGGAAAGGGTTCTGGGGAACCTTTTCATTGTGTTGGTGTGATGGAGTATGGGTGCATTGCATTGTGCTTGTGTGTGCAGTATGATTTGTGGTTACTCTTTCGTGTTTAAAATTGATATGTTGATGTATTCTAGCATTAGGTTGTATTTACTTTAGAGACACACTGGGCTTTATAGCTCATACCTCCATAGTTTCATTTCAGGTTTTCGGATATTAGGTGACTTGGTACCCGGAGGCTTAATTACAAAATTTAGAATATTCTATTCTATTCTATTTTATTATTATTATTATTTTGGGATGTAAATATAATTTATTTTGGGAATTTTTGGTATTTTATTCTTTGAGGGTTAATTAATTAATTTTATTATTAATTATAGATTTAAAGTTTTATTTATGAATATTTATATGTATTTCTGAGGATGAGTTTGAGTTGTCAAGTCAAAGTGTGGGTAAATTACTTAAATAATCCTCTAGATCCGATCGTATCTTTTGGGCCGGGTTTAGGGGGTTACACAAAGGGTTTGTGACTTGTACATCAATTCAGTCAATTCAACGACCAATTTCTTATCCGTGGCTAAAGTAGTGCAAATATATGAATGAGTTGACCCTGGGTCAATCTAAGAACATACAATATCATTAAAAAGATAGAATATATCAGTTACCATATCAAGAGCGGTAGCCTATTCTCTAGCTCTGATGGCATATGTCCGTGTAGGGGCCCGTGCCTCATATCGGGTTACATTACCTCTATTATCGCCTCGATTTCCACCCGTACTGCTGCTTTGTTTCAGGCGTTTACCTTTTGATAGTGAAATAGGGGTTTTCACATTCTGGTTCTTTTTTACCTCCGAAGTTATCGGGTAGTTTCGCATAAAATAATTTGTACCCCCACATCGATAACAAGCCCTTTTTATCTTTCGACACTCACCTGCATGATACCTTCCACAATAATTACATGATGGGTTTGGCACATTTCGAACACTGTCTACACTGGCTGCAAGACGGTTCTGAAATTTAGACTGTGGTGGTCCCAATCTACTCCTGCTCAAAAACCCAGAAGGAACTGTTCCGCGAGTTTCATTTTCTCTAAATTTTTTCGGTGGCGACATAGAAAAAGTTCTAGTGATGTTCTTTCTTTTAGATTCTCGAAACCTCTTCTCTCTCTTTCTCTTATTGTGGTAAATTTCTTTCATCTTTTGAGCTTTATCCGCGAGAACCACAAACGGTCACAGCTCGGACCCTCTTACCATCATATTGATCTCGTCATTTAGCTCATCTTCGAAGAGGACGCACATTGCTTCATCTGTTGGTATAATTTTTCGGGCATACTTACTGAGTTGTATGAATTCTCGTTCATATTCTGCCACTGTTTTATTCCCTTATCTCAATTCTAGAAACTCTTTCTTCCTCTTGTCCAGGTACCTTTTGCTGACATATTTCTTTCTGAATTCTACTTGGAAAAACTCTCAACTAACTTCATTCTCAAGCATCACTGCTAAAATCGTCATCCACCAATTGTAGGTCTCGTCCTTCAACAACGAAGTCGCACACCTGAAGTAGTATTTTGGAGGACAAGCCATCTCGTTCAAAACTCTTAGTGTATTTTCCAATCAGTATTCAGCTTTGGAAGGATCATCTTCTATGTTTCCTCGAAATTCTTCTGCATCATACTTTTTAACCCTGTCCATCGGAACACGACGTCTCTGTTCCACCACTAGAGGAGGTGGAGGCATAACGGGAGGCACTACTGGTCGGGTGGTAGGTTATGCGACAGGAGGTGGAGGAGGTGGTGTCATCGGGTTGTTTCTCATGAACTCCGAGAACCACTGCCCCATCAGTACGAAAATCATATTATTTGCTTTATTTTCTATCTTCGATAATATCGGTGCCCTGTGACTAGCTCCAAAATCATTAGTCGAGACATTACTGTTTACTTCGTTGGTTTCCTCTCTTTCTGAGTCAAACTTCTCATGTTTATCTGTAAGAACAATGATTAGATAAGATTCATCTATATCACACTATCACAGGTTCATTTGGCATGTACTTCTAAAACCTAAAACACTATCATCATAGTCCAAGAAAAGGTTAAACAGAAAGCTCTGATACCACTAAATGTAACAGCAAAATTCTAAACACCGACGTCGGTTAGGATTTCGATGTTATTATTCATTTAATATTGTTCAACTTTTAAAATATCCAAATATCCAAATATTTTAATATTTATTCATTACGACATTCACCTACCATATTTTAGATCAATATTTAATTATAATACAATTTCATCAAGGGTAAAAATGATATTTCCAATAATTTTAGGAGACTTCTATCGGTACCTAATGGTCAAGTATCGGTAGTAGTTAAGTCAGTGAATAATTTAGAAACTGTGCAGACTTCTACTGGTACTGTTAGATCTACAGATACAAGTATGGTTTCTACCGGTACAAGTCATGCATCTATCGATACCAAAAACTCCATAGAGCAAAAATTCTCACCTTACAACTTCTACCAATATATGCATACATACTACCGATACTTCAAAGCTAACAACTATCGATACTCATTATTCAACTACCGATATAACTCAAGTCAGAGGATAACCTCTCTTCTACCCTGTACTTCTACCGATACATGCATAAGTTCTACTGAAATAAGTACGCAGAATCTCAAGAATTGAGTCAAGTCACAAGTTTAATATTCAAGTGCTTCCAATACAAGTTATGCATTAAATCATCACACATCATACATAACTTCTAAATCTTTACAAGCATCTTAATCTTAAACATCTAAGTTGTACTTCATGCATTTACACAATCAAAATAGTATGATTTCAACATCTATAGTTCAATATTAAAGGTTAATAACATTCTAGTACATGTCAAATAATCGAGTGATGTAAATACTACCGAACGAGCTCCTAGGATAGTGTGATGTCTTCAAGATGATCCAATCTTCAAGTCACAAAACGAAATCTACACAACAAGTTCACTGGTAAGATACACAGCTTAATAAGTTCGCAAGTTCATAAATTTACCAAGTGTTATGTGGTAAGCAACTCTATAAATCTGTCAAGCCAACATAACTGAACTTCAAAGGTCGTTATTTGTTTTACTCCATGTTGACACAAAGGTCATGATGCTCATTTGCTTTCTATTGACCCAAGAGTCATGCCTACGATACTGCTCACACTAAGCTGACGAGAATATGCAAACAAGCACAAATCTTAGCCATTGTAGGGCCTGTAGTCCATTATTGGATTCTATTCACCTTACGGTGACTCACGATGCTATAGAGAATCCACAACAAATGTAAGATCTTAGCCATCGGACCATTTTCTATCTCTCGCACAAGACCAAGAAATTCACATCTCGTCGTTTCTCATTTCAACAATAATTAGAAAGATAATTATAAGCAGTTATTAATAAAAATTTAACATTATGAACTTACCGAACTGGATTGTAGTTTGAGAAGAACTTCAGTGACTAGTCTGCCAATTTCCCTTTTTCGCGATCAGTAGCACGATCGTAGTCTACATTCACAAATCATTCAATTCTCATATTTAGTCACATAATTTATCATTCAACACAATTTAATCCTTTTTTGGCAAATTACAATTTTACCCCTAGTAGTTTTCTTTTATTCAATCTAATCCTTTCAATACAAAATATGCAAAATAACCATTCTCTCACACAATCAACCATAGCTGAATTCTCTTGGGTGCCCATCCAACCCATTCACACATTTATTTTCACAACAACACATGTAATTTCACCAATTTCACATTTTAGTCCTTAAACCTTAATTTCATCAAAAATCACTTTACAAAAAGGTTTAACCCAAGCATCAAATATTCAAATATATCAAAAGCCTTCAAGTACAAGCATTTTCAACAATGGCAAGTTTCATAACATTTGACAGATTCACAAATTAATCCTTGCATAAGCTAGATTAAGCTAATACGGACTCAAAAACACAAAAATTACCAAAAACGATTAAGGTTTGCTTACCCAAATCAAAGCTCAAAGATTTGAATTGAAAAGCCTAAGTTTTCTCTCCTTGTTACTGTGTGAAGAAGAAGGAAGAAGAAAAATGGGATGAAAATCAATTTCTTTTCTTTTAATTTCCATATATATAGTAATGGCATTTTTGTAATTATTGAGACTTTCATCATTAACCTTTAATTAATCATTTTTAATCTTAATTAAATCTATTTACACTTAATATAAATCATGCCTATCCACTAACTAATATTCATTTGATTATTTTATTCATTTGGTCCTTCTAATTAAACATCTATACTTTTACCCTTTTTATGATTTAGTCCTTCCTATTCAATTGACTATTTAATCTATGAAATTTTCAAATCATAATTTCATATGATGCATATATCATCAGAAATATTCAAAATAAATAAATTTACGACTCGACTCGTCGGAGATGTGGTCCCGAAATCAGTGTTTTCGACACCACTGAAAATCGAGTTGTTACAATTCTGCAGGAAATCCTAAGTGCTCACTGCCATTAGAATTACCGATACCCATTCATGCAAGTATCAGTAGAAGTCCTTTAAAAATCAAATATTTATTAAAAATGAAAATAAATTCACTTATCTTCTAGTTCTAATTCCATTATCGATTTCTAAGTAAATTAATAACAAGTAAGTAGGGTTTTAATTAGTTTCTTATTATATTAGTATAATCGTGGCATCTATTTACACATGTCCAGTGATCGGACCGGGTAAGGGGGTGTTACAAGGTAGATTTGCATCAATCACATCGATGCATATATGCATGTGTGTGTATATATATTTGTCTATTGAACTCAAATCATAAAAGTACAAACCAAAATTTTTCATTAATCGTTTACAATTTTTTACTTTCCTACTCTCATGATAGTCTTATCGTCTTTAGCTATGTTCAATAATTCAATAATAAAAACGATACCAGTTTACATCCAATTCACAACTAAATACATACTCAAGCATATTTTTTCATTTTATTAAATTTAGCCCCTATACTCGAGATGAACATATCTTTTGATATCTAACATCAGATCAAAATCTGATTTCACATTCTTTCATTAAAGACCCTATACTTTTCGTTTCCAACATAATCTCATGAAAGTTTTTAATTTATTCAATTTAGTCTCTAATATTACCAAGTTATCTAACAAGTTTAATTAGATTTCCAATTTAGTCCTTATCATAATCTAAGCTTATTAACAATCAATTTCTTCAAAACAAGCTCAAAATCATCAATTTTTCTATAATGAAAAATTGCTAAATATTAGCTAATTGAACAAATTGATACATGGGCCAGCTAATTCAAGCTGCCATGATAAAAAAATCTATAAAAATTTAATGAAAATAACTTGATTACCATTGTAATTTGGTATGGCCGAATGTAAGCTTCAAAAGCATGAATTTTCTTTCTTTCTTTCTTTTTTCTAAGGTGGACGGAGAAGAAGATGACAAAGTTCTCATCTTTCCATCCACTAGTTATCATATATACTAAGTTTAATATTTACTTAATTTAATTAATCATGTTTATTAATTTAATTTAACAATTTTTATTCATTAATCATTATTATTAAGATTAATAGTAATCATCATTTCCCACTAACAATATGAAAAACAATGGTTTAATAATCGTTTAAGCTCTTTGAATAATTGCTAACTAGGTCCTCAATCATTTTCTAAAGTAAAACTCAATAGTGATTGGAATTTTACAATTTAGTCCTTGAGCTTTAATTAACGATTTTCTCGTTAAATTACTTAATCAATCTTTTATATATTTTCATACTAACTTCATTAAACTTTATATTTCATCCTTATGGACTCGATTTACGAAAATAGAGTTCTGAAGCTTTATTTTTCAACACCATTAAAAATCAAGTCGTTACACGTGTCTGAACATGTGTTTATACAATAGTTTGAACTAGTGGCAAACTGACAAGCTTCTTTCAAAATGGTGCAAAATCTTAGCATAATTACCACTCATCGAATACAATCATTTAACTTTTGCATGCAAACAATTTAAATGACATTTAGTTCATGGAATCTAAGGTTATTAGTGGTAATTTTACATTTTGGAGTTACATTCCTATGTTTGGATAAAGAAGATTACTTTGAGTTGGTAATATGATATTGCTCATAGTGTCAAGATTTGGTAATATAAGGGCTAATTTCAATACCACATCTTCCTTAGGTAATTTTTTTTAAAATGCAACTAGTACAATTACAAATACAAGTTCGAGCAATCATAAGTATCAAACTATTACAAGCAGACTATTCGAGTAACCACCAATTAAAATCAAACCATTTCAGTACAAACAAATTAAGACCTGATCCAAACTAAACTTAAGACCTGATCCAAACTAAATTTAAGTCAATTAACTTGGATTACTTGAATTAAAACTCCCATACATTATGAAACTCAGAGATCTATGCATAAAATTATGCATGGTAGGTCTCGAACCTAGGTACTTAGAACCCGTCTTTACCACCTGAGCCAAGGCCTCATTGACACTGGTTCATTTTTTTTTTACAATTTTACCCACTTTTAATAACTTCAATTCATTTTTGTATTTTCCTAAAATCAAAATTTTAGTTATTTGATATATTGTTGAAGTAACATTTGAACTTTACCCAGAGCCGGCCTTGGGGTCGTTTGGAGGTGTGGCCACCCAGGGCCCAAGGTCAAAAGGGATCCAAAATTGTGTGTGTTTTTTTTTAAAATTTTTTAATCAAAATTGTGTCACATTCCAATCAAATTAATCAAACAGTGACGGAGTCAGAAAATTATTTTTGGGGAGTCAAAATTAAATTATATATTTTTACGATAGTAAAAATGCAATTTCACTATTTTAATAGTCTATATATTTATACTTTTTAAAAGATTAAATCATATTTTTATCTTTTTGAGGATCAAAGTATATTTTTTACCATTATTAATTTAAAATTTTATAAATTATAAAAGACTTAAATGAAAAAAAAATTATTTTAGGGGAGGTCAGAATCTTGTCAGCCCCTGACTTCGCCACTGAAACCATATATGATAATATAACATATATTATAATATATTAAATAATTTTACATTCCTCTAGTTTTATTAATAAAAATATCTTACAAAGTTATGAACTAAATAAATCTATAATGTCATAATAATCACAAAGAAATAAAAACGAAGATAAAAGAAAAGGATGAAATATATATATATAAAATGTGTGAATTAGGGTGAAAATATAGGATGATATGATACATACAGTTAACTGAACTGAAGTGCAACTGAAGGGGTGGTTGGGGGTGGTTTAGACAGAAACATAAGCAAAACGTTAGTTGGTACGGGTGGTGGAGCTGCTTCCCCCACCATGTGCTTACCTATCCTCTTCCTATGTTCTATCTTTGCTTTGCTTCGGTTGGAACATCCCTTTTACCTCACCTCTCCCTTTCCCTCCTTAATTATATCTAATTTCTTAAATTATATTACACCTTTAAATACTTTCAATTTTATATATTTTTAAATTTTTATTATAATAATAACAATATTTTATCCACTATTTTTAGATTAAAAGATTGGGTAAACTGTAAAAATAGTCTTGTTTTGTTTGTCTCGGGTTATATTTTAGTCGTTTATGTTTGAAATGTTACGTTTTAGTCACTTACGTTATTGTTTTATTATGAAATGATCACTCTTCCGTTTAGATTTGTTACCTCCTAAACGACAGTTAAAATTGATTTTAAATGTCAACGTGGATGTCCAGCTGAGATAAAAAAAGTTAATTTTTTTTTATGAAAATAGAATACAAAATTTTACCCTAAAACAATTTTCTTCCATTTAAAAAGAAGCAACATTTGGATTTTTTTTTTTTTGTTACCATCAGAGAAGAGAAGAGCAAAATGACAGAAAAGAAGAAGAAATTAACGCACCAACTTTTATACCTGCTTGCTATTGAGGTTGCCCACAATACACAAACAAACAAAGATAAATCATGTCCTTTTTATCTGTCACATATATAGAAAAACATGAAAAGATGGACCATTTTTTTGTAAAAAAGAAACCCATAATATCTAAACTCAAAATCTAGGTAAAGAACAAAAAAACTCATTACTTACTGTAATCAATGTCTAGATCCTCCATTGAATTGATCTTTTGTTCTTTCATTTTGAATAAAAAAAATCTAATCAATTGATTGAGCACTCAATTTGATTGCTACTATTTCGATTCAACAAAGATAGTTACGAAAGTCTATGATTTTCGGTTAAAATGGAAACGAAAACCAAAAAAAAAAAAGACCAAGAGTTTTTTTTCCATTTCAAGGGTTAATTTTATGCATTGGTTTTGATTATTTCGAGAAACTAAATTAATATTTTTCTTTAATTAATTTATAAAATTTAATTAATTAAATTTATTTAATTAAAAAATCACGTTGACATTTAAAATTTATTTTAACTGTCACGTCATATTGCTATTTGGAAGGTAACAGATTTTAATGATAGAATGATCATTTCGTGATAAAATAATAATACAAATAATTAAAACATAATATTTCAAATATAAATAATTAAAATATAAGTTGAAACAAACAAAAATAATTATTTTAATAATTTACCATAAAACATTACCTTACTCAATTAGAATTAATAAAAACAATAGATATTTTAAAAGTTAAAAACATTCAATAATTTATTTTTGTGAGGAAAGATGAAGTGTAGTGAGTGGAAGATGCTGCAACAGTGGGACCAGAAAACAAGACAAGTCTTGTGGGGGGAGATATCTTGTAAAAGTGATAAGATAATTATCATATGTTCATTTGATCCATCGCTTTCTCTCTCTTTTTTCTTTTAATTTTATTTTCTTATAAAATTTAAATTAAAGATATGATTTTGTTCCATGAAAAATTGTTCGGTTTTTAATATAAAATAAATTATGTTTAGGATAATTATTTAATATATTAATAGTGATGATTAAAAATTAATCCCTTATCTGTTTATTAATTAATTATTTATATCATCGAGTTTTAATTTAATTAATATAAATATTACTTTTAATATAAAAAAATATGAATTCGAATAATAAAATTATTAAAAAATATTTATTTATATTATTTCATTGTAAATAAACAATTTGGCAAGTATATATATTAATGGAGGTTTTTTTTTCCTGTCTCAAACAGATAATTATGCCAACCTCGGTGGGAAAAAACATCAATCTATGCTTCATCAAGATCAAAGTCCCATTAACGTCCTCCTCCCTGTTAACCGCCGCTAATAACGGCCTTCCACTTCCTTCCCCCACCGCCACCCCATCATCCCTCCTTTTCTCATCTTCCAATTCCTTAAGTACCCATTCTTCCTCCCTCTCCTCCGACCCCAACCCAGAGCTTGAACCCCAATCCGAACCCGACTTCGCCACCATTTTTGCCTCGCAGCGCTTCTTTTTCACTTCTCCGGGCAGCTCCAACTCCATCATTGAATCAACACCGTCGTCAACCGCCGTGAATCAAACCTCAAACAAAGGCCACCGCCGCCGCACAAGGTCGACCGTTAAAGACGGTGTAGCGGTCCCAACTTTGTCTCCGAACCCATATATGGATTTCAGGCAATCCATGCAGGAAATGGTGGAGGCACGTGACTTAATGGACGTCAAGGCCAACTGGGACAACTTGCACGAACTCCTTTTGTGCTACCTTGCTTTGAATCCCAAAAGCACTCACAAGTTTATCGTAGGAGCATTTGCTGATCTTGTTGTTAGCCTAATGGCTAATGCCACTACCCCACAACGGAGACGCCACTGAGATCACCGGCGGTGGGCTGTGTATGTAAACTACCGTTTTCTTGCCGATCGGACTTTGATCTTATATATGTTAGGTTTGGACGTTGGATCATTATATTTAAATTTTAGTATTGTTGATCGCATGCAAATGATATGGATAATTAATTAAGTTTGTACGTCAATTTAAGTGAAAATGAAAAATATCATTAAAAATTTAGGTTAGTATAAAAGTAAATTTGTAAGGTTAGTACAATTCCCAATTTCTTTATTTTTATTTTTATTTTTATACATAATTAATTTATTTGATTTTTAAATTTTATAAAAATATTCATGATATCTAAATTCGATTCAACTCAAATAATTTTGAAGTTACACTCAAGATTCAAATAAATGTCTTTTAGACTTGTTATTTTTTATTATTTTTATTAAATTCTCAAAATAATAAAATTATAGAAATATAGATTTCACACTGTAATTTTTTTTATAGAATTTTAAATAAAACAAAATTTGAATAAATAAATAAATAAATTGAACAGTAGCTTGTCCCAATACAAGAGTGACATATTGTATATATTGATTCAAAGCAAGTGACTAATAATTGTAGATAGGTCCATCTATTGTTAATCACATGTTTATGTAATGTGACAACCGACCGGGAGTTTTTATCATTCTATACCTAATACTTGTTTTACTTATCAATTACATCCTTTCATATTTAAATGGTAATTCATAATCATTATTGTTTCTTATTTTGTTAATTAAGATGTCTTAATTGCATCAAACCCAAGATTAATTCAATCCCTTGGGACCATCAAGAAAATAAACCCTAGAAACAGTCGATTTTGCAAATTTTTCAAGTAATTACAATTAAAAATGATGGTAAGGTGCGGTAAAAGTTGGATTAAGATTACTTTTTCATTCATTATTATCATTATTCAAATGTGTAACATCAATATCAATGTGAAAATCAAGATGAAAATATAATGAAACATAACCAAACCCGTAGAAATTTACTAATGGGAAAATACCATATTTTAATACTAAGATAACCCTTAAACTATATCTCAACTTTCAAATTAATCTTTTTTAAGTTTCTTTTTATCATAAGAAGTCCTTTAAATTTTATTCAGTCATATTTTGACCCAAATATGCATATATGATACTTTGGACAAATGAAATTACGTCATGTGACACAAGTAATTTCATTTATGGCCAAAAAAAAAAAGACATGGATAATATTTAGTTATTTTAGAATTTTTTTAATAAAGTATATTTTATTTCTTCACGAGATTTTTTTTACAAAAATAATATTTTAAGTCAACTTAAGAATAAGATATAGTTGAAGAGTCATTTTACTATCATAGCCTTCACAGCATTTAATTAATTTGAAAAGAAAAAAACTAGAAGTAGAGCTCAACGATGGAAACTTGCATTTGACAAAGTGCATGAGAAGGCCAAAATATACAAAAAGAAAACCTTGATGGTGTGAAGCTACTCTAGAGAATACTATTGGCCTATACTGTACATATAGCTAAAAGAATTACCATTTGCATCCCTAAAGCTTGTCTGCAATGGATCCATCATCCAGGCTCCACATGTTAATTCTTCTGCAATTCGCATCATCAAAATTTCTATACTAACCATACAGATATCTAGCACCGTAATGAGTAGCTGCTATTCAAAAGACACATCTGAACTCAACAGGATATAACCAAAAAAGGGAGCTCAGTTTAGACCAAAACATCACCTCAGTTTTGTGTGTGTGATTCACTCCTCACAGTTGCACGGTTAAGAGCCACTCCAGAATTAGAATGAGTTAAGAACCATAATAGCGGTCAACTTGAGAACTCAATATGGGGTGCTCAGGAGATTTGGCATTCACCTGAGCCATATTAGTAACTATATTACCTTAGATATCAGACTGTTGCAGTTGATGTCTCTGATCATTGCATGTCAGTCATGGCAAACCTCAGAACCAGCTGAGACTACCTCTGCGGACTTGCACATGCGCTGCTGCATGTTTTCCCTATCGGAAGTATCATTGCAAACCTCGTAAGTAAAAGAATTTACATCAATTGTGGCTGAGACTTCTCCAGAAGCATCCATCTTGACTCCCTGTCTGGAAGGGCCACTTTTACTGCCATCGGTTGCAACATCATAATGGCCATTTGCAGCATGCTGAGCACCTTGGGTAGTTGATGGAGAAGTTTGGTTGGTTGCTTCTTCAGCAATAGCATAGCAAATTTTTGCTTCTTCAGACTGAACGACTTTCTTAACAAAATCAGAAACACATTCTACCATCTCTAGTTTAGAATTTTCATGATGCTTGATGCCATTTGCTTCCTCAGACATCTGAACTGTACCATCAAAGCAGTTAGCAACAACATCCTTATCAGCATCCTTTGACAATTGTACAGGAACTGCCACTTCATTGTCAGCATGGACAATGAAGTCAGAATGTTTGACAGAACCGACATGCTTAGAATCAAGGTTCTGTTTAACAATGCCGTCATCAGTTTTCTCCTCTGAATATATGCTTTGAGAGATAACTTCCAGCTTACTTTCTTCAGGTGCTGGAATGCAAGAGGAAGAAACAGTAGCAGACTCTGGAAAATTGAGAGTCTCAACAATTATATCAGAAGTATGTTTTAAGGTGCATTCAGGAAGCGGCGTTGTAGATTCGACAACAGCAGGTACATCATTTCTATCATCTGTTTCAGGTGCAGGGCTCTCAGCAGAAACATTCAAATCAAACACAACTGAACACTTCTCTACAGATTTATCAGACACCTCACCCATTATCTGCTCCTCCATAATATGTGTCACTAATGGTTTCTCTAACATATCTACACCTGGAAAGACCACCATATTCATGTTCCTCATCTTTGGCTTGCTTACAGTTTCTAGTGGTTGGAAACCAAAGACAGAAGTCCATGTTTCCTTGAGTTCCGGGACTGCAGGTATGACCAATTTCTCAACATTCAGGGATCTTAGGGCCTGAAATCAAGGGACGAGAAAAAGAAACATAAAAAACAAAATCAGGGCGAATTACATTAATTAAAATAAAAATAGCCCCATTTGATATCACTCTATTGCTCTATTACTCTTTTCAGACATACAGATCATGAATAAACACCTGTTAACCATGAATTATCCTGCATCACTAGATTGAGGGAAAAATCGATATCTCAGTTTTCTCTTTTAAAAGAATAATCTAATTCTTAAGTATTTCTCAAAAAAAAAATTGTGGCAGGAAGCGCCATGATATCGTACATATAAACTTGAAAATGTCAAAATTTTAAAAATGTAATTAATACTCCAGCAATATAACAAAGAAATGCAAATATAAAAATAAAACAAAGATATCAGTTATTCAGACATACAGATTCAATTGCGCAAAGAAGTCGGCGACACATCCCTTGACGCCTATAAGCATACCGGGTGCCAATGAAAGGCATCTCAGCTAACTGGTTTCCATGGATCCTATTAACTCAATAAGTAAATAATAGTAATCATTAGGAATTAAGCAAACAAGTGCAACAGTTAAGTGGGCAGGTTTATCAGTTTATGATTGGCAAACAGTAATGGTGATTATGTACCATTACTTGTATTGAAACAAACTGTAATGTGTTAAATCTTCAATCTCAGTATATTCACACATATATGGGCTTCCCACATTTTGGATTGGAGAATAACTGAACAAAATAGCTTAAAATTTAAACACGTACTAGAAATGAACAGCAGAGGAACAAAAGGATGGTGGCCAAGAGTGATTACACTTGTGGATGCTATCTTATAAACACTCTTCAAATGTGAAGACATTTCCACATATTCTATACCATAATTCACAAAGAACTAAGAACAAAAGTACTACCTGATGGATGCTGCACATATAATCTCATCCCCCCTTTCTAGAATTGCAGAGTAAAAACCACTGTAGTTTAGCCTAGTGAAGTTTGACCTGAGAACAAAAGGAGATTAATAATTCACTCGAAACAAGAATGCCTTGGTTTTATTCAATTTCAAAAGCACAGTAACAATAATTCTGCAGAAAAATCAAATATCAGCTCACCATAAATATAGGCATTAGGTTGACTTTCAGATATTAACTTGCAAATACCACTCAATCACAAAAGAAAGATACATGCCAATCTATAAAATATCAGCCATCAAACATTTTTTTTGTTTATACCTAAACATTTCATATGATTATTAACTTTTATAATGTATAAATGTCACATTAAGCCAAGATTACATATGTTGACAGATTTGATTATTTTTATCTCCCATCTGCAGTCAGGCAAGGTTAACATTGCACAAGATTCTGCTCAAAAGTTCTAAGCAGTAAGGTAACTGTTATTCAACAAAACGTACTTCTTCAGACATATCAAACTTTAAATTAAGGATTTTTGAAGAAGGTTAGATCTGGTCACATCTTTGTTGCCAAAACCCAAATAAGATTACAAAAATAAAGAAGTGCATAGAGCAGCGAACCAAAAAATCAAACCATACTTTTGACATCATAGTTAGAGGAAAAGTCAACTTCTCTTGAAGAATGTAATTAATTTACAATAGAATGATACTCCTGAAGTACAAATAGAGCAGTTTAGGTTCACATACCAAAAATTATAGACAATATTATGAATCAGATTGACCCCACTTCTGTGGTCAACAAGAGGCAAAAAGCACTCATCCATCACAGATAATGCAACAGCTAGCTTTGAATTTGATTCAACCTTCTGATATGCTTCACTGAGACAAACATCTGAACTGATATCAAAGCGCTGAACAAGAGTCCATGAGAATCCTTCTGGCAGTTCATGTTTAACCCCAACTAGCATCTGAAGTCTCTCAAACAACTGGAAGAACAAGAACTACATGATCAACTTCCAAACACAAACGCGTGCAAACGCGTGGACACATAATAAAATAAAAGGCAAAAGCAAAAACTTCCCACTTGTTTCTAAAGGGTGCGATGTTATGGAATTCTATGCAAGTCAGATCATAACATGCGTGCATGTGAGTAGCTCCCAATGGAGAGCCAGAGATCAGTTGAATGCACACAACAGGAGCATAGAGCTCTCTTCCCATTCTTGCTAAATGTAGTGCACAAGATGGGATAAACTTAGTGGTCGAGTTAAAAAAACTGAAATACCTCTTAATTGGAAAAAGAAAAACCTCTAGTAGATAGAGTTAGGCTCCTGATTAAGAAACAGAGAAAACAACCCTTAAATTTGATAAAGCGAGAACCACAATCAATTCATACCAGCAGACAGCTTAATTGACAGCAACAAATAGCAATTAAAACTATATTTACAAATCTAGCAAACCACCACAAATACCCCAAAGCAAAATTATATCAATTGCTAACTAAAAGTATACCTCTTTGCATCTCTTCCCACAAAAGAATGCACTACTCGAACTATCATCAAAAGCATCCATTGGCTGAATACATGATTCATGATCTACAAAATGAAGAAACAAAAGGTCCTTCTGAAATGAATGGCATATAATAGCAAGAACAATAACAGGTGCACCAAAATTAAAAATAAAAAGGTCAAGGGGAATCAACAATCGATATATAAACACAACTTGGAACTTGACAGATGCATACATTTTTCTTCACATGAATGACATGTTAGAACTGTAGGATCTGCATCCTCATTTTTGCCCCTTTGATATGTATTTCCAACCATCCCACAATATTTGCATGTACAGTACACACAATTCCAGTTACCTGAAGGAAATGCCTGTGGCAAAGAAAAGAAAAAAGTAGATTAAGCACGATCAAGATTTCAATTTTCACTGAAACTAGAATCTACTTTGTATAACTCCAAAAAGGAAAAACTATTGAAATAGAATTCTCAAACAGGTTTTTGGCTACTTTTCACAAATGATATGTAATGAGAAAGTAACTTCAACACAGAAATTCCTTTTTCCCATCAACAAAGAATTCAGAGCATAAGTTATAATCTAGCTCATTGCCCTCATTTTCAGTCACTCTTTGCTCTTCATTAGCAAGGCCCATGGGAAAAGCAAGGAAAACAAAAGAATGAACTCAAAGATAAATTACAGCCAGACCTCAAGTTGTAAATAAGAGAATAACACAATATTGTAGCAGAGGTTGATCTCAATGGATAAAGTCTTAACAAGAATATACAGAACTTTATTGCCATCCTTATGCACCCAATCCCATTAATCAAAAGATTTCAGTGTCTGCTAACTTGAATGACAATGTAAACCAAAATTATTAATCCTTTTTACTTTCTTTCAAGTGCTCTAGAACTGAAAAACTGATGCAGAGCAATTAAAAGTTGGGGAAGGATGCAAGGTCTGGGTGGGATGATCTAATAAAAGTTAGATCTCATATACATGCAATAAAGGCATTACTTACTTCTATATCTAAGCAACTTTGATGGAATGTTGATGGGCAGCTATCACAACAGATCAAGTCACCACCATCCCCACAGATACCACAGGTATCGTCATTTGGGTCTTCACCACCAAAATCCACAAAATGGATGCCCTTACGTTCAGACTGCTGTTGTTTGTTCCATGCATCTAATAAGCATTGCAAGAGGGGAAGACCAGTTTCTAAATATATATTCAGAAGAGGTTGATGGGGTTTGCTCCCTGCATGAATTTCAAATTCTGCAATGGTGAAGACAACACTACAACAGTTGCACTGGATGCCATCCCTAGTTATCCTACCAGGCTTACTCTCACGAGTTCGTGTTCTTCTTTGAATCAAATATTCCACCTTCCCATTCTGTGGAACAGTGCCGGAATCAATCATCCAAGAAAGCAGAGTTCTCTTTCCATCATATAGGACATAGCCATCATTATCAGATTCAGCTCCATCCATTGAATTACGGACCAACAAAGCATACCGCTTTCTCTTTTGTGTCTGCTGTAACTTATGCTTCCTGCTTAACACTTGTGTTCCCCTTTGTAATGTACCATCAGAATTTTCCTCTTCATGAAACAAAAGCTTCTCTTTGAGCAGCTTTTGTTTTTTCTTCTTTTTCTCATTGTCCTTCATTTTCTTTTTTTGTTTATTCATTTTCTTTTTAACTTGTCCATCATCCTCGCTATCATCATCTTCCCCTTTTGGCTTCTTTTTTCCAACCCTTTTCTTTTGAACTACTCTTTTTAGGATGCTAAGTTCTTCTTCAGGAATTGGAGTAAATATGAAACCATTCGGACCAACCTTAGAGTCACAACCACCATTCTCATAATACCTTTTAAGCATCTTGTATGCCAAGGTAACTGACCAATGCGTCCTTCCTTCAGGATTAACATACACTGCATCATTGTACTGTCTCTTATTCCTAGGCCTGTAATCAATCGTCCAACCTGCTGCTTTCAGCAGATCCACTATTTTATCTCTCACAGCTTGTTTTGCTTTTGACCTTCTCTGTTTCCCTTCATCCCTTGCTTTCTGTACCTGGTTTTTACTGCCTTCAGCATTTACAGCCTTAGGTCTTGACATTAGTGAAGCCTTGCCATCATTCTTTTCCATATCATCAAATATATCCTTATTAGAAGATATAAACCTCTTAAGATTTGATTCTTTCCCAATCAGTTTTTTCTCTGACAATGAAGTATTAGCAGACATATCAAACTTTGAACTCCCTCTCAACTTCTTTCTCCCTCTTCTTAGCCCACCCAACTTCTTTCTCCCATCTATAAGCCTACCCTTCAAGACCTTACCACCACCCTGCAGCTTGGGTGGTCTTCCACGCTTACGGATCATACCTTCCTTTACCTTGCCATTATATTGATCACTCCTATCACTGCCCTGCACTTTAGGTGGTCTTTCACGCTTATGATTGACCTCCTCCCTTGACTCACTATCATAGCGATCGCCCTCTCCCATTTCCATATCAACAGGTTCCATCTCAAACCCATCATTGACATCCATCTTGAGTAGCACCTCGTGTCTGTGGTTTGCTTCTTTCCTTGTCTCACTATCAGAGTGATAACTCTCTCTTGCTTTAAACTCATCTGCTTCCTTCTCGACCCCCTGAGTCTTCTGTCCCTTCATTTGTCTCCCATGCCCATGTTCAATATCAGACTGATCACTCTCACCTGCTTCCACATTAATTTCATCCTTCTCAAAACCACTATTCTCCAGCACCTTCCTTGGTCTTCCACGCTTGCACTTTGACTGTCTACTTACATCCCCATCAACGTGATCGCTTTCCACTGATTTTATCGCAAATCTTTTCTTTACAGACTCGCCATTGCCTAGTACCTTGGGTGGTCTGCCACGCTTGCGCTTGAGCTCCTTCCTCACTTTACCATCTGGGTAATCATTCTCTCGCACTTGCAACTCAGGTGCCTTCTTCTCAAACCCATTCTTCTCCAGAAACTTGGGTGGTCTCCCACGCTTACGCTTTCCCATCTTACCCACCTTTCCCTGCACATTCTTCACCTGATCATCCCCCTCCTTAACCACCTCAGTTGTTTTCATTTCAGAAGTATTGTCATCTTCAGTTTTATCAACCCTGCTCTCAATCTTATCATCTTCAATCACACTCCTAGTCTTCACTGCAGACCTTGACCGTAAAACCCTGCCAGAAAACTGCACTTTACTTTCTAAGCCTTCCTCCTTGACTGTTTTCTTCACACTGTCTTCTTTATCAACTTCATCATCCTCCACCATTCCCTCTTTTTTCCTATCATCCTCATTCAATTCACTAACATTTAGATTACCCACCTGACCATCTTCCCTACATTCTTCAATCTCCCCTTTTTTCTCAAATTCAACCTCTTTCAAAGAACTTGTTAACGGATCATTGTTTAAATCGAGAACCATTAGCTTCAGATCATCCCCTTTATTTCCCTCAACGTCTTGCCTTGGCAAAACCTCACTTTCATCAGGTTTAAACTGCAAACAGCTAGTTTCTAAGCTCCCTCCCATCTCCTACAAAACCCTAGATTCAAAAAGGTTGCTGTTTCTTTTCTTCGCTCACAAAATCATCTCACTGTATTACATATCAACAAAAAACAGTAAACAAATCCCATGGGGTTCATTCTGACAATAGAAATTTTCACTGCCCAAACTACCCAACAGGATCTAGAAAAAACTCTAAAATCCAGACCCTGAAATTTAAAAACCAGGAGAAATCAATAAAAATAATTATTTATAAAAAAAGAAGTGCCAGAGAACAGTATCGAAACCAACAGAAAGTGATCATGAACCTTACCCCAATGCAGCAGATTGAGCGGAATCCTGTCGTCCGACGGCGTCGAACTCTACTATCGAGAGAGAAAGGCAAAGGTCATTCCAATGGCGTTTCAAATCTTTTGGGAAGTATTTATTGGGGGTTTTAGAGAAAGAGAAAGAGAAAGAGAAAGAGAGAATTGGGATTTTGGTTTTTAAGGTCTTTAAGTTAGATGGGTAAGATTGTCTTTTCCAATTGTATATTCATTTTCATTTTCCCTCCATATTTGCGCACAATTTCTCTTTCTCCTTAAATTGAAAATTAAAAGTTGTTTTATCCAAAAATTATTAAAAAAAAAAAAAAGGAAATCAAAAGTTCTTTCTCCTTTAAATGGAAAATTCTATTAAGAAACACTTCAAATGAAGTTTTCATACTTTTGAAAGAAAATTAATCATTAGAGTTATCTGAAACATTGGATTAAAGAAAGGGAAAAATGATAAACCTAGTACAAATAGAAAGAATAAAGGAATGAAGTAAAATTAATAGTGACTAAAACAGAAGTGTTCCAGGATATTCTCTTCCTTTGTTTATGAGTGGTGGGAGTAGTGGTAGCAGTAGCGGGAGGGGTGGCGGTCGTGCCAAAGAGAAGGTTTGCATGAGAGAAGATGATCCCTCAAACGAAACGAATGAAGAGATGGTTTCTTGAGCTACCCCAAATATATCGTTCAAGGAAACCTGGACGAATAGAGGAAAGGCAAAATATGGAAGAAGATGATATCAAACTTCTTGAAGGTGATATATAATCACAAGCATGGAGAATGGTATTCAGTTAATGGAATCGGATGATAATTATTATATGACAATATTCGAACAATATCTCATGGTTCAACCATGGACACCTAGTTTTAGCACTTGTCAGGAGCATCCCCATGAAAGTTAGAAAAGTTAGTCAATCAAGGGAAATGCTGTTGACTTTGAAAAATCGAATGGTTAATCTCTAGGAATCCATGAAGATGTGAGGCAAAAACACTTGAGGGAGTTGAGGGATGCACTGCAGAGTTGGACTTGATGAAAGAGCAACTTAGTGAATTTGTGTTGGAGTCTCTCGACTCCAATGTGGAAAGGATGCGAGGGATTCTCAATTCCATTGAGGAAACAATGACCATGACGAAGGCTTTGAACACGAGAATTGGGGAGCTTGAACGAGAGCTTGTTGTGCGTCAAGTCATCGTGCGTAAAGGAGTGTTGTGTGCAACACTAAACCGCGAGATAAATGTCCCCAAACCGGATAAGTTTAAGGGGGCAAGGTTTGCGAGAGGGGTCAACAACTTTTTGTGGGAGATAAAGCAATACTTCCATGCCATAGGCATCAATGACGATGATGCCAAGGTAAATATTGCTGCTAGATATTTTACTGATTTCACTCTTCTATGGTGGCAATAAAGGTCCACAACTGAAAGGCGTGGTCAGGCTACAATTGAAACTTGGTTGGAGTTCCAAAAAGAATTCAAGGGGCAGTTTTACTGATAAGTACCAAATTTAACATATTTTAATCTCGTTCTTAATGAGTTTTTAGATGATTTATTCAATGTTAATGATGAATTTTATGCTCTTAATCCTTTAAATTCATGTTTTGATGCTTAATAGAGCACTTGGGAGCAAAATGAGCGAAAAACGAGTAAAAACCGAAAAATCAAAGCAAGATACAATAGGCATACAGATTGACCCATTTCACACGGCCATGTGGTAGGTCGTGTCGATTTCACGAATTTGCACCCTAAACTACGAGAAATCGTGTTTTTTAGGTTTTTCAGGCATTCTAAGTCGTATATGTGACAAAATAAGAATATAGGAGAGAGCCGTCATAGAATACTCAAGAAAATAACTCAAAAAATACCATTAAAGTCGATTCTGAAGCAAATTTTCATCAAGATTGAATATTCCCAATTGATTTCTTAAGAGATTATCATGAGTTTCTTTATTTCTTTCGATTATACTGTTTCTGAAATGTTTTTATTTTCAAGCATCAACTAATTTTCTAAATACCTAGGGAGATGAACCCTATGATAGATTCTATCGTTTGATTTTTATTTTACGCAATATATGTTTAGTTTCTTATTCTCAATTATGTGTGCTTCATTCTTGTTTTGATATTTCTAGATTATTGATTCATATTTGATGTGCTTAAATCAGAGGAGGAATAGACTCTATTTAAGAGTAAATCTTGTGTAATTAAATGGAGTTTCATGCCATCTTAGAAATAGGACGACATAAATCCACCAAAAAATGCATGCTTATAGAGAATCAAACATAGAAGCCATTAAGAATCAAATATGAAAATGCATTTTCTCAACTTAACCCATTAGACTTTTAATATTCAATTTTTTCCGTAACTCTCGATTCTCCCGTTCGATTCTAAATCCAACTTTATAAATATACTAACCTCAAACTATATAAAAAAAACATAATTATTTTCAAAGTTCTTAGCACTCTTCCATGGCTAAGTAATTAAAACCTTAACAATTCACATTTCTATTACATGGGTCATTTATATTTATTCACTTAAAGCTAGAAATTCAACAAATATTAAAGGAAAACTCCCCCTTACCTTATGGATTAATGTTGGACAATGGGAGAAAAAGACCATGCAAAAGTTTTCTTCTTTCTCTCTTTGGTTTCCTTAACCAAATAAAGAGAAGAGAAAATATTTTTTTCTCTTTCACTCCTTTTCCATATTATTATTGTTGTTGCAAATAAATGGTTATAGTTTCAACATGAAAGAATTAGTGGGATTTGATGGTTGTGATCATGTTAATCTTCTAACCATGTTTTGAATGGTAGCTTAATTATAATTGAGGAACTTGATTATTTCATTTATCTAATCTCCCTAGTTTAGGTTATTTGCAATTTAATCTCTATATTATATTTAATAATCTATCTAATTTAGAGTCAATTTAGCATTACTTCTAAGAAATATTTTTGAGACAATAAACACTTTTGAGATGAAAAACATTGTCAAACAAGATGCATTCGAGCTTTTTCAAAAGTGCTTTTAGGACAAAAAAAAATGCTTTACAAAAGCACTTTTTTAACCAAAAGCAAAAATAGAAAAATTTTAGTTTTTGCTCAAAAGCATTTTTGAGAAGCAATGTTAAATTAAACCTTAGTCATTTAATAAATCAATATTATAATTTCGCACTTGACGCATTTATTCATTGATTAAAAATTTCAACTAACTTATTTTACAAAATTCAATTTTGAAATCATATTTTTTTCTACACCGATTAAAATTGGGTTGTTACAAATTCAATTGTGTGACAATTTTAATAAAAAAAATACTCACTTAGAAGCCATGTAAGGACCAAATGCTTAAATTGGGGTCAAACCTTTTTTGTGGGTTGCTCACATAAAGATCTAACTTTTCAATCTGATCAAATAAAGGTCAAACATTTTCAATGCTACTTAAAATAATTGCTTTTCAAATGTTGTATATCAGATTTGAAACTATATTTTTATTTTCTTATTTTCTTTTAAAATAATATCTAACTCAAATGAAATGTGTTGCACTTTAATCACGTTAGCATTCACCTAATTTTTGTTTTACAAATCGGGTGAAGTGCATGAAAAGCCCTTGTTTGATCACCTTTGAAGAGGTTTGACCATTATTTGACCGTTTAAAAGGTTTGACCCTTGAGCAATATCTAAAAGATTTTGTCCTAATTTGAGCATTTAACCTAAAAGATGATGTTTGTGATAAACAAGAATTTAATAGAAAAAGTTTATCTGTATTAGTAATTGGACTTGCATTTTTAAATTAGAAAATTAGGACTATATTCTTTAAAATGAAAGTAGTGACTAAATTTCAAATACAAAAAATACAAGGACTTAGAGTATAGTTGTAAAAAAATGTGAATCTCCTCTTTCATAAACCTTTCTACTTAAAATCAAAATCTCTTCATATGACGCCTCAAAAATTTCAGTACAATATTTGGTATTATTCCGTGACTCGCAACTGTAAAAATTTTGAGGAAGTTTGAAAACAAAACCAACAAAAAGAGAATTTTTGAAGGAATTCTAATGATTTATGGTTAGAAATCAATGAAGTAAATTTTGTATATAAAAATGTGAAAATGATTAAATTGAAAAGTTGGAAAATGAAAGGATTAAAGTGTAAAGTGATAGATGAGAGAAATTATGGATTGATAATGGTTTGTTGATGTGAAGTTGACATGGGAAATGTATTTTTAACAAGAAAAGCGAGTTTGGATTAATGTGAATAAAATGAGAGGTATATGGACCAAATTGCAAATTTTCCATTTTTGTGTAGAAAGGAATAAAACACAATTTTTGCATGGTTAGACATTATTATGAATCTTTGTGATGCTATGTGTTGATGTGTAGATTTAATGTGTTAAGTGTAATGTGTGGTAATAATTAAATGAAGTGATAAGAGAAAGGGGCGAAAAGTGCAAATCCCATTAAAAGAAATAATTGTTATTTAAATTTTGTTGGGTGAATTTGAAATCGATTTTGTTTGGAAAACGTTTGGCTTTAAATTTAAATCCTTTAGCTTAATTGTTTAGATGAGACTTTGCTATTTATTTTAATCTTGTTTAATCAGATAACAAGTTTTAAGAACAAAAAAAATAACATTCATGATTAAAAATGGCTGTTAATCATTAAAAGAGTATAGGGACTTAAAACATATTTTAACCATTAATAAAATATAAAATATTGTTATATATTCAAAATTATATAAATTTAACACTAGTGGGGCAAAGCCCAAAATATTATTCAATATTAAGATAAAAGAAATGATCCATTAGCTCAAATCCTCTAGTGGGCCAAAGCCCAAAATCTTTGTAAACCTGCAGGGCACAAAATAAAGAGTTTATAATTGGAAAATGTTGATATGTTAAACTTAAAATGACTTTTTTTTTTCGAATATTATGATTTAATTTCTTTATCATATTATAGGTTGTTGTTATACATAAATATTATAGTTGCAGAACCCATGTATTGACCTAATGGTTAGAGTGTTCATCGTCTCATATGTGACTTGAGTTCGAGTTACGCTAATCGTTGTTTGTAATTCACAAAAAATTATTGTAAGTTACAATTTAAGTCCCACTAAATATTCTTATAATACCTTTTTGGGATTAGACTTATTTTTGTGGATTTTCTTTTCCCTCCGGACCACGATATATATCTTGACTTCCTCTTTCACCCGAGATCACTTCATTGTTTTTCCTCTTATTTCCACCATTAATGTCTCTTTGTTCTATCAAGATGAACTGTAACAAACGCTTCCCTCTCACATTCTCCTCCTTAGCTCCTCATTGTTGATTTCTTATATCAACATAAGTATAATAATACTATTGTTACTAGGTTAAGAGGTTGGTGGCTACAATTAATTTTTTTTTGATACAATAATAGGGTACGGAAATCGGGATAACACAATTCAAACTCGTGTCAAACGAATATCTGATAAAAAATTTAACCATTGCTCCATACAAATTAATATGACTACAATGAATCTTAAAACATATTAATTAATTTTATTTTGAAAGATGTAACATTAAGATGATAGGAAGATAAATCATAAAAGTATATAAACCCATGCGTATGGGGGAAGTTAACCCTAATCTTTTTAATTAATTTAGCATACATAATGTGAGATAAGTCTTCCCCAATCTAGAGGGCCAAAACTCTATAAATAAATATGGAAAAGGATAGGATAACTGCATCACCTTATTATATAGTATGATTTTAACTTACGTTTTATGTTGGGTTGATTATTTATTCGTATCAAATTATAAAATAAAAATTTAAAGATTAAAATATGATTTGAATTTTTATACGCTTTAAACACTTGAAATTTACTTCCCATATTTTTATCTTTAGGACTTTAATCCGTATTTTTTAGATTTAAAAGTTCATTTCAAGTTGTTACAACCATTAAAATTTTTCAGTTAAATTTACCGGTAAAATAGTTTGAAATTTAAAAATCACTTGGTAATTATGTAACAATAAGAATAACGTTAAACATATTGATATATTTTTAAAAACAGAATATTTATTTGAACTCGTCATGATAAAATGATTTTTTGTTGGAATAGTGTTCTTAAAAAATCGATGTCAGCATTAATATTTACTATTTAGACTAACTAATGACATTACAAAAATAGAGAGACTAAATTATTTCATAATTTAATATATATAAATTGAATCTCAAGTTTCAATACAGTATAGGGGCCAAAACTTAAATTTGACCATAGTATTATAATGTAAAGAAAATGCAAGGAAAATCCAAAAAAGAAAAAAGAAAAAAAGAAAGCCATGTGTCAACCTCTACAATCCTTGAGATATTCAAATTACATATAATTACTTAATATTTTAATAAAAAAATAATTATATTAATTATTTAGATTAATGAATAATATAAACACAAAATTATATTAGAAATTAACTATAAAAATTAAATTTCAAATTTAGGCATAATAAAAAGATCAAAATTGAAACTCAACTTTTTTTAGTAAAAATTTGAATATTAAAATATTCTCCAAATCTTTATACATTTCGTACATTTGAAATTTAATTTTTTACCTTTTGGATTTAAAATTCGCTTTCAAATTATATATAATTACGTAACATTTTAATCGAAAAAGTTATGATATTAACTATTTGACTTAATTAGTAATAATATAAAAAATATAGAGATCAAATTATATTATAAATTAGTGTATAATGATTAAATTTTAAATTTAAGTATAATAAAAATACCAAAATTAAAATTTAATTATTTTTCATAATGCAAAGAAAAGAAGAAGAAAGCATCAAGCATCTCACCTACATAACATCTTTTTGTATAATTAATATTTTAACAATTCAACTATTAAATTTATCGATGTAATTGAACTTATCATGTATATAAATTTTCAAATCAATTCATTATCTTCATTATATCGATTTAAAATATTATATATATTAATATTTATTGAACGATTATAATTTTTTACCTAAAATAAAAAATTATAAATTTTTAATTTACATTAAATTTGATATATATATATATATATAATAATAAATTTAATAATTTAATAGTTAAAATATTAATCGTACGAAGGAGTAAAGGGAATTAAGAGATAGCCTCGGATCCTGTACAAACTCCACACTTAAATAGTTATATTAATTAATGAGACACGTGGATATGAATATAATTATAAATAAAGACTTTTCAAGTCTACGTAACCAAATAAATAAAGACTTAGAGCAAATAATTGATACTTATGAATAGATTAAAATATTGGTTTAATGACAAATTTGGTCATTAATGTTTGCATGTATTGTCAAAATGACCCTAATTATATTTTTTAGTTTTTTTTTGCCATCAACATTTGTTCTTTTTTTCAATTTACTTTTTCTAACCGATTTAATGAAAGTACAGTTAAAAAAATTAACGGGAATGATGTGGAATTTCATATATGAAACATTTTTAATGAAATATAATTTATCACTTAGATTACCTAATAAGATAATTACATGTAGAAAATAATAAAATAAATAAATAATACGTTGAATTGAAAAAATAACTCTTAATTTAAAGAAAATAAATGTAATTATCTAAAAAGAATAACTCAATAGAAAAACTTCTCAACGTATGAAAAATTGAAACTTTTTGAAAAAAAAGAAAGATTAAAATCTTGAATTTATTCATTAGATCTGCTAGAAAAAGCATATGAAAAAAAAGAACAAAGGTTGATGGTCATAAAAAGTTCAAAAATACAATTAGGATCATTTTGATAAAACATGTAAATATTAGTGGCCAAATTTATCATTAAGCTTAAAATATTTAAGAAATACCTTTGAATTATTTCATTTAAGAAACACAGGATCCGAGACTCTTGCCTCTCGGAATGAAGTGATCCGTAACTTTATTTATAAGCCTATGCTTATCCTCTTTCCTTTCTAAATTCCTTAAATATAAGTATTTACGACTTAATTATCTTCGAGTAAATTATATTTAAGGGTATTAAACTATTAGTAAGTTTATATTTTGTTATATAATTTTAAAAAAGTTATAAAATGGTCATTGAACTATTCAAAAGTTTTCATTTAAGTGACTAAATTATTTGAAATTTTTTATTTAAGTCACTGGGCTATTAAGTGTTTTTTTTAAAAGTACGACTAGCGAGCTCCAAGTGACAATCTGATGATTAGTACGATGGGTTAGTACCAATCGACTAGTAGAAGAACATACTTTAGATCTAAGTCAATCTGACAATCGATGTTAAATTGGAGAAGAAAGTAGCTTGAATTTTGATTAGCAGATTTGTGACATTTAAAGTTGTTTCATAAAAAAAAAACTAAATTGTAGAAAAGAAAGGGAAAGAGGGCTTGCGATTGGTGCAAGCAGTGCAAAAAAAGAAGGTCATAAAACAATGACTTTATCAATATAGTGGCTTAAATGAAAACTTTTGAATAGTTCGGTGATCATTTTGTAAATTTTTCAAGTTGATTGACCAAAACGTAAACTTACTAATAGTTTAGTGACATTGGATGTAGTTTACCCTTATTTTTGGGTTGAATTATAGAGTAACAATTAAAAGGTTAAAATATGTTCTAAGTCCCTATACACTTTGTAGGTTTAGAATTTAGTCCTCCAACTTTAAATTCAGAATTTAACTTCTCAACTTATTAGATTTAAAAATTTAGGTTCATTTAATCATCTTTAGCATTTTCTATTAAACTCACTAATGTGACATTTTGAAATTAAACAAATATTCACTTGGAAATCATGTACCAAAAAAATATAATGCTGAAAATGGTTATGTGGATTTTTAAAAAAAATTCATTCGAACTCGTCATGATAAAATAATTTTTTGTTGGAATAATGTTATTAAGAAAGATTGACGTTAATATTTTGATTGAAGTAGCTAATAATATTAATCATTTAGACAAACTACTGGCATTATAGGTTAAAATCAAAGTTTTTAGATTAAAATTTGACTACTGTCTTATAATGGCCCCAGAAAGTGAGACAAAAAGAAATGAGAAATCATGTGTTAATCTCCAAGACCCTTAGGGCATTTAAGTTATATATAATTAGGTAATATTTTAATAGAAAAGTTAACACTATTAATTACCTAGACTAACTAATAACATCATAAAAATATAACACTAAATTATGTTAGAAATTAAAGTATAAATATTTAATCTCAAATTTTAAACATATTAGAGGGACCAAAATTAAAATTTAATCATTTTCTATAATTGTTAAAAGGAAAGAGGATATTGTTCATTCTAAAAGACTCGGGTTCGAGATCTGTGTGTGCAATGTGTGTATGCGTTATCAAAGAATTAAAAAAATATGAACAGATACTACCATGTAATCACACCCGTATATTAAAAAAAATATCATCACCATTCAAATGTGTAGGGCCCATGTAGGTCCCATTCATTAAATGTAAAAATCAACTTGATAATGCTCATTAAATGTGCATTAAATATTAATGGATGGAAAAGTAATGGAGTATATCCAAACGAGAACCCTCATGAATATAATGGTTCAATTTCAATTTTAATCCCTTTAACATCTGTTTTTTTACATTGTAAAAGGCCTTAATAGGACACGTGTCCTGCTCTTTTTTTACATTACAATATAATGGTTCAATTGTAATCTTGATCCTTTTAACATGGAGAAATTATTAGATGGACCATTCCCACCACATAAGCAATGGTCTCATCCAATTATATAATATCATGTAAGATTATTTTTACATGTCATTTGATGACTAAGAAATTAAAATAAAATCAAAATTTTTGTTTTCTCCTTCAACCATTCTATTTCTAGAAAAGAAAAAGAATTTCATCCATGCACCCATTAGTATTCTTACAATCTTTTTAATTAAAGTGAAATTTTGATGGAAAATCTTTTTTAATTTGTGATCGAAATTGAGAAAGAAACAGAATTTCATTCTGTTATTTACCTATATCGAAGCCATATCCCAAATTTTCGAAATCTCTAATTCTTAATTTATGTAAATTACTAAATCTAAAATCTCCAATTATTTCCTAACCCTAAGCCTCAAATCGAACCCTTAATTTTTCTAATTTGCCTAATATTTTTTAATTTTCTTTCTCCAATCTTTTATATCAAAGGGAAAAATCGAAACAAGGGGAACCATTTTAAAATAGAATAGGACAATGATAAGTGAAGATGAAGGGAAAGTAAAATGTTTTGTTTGGACGAAAGATCAATATTTTGGGTCTTAATCATGGTGGTTTTAGTTTTTGCTTCTTCTCATACTTTAAATCTATAAATGAAAATAAAGAAAGAAAAAAAAATAAACTTTGATGATTCTATAGAATTTGATACAGAATGGTTGAAGATTAGAGAAAGCAGAATTTTTTGGACAATTTTTTTTTAATTTCTTAGTCAGCAATGACATTAAAAATAATCTTACATGGTATTATATAATTGGATGGGATCATTGCATATGTGGTGGGAATGGTCCATCTAATAATTTCTCCTTTAACATGTGTCTCATTTTGTACATTATAAAATAATGGTTCAATTGCAATTATGATCCCTTTAATTTCTTAGTTTATATAATAATGGTCAAATTTCTGTTTCAATCTCTATACTACGCTCAAATTTGAGATTTTATCTCTATATTTAATTTTTGACATAATTTGATACTTTTCAAGAATTATTATATAATTTATCATAATAATTGTATACAAATAAGTATATTTTATTACTTATTTATTATTTTATTTTTAAATTATAATATAAAATTATTGATCCGCACATTAAATTGTGTGTCATGTTGTAATTCCATCACATCCTATTTTAATCTCAATTTATCTCATATTCTATTTTTAATTGATTATTTAAATCTCAACGTTGAGAGGTATACAATCTAGAAATATATATTATAAAGTGATGCAATTATTATATCCTTTTTCTTATTTATCGATTGAGTTTTGATTTCGTTGCGCTTTTTTTTATCATTGGAGTTTGGGGAAGACTTATATGCTAAGTTAATTAAAATAATTAATAAAATAAGTAACAAACAAAGTAAACTTTGACAACTTGTGTGTATTTTAACATTATTTCAAACATTATTCAACTAAGGGTGGGCTTTTAAGGAAAAAAAAGAGAGAAATTATTTATGTATTTATCGGTGGAGTTTTTTAGATTTTAAAAATCGATTAAAGATTTAATAAATATGTTAAATTATTATAGAGTGTGGTAAAAATTAAAAAAAATATTTAAATAAATATAACATTAGTCATACTTTCAAATCACTTGTAAAGTTTAAAAAACTCCAGTATATTATTGATAGAGTCTTAGCTCGATTGGTATGGGTATTGTTGTCAATCCAGGAGGACGTGAGTTTGAGTACGTTGAAGCGCATTATCTTCCTATTTATTTGATGAGGAGGGTTATGGATAGTTCTAGGTATTATCCAAGCGCCGCAAGAAATGCCGCTAAAGATAACGCCGCTATTTTTAGCGGAGTTTATAAGAAAAAACGCCGCTATAGAATATGGTCTTTAGTAGCCCTTAGATACAAACGCCGCTAAAGACCATGTTCTTTAGCGGCGCTTATCCCACAAACGCCGTTAAAGATCATGTTCTTTAGCAGCGCTTTATCAACAAACGCCGCTAAAGACCATACCGCTAAAGAACATGGTCTTTAGCGGTGCTTACTCCACAAACGCCGCTATAAATAGTGTTAAGCGCCGCAAGAAATGCCGCTAAAGATAACGCCGCTAAAGAATATGGTCTTTAGTAGCCCTTAGATACAAACGCCGCTAAAGACCATGTTCTTTAGCGGCACTTATCCCACAAACGACGCTAAAGATCATGTTCTTTAGCAGCGCTTTATCAACAAACGCCGCTAAAGACCATACCGCTAAAGAACATGGTCTTTAGCGGTGCTTACTCCACAAACGCCGCTATAAATAGTGTTCTTTAGCGGCGTTTTTTCCACAAACGCCGCTAATATTATCAGATTTTAGTAGCTCCTTTTTAGTTCACATACAACCCGAATTTCCAATATTTTTTCTTGTAAATTCAAATCCAGCTAATAAACGAAAGAAATATGCATATGATTTAAATTCATAAATAAATGAAAAATATATTCAAAAGTAATATTGTGTATATTATTCCCACAATAAGAAAAAACAAAAGTCTAAGATGGCGGATTTTGCGATTGATTCTGCTGAAATATTTTCATCATATTTTGAAGCTGTAGCTGCAGTTCTTCATACTTTCTTGTTGCCTCTGCTTCCTTCGCTTCTCTCGCTACTGCATCTACTTTAAGTTGTAGCTGGAGTTCATCATATTTTCTTTGAACCTCTGCTGCCTCCTCTTTTTAAATTGAGCAATTTGCTCAACTGTGCTTGCTTCCATCTGAGCCATTTGATCTCTTAATCTCTGAACTTCAGTTTGATCTTGACTCCCTGAAGGTATGTATCTCTGCGAGCTGGATTCAAAATATCGGGATGGGCTAACAAAAGATCCTTGAAATCGAACTCGACCATACCTTTCAAGACCCAAAACTTCAGTAATAACTCGGTTATCAATGTCCTCTAGATTAACCGAACTATCACTTGAAGCCTTCGCTTCATACTCTGTCTTCTTATCTTTTAATTTATCCTAATAAGTCAATCAAAAAGTTAGAAACGAAATATATAATCAAACAAATACAATATTACTTGGCATTATTTGCATTACAAACGATGAATTAAACCATTATAATTAAAATGATAAATATTTAAAATAATTCAAATTTTATTAAGTAAATATACCATAATTTCTGCAGCTTCAGAAGTCATAGGAGATCCACCTTTCTTTCTATGTGTGATGTCAAAAAGCTGAAGGCGTCCAACTTTTTGACCTGATGAATGTTCCTACATTATAGTAGGAAAAATATTAATTAATATAAAGTAATTAATATTTGATACAAATAATAAATTCAAAATACTTCATCAGCAGCTACACAAGCAAAACTTCTCGATCCAGCTATGTGCGTGAATTTTTGTTTTTGCGTACTTGTAGTTCCAACACGCTCACGATCCTGCATTTATTATTATTGCGTATATAATAAATACTATAAACCGAATTAATTATAAGAGTTTAGTAGTACATAATACCTCTCCTTTCTTTGAGATCAAAAATCTAACTTGATCTTCCCATTGGTACCTCAACATTCCCGGCGGAACATTTTACAATTTATCTTCGAGGCTCATATTATTCTTAAAATAATCTTTCTTTATATTACTCTTATGGTCTCTCCATTTCTTCCCTAATGGTTTCTTTACATAGTCGTCTGAGACCCCTAAAATAAATCTCTCCTGTAAATAACACAAGTTTAGAAAGTAAATATAAATTAAAATTAAAACAATGTATTATAAATTACATTCACTTTATTACCTTAATATTATCGAGAGCTTGATTTTTGTTACTATCAGGCATATGATGCCATGACTCGTAGTTGATCGGCAACAGACTGCTATTCCGTGCTACAATGACCAAGTATCCTCCCAAAAGTCGAGCTTCTGATCCAACAGGTTGACCATGACTATTTGCAGATACTTTGACACGCTCATCAGGATTTAGATTGTATAAATCCTTTAATAAAGTACGTCCTCGAGTTCTGTGCCTTTCAGAATATTCAGCTTAAAAAATTGTATATGATAATATTAGAATTTGATACAAAAATTAAAAATAAAAGTAAACATGCATGAAATTAAACTTAACGTTACCTTGATTTTCTTCAGTTTTCGGAACATTCGAAGATCCAATAGCAGTAGTCTGTTGATCACTATTTGTTTGTTCTAAATTCGAAGAATTTTGGATAATACTTAGATCTTGAAATTTTCTCCTAGGCATATTATCTGCAATACACATAAAGTAGTTGAAATATTAGTAACTAATTATAACAATAATAGTAATGGATATATTTAACGAGATCAAGATTTAAATTATGATATTACATATTATTTAAAAACGTAAAATCTTACAACATTATGATTCGTAGATATCTTCATCCACATCCTGGCGGACCCATTGAAATTGTGTACTAGTAGTAGGGATAGTTTCATTTAAGTTTTGTTCTGGAAAAGGCAAAGTTTCTGATTTTTCGTCCACATCATCTCTACTCCCATTGCCCATGTCAAACAAGTCTCTAGGGGTGTTACAAAGTACTACGTACCAACCCTCATCAGTTGGATCTTTCGAGTAAAAAACTTGTTTGACTTGAGAAGAAAATACATACGGCTCGTCCATCAATTGTTGCCCAGTGTGAATTAATCGAGAGAAGTTCACCATTGTAAAACCAAATTGATCTTTTTTAATTCCGCGAGCAGTATTAACATCAGCCCAATCACATCGAAATAAAACAACCTTCCATTTGCCATAGTAATCCAACTCAACAATGTCCGTAAGAAGTCCATAATACTCCACATTTCCCTCAACAGGATTACTATCCCTAGCACTAGCATAACTTGTAATTGAAGAATTAACAACTATTCCATAATTTTGAATCCTCCTAAATTTTTCGCGAGATTTTGTATGAAACCTGAATCCATTAATCAAGAAGGCATTGTATCTTTTTACTACTCTATTCAGACCTTGGGAAAGCCATTTAACTTCTTCACTGACATCCTTTCCACTCCAAACCTATCGAATTGAAAGTAAATTGATTAATTATGATATTATACGAAAACATTATTATTTGTCATTGAAAGCTTCAGTTGCATACCGTCTGCCCTAACCATTCATGAAAAGATTCTGTGAATAACGTATGAATCTCTTGATGTTGTAATCTTCGGGAACGTGAACGAGATCTTAAGAGTTGTTTATACTCACTATGTTAAAAAGTGAATAAATTGATTAGCGAAAAAATAAACAAATGAAAAAGATGAATATTTATCAAATTGTAAAACTTACTTGCGTAATGATTCAATTGATTCGTGGTGAAAAAGAACATATCGATGTGCTTGTGCCCAAGATATATCATCTAAGTGTGCAATTTCAACTTTCCCGATTGGTTGTCCATAACTTTGAAATAGATAAGTTTCAGCTAAGCTATGATCATTATTGAGCCCAGCATTTCTACTTGGTCTATTCAATCTTGTTTCAACATCTTCTAAATATCTAGAGCAAAAAGTCATACACTCCTCTGCTAAGTAACCTTCAGCAATTGATCTTTCTGGATAACGCTTATTACGACAATAAGACTTCAATTTGCATAGAAACCTAAACACGATATGCAATATTATCACAAGTTGTAACTAAAGGTATATTAATGAATGAATGAAAACTTTACAAATTAATTACCTCTCTATAGGATACATCCATCGATAGAAAATCGGTCCACCAAGTTTTGCTTCATGAGGGAGATGGATTAACAAGTGTACCATAATAGTAAAGAACGAAGGTGGAAAGATCTTCTCCAAGTTGCATAACGTCAAGGCGACTCGATCTTGTACTTTCTCAAGTTCTTCAACATCCAAAACTTTGCCACAAATAACTTTCATTATATTAGATAATTCAATTATACAAGACGTCACCTTTTTTGACATACAACACCGCAAAGCAACTGGCAGTAAATCTTGCATCAAGATGTGATAATCATGTGATTTTAGGGAATACAATCTTCGATCTTTAAGACTCACGCATCGAGATATATTTGATGTATACGCATCTGGGACCTTTATATCCTTCGACACCGTGTAGAACAATTCTTTTTCTTTCTTCGACATTATAAAAATAGAAGGCGGCAACCAACATTTTCCATTCGGAAGTAATTGGGGATGAAGATCATGTTGAATTCCCATGTCAACTAGATTAAGTCGACTCTTAAGATTGTCTTTCGATTTTCTATCGATATTGAGAATTGTCCCGATTATGTTCTCGCAAACATTCTTTTCAATATGCATCACATCAAGATTGTGCCACAAAATATGATGCTCCCAATAAGGCAAATCAAAAAAATACTTCTTTTTTTCCACAACTTCGCCTCATTAGGATCTTCCTCTTTATCAGATTCGTCATCAGTCTCCTGGTCAACATCGCCAACATAAGCCTCCCTCGATCTTCTGTTTCTTTGAGTGTTGGTTGTTTGATTCATCTTTCCATAACTAAAATCTATATCTTTCAACATGAACAAGATTTTAGACCCCATGGGCTGCTCAGGAGCTTCTCTCAACTCTTCGATACCATCAAATTGAGTCATTTGAAATCTAAATCTATGATTTCCATCTAACCACCGACGATGCCCCATATAAGAGAACTTCTTCCATTATATAACCATTTTGAACATGTTTGCGCTGCACAACAAGGACAAGCATAACGTCCTTTGGTACTCCAACCAGATAAATTGGCATAAGCCGGGAAATCATTAATAGTCCACAACAAAGCTGCACGTAAATAAAAGTTCTCCTTTCTGGAGACATCATATGTTTCAACCCCGATCCATAACTGTTTCAACTCTTCAATAAGTGGCTGCATATAAATATCAATATCATTCCCGAGACCTTTCTCTCCAGGGATAATCATAAATAAGATAAAAGAAGATTGCTTCATGCAAACCCACGGAGGCAAATTGTAAGGAACAAGCATTACAGGCCAAGTACTGTACGAAGTACTCATAAATGGATTAAATCCATCAGATGCTAGCCCAAGCCTCACATTCCAAGGATCACTTGAAAAGCTTGGAAATTTATTGTCAAATGATTTCCAAGCTAAAGAATCCGCGAGATGCCTTAATAATCCATCATCGGTTCGTTTATCATGATGCCACCTCATAGACTCGGTCGTCTTCGACGACATGAAAAGCCTTTGAAGCCTTGGTATTAGTGGAAAATATCGCAGAATCTTGACTGGCTTCTTTCTTGACTGTGCTTCACCTTTATCCTCATTCACATTTTCTGCATTCTTATTCATCCAACGAGATGTACTGCAAACATGACAAGACTGTTGGTTTCTTCGATCACCCCAATATAACATGCAGTCATTTGGGCAACTATGAATTTTTTCGTACCCAAGGCCTAGATCTTTTATCAATTTCTTCATATCTTTGCATGAATGAGGAATTTTTGCAAACGGAAACATATTTGTCAAAAACTCTAACAGCAGCGTAAAAGAGTTTTCGGTCCACCCTCCCAAACATTTTAAGTGAAAAAGACGAATGCAGAAGGATAGTTTGAAAATTTTGATCCTTCATAAAGTTCTTCATTCATTTCATTAAGTAACTTGTAGAACTTCGTCGCTTCTTCATTTGGCTCTTTATCAGGTGCACTTGTTTCCGTCTCCATAAAAGCATTTCCACCAATATCACAATCATCGGATGTAATAAATTCAGATGGAAATGATTGCAAACCATGACTGTGCATATTAAATGCATCCCGTAACATACCTTCCATGTCATCTTCTCTAGCATACTGATGATGAGCATAATGAGGATAATCCGGATTAATAGTTGAAGAGGATCTACTAGGTGTACACTCTCCATGGAAAATTCATTTTTTATACCCCGAATAAAGCCATCAACAACTAGATGTTGGTATACAACTTCACGAATATGCCAATTGATGTTGCCACACTTCTTACACGGGCAAAGAATCATATTCTCTTGGCTTACATTTTGAAATGCAAAATTTAGAAAAGTTTGCACTCCATTTCGATAGTCGTTGCTTACCCTTGACAATTGCATCCAACTCTTATCCATTTCGTAGTTCTTGAAGTCTAAAGTAAACAATAAATTATGGTTACTTAAGTGTTGTAAATAGATTTAAATTTAAAAATATATATTAGTGACAACATTTTACTTAAATCTTAGTAGGAAAAATTTATGTCTATAGTGTCATATGACACCTTTTAGCCTATAGTCTTGAAAGCAAATACAAGTTGGGTTATGTAGTGGATGAAGCAGAGGAAAAGAATTCTTCTCCCTCATCCCGTATTGCACACCTCGAGAGCAAATACAAACCTGGTTATATAGTGGATGGAGCAAAGGAAAAGAGTTCTTCATCATCTTCTTACATTTCACATCTTGAAAGCAAATACATGCCGGGTTATGTAGTGGATGATGCAGAAGAAAAGAATTCTTCTCCCTCATCTCGTATTGCACACCTTGAGAGCAAATACAAACCTGGTTATGTAGTGGATGGAGCAGAGGAAAATAATTATTCTCCCTCATCTTGTATTGCACGCCTTGAGAGCAAATACAAACCCGATTATGTAGTGGATGGAGCAGAGGAAAAAGGTTCTTCCTCGTCTTCTTTCATGTCACGTTTTGAAAGCAAATACAAACCGAATTATGGAGCGGATGAAGCAAAGGAAAAGAATTCTTCTCCTTCATCTCATATTTCACGCCTTGGGAGCAAATACAAACCGGATTATGGAGCAGATGAAGCAGAGGAAAAGAGATCTTCCTCATCTTCTTATGTTTCACGCCTTGAAAGCAAATATAAGCTGGGTTATGGATGGATGGATCATCATAACTTGGAAAACGACAAAGATGATGACATAGGAAGTGAAGATGTGGGTGTATTCACCATAGATGATATACATGCTTTCAACGTAGGGAGGAAATTGAGCACTTTCTTTTCCATCAGGAACAACTCTCTTTATCCTGGTTTCTTACCTAAAGAATTAGCCGATTCCATCCCATTTTCATCATCAGAAATTCCCAAAATTCTCCAATTCTTTTCTATTCCTCCAGCCTCACAGAAAGCCAAAGTCATTAAAGATACAATTAGGGAATGTGAACTCGAACCAGTCAAAGGGGAAACCAAAACCTGTGCCACCTCTTTGGAATCCATGCTTGAATTCGTGAGAAATGCTTTGGGGCCCGATGTTGATTTTGAGTTAATAAGCACAAGCCACCCTACGATGACTACACCAATATTGCAGAGTTACACAATTACAGAACCTCCTCGAGAGATCAAAACTCCAAAGAAAGTGGCATGTCATCCCCTCCCATACCTTTACAACGGTCTACATGTGCCATTATGATACCTATGAGACCAAGATTTTTAAAGTTGCACTGGTGGGTGACAATGGCGATAAAATGGATGCTCTCATTGTTTGCCATTTAGATACCTCAGCTTGGAGCCCTAAACATGTTGCGTTTAGCTTGCTTGGTACTAAGCCTGGTATCCCTGTTTGCCATACTTTTACTGAAGGTCATGGTGTTTGGATTCAGGCCTCCACTATTGCAGCCATTTAAGACGTAGCTTTTGCCATCACATTCACAACTCAAATCACCATTGTGTCTCTCTAGTATGTAATAAATTGAAGGATGTGTGGCTTTTCATGCTTTTAAGTTTCAAGTGACTCCATCACCATTGTGTTTGTAATAGATAGACTGTTTCCAATGTAAGAGATTGAAGGATGTAGTTGTGCTAAGCTTTTTCAAGTGACTCAAATAGCTTATTTTATGCTTTTTTTTTTGGGGTTCAAAAAACTAAATTAGAATATCTCATATTCATTAAAGAAAAAAAATGCATGATTTATATGAGGAATTTATACACACAAAAATTCTTTAGAAAAAAAAATATTATGCAAATTTTGATTATTTTAATGAAGATTGTGCAAATAAAAAATTATGAATATAATTAACACTATAATTGCGAATTTTAGACTTTGGATAAACTTTTAAATCATTTTGGGTTTAATTTTGATTATGTATAAGTCCGATAATGTATTTATGAAGTCTTGTTTTTCTTGGATTTATTTATTGCAAATTTAGTGTATTTTAAGTTAGTTTACTTACAGAATAAGATTATAATCAGGTCAATTGTTTGGAGACATAGGGAGAGTTATTTCCTTAATTTTCAAGTAGATTAGATCTCTCTTAGTGATAGATTATCAAGATCTACAAAAATAAAACAGGATCATATCCAAGAAATCAATGATAATTTTATTTCTTTAATAAATAAATAAAATAAAAATAAGAGGGTCTAAAATTAAAATTAAAACAATATAAAAATCATAAAATAGAAGAAAATGAATGTGAAAAAGCCCTTTTATTTAAAGGTATCTAATGATTTGATTCATAGGGTTTTGTGTGATAGCATAGGGCGGCTCTGCAATATCCACTACTAGAACTTGGGGTTTCAAGGCCTTTTCTTTTATGAGGAATAGTAAAGAGATGGGGGAGATTTGAGAGAGTAATGAATAGCATGGCAGAATAAAATTAGAAAAAATATTTATATTTCATTGTATTCAATTATTAAGGTTTTATTACATTGCCTCCTTAAATATAATATTCTAATATAAAATTTAATAAATTTGTAGGAATTTTAATTCAGCTAAATAACTTATCTAATTATAAGATAGCAATAATATAAATAAAATAATCTTTATCTAAGGGTAAAATTGTTATTTTAATCCATTCCTTATACTTCCTTAAATTATTTTATGTAATCAAATAATATAATATTATTACTTGTCCTTTTAATTAATCAACCAATGATATAATACCTATTAACTTTCTATTTTATTTCACCAAGATAAAAGCTTGGAACACCATATAAAAAAAATATTTTATGGATCCTTTTCATCACATTATTTACGATTCCATTCCAATTATTTAATGACATTTCAACAAATTTTTCATGTCATTAACACATAATTTTGATAATTTTTTTTACCTTGAATCTTGATTCCTGAACCCTGACCTTGAACATTAAACCCGAACCCCGAACTCAAACCTGTACTTTGAACCTCAAGTTTGGGGTTCAAGTTCGAATTTAAAGTTTAAGGTTTAAAGTTTATGTTTTTAGTTCAAAGTTCATGATTTGAATTTGAGGTTCAAGGTTTGAGCTTCAAAATTAGAGTTTTAGATTCAAAGATTTGAGTTTAAGATTCAAGATTTATGATAAAAAAAATACAAAAATTGTGTGTCAAATATATGAAAAAAATTATTAAAATATCATTAAATAATTGAAAAAAATCCCATAAATGATGTTGTGGAAAAAATTTATAAAACAATTTCTCACATATAAAGGGCTAAAGTACCTTTAAAGCTCTAGAACTTTAAAAGAAAATCAATTAAGTCTTTATACTTTTTTTGTTATCCAATTGAGCCATTAACCATTAAACTGCCTTTTTTCGTATTATTCTATGTTAATCAGCAGTAAAAATTTGCTGATAGAAACTGCCATATTTACAGTATTATATGAAATAAAAAGAAAAAGAAAGAGTAGATGTCAACGATGGAAATTTGCATTTAACAAAGTGCATGGGAAGGTCAAAATATACAAAAACCTCAATGGCATGAAGCAACTCTAGAGAATACTATTGGCCTATACTGTACATAGCTACAAGAACTACGGTACGCATCCTTAAAGCTCGTCTGCCATGGCATCTATCATCCAGGGTCCACATGTTAAATCTTTTCCATAACTCGCATCATTAAAATTTCTATACTACGCATACAAATATCTAACACCTTAATTAGTAGCTGTCATTCAAAAACGACGCCTGATCTCAACAGGATATAACCAAAGAAAGGAGCGTGGTTTAGACAAAACTATCACGGGTTCACGAGTGAATCTTAAGAGCCACTCCAGAATTAGAATGAGTTAAGATCCAGAATAGCGGTCAACTCGATATGATGTGCTCAGGAGATTTGGCATTCACCAGAGCCATATTAGTAACTATATTACCTTTCAGATATCCGACACTGTTGCAGTTGACGTAACTCTGTCATGCATGTTAGTCATGGCAAACCTCAGAACCAGCTGAGACAACCTCTGCGGACTTGCACATGCGCTGCTGCACATTTTCTCTTTTGGAAGTATCATTGCAAACGTCGTAAGTAATGAAATTTACATCAATTGTAGATGACACTTCTCCAGAAGCTTCCATCTTGACTCCCTGTCTGGAAGGGCCACTTTTACTGTCATTGGATGCAACATCGTAATGACCATTCACAGCATGTTGAGCACCTTGGCTGGTTGATGCAGAAGTTTGGTTGATCGCATCTTTGCCAATAGCATCGCAAATTTTTGCTTCTTCAGACTGAAAGATCGACTTAACAAAGTAAAAAATTTTTGCTTCTTCAGACTGAACGACTGTCTTAACAAAATCAGAAACACATTCTACCATCTCTAATTTAGAATTTCCATGATGCTTGATGTCATTTACATCCTCAGACATCTGAACTGTACCATCAAAGCCATTAGTAAGAACATCCTTACCAGCATCCTTTGACAGTACAGGAACCGCCACTTCATTGTCAGCATGTATGATATTATCAGAGTGTTTGACAGAACCAGCATGCTCAGAATCAAGGTTCAGTTTAACAATGCTGTCATCAGCTTTCTCCTCCGAATATATATTTTGAGAGTCAAATTCCAGATTGCTTTCTTCAGGTGCTGGAATGCAAGAGGAAGAAACGGCGGCAGATTCTGGAAGATTGACAGTCTCAGCCATTATATTGGAAGTATATTTTAAGGTACCATCAGGAAGTGGTGTTGTAGACTCAATAGCAGCAGGTTCATCAGTTCTATCATCTATTTCAAGTTCAGGGTCCTCAGCAGAAACATTCAAATCGAACACAACTGAACACTTCTCTACAGATTTATAGGACGCCTTGCCCATAATCTGCTCCTCCATAACATGTGTCAGCAGTGGTTTCTCTAACATATCTACACCTGGAAAGACCAGTATATTCATGTTCCTCATCTTCGGCTTGCTTGCAGTTTCTAGTGGTTGGAAACCAAAGACAGAAGTCCATGTTTCCCTGAGTTCTGGAACTGCAGGTATGACCAATTTCTGAACATTCAGGGATCTGAGGGCCTGAACTCAGGGAACAAGGAAAAAGAAAATAAAAGACAAAATCAGGGTGAATTATATTAATAATAATCAAAATGGCCTAATTTGATATCACTCTATTACTCTTTTCAGGCATACCTACAGATCTTTGAATAAACACCCATTACCTATGAATTATCCTGTGTCATTAGATTGAGAAAAAAATTTATTTCTGGTTTTCTCTTTTGAAAAAGTAATCTAATTCGTAAGTAATTTCCAAAAAACTGTGGCAGGAAGTGCCATGGTCTCATTCGTATAAAATAAATTTGTAAATGTCCAAATTTTAAAAAAGTAATATAATACTCCAGCAATATAATAGAGAAATGCAAATATAAAAATAAAACAAAGAGATCACTGATTCAGACATACAGATTCAATTGCGCAAAGAAGCCGGCGACACATCCCTTGACGCCTATAAGCATACCGGGTGCCAATGAAAGGCATCTCAGCTAACTGGTTTCCATGGATCCTATTAATCCAATTAGTAAATAATAGTAATCATTAGGATTTAAGCAATCAAGTGCAACAGTTTGGTGAGTGGGCAAGTTTATCTTTTTATGATCAGCAACCCTAAGGCAATCAATACAACACAAACCGGAAACAAGAGTATTACCTGATGGAAGCTGCAGAGATGACCTCATCCTCCCTTTCTAGAATTGCAGTGTAAAAACCACTGTAGTTTAACCTAGTGAAGTTTGACCTGAGAACAACAGGAGATTGATTAATAATTCTCTTGAAACAAGAATGTATTGGTTTTATTAAATTTCAAAAGCACAGCAGCAATAATTCTGCAGAAAAATCATATATCACCCCACCATAAATATAGGCATTAGGTTGTCTTTCAGATATTTAGATACATGCCAACCTGTTAAATGTCAGCCTTCAATAATTTTTCTAGGCTCGATGCCGACATTTCATATAGTTATAAACTCTTATAATGTATAAATGTCACATTAAGCCAATATACATATGTTGACTTTTTCTGATGTTTTTATCAACAAATTTGGAGCCATCGGCTTCATTCAATTTAGAATTCCCTAAATCTGCAGACCTAGGGCTCTGCCAGAAACTTCTAAGCAGTAACATGACTCTTTATCAACAACACTTGCTTCTTCAGACCTATCAGACTTTAAATTAGGGACTACTGAAGAAAGATAGTTCTGGCCACTTCTTCATTGCCAAAACCCAAAAGGGATTACAAAAACAAAGTACACAAGAGCAACACGCAAAAAATCATGCCATACTTTTCACATCACAGTTAGAAGGAAAAGGCAACTTTTCTTGAAGAATGTAATTTATTTACTATAAAATGATATCTCTTGAAGTAAAATTAGAGCAGTTTAGGTGCACATACCAAAAATTATAGACAATATTATGAATCAGATTGATCCCACTTCTGTGGTCAACAAGAGGCAAAAAGCACTCATCCATCACAGATAATGCTACAGCTAGCTTTGAATTTGATTCAACCTTTTGATATGCTTCATTAAGACAAGCATCTGAACTGATATCAAAGCGCTGAACAAGAGTCCATGAGAAGCCTTCTAGCAGTTCATGTTTAACCCCAACTAGCATCTGAAGTCTCTCAAACAACTGGAAAACCAAGAACTTCAAGATCAACTTCCAAAAACGCACACACACACACAAAAAGCAAAGATTTCCCACTTGTTTCTAAAGGGTGTGATCTATGGAATGTCATGTATTTAAAGTCAGATCATAACATGCATGCATGTGAGTAGCTCTCAATGAAAGCTAAAGATTAGTTGAATGCACACAACAAGAGCATAGGGGTACCTTCCCATTCTTGCTAAACGTAGTTCACAAGATGGGATCAACTTAGAGGTTGCGTTCCAATAACTGAAACACCTCTTAATTCAAAAAAAAGAAAATATAGAAATAAAAAGAAGAAACACCTCTAGTAGATAGAGTTAGGCTCCTGGTTAAGAAATAGAGAAAACAGCCCTTAAATTTCACAAAGCGAGAACCACAATCATTTCATACAAGCATATATCACTTAACTGACAGCAAAAAAATAGCAATTTAAACTACATATAAAAATCTAGCAAATCACTACAATTCCCCGCAGCACAATTATATCAATTGCTAACTAAAATTATACCTCTTTGCATCTCTTCCCACAAAAGAACGCACTACTTGAATCATCATCAAAAGCATCCATTGGCTGAATACATGGTTCATGATCTACAAAAAGAAGAAACAAAATGTCCTCCTGAAGTGAATGACATATAATAGCAAGAAAAAAAATAGTTACACCAAATTAAAAAATAAAAAAAGGTCAAGGGGAATCAAAATCAACACATAAAAACAACTTGGAACTTAACAAATGCATACATTTTTCTTCACATGAATGGCATGTTAGAACTGTAGGACTCGAATCCTCATTTTTGCCCCTTTGATATGTATTTCCAACCATCCCACAATATTTACATGTACAATACACACAATTCCAGTTACCTGAAGGAAATGCCTGTGGCAAAGAAAAGAAAATCAGAAAAAAAGAGTAGATTAAGCACGATCAAGATTTCAATTTTCATTGACACTAAAATCTATACTTCTTCATGTAACTCCAAAAAGGAAAATACATTGAAATAGAATTCTCACACAGGTTTCTGGCTACTTTTCACAAAAAAAAAAAAAACTGCAACGATAAATTAACTTCACAGAAACTCCTTTTTCCCAAAGCCTTCAACAAATAATTCTAAGCATAAGTAATATAAAATCTAGCTTGTTGCTCTATGTTTCAGTAACTCTTTGCTCTACATTAGCAAGACCCATATAAAAGCAGAGAAAACAAAAGAATGAACTTAAAGATATTTACAGCCAGATCGCAAGCTGCAAATGAAAGAATAACACAACATTGTAGCAGAGTTGATCTCAATGGATAAGCTCTTAACATAAATATACAGAAATTGCCATCCTTACCCAATCCCATTAATCAAATAAATTTCAGGGCCTGCTAACTTGAATGATAACGTAAAACAAAATTATTAAGCCATTTCCATTTCTTTCATTTGCTCTAGAACTGAAAACTGATGCAGAGAAATCAAAAGTTGGGAGAGGGAGCAAGGTCTGGGCAGGATAATCTAATGGAAGTTAGATCCCATATGCATGTAATAAAGACATATGCCAACAAGTACTTACTTCTATATATAAGCAACTTTGATGGAATGTTGATGGGCAACTATCACAACAGATCAAGTCACCACCATCCCCACAGATACCACAGGTATCATCATTTGGGTCTTCACCACCAAAGTCCACAAAATGGAAGCCCCTACATTCAGACTGCTGCTGTTTGTTCCATGCATCTAATAAGCATTGCAAGAGGGGAACTCCTGTTTCTAAACATATATTCAGAAAAGGTTGACGGATTTTGCTCCCTGCATGAGTTTCAAAATTGGCAATGGTGAAGACATCACTACAACAGTTGCATTGGATGCCATCCCTAGTTATCCTACCAGCCTTACTCTCACGAGTTCGCGTTCTTCTTTGAACCAAATATTCCACATTCCCATTCTGTGGAACAGTGCCCAAATCAATCATCCAAGAAAGCAGAGTTCGCTTTCCATCATATAGAACATAGCCATTATTATCAGATTCAGCTCCATCCATTGAGTTACGGACCAACAAAGCATACCGCTTTCTCTTTTGTGTCTGCTGTAGCTTACGCTTCCTGCTTGACACTTGTGTACCCCTTTGTAATGTACCATCAGAGTTTTCCTCTTCATGAAGTGGAAGCTTCTCTTTGAGCACCTTCTGTTTTTTCTTTTTCTTTTTCTCAATGTCCTTCCATTTCTTTTTTGTTTATTCATTTTATTTTTAACTTTAAAATCATCTTCCCCTTTTGGTTCTCTTTTTTCCGACCCTTTTCTTTAGAACTACTCTTTTTAGGATGCTAAGTTCTTCTTCAGGAATGGGAGTAAATATGAAATCATTTGGACCAACCTTGGAGTCACAACCACCTTTCTCATAATATCTTTTAAGCACCCTGTAGGCCAAGGTAACTGACCAGTGAGTCTTTCCTTCAGGATTAACATACACTGCATCATTGTACTCTTTATTATTCCTAGGCCTGTAATCAATTGTCCAACCAGCTGCTTTCAGCAGATTCACAATTCTATCTCTCAGAGCTTGTTTTGCTTCTGACCTTCTCCATTTCCCTTCAGCCCTTGCTTTCTTTACCTGGTTTTTACTGCCTTCCGCATTTACAACCTTAGGTCTTACCATTAGTGAAGCCTTGCCGTCATTCTTTTCCATATCATCAAATATATCCTTATTAGCAGATAGAAACCTCTTAAGATTTGAATCTTTTGCAATCAGTTTCTTCTCTGACAATGAAGTACTAGCAGAAATGTTAAACTTTAAACTCCCTCTCAACTTCTTTCTGCCTCTTCTTAGCCCACCCAACTTTTTTCTCCCATCTATAAGCGTACTCTTCAAACCCTTACTGCCAGCCTGCAGCTTGGGTGGTCTTCCACGCTTACGGATCATACCTTCCTTTACCTTGCTATTACATTGATCACTCCTATCACTACCCTTCACTTTAGGTGGTCTCCCACGCTTATGATTGACCTCCTCCCTTAACTCACAATCAAAGTGATTGCCCTCTCCCATTTCCACATCAACAGGTTTCATCTCAAAGCCATCATTGACATCCATCTTGGGTGGTACATCATGCTTGTGGTGTGCTTCCTTCCTTGTCTCAACATCAGAGTAACTCTCTCTTGCTTTAATCTCATTTGTTTCCTTCTTAACCCCCTCAGTCTTCTGCCCCTTTATTGGTCTGCCACGCCCACGTCTATGATTTGACTTCTTAATGTGACCATCATCAAGCTGATCACTCTCACCTGCTTTCACATTAATTTCTTTCTTCTCAAATCCACTATTATCTGGTACCTTCCTTGGTCTTCCACGCTTACGCTTTGACTGCCTACTTACCCCATCAACATGATCACTTTCCACTGCTTTTATCGTAAATCCTTTAATTACAGACCCGCCATTGCCTAGTACCTTAGGTGGTCTGCCACGCTTGCGCTTGAGCTCCTTCCTCACTTTACCATCTGGGTAATCATTCTCTCGTACTTGCAGCTCAGGTATCTTCTTCTCAGACCCATTCTTCCCCAGAAACTTGGGTGGTCTCCCACGCTTCCGCTTTCCCATCTTACCCACCTTACTCTGCACATCCTTCACTTCACTACGAGACTGATCATTCCTCTTCTCCAGCAACTTGGGCGGTCTCCCACGCTTTCGCTTTCCCATCTTACCCACCTTTCTCTGCACATCATTCACTTCACTATGAGACTGATCATTCCGCTCCTTAACCACCTCAGTTGTTTTCATTTCAGAACTACTGTCATCCTCAGTTTTATCAACCTTATCACCTTCAATCACACTCTGGTTCTTGACTGCAGACCTCGACCGTAAAACCCTGCCAGAAAACTGCACTCCACCTTTTAAGCCTTCCTCCTTGGCATTTTTCTTCACACTGTCTTCTTTATCATCTTCATTAACCTCCACCAATCCCTCCTTTTTCTCAAATTCAACCTCTTTCAAAGAACACACTAACGGTTCTTCGTTTAAATCAAGAACCATTAGCTTCAGATCATCCCCTTTATTTTCCACAATGTCCTGCCTTGGCAAAACCTCACTTTCATCAGGTTTAAACTGCAAACAGCTAGTTTCTATGCCCCCTCCCATCTCCTACAGAATCCTAAATTCAAACAAGTTGCCCTTTTTTTACTCGCTCACAAAATCTACTCACTGGATTACATATCAACACAAAACAGTAAACAAGTCACATTGGGTTTCACTTTGACAACAGAAAATTTCACTGCCCAAACTACACAACAGGATCTAGCAAAAACTCTAAAAATCAAGACCCTGAAAATTTAAAAACCAGGAGAAATCAATAAAAATAATAATAATTATTATTAAAAAAACGTGCCAGAGTGTCGTATCAGAACCGGCGGAGATCATGAACCTTACCCCAATGCAGCAGATTGAACGGAATCTTACAGTCCTATGGCGCCGTACAATACTATAGAGAGAGAAGGGAGAAGGTCATTCTAATGGCGTTTCAAAGCTTTTGGGAATGATTTGTTGGGGTTTTAGAGAAAGAGAGAATTGGGATTTTTGGATTTTAAGGTCTGTAGACTGGGGCTCTGCTTTACTACGGCTTATTGGTGGTTTGGTTCTACGCACCAAACCACTATGTTGGATGGGTAAAATTGTCTTTTCCCAATTGTATCTTCATTTTTATTTTCCCTCCATATTTGCGCACATTTTCTCCTTCCTAAATTGAAAATCAAATCTTGCTTTATCCAAAAATTAAAAAATTAATAAATCAAAAAATTCTTTCTTCTTTAACGGAGAATTCTAGTAAGAGACCTTCCTAACCAGATTTTGAAAGAAAACTAACCGTTAGATCTTAATTACCGTTATCTCAACCTTTAAAATTAATTACTGTTTTAATCCATAAAATAATTACTGTTAATAAAAATAAATAACGGTTAATCCGGTACAAATTGAAAGAATAAAGAGATTAAAACAAACTGTCTATGGCTGATTAAGTTTTTACTCAATTAGTATAGATGTTTTTGTTAATGTAGGAGGATGTGGATTCGAGTGTGCTAAAACGTATTATACTCCTATTTGAGATTGTTGAAAAAATATTCAATTAAAAAATAAATAAAATTATTTTATTTTTACTAATATATATAAATTTAGAAAGTAAACCAAATTTTAATTATTTATAAAATTAGGGAAATGGGGGGATCGGGATCATGAAAACCTTCAAAAGAAATAGACATGCGGTAGAGAATGGATAGAGGAATTTAGGTTTTAAATATATTGGTCAATGTTTAGTCTTAGTCCCTTTAGTTTGTTAAAATTGTATTTATTAATCATAATTTGGTTACTCTTTTTTTTATAATATCATTAGTTAATTAAAATAGTTTTCACTATTAATTACTCGGCTTAAAAATATTGACTTGATTTTTTTTAAATGTCGATATTATAAAATAAAAAATTAAATTATGTCAAATTAACTAGATTTTGCATTTGAACCTACAAAAGGGACCAAAACCAAAATTTAACCAAATATATTCAAAATCTAAATTCCTTGTCCTTTTTATTTTCTTCCGTCCCTACATGTCTCGTTTTTCTAAAAGTAAAAATGAATGTTTTCATAATCCTTTTTACCAAAAACAAAAGAATGTTGCATCACCCCAATCCAGCTGTCTAACAGGTCGGGATTAGAAGGTTTTTTTTGTTTTTATAAATTAGTCTTATGGAATCTATACCCTTAATATAATCAATTTAATTGAATTTATGTCAATAATAATTTTTATAAAATAAATTATATTATAGTGAAAAAAAAATTTAAGAAATATTTGGAAATTCTTTTAGGAATTAAATTTAGTGTAATTGTCTATAACTATATAATTGTGTCATGTTTATGTAATTATTATAATTTGTAGATCCAATCGAATTAAGTGTAATTAGAGAAATTATATAGATAATTATACTTAAATTTAATTTTAAAAATTATTTTTATATAAGTTATAAAAATTATATTATAAATATGAACATATATAAGTATTTTGGATGGTTGTGGCAAAAACTTTCATACATTATAAGTCCTAAAATTATATTATTTAAATGGTATAATGATAAAATTAGTCCTTAACATTTGGGTGTTTGGTCACTTTGGCCCTTAAGTTTTTTTTTAGTTCACTTTCATAGATAAGCTTTTTTTTTTTGGTCAAATTGGTTATTTTTTAAAAGTCTTGCTGACGTGATCGTTAAGGGACTAACAGCGCTGATGTGATAAATTTTTTCCCACGTGGACACTTCCACGTATGCTACTGACGTGGCATATTTATATGTCACATTAGCAAAAAAAATTTAAAGTTAAAACATAATTAAAATTTTAAAAAATATTTACCCACAATTAAAACAATTAAGAAAAGTAAAAAAAATTAAACAGTTAACTCTAAAATTATTAAAAGCTTGGTTTGGTTCTTCTTGTTAGAAAAATTCGAGCTTTTCTTCTTCAACACCAATTGTTCATCTTCTTCTTCCAGCTCTAACAATCTTCTTCCACCGCCGCCAACAAATCGAGTGGTCCAAAGCTCGTGGCTATCAACAATGGAGGTACGAAACAGCAACAAAATCAACATAAAAAAAGCAATGTAAAGTAAAAATACCTTACGGAAATTGAAGTACAATAGTGGAACCATTGTTGGTGAAAATTGAAAACTCTCCCTATACCATCATATATTTCTACTCTAAACCCAAATCTTTTTTCCTATTTTCTCGAGAACCCCGTTAGTTTTTTTCGAGAAAAGATTTGACTATACCAATCTTGTTTGGTCGATAAGAAAATTTGAAAATTTCTTGTTTCTGAAGAATTTGCACTTGGTTTTGAACTGTGATTAGATCTTGGGGAAGGAAAAATTTATGGGTTTATGTTTGAAATTTGAATTATGATAACTCATTTGTTATCTATACCAATCCTATTTGGTTGACGGGAAAATGTAGAAAAATTTGGAAATTTTTTGTTGCTGAAGAATTTGCACTTGGTTTTGAACTGTGATTGGATCTTGGGGAAGGAAAAATTGATGGGTTTGTGTTTGAAATTTGAACTATGATAACCCATTTGTTATCTATATCGGTCTTGTTTGGTTGATATGAAAATGTAGGAAAATCTAAAAATTTCTTGTTGCTGAAGAATTTGCACTTGGTTTTGAATTGTGATTGGATCTTGGGGAAGGAAAGATTGATGGGTTTGTGTTTGAAATTTGAACTATGATAACCGATTTGTTATCCATGCAAAAATCTTAGCCGGATGCAAGAAAAACAATTTTTTTTTGTGTTTGGTTGATGGGAAAATATAAGAAAATCTGAGAATTTCTTGTTGCTGAAGAAGAAGAAGATGAAATTGGAAATTAAAATTATTTAATAATTTTATTATTTCAAAAAATAATTTTAATAATTTTATATTTTAAAAAATAATTTAAAAAAATTATATTTTAAAAAATAATTTTAATAATTTTAAAATTATTTGCTGGCATGATATATAAGACAAAATATTGTCACGTCAGCAGCTGCATACGTGGAATTGCCCACGTGGTAAAAAAATTTCACGTCAGCACCATTAGTACCTTAACGACCACGTCAGCACGACCGTTAAAAAATGATCAATTTGACAAAAAAAACTTATGTATGAAAGTGAGCCCCAAAAAATCTTAAGGGTCAAAGTGACCAAACACCTAAACGTTAGGGGCTAATTTTATCATTATGCCTATTTAAATCCTATTTAAACTGTGGACTCAAATATTATGAGGTCGATTCTAATTATGCAAATAGAAAAGATTTTCTTGCACCATATTGTAGGGTATGACACCATGTGAGAAAATGGTGCTAGACACAAGTACTATAGACAACTTATAAATTTTTTAATTTAAGGAAATTTAAGGGTAGGTTTTGATGAACGGTGTGTTTATCTAAGGTTAGTGTAAAAACAACCGTGACGGTGAGATTAGATACTGTAGCGATATTATAACGTGAGATAAAAAATAAGTTAAATGCACCGTATCACACCCCACCGCCTATCCAAACCCACCCTAAGACATCTTGTATTAACAACATTACCTTAGTGTAACATAAAAAAAAGCAAGGTTGGATTGTCATTTTTCATATTTCATAACTTCAGTCATAAGTGGAATTGAGATGATTCATACTACGAAAAGTACATGGAAGAATGAAATCTTAATAATCTTAATGATGCAAATTCAATTAAAATGATGATGAACTCGGTTAAAGACCAACACGTGATGATAAGGAGCATACATTAGATATTAAAAAGGGACTAACTCAACGAATGTGTACTAGAACAATTAGATAAAAATTGCAAATGTTGTTTATTTTTCTTGCTATTTTTATTAATAATTGTATTATCAACTACTTTTTAGACTAATATCACACATATAATTATTTGATTTTAATTTTTGTTACATGTTTAGAAAATATTTTTATCATACTAATAATTTGTTATAATAATAATAAATTTTTAAAATTATAAATTATGTAACTGTGTAATTATTATTACTACCCTATTAATTTCCCTTATATTCAATTATATTGTACTACCAAACAGACTATTAATATCTTTTATATATAAAAAGGTAAATTACACCATTTTTTTATGAATTACAAGGGGAAGGCAAAGCCTTAAAAACAACGTGACTGGCGTGACTTAAACACAAGTTATACCTAGGACAATGAAAACTCTTAGTCATCAAGCCAACACACAAGGTTCAGATAAACTACACCATTAATCACTAAACTAGGAGTAAGTTTCGTTTTGGTCATTTAACTAAAAAAATGTTACAATTTGGTCAAGAAAATTTTCGATTGTTTTTAGTCACCCGACCATTAAGTGGCACTTTTTTTAGTTGGTATAATAAATGAAAAAATAGAAAATTTTAAAAATTAAAAATTAAAAATTAAATAAAAGTAAGATAAAATTTTCAAAAATAGATCAAGTGAGAAAATTGTTTTTAAAACCTCCAAATTTTCTCTATATTATCTGTATAGAAATTGTCGAAACGTATTTGAAACGCGTCTCGACTTTTAAATTTTTAAATCTAAAATGGGAGTCGCCACCAATCTTTTATTCGGTGTGATTGGAACACCTTAAAACGCTTAAAAGGTATTTTAACAAAAGTTTTGGTCTTAAAAAAAAATCCAGAAAAACGAGTTCGAGAGTCGGTTACATGTGAGAAAGGATTAGCACCCTCACACGCCCAAAATTGGTACCTAGTTGATTATTTTTAGGGTCTTAATTGTCAAAAGTTTGAAACCTTAAGTGAAATTTAAAGTACGATCCTTAAATACATGATTTATTTCATGCAATTTCAAAAATTGAATTTGACAAAAAAATGCCCATTAATCGAGAATTGAAGCCGTGTCCAACAATTTAGGGCACGATGTTCTCGAAATTTCGAAATTAAAGGACATTTTGAAAATTCTAGAAGAGGGTATTTGATTGTGCAAATTCTACGAAAAATCATACCAACACGTTAGGGCATAATTCTTCGAAGTTTTCACACGAAAGGATATTATCTCGATTTTGAAATTTTAAGGCACTTAGTTATTTCGATTCAAAGAAAAATCGTACTTAATAAGTTACGGTTTGATATTTCAAATTACGAAACAACTTACATTACCTTAATTTTGAAAATGGTTTTATCAAATGTAAATATTTACCATTTTATTTTAGGTAAGAAAATGATATTATATGACATATGTATTGTCGAAACCACTTCGAAAGCGAAAGTTTCGAAAAAATTTATTTTAGAATTTTGGAAAATAAGGAGTAAAAAGGGAGTCGCCACCAATCTTTTATTAGGGTGCGATTGGATCACCACAAAACATTTAGAACGCTAAAACGTCGGTCTACGAAATCCAGAAAAATAGGTTCGGGAGTCGGTTACGCACGAGGAAGGATTAGCACCCTCGTACGCCCAGAATTGGTACCACATGATTATTTTCGGGTTTTAATTTGTAAACCTTAAAAACTCGAATAAAATTTAAAATACGATCCTCGAATTCATGAGCTATTTTTAAAAGAAATTATTTTTTCTTTTGTTTGGAAATCTCGCTATTTTAAAGTGATCGAAGAAGAAAAAAATTACATCCAGTAAGTTAGGAAATAATATTTCGAGATCCAAAAAATAACGAGCTTTCCTTTGTAAAACTTTTTAATTTTGAAAGAAAGGATATTTGATTATTTCGATTTAACGAAGGATTGCACCTAGTGAGTTAAGGAGCAAATTTTCGGAATCGAAGATAAGAAATATCGCCTTGGTTAAGGGTATTCGATTATTTCGGTTTGAAGAAAAATTACACCTAGTAAGTTAAGGCGCAAGATTTCGAAACGCGAAATTAAAGAATATTGACTTGATTTTAAAATTTTGTGAAAGCGATTTTTTTAAACAAATAATGAATGAGCAATTTCATAAATTACATGAAGTGAACATGAATACAAAGTACGGGGCATAACAAATAAGATTAAGTGTAAATATTATTAAAGAAATGATGCAATCGGGATTAAAACAAGACTTTTTGGATACTCGGGGGCAAAATAGTAATTTGGGTTTTTAGGGGTAAAATGGTAATTTTTATGAAATCGGGGCTAAAAATGGAATTTGGAAAGTTTGGGGAATAAAATGGTAAATTTTGGCAAAAACAAGGTCAAAAATGAAATTTTGAAAAGTTCGGAGGCAAAACGATAAGTTTTGGTGAAATCGAGGTTAAAAATGGGATTTAGGGAAGTTTGGGGGTAAAATGGTAATTTTTGAAAGTTTTGGGGTTAAAGTATAATTTTGGAAAAGTTTTGGAGTCAAAATGTAATTTTGGAAAAGTTTTGGGGTCAAAATGTAATTTTTAGAAAGTTTTAGGGTCAAAATATAATTTTCAAAAAGTTTTAGGGTCGAAATGTAATTTTGGAAAAGTTTTGGGGACTTACTAAGCAATAAAACCAAAAAAAGGTGACACATGGTAGCCCCACAGGCATCCAGAAATTAAGGGATTAACTTGAAAATCTTGAAAAAATTTTGGACCAATTTTGTAATTAAATAAAAGTTAATCTAAGGACTAAATTAAAACAAATTAAAAATAGAAAGGACTACATCCGTAAATAAACCAAAACATGACACATGGCAACCTCTGGTACAGTCAAACGGTCAAAGGACTAAATTATAAACCAATTAAAATTACAAGGCAAATTTGCAAATAATTAAAAAGATGCAAAAAGGACTAAATTGAAGCAAATAAAAATGCGGAAGGACCAATTGTACAAATATACCATTTTCTAAAAACACGTGGATCCCAGAGGTCCATGGGTCGGATCCGGGTCGAGTCAATGGGTTGGTATAAATATATTATTTCAGATTTTTTTTCATTATTTTTCTCATTTCTTTAAAAATGTAGCCCCTTTCTCTCCCCTTTTTCTCTCAAATCACCCCCCCTTTTTCCAGTCCGGGCATGGCTCCGGCCAAGCTCCGGCAACCACCCAAACCCGTGCGTGGGTGCGCATGGCGGTTCCCCCGGCCATGCTCCGACCCCCTTCCCTCTTCCTTTGGCCGGCCATGGCTCCGGCGGCCGCTGTTTCCGCGCGTCTTCGACACCTTCGACCACACGCTCCAACACCGATCGCCTCTCCGCCTCCGCAGTCCGTCACGCGCCGTCGATCCAAGCCGAAATGGGCAGGTAAGATCATCCCTTCTTCTTCCCCCCCTTTCTCCTCTGTTTTATCTCCTTCACCTTTCTTTTCCTTTCTATTTTTTTTTATTTCGAAACTCAGATCTGGAAATATTTTGAAAAAAAACCTTCCTCATTCCGATTTACAAAATTTTTTAAAGCCTATTTTATTTTTTTAACCTTCGTTTTTTGTGTTTGCTCGGGTGTTCGAACGCCGTGGGGTGGAGGAGATGGTGGCTCAAGAGCTCCGGCGGTGGCCGCGGCGGCACACGGTGGTCTGGTGACAGATAAGTTCCAGTCCCTTCGGTTTCCCTCTTTTATTATTGTTATATTTTTTAATATTATTAATTATTAATATTAACTATAATCATAAATATTAATTATAATTATTAATTATTATGATTATTAATAATATTTTTATTAATGATATTGAAATTATAACTGTCCATATTAATTACCATTGATACATTCATTCACTGTTTTGGGAAACTGAAACGACTAATAAATGCATGTTCGTGTACTGTATTAACTCAAAATATTTAAAATTGCAGTCATAAATGCATGTATGATGAATACCTGTTTCTTAATACTGGAATGGGTTGGTATTGAATTGGAACTTGTCTTTGCTGATTATTTGATGCTTGGCCGAAGGTTGTTTGGTATTGGAAGGGCTAGTATATTGATTTCAAAAATGGGGCTATTAGATATTGATTTCGAATGTTGAGTTTGTAACCCCTTTTACAGAAAATTAACTCTGGCTTTATAGCCATTTACATCATAATGATATTTTGTTTTTTTGTAAATTAATGCCTGTCTTATTGCTTGTTGCAGACTTCTTCCAGGCAGTGGTGGCAGGGCATGGTGGAGCTGGTGGTGGATGGAGCTAGTGGGCAGCAGCACGTGGGGGATCAGACTCTGAGATTTGACTTTGAATGCTGCTGGTGCAAAGGGTATTTGGGCCTAGGTTATTTCAGCCCAATTGGGCTTTTTATAATCGGGCCTTTAATTTGAGCTTCTTGTAATCAGGCCTTTAATTTGGGCTTTTTGTAAATGGACATTGGATTTTAATTTATTAAATTTAATATTATTTTAAATTAAGTTTAAATTTAAAATAAATTTAAATAAGTAAATTTAAATTTAAGATAAATTTAAAAATGAATTTAAAATTAATTCAAACTTTAACAAATCAAAAGCCCAGTCCTGGTCAAAATTGGGCTTCAACGTGTATATAATAATACAAGAGAGGACATAAATATGCATAATATAAATGCATGAAGGCATGACATAAAATAATAAACAAACAACAAATGATAAAGTAATACATTTGTGAACATAAGGACAATATGCGAAACCAATGGAATAACACGACATATATATATATATACACATATGAATATTTGAAGGAGATCCAATTGACAATGCAACCAAAAATAATGACTTAATTTTAAAAATCGTATTTAAAAGGTTTTTAGAAAAAAGAATTTGAAAACCGAATTAAAACAAAATCAAATAGACAAAAACCAAATGGGCAAATTCCTGATTGTGTTATTGAAACAATAGTTGGAGGATCGAAAAGACAAAAAAAAATTATTTGATAAATTAAAAAAACAAAGAAGCGAATGGATTAATTGGGAAATCCCCCAAATTATCATAAAAACAAGGTCTGAGGATCGAAAGTATTTTAAAAAAGAAAAAAAATTAGGAAAAGAATTGTTTATTTTTAAAAAAATCAAATAATGATTTTTCAAATAATTTATAAACAGTTTCAAAATAATAGTTAAAAGACCAAAGTTAAAAAATGTAAAGTCTATTTCCTAATTTTAAAAAAAATTATAGCAAGAACAAAAATAAAAATAAAGACATGGGTTAAATTAAAATTAATTAAAGGTTAAAGTAAAAGATTTAAAACATACTAAAAAAAAAAAATAATAATAAAATAGGTAAAAGAATAGTAAAATATAGAATGAAGGACTTAAAATTTAAAAAAAACGAAAATAGTTGAAAAGGAATTAAAAAAACATATAAGGGTTGAACTAAAAAATGGAAGTGAAATTAGAGAGAAAACATAAAATAATAAAAAAATGGGTTTAAGATGAATTTTAAAAATAATAGGGATCTATTCAATAAAATTACCACCTTTATTTTCCTTGTCTGATGCTGAAATGACAGCATTCTGAAGCTGCAAAAAAATCAACTCGAAACGACGCTGTGCAGAGATATACAAAACCAATTTTAATATTAAATTGAAGCTACAGAAAAGGGTGAGGGACCATAGAAGAAATTTACCCACTTTTGCCCCACTTTAAACCCTCCTCCCATTTGTTTCCAGAAAGAAACACCTTTCTCTGATTTTTTCAAGACCCTCTCACGCCGACCCTCTGTTTCGCCCCTTTGGTCTGCTTGTCGCCCTCCGGCACTCCACCGTTCTCTAACGTCGACCGAAACAATTGAAGAAAAATATTCTTGAATGCTTGTGTTTCAATCTGTGATTTTTCTTTGTATTGATTTTGTGTGAATTTCTTCTATATTTTTTGTGGCTATTTTATACATACATAAATCTACCATATATGAAACAAATGTATAAAATATAAATATACAAAGCAGTGTACCTTTGAACGATATTGTTTTTTGAAGATCTTGCTTTTTTTGTAATTGTTTTCTGGTATTAATCTTTTGTGTAAAAATTACAATCGAGTTGTTGATGACTTTATAGCCAGATTTTATTACAAATATTGTTTCTGTCTCTTTTATCTTGTCCATTTGCAGGGAGCTTTTGGAGCAAAAAGGGGTCAACGATGATGGGGAACCACGCCTTTGCCATTTTGGTGATGCAGAAGGCAGATGAGGCATCAGGTTTAAAACAACTGACCTCAAATGTTGCGTTGATGACATGGCGAGGGAGGAGGTTGCTATTAAGGTTTCTAAAATTTTTAGCATTTTGGGTTTGTTGGGCTTAAGTTTAGGTGAGTCTGTAATTTGAGTAATTGGGTTGTAAAATAGACATTTAATTATTTTTGAGTTTGAGTTTTGAATTGAGCTGGTTAAAATTGAGCTTCTACAAAAATATTTAATACCCTTTTTTTTAAAAAAACATAGGAAAAAATAAAAACGTTAAGCAAATTTATCGGTTCTCTATTTTTTACCTCTTATGTTTATTTATTTATCTATTTTTTGAATACATTGTGTGATTACATGGTAGTATATGTTCATATTTTCTTAATATTTTGAAAACGCACACACACTTTGCACACACAACCTCTTATGTTTATTAACATAGCTTTTTCATTATAAAAAAAATTCAGAATATAATTTATTTTTACAATTTGAGTTTTGAAAGTAATTTAAATGAAATGAAATTTTGAATTGATTTTGAAAAAGAAAACTTTGTGGAATATGTTGTATATTTTTTTTGCTAAAAAATAGAATCATAATCGATTTCACAAACCTAAGTAATATTAATTATCGATGTTCTTCAAGGGCATGAAACTCAACTTGAAGACATTAGTAATTTGATTTTGAAAAATATTGTGAAAACATATAATAATCTAACTTTTTTTTTTGTTATGTTTTTAATTTGCTATTAGATTCTATTGAATGATAATTTATTTTATTTCCCATTCATATTAGTTCTTCAATAACAACATATTTAAGATTTTACTTTTCTATAACTTTTACATAGAATTTTCTATTTTTAAATAAAATTGAGTGTTTATACAATTTTTATATAGAATCATGGTCAAATTGACAAAAAATAATATAAAAATTGAGGGCAAAATTTGTTATCATGCCAACTAAAAGATTGCCACTTAACAGTCGAGTGACAAAAAAATAATAATTTTGAAATCATTAGTGATCAAAACAAAAACTTATTCATAATTTTGTAACTAATAGTGTAGTTTACCCTATATAAAAATTAAAAAAAAAAACACACATGATACAATTTTAACTCAAGACCTTATTTTTAACATCTATATCATTTGGATAAATTACACCAAAGATTACTCAACTATTAGTAACTTTACATTTTAGCCACTCAACTTCAAAAGGTTATAAAATGGTCACTGAATTATTTGAAAGTTCTCATTTAAGTCAATGGGCTATTAAAATCGTTGTTGTACGACCTTCTCTGTTTGTACTACTTGTGCCGATCGAAAGCTCTCTTTCTCATTCTCTTCTATAGTTCAATTTTCTTTTCATGAAATAGTTTTGAACGCATGCGAACCAAAATTCAAATAAATTTATGTTTTCACTAAAGCCTCATTTAATTTTTGTATTAATTTATTTATAAATATATTTATTACATAATTATATGTTTCCACTCATATCGTGAGTGTATCATAATTTAATATTTATTATGTGAATGAAAGAAATAAAAATAATATAAAATTAAGCAATGATTTCTTTAAATAAAGTAATAAAAATGTAATTAACATTGTGAATTAGATTTTTGTTAGGTTGATAAGATTAAGATTTTATAACCTTGTGCACCCAAGCTTAAATACTTAAAAGAGTGTTTTTTCTTTTATTTTATTTTAAAATAAACTAAATTGATTATATAACTCTTTTAATATATTATTTTTGTTTTAAAATTTTGAGAGTAATTTCTCAACTGAGTTAGTATTTGTTGACTTATTTTTCGTGTATTATTTTAATTTTTATCGTTTTTTCATTTTAATCTTTGATTTTTTTTTTACTCCAATCAATACTGAAAAAAATATTTTTTAGGTGATCAAAATTAATGCAATCTAGAAGTTGGGTGACCAAATGAAAGTGTAAATTATAGATTTCTTAGTATAATGGTACGTGTCAATTTCCTATTGGATAAACGTCACTATTAGTCACTAAATTATGGATAAGTTTTTGTTTTGGTCACTTAAGTAAAAAAGGTTATAATTTGGCCATTAAACTATTCAAAAGTTTTTATTTAAGTCACTGGACTGTAATTTTTTTTTTAAGTTTCGCCAGTGAGCTCCAAACGACGGTTCGACAATCGATACAGTGGATTAGTACTTACCAACAAGTAGAAGAACATATCTTAGATCCAAGTTGATCTGATGATCAGTGTTGGAGATTGAAGAAAAAAACTATTTTTATTTTGGTTCACATATTCGTGATGTCCAAAGCTGTTTCATGAAAAAAAAACTAAATTGTAGAAGAGAAGAAGAAAGAGAGCTTTCGAATGGTGCAAGAAGTGTAAATAGAGAAAACCATATAGCATTTATTTTAACATTCATAGTTTAATGACTTTTGAATGGTTTAATGACCAAATTGTAATTTTTTTTAGTTAAGTGACCAAAATGAAAATTTATCCATAGTTTAGTGATTAATCGTGTAATTTACCATTTCCTATTAATTGGATGTCATTTTTTTTTATATGATGTTGCAAAATAAAAATAAATCTAAATGATGTTCAAATTCATTAATATTATGATATTCTAATAAAAATATAAGAAAATATTTTATTGTAACCTATTATTAATATTTTGATATATTAAATATTTAATGTTATTTGTTATATACTAGATTTTGCCACATATAGTGAGTGAAAAATGTATGTAATAATCTTTTTTTAAAATATTATATAATAATAAAAATGATTTTAATTGAAATGATAATCTAAAAAGATAAAAAGTTATAATGTTTGAAGTTCGAATTTTATTATTCGCAAATATTTTTTAAAATTATAAAGGGGAAGACAAAATTACTGATGGAATTGTTCTGAAAATTTATTATTGAAATGAAAATATATTGGATTATATCAATGTAATGTGATATTGACTTTTATCTTGTTTGCTTTGGGTGATACGATGATGTTGGTATTTTCATTAAGCACGAGCATTTATTGGATGAATTTAAAATGGTTTTTATTTGATTTCGAGTCAATATTAGAGTTTTCGTAAGTTGAGTTTATAACATGATGTTGGTCGGGTGTTTATTTACTCTAAAAATAGATCGAATTTGAATTATAATTGTAAAAAAAAAGTATTAAATAAGTAAGACATATGTATTATTTTATAAAATATTATTTTTAACTTTAATGAAAAAAATTAAACCTTAAAAAATTTATAGCAATATGATATTTAATGAATTTCTATATTTGACAGATAATTGATTTATTTTGGATTCAAATTCAAATAGTATATTTAAATTTAATACATATAGTTGATTTAAAAGTAGGTTTTTAAATCCAAACTCATGTTACAAAAACTATAAATATTCGATCTAATGTTTAATCTAATATCAAAATCACATAAAATAATCACTTTATGATGATCTCGTTGGGTTGTTTAGAAAATTCATAATAAAACATCAAAACCAAAATTAAAAATTAATATTTTTTATTCATAAACTCAGATCTGAATGTGTTGCATGAAGGCATTAACGGTTTATTTATTCCTAGATTAATTGCTATGTGATAGTTTATTCTTTTCTTTTTTAAAACAAAAAATTAAACAAATTGTATTGGCCAAATAAATTAAACAAATTGTAAAGAATATTTATTTAATGATCAAATATTAAGGAAAAAAAATCAAATATTAAGGAAAAAAAACTACCAACAAATTATTGAAAGAAATTGACAATGAATTTCCCTCCCAAACATTTTGATTGAGTTCGAATATTAAAATTATCATTTTTACAAAGATTTTATTTAAACACCACCTTGATCCAAATGGGATTCAAGCTCGAAACTTAAAATAGATGAATAATTGTATGATTGTAACCGTAATCTTACATTTTATCTTGAATTTTCGTAACTCTTTTGTTATGCTTTTATGCAATAGTATTCTTTTTTAACACATTACAATACTCTGAGTTTCCATTTCCTTTCCAATTTTCATGATTAAAAGTGCCTGCTAATCTGCTATTAAGATCAGATTCAATCAATCTTCTTAGAACTCCCATTTAAGCATGTCAATGGGTGTTAGAGTTGTGTGGCTCGAATCTCTTATTTGTTAAAAAAATAAAATACAGAGGTAAAATAAGAGGATTTGTGGGGGCGAAGGATTAAGACCATAACCCGATATAGATCCCCATTAAACACAAAATTAGTCTACCCCCGCGGTACGGACCATGCCTCATAAGTTGAATGCGTATAGATCTGCCCTTCTTCAATTTGATATTGATTAGAACAGAATTTTTTAACTGTTAAATAGAAATAGTTGAAATTCTTCTTATATCATTCGTTTTTCAACATTAATGAATTTCTTCTCCTTTGTCCGTGATTTTTCCTGAAAGGGTTTTCCGTTATCTTTATTCTTATTTTCTTTTCTTATTGTTTTGCAATCATTCTACAGACACTATTGATATTAATTTTAACAATGGGTATATCACATTGTGAAGCTTCACGTTTGTTTATAACATTTCTATTCATATATTATCCAAATATGAACACTTAATTATTTAAGTTTGGAAAAGCTAATGTTTTGGATATTGAACTGTTTCCCTTTTAGCAGATTCCCTAGCTCACCAATAATGATTTTAGCCCACTCCTCAACAAATAATTCAATTAAAATGTCTAAGTTTAGTCATTAATTGGCCCAAGTTGAGTGCCAACATCTGCCACCCACCAAGATAAAGCAAAGGTAGACGAGGCTAAGAAGAAGAAACCTTCGTTGGATAATGAACCAATGGTTGGCCCGGTACCATTACCAAGAGCTGGTGGTGCTTTGAGGCCTGGTGAAGCTGAAGTGGGAACACTGGACTGTCATTTCTTTGTCTATACTATCAAATGCTTTTAGAGGATCAAAGTACTGTCTATTGAGTGGAAAATTTACTGAGCAATTTCTATCTTTGCTCTGCATCATGATTTACATGAACACTTCACTATTTACCTCTGCCTGGAAATATTTACAGCAGAGTTGAGACAAAGTTTGTGACTTTTTTTTCTTAGATGATTGAGTACTTATATAATAATGTTCTTTGTGGACGTTGATATTATTTGAAACTGTTTCAAGAAATGGACCCATCTGTATAAATCAATTCCAACAGTGAAACACTTGCTTATGAAGATTAATACAAAGCAAAGTTGTTGACCCCAAAATTATGTTGCAGAAAAGACAAAACAGAAGCTTCAGTTTTCATAATTGTCATTAGTTAGCCATAAACATCAACTTCTTAGGGTGAGCATTTTCAATCCAGCTGGTCAAAGACATACATGTGAGATGCATGCATGTTGATGTTTACATAACCATAGGCCTATGGGTCATGCATTTTGGATGATTTAGAGCTTTCAGCACATGGGAATGAAGGTGATTTCAAAAAGGGTGTTCAAGTTTGTTGTCTGTTTTCTTCTTTTATTTGAACCTGTTTAGTTAGCCAACAAGGAGGACATAATTGCAGTGGTTAGGAGAAATGAAGAGTTTTAATAATTACTCATTGAAACCGGGAGACAAGCAAACAAGAGTGAAGAAAAGGCATAAACCCCATTTCCACCACTTAAGAATTGTGCTTTGCTATAGGAGGAGAGAGGAACTTAGAAAAAAATAATATTGAATTTTGGTGAGAGTTTCGTGATAAAATGAATAGAAAAATAGGGGATTAGGCCGTAACATGATGAGCTTGTGTATAAATTCAAGGAATTAGATGTTGATTGGTGGGGGCAAACTATATATGAATAATATTTTATTATTTTAGTTAAAAGAAAAGTTTTGCTTGTTGCTGGAGTAAAGGACGAGATAAGGTAAAATGATATAAGTTTGGTTTTCGTGTCCAATCAACAGGACCCAAATTTCTGCCTTTGTAGCCATTGCCAACCACTGCATGTGATTCGCTTCCATTTCCTTACTATGGCATGTTTGTTACATTTAAATGCAAAAGGTAAGGCTATTTAACCAATCAAATTCTACCCTGAAAATGATATACAAAGAGAGGAATCTCAATTATGGTAAATACAAGTTTTGTAAAATGATGATTTCCATTTTGAAATATTTTCATGTATTATTCAAGAGTCAACAAGAAAAAAATGTTGATTGTAAATTTTTTTTTGGGAAAAACTACGGATAAAGGAGGAAGAAAAATTTACTAATGTTAAAAATCGAATGATACGAGAAAAGTTCGATTACATCTATTTAAAGGTTGAAAAATCATATTCTAATCAATATCAATGTCAAATAGAAGTATAGTTCTATATGGACTCTACTTGTGCGACATGGTTCAACCCTAATATTTTACCACTGTATTTTATTTCTTTAACAAGTGATGAGATTTGGGTCACACAAAACCCAAAAACTTTAGTCATAGTTGTTTAGCTTCCCAACAGCCACATTTAATATGTATTGTATCCTCTCTTACATGTCCACCTTATTGACAACTTTCACTATCAAGTTAATTTCTAGCCTTTTGGTTCACAATGTACATAATCCAATCTCTCTATGCCAACCAAATCAATAATTTAACTTATAAATAAAAGGAACCTTGACCTGAATAGGAATGGCTTAATAAAAAAATAATTATTCGAATTAATAAAAAGATGGTGTATGGAAATAAAAATGAACTTATAAAAAATTAATGAAGAGATATTAATACGTGTATCAATGCCACTTTCTTTAAGATTTTATTCGTTCTACCTATATTTTAGTGTGTAAAAAAGTTACTAGAAAATGAATCTTGAGGATACAATGAAATCTAATGACTATCTACGTTTTGTACGGACAAAAACAATCCACTGAATATTGAGTGAAACATAGTAAGAATATCAATTTCTATAAAGAATTTCTACAGTAATTCTTGATAAAACAATCTAAGAATAATATAAAATGGGGGGAGATTCAAAAGAAACAAAAGTTCCTATAATTTTGGTGTATCCAACAAATGAAATTTGACTCATTTTTATAGGAGTTCTTATCCAAATAGATAGTCATATCTTTCAGTAATAAACATAATAAATATCTACTTAAATAATTATAACCCTTTATTATTAAAAGAAAGGATTGAATGAAACAGAGATATTATCCCTTTCCAATAGTTTTATGACACATCAATAATTTCATCTTAAATTTCAGGATTTTAATTGTAATTTGATTTTTTTCAGGGTGAAAATGTTGAAATTAAGAATGAAAATATTGAAGTGGCATAAAACTATTGGAAAAGAGACACAAATGACGTGGTGTCACTGTTTCATTCAATCATTTTCCTGTTATTAATTAAGTTATATAACTTTTGGTAACAAAACACACAACTCACCACTATAAATAGTGACAAGTCTTGGATAATTGCTAGTTCAATTTACCCAAAAAAAAGCCCATAATAGAAAGATATTTCATTTGAATCACTTGTACCCATAAGGAAAAGATTAAATGAAATAATGATGCTACGTCATTTGTATCTCTTTTTCAATAGTTTAATGTTGTATCAGCATTTTTATCCTAAAAAAATCAAATCCAAATGAATATAATCCTTACTCTGTACCCATCTTTGTCAACTTCAATGAATAGCCTCCATTTTAAATTCACAAGCAAGACTAAATTCCACTCCCTCTTTACTTTCAAACCTAGATCACCCACCTTAGTTGGCAAACAAAGTACTTCCCAATTGACAAAGTGCATAGCATCCAATGTAGATCCCTATAAAAAAACTACGCCATAACTTATCAATCTGATCCTAAAACCAAGGAGGAATCGTGAAGTTTGCATGGTATAGGTTAGCAAGGTTACAACTAACGAAAAAAAAATACATAATCAAAGGCTAAATAAATTCTTTTGAATCAAAGGCTAATTGACTGGTTAAACCACAAATTAAATTCTTTGAAACACTCATGAATCAATTTAATCTAAGTATCCCAAGTAGAAGAAAACATAATCAAATCATCAGCAAAAAATAAATGAGATATACTAAGCCTTCCACAACTTGCTCGAATAAGCTTTAATTTTTCCCTTTTCAATCTTATCTTGTATATAATATGAGACAAGCGCTCCATACTAGAACAAATAAGTGTGGCGATGATGGGTCTACTTGCCTAAACTCCCTAGAAGGCCTAAAAAGATTTGTAACTTCTCTATTTCACAAAATTTGAAAAAAACTTGAATTAACACGACTCATAATTAAAGATAATAAGTTACTATTCAAACTAATATCCATTAAAATATCTTGAACGAACTCCCAATTCATCTTATCATATGCATTCTTCAATTCAATCTTCAAGGCTATTGAACCCACTTTACCCTTCTTCCTTCTCATTGAGTGGAGCATCTCTTGAGCAATCACAATATGATATATAATTTGTTGACCTAGAATGAAACTACTTCAATCAGGAAAGATTAACCATGGGAGCACCATCTTAGTTGATTAACAATAATATTTAAAAATAACTTTATAAATCACATTACAAAGACTAATCGAACGAAATTGATTCCTATATTATAACATCTCCACTTTCAAAATGAGTGTAGTAAAGGTATTATTAACTCCTTTTGAAACAATCCCTGAAATGAATGTCTCTCTCACCAAGTGAATGACTTCTTTCCCAACCATCTCAATTATGTTGAAAAATAAAGCTTGGAAATCATCTAAATTTGGAGCCTTATTTATAAGTTCCTATACTAAACACTGTCTCTTTAATTTCATCTTCAAAAATGGTTTTATGCAAACCTACAGAGCAAGAAAAGATAAAATATAGGAAATTAACCTCAATATTCGATCTTTTGCCTGCACTCATTGATTCAATATATAAATCCTTATAAAAAATTAACCTCTACGTTTTTTAGTTCAGTCTAATCAACCATCCAATTTCCCAGAACTTATTATTATTATTATTTTTTGCTTTTCATGTTCATTTTATGGTCATGTTAAAGGTTTATAGTTGCTCTTTGCACTAATATTGTCTCCAAAATTCAGACCTACATCTCCTATTTGGAATGCAATGTGTCTTACCACTGCATTCAACACTTTTTGGTGTAATTTTGAGATTAATATGATTTGAACCTAGTACTTAATAGGTTTATTAAAATCATTTTTCCATTAGACAACAATTTCTTTAGTGTTCGTGCACAAACGCACCTTCCTCCAAACGATAAGAATAAAAACGCTGTTTCATATGCAATTTGCTGGTTAGGGTTTTCGATATGCATAGCTGTTGTAGTTTTGCCCATAATGCACCGACAGTCTTCTCCTTTAACACGTCCTATAGAATTTCATTCGACAAATGCAACTGTAATTGCGTTAAAACTTTTCGATCTTTACGATTCTTCTCTTCATCCGTCAATGTCGAAAGCATTTTATTTAACCTTAACGCCCCAAATCCATCTGCGCAAGAACTATCTGTATCTCTACCTGCCACAACGCGAATCTGGTGTTGCGATCCAACATCAGAATATCATACTTCATTGTCGTCATTACCGTGATCGAGACAAGCAACTCGAAAAGCTCTTGATACTAGTTTGTTGAACAAACATCGATAATGACAATATAGAACGATAGCAAAAAAAAAAAGTACAGATTTTACGTGGAAAAACCTTCTGAAAATAACCACGGGCAGAGGAGAAGAAAATTCACTAATATCGAATTTGAATGATACAAAATCTATTTAAAAGTTGAAAAATTTTATTCTAATCAATATCAAATAGATAAAATGTAGTAAAGTTGAAAAAGTTTATTCTAATCAATATCAAATAAAAGAAGTATCGTTTTATATGAATTTTACTTTTATTTTATTTTAACAAGGATTCGAATCACTAAACTCTAACCGTTGATTCTCGAGAACGTAAACAATTTGTTGAACCTCGTAAATTTAATGAATTCTCTCATTTATATTTACTTACATCTCTTAAATTTTTATAGTAATTTAATATTCAATAATTATTTATGGAGTTTATTGGCTGCATTTGGGTAATGGCAATTTAATATTGATATTCCTAATTCGATTTTAATGTTTAATTGAAGTTATATTTGTATAAAATATTACCTTATGTACCCAACAATAAAGCAGTCTAATCTCTGGTAGGAGAACGCTTCTCCATGGGTTTGCACAATCTAACCATAGAGGTAAACGCCGGTCATTCACTTCTATAATTTCTTTTTCAATTAATCTCAAACTTTATTCAATATTTTAACCATTTACTTACCATTTGATGTATTTGGTATTTCTCGTAATAAATTCCACATTCTCCTCGACATGAAGTAATCATTGTCCTTGAAAGACCAAAAAAAAGCGTATTGGATCAATCAAATTCAAAACTCCCGTGAGTAATGGGGTTTGCACACTTCCTAGCTTTGTCCTGTCAGTCAGTCAAACCGCCATGGCAGCAAACAATAAAAAAAAGGAGGCAACCTCAATTCAATGCTTGGAAACCCCATTTTCATATTTAATGCCTATGGTTAAGTGTTGAAGCAAAGCATTGACTACCATCCCAATGATTTTTGTGGTATCACGCGAATCATCATCATCATCACCATATCTGTTGAAACATGAAAGCAAAATGATGAGAAAAGCTCATCAAACTTGGTTCCAGTTTAGTGTTTTGATATAATTACTTCACCATATAAATGCTTTTGCTAAAGCATGATGTTAATACATTCACACTGTATGCTCAACAACGTGATCAAGCTCTTTTCTTTCCTTTTTGGTGTTATCCAAATCCAATTGTAGAATTATTTTCCTTCTCTTGAGACAAAGATTGGGTGTCCAATGGATGATGTAGATTTCTCAAAACAAAGTTTGGCGTTTTGGATTGTTTTTCCATACAGTAATGGCATGTTGCAATGTTGGTTTAAGGAAAGGGTCCATTACCATTAATAACTATTTCTTTTTTGCCTTTAATTATGGGCACAACTCAACAATGGAGAAAAGGAAGTAGATAAAAAAACAAAATTCACATAAAAAATATTAAAAAAGAACGACTGTACATGAATTGGAGATACCCTTTTTAGCTTTTTTTTTTTTTTTCCGTGTAACGTTTATATTAAAAACCCAGCCTTTTTGCCAGTTTTCATTAAGTTTTTCTTGTATTTTATTTTTGTCCTCCATCTCTCCATGTGAGTCATCCTCTCTCTTCCTATGTGTTTTGTTTTGTTTTTAGATCAAAAAAAATAAATATTGGCCATTCCTGAGATGGAACTAAAGCGGACATTGATAGTGAAGCATATCTAAGTCTTCTCTATCTATCTATCTCTCTTTCTCTTCTGTACAACCTTAAAAGTTGTCTAAAAAGCAGACACCCAGATTGAGAAACTGAGTTTTGAAGGTTTTTGGGAAGTGGGTTCTTGAGTTCATCATCAATTATCTGAGGTAGGACTGTTGTGCTATCAATTTGTTCTTTCTTTTCTTTTCTGGGTTAGCAAAAGGGTACCAAAATCTCTGCTTTAGCTAGAGAGGATTAGTAAAAAGAAAGGAGAAAACTTGCCTTTTATGGTTACTATAATGAGGGACTTCCCTTCTTGTTTCGGTGAAAACGGTGTTCAGGTTGCTGATTCATCATCGTCGTCGTCGTCAAGTGCAGCTAAAGCTGCTCAGAACTTGGTTACTTGTGTTTATCAGTGTAGATTACAGGGTCGTTCATGCTTGATTACTGTTACATGGACCAAGAATCTGATGGGTCAAGGCCTTAGTGTTGTAATAGATGATTTAGCCAATAATTGTTTATGTAAAGTTGATATAAAGCCCTGGTTGTTCTCTAAGAGGAAAGGATCAAAGAATTTAGAGGTTGATTCTGGTAAATTTGATATATGTTGGGACTTGTCTAATGCTAGATGTGGTGTTGGGCCAGAGCCAGTTGAAGGGTATTACTTGGTTGTTGCATTTGAACAAGAAATGGTGTTACTTCTTGGGGATTTGAAAAAGGAAGCTATCAAGAAGATTGACACCAGTGCTCATCTCAATTCCGATGCTGTTTTTATAGCAAAGAGAGAGCACATTGTTGGGAAGAAGTTTTATGGTGCCAAGGCTCAGTTTTGCGACAAGGGACAGATGCATGATGTCGTAATTGAATGTGATACGGTTGATCTTATGGATCCATGCCTTGTTATACGCATTGACAGTAAGACGGTGATGCAGGTGAAGCGGCTCAAGTGGAAGTTCCGTGGCAATCATACGATTTTAGTGGATGGACTACCAGTGGAAGTGTTCTGGGATGTGCACAACTGGCTATTTGGCAATGCTTTGGGTAATGCGGTTTTCATGTTTCAAACTTGCCTCTCTGCTGAGAAATTGTGGGCAAACCAGTCGGTTATCGACCCATCTGTATTGACATGGTCTTACTCTCAAAAGTTCAGTGATCATCAAGCACAGGGACTTGGTTTTTCATTGATATTGTATGCTTGGAAACATGAATAGAAATGTAATTTTTTACTTGTGAGATTTCAAATGTACTTTCTGCTATGAAATTCAGAGATATGTGATTAACATATATTACATGCAAACCTAGCAGTTGTTATTCATTTGTTTTTTCTGGCTGATTTGGAGCACTAACCTGTTTTTTCAAAGTTCTTTGGATGGAGACTAATGGATTGCAGGGAACTGTGAAGGCAAAATGCGGAAGCATTGCTGTAAGCTCCTCCCATTTGCTCTCTGTTAGCATGAAAACTTGATCTCTGTAATTGCAGGCTGATGAATCCTCGAAATGAAGGACATGGGGATGGATGCAGATTGAACATTTTCATGCACTAAAATGATGGGAGGCATGGAATAGGTGTGGTACATTTTCTCCTTCGCATTTTAGTTGCTTTTTGTTGTAAGGTAGGAAAGGTGGAAAGGGAACTTGAAGAGCTTATACCAAGCCCTACTATAGCTAAGCTAATTGAACTTCATTTCCAAAAGCTTTAGTTTCATTATAGTTTGCTGGATGCTTAGTGACATGATTGCAGACTTTGTGTGGGCTCATGATATCTGCTAACTACTAAGGAAATGGGAATCTATGTTACTCGAATTCTTCATTTTCTCTAAAGTATTCATTACCGGCTCTTATGTCTTACACTTGGATATGAGTGTGAGGGTATGATCTTTGAAAGTCCGAAAACATAGAAGAAAAACAAACGGACTTGTTTCAGAAACATATCTAACATTCACCCCGAAACACAATGACATAGATGAAAATCAGTGGAGAGATGACATTTATTAGAGGTGGATGTCAATATCTCAATGGGATGAAGTTTAATTCTGGCTAAAGACTAACTGACTTTTCTCATTGATTAAAATTGCAGTTCTTTCAAGGATTGTAGGTCTGCACATGATTCACTTGGAAGCCCATGCTGTCAATTATAAGGGTCATTCATGAAGCTCAAGCTAGTCTACTGTTAGGAATTTAGCTGTATAGCAGATGCAGAACTTGCCATTGAGTTCGAGCAAATGCCGACAGAAGTGAAAACTGTTATATTATTTTATCACTCATTAAGGATGCAACGTAGAAATTTCGAAGTTCTACCAGAAACTCCTTTTGCTTATCATAGACATCAAGCACTTACATCTTCAAACATATTCATAAGCCTACGAAGATGGACGAAATACAGGAAACCAATGGGCAATGAAAAAGGAAGTACATGTACCACATAAAACAATTAACAGAGACTTTTATGTAGTCAGATAATCATGGTTGTTACATCATCATCATCCCTAATTAAGCATTCTCTCATCTTACAAGTCATAAACTTGTTTCCCAGTGAACTTAACTTCAATGGGACTGACATTCTTCCCAATTGATCTGAAGTTCTGGCCAACTCCTTGGCGACCTGGGTTCACTTTCTCAGGATAAACTCCATCTTTGGGGTGGAGGTATTGGACCTCACCATTAGGGAAAACCCTGTAAAACTGGTACTTGATCTTGTACTTAGACCTCAGTCTGGTACCCAAAGCCAAGCATTGTTCTTTCCTGGCCAGCTTGAGCAAGTTAGGTCCTTGTCTCATGATGGCTGCACCACCAGTTGGCATCTCAAAGATTTGTTCTTTGGGTGAATCCCATGTGATGACATAGAATTCTTCAACTTGGGCTTTTCTCAGCAGTCCACCAGTGCTTCCTCCGAAGATGGGTGATGGGGTGTTTGGGTCCAATTCTGGAGGGGTGAAACCCACCGGAGCTTCCTTTGTGGCGGCGGCAGCAGCAGTTTGATCTGCAGCTGCAGCCCTGATGCTAGTTCTGTGAGCCATAGAGAAGTTGATGGACTTGGGGGTAGCTAATGAAAATGGTGAAGATGGGTTCCATGGAGCCAGGGACTTTGAAGTGGTGATAGTGGGAGTGAAAAGACCTGCTTGAGTTGCCATGGGGATGCTGATGATGGGTGTTATGGAGGTGCAGTTGGGGTATTGACGTTAATGGGGAGAGCTTGGATTGATGAAAGAAAAAGAGGATGAGTGGCAGCGTTTTGGATTTAGATCTTCGGATAAGATGATGGTATTAGTTGTGACCAATAGGATACTGGATTTTGGTGCTTCCCTCGGCTCTTACCCATGCCATGTCTACTCCTTTCTTATCATTATATTTCTTTTTTGATGCTAAATTTAAAAATTAAATAAAAGAGGATTGGACTGATTTGGTTTTTTTTAAATATAATGCAGGAATATTTTATTCTCTAAATTATTAGAGCATTAACGGAGATGTCAGCAAAAGTAAAATTTATCGGAATTGAGTGTTAGTTCGATTGACATAAATATTGTTGTCAATATATTTATAAAAAGTATATTTTTTATTTTTTTTAAAATATATTTTTTTTAAATTTTATTCAAAGATAAAGATTATAAAAAAGTATATTTATATATATATTTCATTCTTTTTAATTTCAAGGATGTAGATAATAGATGTTTATACATTATTATTAAGTTTATACATTTTTTTAATACATCGATGATTCAAAGTTAATTTTGAAAAAGCGAACACCCACTAATAAATCACAATTTGAAGTTTATTGTTATTTAATTTATATTTTTTTGATAAATTACAAATAACGATTAGCGTGACTCAATCCCAGATCACACTTGAGACGATAAACACCATTAATCATCAGGTCAAAACATAGGTTCTAGTTAGTTTATATTTTACTTACATTTGAAATATAATTTAAAAAATGAGTAAATTACTCAATTGGTTACCAAACTTTCATAAACTTCATTTTGAACACTAAAAAAATAAAAATATTCATTTTAGGCATCGTAGTAAAAATTTATTTTCATTTTAGGCACTGTAGTTAAAAACTATTCTCATTTTGGTTACCCGTGTTAATTTAATGTTATTGTACACTCATTTAGTCGCCCAACTTTAATAAATTTTCATTTTGGTCACTCATTTCCTTTTTAATTTTTTTTAAAAAGAAAAAATATAGATTTTTACAAGAAATTGAATTATTCAACTACTGAGATAAAACTTAAGTTTTTCTTTGTAACTCACTTCCTTGTAAAAACTCAAGTTTTTCTTAGTAAAACCCTAGATAATTTACTACTGGAAAAACTAAAATTAATTTTAGGAAGGGAAAAAATGAAATGAAAAATATAGAATTTTTTTGGTAAAAACCCATTTTTCCCTAAAAAAACCTTTATAATTCCCTGTAAAACCCCAAGGTTTTTCTTTTTACTAGGAAAAAGTTTAAAATTAATTCTAGAAAATAAAAAAATAAAGGAAATTAAAAAGATAAAATGATTTTTCTTGTAGAGACTCAAGTTTTTCCTATGAAATCCAACTAATTCCTTGTAAAACCATATGTTTTTCCTTTTAGGGTAGACTACAGCATAGGTCACTCAACTATGGGCTATTCTTTTTTGGTCACCCAACTGATTAAGATTTTTTTTTGTCCATTTTCGTTAATTACACTAACTGAGGGTGATGTGCCAGTTGAAAAATTGGCATAATACAAATTTAGCCCTTAACTTTTACATATTTTACTGTTTTAGTTATAATTTTAAAAAATTAACCCTTAAAATTTACAAATTATCTCAATTTGATCAAAATATATAAAAATATATAATCAATTTAAAAAAAAAAAAATAATTGTTTACAAGAAATAATAATAATATATAAAATTTTCCTAAGATTAAAGTCCGTAAGTTTAGCTAAGAATCATAAAAATTTATAGATCCTTTTAAATCAAACGTCTAACATTGTGAGCGCAAAGTATTTGATTACTATTTTAGTCCTTTAAAAATTAAAAATTCTAGTGATTAACTTTTTCAAATTTTACAATTTAGTCCTTGTACCTTAATTAACTATCCAATTGACAAAATTAAAGGACTAAACTTCAATTAAACTTTATACTAACTTTGTAAATATTTTTATTTAATATTTATGGACTCGATGATTGGAAATGAGGTCTTGAAACCACTATTTTCGACACTACTAACTTTCGAATCATTACAAAGTGTGGCTATTGGCCCTCATAGTCCTCCATGATTTCTCGGAGTTGATCTGCTTTCTTCCAATTAAAATTTACCTGGATCTTTTATCTCTTTCTTCAGTGAGGCTTTTATTCTCAAAGTGGTTCAACGTTGGTGCCTCCCCAGGATCTCATAGGTCTTGCATCAACAATTCTCGTTGTCATTGCACCAGACTTGCTTCAAAGATTAATTAATAATTTCGTCTTTTCCTCGATTATCCATGGATTAATTCAATTCTCGATCTATACAATAATTCAGTTCAATTTATCAATTTCAACCCTCTTATTTCATTCTATGATAAGCATATATAAACTCAATTTCATTATTTGAATGTGTCTAAAAGTTTTCAATTTATTCAATTTAGTCCTTAAAATCAAAATTACCATAACTTTCAAACTTGAGCTTCAATTTTGAAATCGATCTCAATTTCATCATTCTACTCCCTCTATTTTCTACAATTACAGAAATTTCATGCCAATTTTAAAATTTTTATACTTTAGTACCTATGTTCAAAATTAATAGTTTTCACTTTACAAATTTATCATTTTTCATATCTAAGCTTAAAATCTAACTATTTAACACCAAAACTTCAAGCATTCATCAATGATATTATTTATAAATTTTAACAGTTTTGAAAATTAACACAGGAGTTAGTTACAACAATTTCAAAAACATAAAATTTACGAAAAACTGATTTCAAACCACTTACCATGCATGGGCGGATTGTAAATGGCTTCTCCTATGGTTTTCTAAGGTTCGGCTATAAGAAAAATGAAAATAGGAAGATGATGGCTTCCTTTTTCTTTAATTTAATTTATAATATATTTTTGTCTCTAAATTATAAATGTAATATAATAATAACATTATTTACATATAAAAACACCACCAAACGTCAACTACATTCTAAGGTGCGTTAATTGTCACATTAATCCTTGGTTTAATTACTATTTAGTCCTTTAAAATTTAAAAATCTTTAACAATTAAATTTTTTAATTTTTACAATTTAATCTTTGTACTTTAATTAACTATCCGATTAACAAAATTAAAAGATTAAACTTCGATTAAACTTCAATTAAACTTTATACTAACCTCGTAAATATAAGACTCGATGATTGGAAATGTGGTTTGCAAACCATTATTTCTGATACTACTGACTTTCAAATTGTTATAAGGCGCTTGATGATTCTTGTTGTCATTGCATTAGACTTGTTTTTGGTGGTTATTTTGTCGACATTTCGATAGTGATTCCTCCATTCAGTTTTCTTGCTAGCTTTGAAGCGGTTTCGACGTCGTTTTTGAGCTTTACGGAGGCATGGCCTCCTCTACAAGTGCACGTGTTGTTTTTCAATTGCGGTAACCTCTCATTCTCTCACGAAGCCCTCTCCCTCTCCTTTTCATACTATAATAATGGAGGCAATGAGCAACAACAAGTTTCTTTTCGAGATTAGGGTTTGGTTAGGTCAAGCCTTGCACTTTGTTGTAATTTTCTTTTAGACTTTGTCCCTCTATATTGTAACTCACCTTTTTTCCTTTTATATTGAACAAAAAGTGACTCTGAACAATATCTCGATTCTTAGATTAATAATGTTTTATTTCGTCACTTGTTTTTGGCTCATGAACTATAACTTCGTTAAAGAAAACACATGTGACAATTTAGATGAATCAAATCGTAACATATGGTAAATAATTAAATTAATTTCCTTTTTCTTCCTCTTTCTCCTCTCTCCCTCTTCCTAATTGTGTACATGGTGCTTGCCTTGATTTAGTAAGTAGTGGTTAAATTTAGATTAATGTGCACGATTGTCAATTCAGCGCATCTAGTGTAGTGGTATCATAGTACCCTCCCACGGTACTGACCGGGGTTCGATTCCCCGGATGCGCATTATCTGTGTTACTTGCAAAAAATAACGGTATCCTTCTAACCGCGTGGTGGTGACATCCTCCATCCGCACACAACATGCGAGCAGTTTCTTAGTTATTTTTTGAAGCACCAAGAATCAAGTATAATCAAAGTCTTTTGAAGCACAAACAACATCAAGATAATATAAAAGAAAAGGAAAATATTGCTGGAAATTATCCATGAAATTTGCATGTGCATGACCGACATTCACTCAGAAATTTACCAGCCTGATAAGAAGTAATGGAAATATAATAGGAGATGAACCATGACAGTTTAGAAAAGCATTTATCATTCAATAGTTACAAATTACAGGCAAATACAAGCCAACAAGTTAGACAAGCAGCCCTCTGTGTAGGCTATACAATCTGCAAATTTTTCTAATACATTAAATCAAGCATATGCTGAAAAAGATCTTTTAATACTGAAAATATAGAGCAGAGAACACTGTCAAACAGTGAAAAGATGTTGCCTTACAGTCCAAACAATTTCAGCCACATCTCCCACTAGACTTGACATGACTAACCACTAACCCACAAAGATTTGAATCTAACATAAATAAAGGAACAAACAGACAAACTATTTCGATTCTTTCAACTCACATGTCAAAAGACTATTTTCCACCAAGACCAAGCATGAAGTAGTTGTGTTTTTGCTTTAAGTGCTTTGGTAAGCATGTATACTGCTTGTTCTTCAGTGTTGCAGTGCTTCAACTTGATCAATCCTTTTGCAACCAGCTCTTGGTTAATATAATACCGAATGTCTATGTGCTTTGACCTTCCATGGGAAACTGGATTTTTCGTCGTCGCTGTTGCTGATAAATTATCACGAAAAAATTGCCGTTGCTCCTTTTTGCTCTTGGTGCAAGCAATTTTCTCAACCACAATGTTTGACATGCTGAGGATGCTGCTGCAACATACTCGGCTTTAGATGATGACATTGCCACCGTTGGCTGTTTATCATAGCTCCAAGAAATAGCCGCTGATCCCAGAATAAAGAAGATTTCAGAGACATTTTTTCTATAATCCAAGGCTCCTGCCCAATCACTATCAGTAAAACCACATAAAATGAAATTAGGATTATGTGAGTTACCACAGCCTAAAAGTTGTAGTTCCAGCAATATAACGCGAGATTCTCTTAGCTGCTCCAAGCTGATGCTTCGCGGGGGCTGTGCATGAATATTGAAATGACTCCAACTGAGAAACCTATATTTGGACGTGTCTGAGTCAAGTAGATCAACCCTCCAACTAAGCTTCGAAAATATCTACCATCAGCCTTGTCAGTACCATCTTCAAGCTGTAATTTTTCATTCACATTCATTGGAGTACCAACAACCTTGCAACTAAACATGTTAAACTGTTTCCAAAGATCAACAACATATTTTCTTTGCGAGATCAAAATTCCATCTTTCACTTGTTTCACTCTAATTCCAACGAAATAACATTTTACTATTTTTGCTCACGGATGCAAGCTCTTCTTCCATACAATTTCACCACTCTCTTTTTGCCGCAGCTTCCTCAAAGCAAGTAGGATCTAACCAAATAGAGCAAAAGTACATATTTCATAAATTTTGGCAAGTGATCTGAACCTACGTGGAGTGTCATTTGAATTTTCTGAGTCTGGTACCATTAACATTGAAATCAGGTGTTGTAAGAATGGATGATGGATCTTCTTCTAAGACTTCCTGTCTGCTTTCCCATTTCCAGCATGATTCTTTACCAAATTCCACATCTCTTCTAATAATGATTTTCCCATTTATGGGATTACACAGTCTAAAAGCTTTGGATTGTGAACAATATCCAACAAAGATACACTTTTCAGACCCTTTATCAAGCTTATGAAACTACTGATAATTCACTAGAGTAAATGCAATGCAACCAAAAATTCTCAAATGACTCATTGATGGCCTTCTACCTATCCAAGCTTCAAAAGGTGTTCGGTTCAAGACTGCTCTAGTAGAAGAAATTTTCAGCAAGTAAACTGCGGTACGAACTGCCCTTGTCCAAAATTGATCTGAAGGCTTGGCTTTTCAACATGCTTTGGGTCATCTCTACTACAGTTCGATTCTTCCTTAAAATGATAAACTTGAGGGGGGTACTCCGAGATATGAAAGAGTTACTTTTAGAGGTTGGGGACATGATAGAGGTAGAAGCCAATACAAACGGACGAATAGTCGCGGCGGGGTACAATGCTATCATTGTCGCAGATTTAGTCACATTGAAGCAAATTGTTGGTCTAAGAATAATTGAGCTAGTTATGCAGAGAAAGAAGAGGAAAGTACGTTGTTTCTGTAGTTACCGAAAATGAAGATGGTGTTTGGTTCGTGGATAGTGGTTGTTCTCATCAGATGACTGGAGACAAGTCCGTTTTAAAGGAATTGGACAAGACGAAAAAGAAGAAAATTTTGCCTTGGTGATAACAAGCAGAGATACAAGTGGAAGGTGAAGGCACAGTTGCTGTCCAAACTAGTCAAGGCAAAATAAAACTCATCCAAAATGTTTTATTTGCTGTAGTTTGGCACATAACTTGCTTAGTGTCAGACAACTGTAGAATAGTGGATTCTCTATCTTGTTTGATGATGGAAAGTGTGTTACTAAGAGAAAAAAACAGGTCAGGTTTCAGTCAATATCTGTATGACAGCAAATAAAATGTTTCCCCTTAAAACTTCAAATATTGAACATCCTCTGATACCAACATGCTAAAAAAGATCTTTTAATACTGAAAATACAGAGCCAAAAGAGGTAAAAAAACACTGTCAAAGGAAGATATATTAAACAGTGGAAAGATATTGCCTTACAGTCTAAACAATTTCAGTTACATCTCCAACTACACAAACCACTAACCCACAAAGATTTGAATCTAACATAAATAAAGGAACAAACAAACAAACTATTTGGACTCCAACTCACATGTCAAAAAACTTATTTAAACCAAAACAACTAAGAAATGATATTTTGAATTGTTTTCCAGCGGCACATACAATTGGGAGAGAGAGAGGAGCAAGAAAATGAAAAGAAAAAGATTTTAATTAAATATTTTTGCCGTGTACCATGTGTTTTTTAATAAAAGAATAGTTCAAGGGTCAAAAATATGTGACGGAATAAAACATTAGGAACTACTTATGACAAAAAAAACATAAAAAAAAAATTAAAGGTTAATCTGGTAAGCAGACTATACTTCAAAGGCTATTTTACTGTTAAAGCCTTTCTTTTTCCTTCTTTTACTTTACTTTTGAATAAAGGAAAAAAATTTACTCAAAAAAGAAAAGAAAGAAAAGAATTACTTTGACAGCAAACTTGTTTGAAAAATCAATTTTTATTAAAAAAAATAAAAACCATATTTTTTAAAACATATTTAAATTTAATCATAAATTATTAAATTTATTTGATTCTTTCTCTTTTCAAATTAATTTTTTCTTCCGTTACTTCTTTTGCTGCTAAAAAGAAAAGAAAATGAGACAAAGAAAAGAACTGAACAATTTATTCTTCACTTAAAAATATTTTTCTAAAAATTAAATGAATTTTCTAAAAATAGTTTTTTTTAATAAAAAAATCAATTAAACAATCATTTTATCTCACTCTTATTCTTAATCTTGTCCATAAGGAACAGAATGAAAACAAAAATCATCCAAGCTTTAAGCTTTGCGCACACACCAAACATAAGATGACCTAATCCAATCCAATGCTATCCAATCTTACCAAACACACCAAAAGTGTATGTATATATCAGTTAATGAGAACTTATACCTCATTTTATAGTGAGGAGAGCTAAGCGTCAGCTAGTTGCAGATCATCTCTTTGCTTTTCTGGGCATATTTCCTCCAACATAATCAACTTCTTGGGAATAATATAGCAATTTAAAACCTCGGAAAAAATTAGAAGATAATCAGGTGTCTGTTGGAGTGGGCATTAACCTAAGCTTGTCATCTGAGGAACTAACCCCGGACTCCCTCTCTTCTGCTAGCAATGATTGTAAATCACTACCATTAGCCAAGCTGTTGAACTCAACTGCTTTAGATGGAAGGGTAGGATATCGTCGTTGGCAAAAGGTCATTAACCTTTTCACTGATTGCAAGTATTTGCGAGTAGTCTCATCGTTCATTATGTGGGCAACACTATTGGTATAGATCTTCTCACGGGCTGAACGTTCATGGATACCAACCATAGTGACACCAATTGGCCAGGGTGCATTACCGATAGCCATCTTAATGTAATGGTCCATGGCAGCCAGGTAGTCCCTCTTCATGCAGCATTCGACCACCACCAACAATGCTTGACGGATATCATCAGGAAGCACCTGCCATTCAAAGACATGACAAGTAAATACTGGGTATTGTGAAATCTAAGTTCTGAGCACAATGCCGCAAACAAACACAGTGGATACCAATAGAAAATTTCAACAAATAACTGGTTGGCTCTCTGTTTAATCTTCTCATAGATTGAAAAAAAAAAAAGGAATCAAAAGGTGCTGGGTAAAAAAAAGCAACTTCCCAACCATTAAACACTGCTAAGACCACAAGGAACTGTAATGCTTTGTAAAAACCAATTTCACACAATTAGTATGGGGCAATAATGCAAGTTCAAAGCATGGGGATCAATCCATATTTGAAAGTGACTTAACTTCATAACATCCAGCACAGGATGAGAGTCATGCTCGTGAATGGAATCATACTGAAGCAGTATGCACTTTTGGAGCTTAAACCTGTTTAATTGTGTTAGAGAAACTATAGGTTCAGTGACTCTATTTACCAGAAACAGGGACTCAGGGAGCAGACCACCAAGATAAATGCTGCAGAACATGGTTGACTATAAATCTAACCAGAAAGCAGGCAGTAAACAACTTAGCCATGCAACGAGGCTGACAAAACCTTGATATAAAGATGAATCTCCTATCCATCTGAACTCCGGGTTTACCAATGATTGGCTATATAACACAGTAACCAGAATAATTCTTCATGAAGACTTCATTGACCATTACACTTTAATGCTATCTGAAATTATTGACCATATTAACAGTCTCATAACTCTTTACATGGAATCAATAAACCAAGCCAAACCGACAAGCTTTAATGTCGCAAAATTGTCCAAGTCCACTTTATCCAAGTAATTGGCAGCTCCTTGCTCCACTTTGTCTTAGTCCTCCCAAAATTGTAGCTTACTAGAATCATCTAAGCCTATTGAAGGTGCATAAGCACTGATAATATTTAAAATTTAAAGTCTTGCACCTAGTATGAGTTAAAGCCAAGATCCTATTGTCCTCCTAATCTCAACAACCTCATCAACTAACTGGCAGTCTAAGCCAATGAAGCCTTGGCTCACTAAGGTAGAGGCCTAGAGAACTTAGTGATCCTAGGTTTGCGTCTCACCTTGTATATATGTGAGTTCTGGTTAGCTAGTTAGTTAAGTTGGTTGAGTTAGTTATTCAGTTCAGTGCTTATGATGAATGTTTCTGATTAAAAGATAAAGGGCAGTCTTGAATTATACCTATCCAATTCCTATTCCCATCTCTACTTGAATTTTATACCATAAATTGCGACCCTATTTACCAATGGGTTTAACTTTCTTGCCCATCCATTTAGTCTCATGCAGGCACACAATATTAATATTCTTCCTAATTAAGCCTCCACTAGCCTACACATACCTGTAAGAGAACCTATGCTCCAAGATGCTAAACGTAAGCCTTTTGGTCTTTCTTTAATCATCCATTAGCTTGGGGAAACAGGAAACCTTTGATCATTTGACATCACACCAGTAGATGTGGTCACTTAGTAGGGAACACTTGTTAAGAAAATATTAAAAATTACGGATCATCATGATATCTGTCCCCTAACCAAGCAACTGTGAATAAATCTCAAAACAAGCGATGAGAAAGCAACAGACATTCAGACACCAATAACACTTTGATCACTATAATTCCAACTTGAAGATACCATGAATATATGTGAATAGCAGTAGAGTAATAATTCAACTCATTAATTTCTATAGCTTCACCCATCTCTAGACCCCCATATTAAGGGAACAGAAGTCACAGAACATCTCTCAGCATTGCAGTCTTCTCAACTAGCAAATACAAGTCCTATACCTCTAATTTTGATCTAACAAACAGCTAGTCTAATAACTTAATTCTTACCGATTTCATTAGTATGTCAAGTAAAATTTCAATTCCTTCAGTTACAAAACCTATACTCCATCATTTAACTTGTTAATATATTGAAAAAAAGAAGGAAAATGCAATAATTCAAATCAGCGAAAATATGGTTACCTTCTTCCTACAGAACTTGAACAATGGATTCAAGTAACGAGCGCACTGCTTAAATGTAGCTACCATTGACTTCCCTTTTGCCGTTCTCTTCTCAGCCTCACCCATCTCATCCAGCTCCTGTTTCCACTCATTCAACAACCTCTTGAAAAACACCAGAATCTTATCTTCATCACACAGCTCATCGAAATTTGCCTTCATTCTTTTCAAATCCTTATCCATATCGACTCCGCTGGACCCACCATCACCACTCAACTCTCCTCCTCCTCCTCCCCCTTCTTCTTCCCTATCCTCTCCTCCTCCTTCCCCTTCTTCCCTATCCTTTCTCTTCCTATCGCTCAAAATCCCCGTCTTCTGCCGCTTCCGCAGCTCGGCAATGTCTCTCAAGAAGTCATTGGTTTGACCGTCGGTCATATCGCTATCGACCTCGAAAAGACCAGCTTTTAAGACGTATTTTAACCTTTCGAGACGAGCTGCTTCATCTTCCCCGAATAGCGTAATAGGCTGTTTGAGGAAGCGAAGGCGGCGGATGACTTCTTGCCTTGGAAGGTCGAGGTTATCAATGTTTTGTTCATCGGTGAGGGATTTGGAGGAACCGGCGGTGGAAGTTGCAATTGTGGATGCGGTGCTGGAAGTGGAGGGGTTAGGTTTGGCGGAAGCATCGCTGACATTGGAGGGGGATGCAGTGGATTGGCGGTGAGATTTCGCTTCGAGTTCGCCTTTTTCTTGCTCGCGAAGCTTTTGGATTTGCTTTTGTTCTATCTCGGAGCGTTTGAATACGCGCTTTCCGCCGGTATCCTGAGCTAAACTTTGCCGTTTCTTGAGAAGCTCTTCTTTGAGAAGATCCATTTAGGATCGATCATGGTCATCTCCGAGGCTTGATCTGAGTTTCGTTGAAGATAATGACGGTGAGGGAAGATCGACGGTCGGGCATTTTCTCAGGTTCTTGACTAACCGTTTCAATATTCAAATGGGCTCGACTAGGCCTAAAAGGAGTTTTCAAGTCCAAACCAAAAAAGATGAATTTAATGGCCCAACCCAAATATAATCCAAAGGACCTGCTTTATCTCTTCGGCCGATGGTATCATTGACCTTTGAAGTTTGAACCACCGTTCTGGTAGCCCTGCGTTTCATTAAGCTTCCATTACCGGCAACCAAAGAAGATTGAGATGACGACTATTCGCCGATTTTGCTGCAATGATCTTCTTCGTTTCGCATCCGTCAATCTCGACCACTTAACGGAAACCGTAAGCTTTAAAACTCTTGCCTTTAAGTTTATCTTTCTTTTTTTGAACTGGGCAAATGCTTGGACGAGTTGTAAATTGTTTCCAACAATGATAATTGTGTTATTATTACAGTTTAACATGTCATTTTACATGACATATTTAGCTCGTTGGCCCGATTACTTTCATGTAGCTGAAGGCCCCGGCAATCGAATAATGGGTTACAGTAAGCTTTCTGTTCTACTTTCTTATTTATGTAACTGGAATTTTAACACTCATACTGTGAAAAGAAAGAATGTGGTTCTATTTCTGATGTTCATTGCCTTCTGTATTTAGTTTATTACTATAAGTAATTGGAATTACATTTTATCGGTCACTTTCAAGGTTTGATTTGAATAGGGATATTCTTCTTACTGGCAATGCTGTTTTGAGATTGGTGCATCTAGATTTAATTCCTTTGAAATTGGTTGCAGTTATGGGGAAAGTTGAGGGGCAAGGTGAGTCTTGGCATGGCCATGTAACGGCAGTCACTATAGCGCCAGAATATCGTAGGCAGCAGCTGGCTAAGAAACTGATGAATCTTTTGGAAGATATCAGTGATAAGATGTAAGTACGTTTATTTTTCATTGATTTGAGTAAATTCTGTCTGCAACTAGTCTGTAGTAAGGGCTGGTTACAAGACTAGAAATTACAGAAGTATTAAGTTTTCTAATAAAATTTTAGAACTGATTGCAAGATTAGAAATTATCAGACTAGTAAATTCTTTAATATATATATTTTCATCCTTTTAGAAATTTGCTCCATGTTATATTCATTGTGTAATATGAACTGCTAAGATAGTTATAAGGTTCGTTATTAGATATTTATGATGAAACTAATACAAGTTTCTGAACACAAACATTTTTGGTTCAAATGGTGAAGGTTAAGTAACTGGCTAACAAGCTAGGTCATCTTGTAGTTCTGTGTAGGAGATCTTCCTTTGAAACTAACTTGTAATTGCTGAATTGAAAAGGATTTTGTTTTGTTTCTGGTATTATTTAAAAAAATAATTTACAGTGCACTCCGAGCTTCAAGTTATTTTAAATTTGGTCATTGGTTTTATCTTGCTTTGTACTTTCATGTCAGCCAATTTTATAATGCATCTTGATCTAATACAAAATTATATGGTATACATGATTTTTTTAGTTTAATATACTCTAGTATTTTTTAATGGAATAATTTATTTTGGCAGAGACAAGGCATATTTTGTGGATCTGTTTGTGAGAGCTTCTAATACACCAGCTATAAAGATGTATGAGAAGGTAATAATTCTAGAACTTTCCATTTTGGACATTAGTACATCATTCTTTTCCCCTTAAGATTGTACTGCCTGGCGTGCAGTTTGAGATGTATGTCGGTGCTGTTGTTCAGATTTTTTCTCCTATGTTCTGCAATCACTGTTTTCCCATGTCATTGAAAGTGTGTTTGCATGTACATGCTTAAGGCACTCCATGTCTTCTATGTTTGCATGAGAATTAAGCATTGCCTGTTAGAATCAGGGAAAATGGCAAGAAAATGTTTGATTTGGTGAAGTTTGTAAAATGTGGCTATCATGCCTGATTGCACATTATTCTTCACTAGTGGGTAACAGCAAGGTAAATCCAGAATTTTGTTTTCTAATCTTTGATCTCTGTATGCGTATTTGTTTCTGGTGCATGTTCCATGGGGATGAGATTGGTTTATGATGTTACAGAGGGCGAATTGATCACCTTGAGTAATGATCAAGTGAATTGAATGGAGCACCAATGAGTTTTGGATAAAAGAGATGCTAATGAGATCTGTAAAATACCTTCAGTTCTATGCTTTTTAAGAAAATTAGGATTCAGAGTTAAAACTGAGAAGTAAGGATGGTCGTTCTTGTACCAGTATTAATGCTTTCTTCTTCATGTTATGAGAGATAGAAGAAGAAAGAAATTGGAAAAAGAGGAAAGGAGACATCACACTAAGGTTATGTATGTGTTAAAAACCCTTCATTTAAGGCCCCTCTAAAATTTTATGTAATGTAAGTTGGTTAAACAAATACTTCAATTGAATTTACCTTTCATCCTCATGAAAAGAAATTATGCAGTTAAAGTCAAAACTTCTGTTGTAAGTCATTATCTTCTCTTAAGTTCAATGTAAGTTGGGTTTGTCTAAGTAGCATTAGCTCATGGCTTATTGCTCCATATCTATTGAAAATTAAATTTGGTTTCTCCTAAACCATCTTTATTTCAGGAAACGCCTTGTACAGGCTATATCTATAGTTTTCACTTCTTAATAATATCAACCACTGCAGTGCATACCATCCCAGTGCTAGCAATTTGTTTCATTCCTTGGTAGTAATTTCTTGTTATCTAGGAGCTGCATCTGCTATTGTAGAGGTTGATTTCTGGAACTTATTGCTCTTGATTTGGAATGGTTCTACACCATAAATAATTAGTTGGGAACTGTCAAAATCATTTTTTCTTATAATGACTAGTAAGATTGCAGGTAGAGTCTTGCATGACTGATGGCTTGCATTTCTGAGTGCCAGTAATGATATGATGCTCTCCCTCTCTGTCTTCTGATGTCTTCATGTGTTTGTGCTTGTCAATGCGTATAAAGCAAGAAAGGCTTACCTACCTTTTTGTCTTCTTTTACAGCTTGGATATGTAATATACAGAAGGGTGCTACGGTATTATTCCGGAGAGGAAGATGGGCTAGGTATGTGGATGTCCAACCAGAATGTTTCTTTTTTGCCTGCATATCTGCTTCTTAACTTTAATTTTGCGGTTTGGTTTTAGATATGAGGAAAGCATTATCTAGAGATGTTGAAAAGAAATCAATCATACCCCTTAAACGGCCAGTGACACCTGACGAATTGGAGTATGATTAGATCCACTTCCTATGGAACTTCTCCCTACTATTTTTTATTGTGTTGCTTCAGAACATTTTCATATTTTTGCAGAGATGGGATATCAAAGAGCTTTAGGTATGCCAAACATGTGGACAAGAAAATGTTCTTAGTAATTAACACATTTAATGTTTTCAGTGTGGTTGTGTCCTTCATCTTTCATTGTACCTTGTATTTGTATAACTCTTGGATTATGCTTTTATACAATGTTATCCATTTTTACAAATTACAATACTCTGAATTTTCCTTTTCCAAATATTTCTAGCTTTTCAATTTTCATGACTAGAAGTGCCTGCTGATCTGTTATAAAGTTCAGAGTAGATTCTTAGAGCTCCCATTTAAGCAAGCATGTCAATGGATTTATAACATTTCTATTCCTAAATTTCTATTCAAGACTAATATCTCTGTACATTTGAGGGCACCTTTTCTATGTACATTTGAGAGGTGGTGCCCTGTTGGGCTGAATGATCATTTTCAGTAAGTAGCCTAACACTATTATCTTGAACCCAAAAAACCCAACTCATCCTTTCTTTAAAACGGTTGTGTATCAGTATAATTTTTCAATAAAAAAGTTGTTTGGTTATTCTAGTAAGACTGGTATATTGTCAAACATGATAAAAAAGGTTGACAGAAAAGTTGTAGCTTTATATCTATCCAAAGGAAATGGTTTTTGTGGTCTAAATTTGTGCAAAAATGGTAGGAGGCTCTTAGGAAGGCAGGAATAGGTTTGTCATAACTTCTTTTGGGTCCGGTCTCATGTGCCTGTTTGCCTTTTCGGAAAACAAAGGGGGCTCACGAACCTTTGTCTGATTCAAGAAGAAATTATGAACCAATCAGCCATCAGAGCAGCAGATCATATTTTGGTGGATTTTTGCTAAAAATGGGTTTTTATCCCAATGAGGGTCCTCACTTTTTTCTGCTTTTGTTTAGATTCTTGCTTTCAGCACTGAAATCTCCATATATTTGTTTTCTGGCTAACATGGTCATGGATGAATAGTTCCAACTTGAACCCCATGCTGTTAGGTGTGCTGTGGCCTGGTGGTTTTCTTCATGTTTTTCATGATTCCAGTAAATGACAAACCATGAAGAGCTGATGATGCCAACATTAAGGGATTTGTGTGTTAGGATTCTGATTCCTACAGTTGTGCTTCCCATTGTCAGTTTCAGGTGTGCTACTCTGCTCCTTACACATAATTAAATTTTGGATTCTGATGTGGGGCTTGTAGTCCCTTTGATTATTACTCATTTCACGTGGTCCTGCTCCTATTTTGTGCCCCTCCAAGTTGTTAAGAAGCTTTTCTTTAGCTTATCGGAATGCTTGACAATCTAAAAGTATGTAGCACGTTAGCTACAGTCTTTGAATTGATATTCCTGATGATGTTTAGTCGCCAAGGAATTTGCTTTATCTGAAGAGTTTTACTGCTTTAGAAATAAAGCTTGCCAACTTTATTGTATCATCATTATCTCTAACAACTTAGTGACAAGAAATTAAAAGTCAACAGCACCAGTGAACTGTTTTATATTGGGACATAGAGACATGCCAAAACTTAATAATTTCAATAGAAGTTTATTTTGACTGATATTTGTAAATGAGTTTTGTTTAATTGGTGCTTTTATGTGAGAAGCAGTAAAAGGTGGATGATATACTTTAGGATGTGGTATTTTTAATCTTCCACCATTAGTTGAAAAAGGACCAACCTATTGGATGCTGTCTGCCATGTTTGGTATGCTTTAGGAGGCATTACCAAACAAAGCTCAAAGTAGGTGAAACAATTTGTTTTGGATCTTGTGGACTTGTCAATTGATCATTTTAAAAGACATGAGTAAAAAAACTTGTGTTCCTTTGTTACCAAAACTTAAAGATCTTGGTTTCTTTGTCTTAACCATTCTTTTCAAAAGTAAATTTTAATTTCTATTTTCATTATCTCTGAGTTGGATTTCATGGGTGTTTTTATTGAAATGGTTTTAATTTGTTCTCATAGCTGGATAGGACATTACATGTAACAGTGTAGTATTAGATTTGCAATCAATTAATTATTATCATTATCCTAGTTTTAAATTGTTTTTTGACTTGTTATTTTATCGTATTTTTTGAATTTTATGTAACCATCTTTACCTCTATAAATAAAGATTTTTATCTAAAAATCAAGTGGAGCCATTTCATAAGCCCCCGATTGCTTCAATATGCTATCTGAACCTTTTTGTCTAATGACATGGTTTTTTTATCTTGGCCTATATGCCTTTTTTTACCCTTTCCCTCATCTTGGATCTTCATATATCTCCAGCTATTTGCTTTTTTTGGTTGAAACAATGCCAACTCATATTCACCAGAGCCAACTGATCGGTTTTCTTTGTTACCAGCTAATCATCAGCTTCTATCTATTAGTTCAAAGTGTTGAGGTTTGTGTCCAATTATCTTAGTAGTCAGTTAAGGGGCCTTGCTTAATGGATGTCGAACTACATTTTGGATTTACTTTTATGTTGTTGTAATGTAACACCCAATATCTGATCTGAACTTCGGGTCCAAGTTATGAGATTGTAGCACACATCTCAATAAATATATGTTGCAACCCTCACATCTCAATTTTTGGAATTCATAAATTATAGCTATGTACGAATCACACCTGCAATTTAGTGATACATGTAAAGATCTTTTGCCATTCTTCTAGCTACAATTCAATAGACATAACATCGTTCAACTTATCACAAGTCACCCTTGTTCTTGGATATTGAGATTTCATTGTCTCTTCCGGCTTCCATGTGGCCTCCTCTGCGTTGTGTCGACATCACAAGACTTTTACCAATGAAAAATGTTTGTTTTTCAATTCTTTCACTTCTCAAGTTAAAATCTTAAATGATTTTTCAAATAAGATTGTAGCTCAATTTTTTTCTGAGTTAAAACGTGGGAGGGATAAGATCGATATTTTCTCAGCATTAAAACATGGAAAACATTATGGATTTTATCTAACTTCGATGGTTGTTCTAAACGATACGTCACGAGTCTAACTCTTTCAAGAACTTCATAAAGCCCAACAAATCTCGGACTTACTTTTCTTTTTCTACTGAAACACATAATTTTCTTCTAATGCGAGACTTTTAAAAAGACTTTATCACCTATTTAAACATATTTTCTTTTCAAGTCAACATAAGATTTTTTGTCTATCTTAAGTAGCTTTTAAATGATCTCTAATAATCTTGATTTTATCTTCAGTTTCGTGAACTAAATCAATTCCAATCGGTTTACTTTCACTCAGTTTCATCCAACACTGAGGAGTTTGACATTTGCAGCCATACAAAGCTTCGTATGGTGTCATTTTGATACTCGATTGGTAGTTGTTATTATATGCAAATTCCACTAGAGGTAGGAATCTTTCTTAACTTCCTTTGAGTTCAATCACACAGTTTCGCAACATATGTTTAAGTATTTGAATTACTCGATTCAATTAGCCATCAGTTTGAGGGTGGAACACTATGCTGAAGTTCAATTTAGTGCCTAATGGTTTATGCGACTTACCCAAAATCTAGAGATAAACTTTGGGTCCTAATCTAAAACGATGGACAATGACACTCCGTGCAATCTCACGATCTCAAAAATATACAATTCGGCTAATTTTTCCAATGAATAATTAACTCTTACTAGAATAAGATGAGTGGATTTTGTCAATTTATCAACAATTACCCAAATTGAATATTTCTTTTTAGGTGATAATGGCAACTCAGTCACAAAATCTATGGTGGCTCGCTCCAATTTCTATTCAGGAATCGTTATAGGCTGTAACAGTTTCGAGGGAGCTTGATGCTCAACTTTTACTTGTTGAATTACTTGACACTTTGTCACATATTTAGTTATATCCTTTTTCATGCTTTACCACCTATAAAAATGATTTTAGATCATTATACATTTTATTGCTACTCAGATGCATCACATAAGTACTATGGTGAGCCTCTTAAAGAATGTCTCGCTTTAAATTTGCATCATTCGGTACACACAATCTACTTTGAAAGTATAAACTCCCATATCCGCTTACCTTAAACTCATCGATTTGCCCATTTTTCAACTAATCTTCATTTTGCTTTGAGCTTCGCCATCACACTTCTACAGTTCTCGGATTCTTTGGAGAAGCATAAGTTTAATTCTTAATTCATTAAAATAGAGCCATCGCACCCCAAGGTCAAATGTGCATTCATCGTCTTCAAAGCAAATAAAGACTTTCGACTTGAAGTGTTAGCCACAACATTGTTTTTTTTATGATAGTCAATGATATGATCATTGAGTAGCTTAAGTCACCTGAGATATCTTAAATTCGATTAATTTTGCATGAGAAAATACTTCAAACTCTAGTGATCAGGAACTCTCACTTTAAAGGTAATGTCTCCAAATATTTAAAGAAAAAACTAGAACTGCAAATTCTATGTCGTGAATGAGATCATTCTTCTCATGAGGTTTGAGTTGTTGAGAAGCGTATGCAATTACTTTACCACATTGCATCAATACACATCCTAAATTGATGTGAAACACGTTTATTACAAAATCCTTTCCTGACTCAAGTTGTGTTAGTATTGGTGCTTTAGTTAACATCATCTTCAATTTCTCAAAACTTTGCTGACATCTCTCGGACCATTCAAAATTACCATTCTTCTAAAGTAACTTAGTTAATGGGAGAGCTACTGTAACGCCCCAAATTTTTGGACTTTTGAGTGAGTTTAAATGTCAAATAATTTGATTTGGTGTGTTGGTTAAGTGTTTTGAAAGTATGTTTTAGGTCTTAAGTTCAATTCCCTTGTTTTTGGATTTTCTGTTAATTTTGGTTTTGAGTTAAGCTTGAGCCTTAGGGCTTAAATTAATTTCCTTGTTGAATTATGATAATGATGAGTCTAGTGGTTCAATGGTTAAGCATTTAGTTACTTCTTGGTCTTAAGTTTGAATCTCGTATTACACAAGTGTGGAATGTTTTTTTTAATGAGTTATTCCTTTGTAGGTTGTGTGGGCCACACGGGCTGGCTTTTTGGGCCGTGCGGGCCATACAGCCATGTGGGCCCTTTTGGGAAATTTTTGGGTTCAATTAGGGATCATTTGAGGGACTCGAAAGTTTGATTTCAATACATCATATGGGATCGAAAAATCGTAAGTTTTAGTACGTAATTTCATATGAATAAGTTTAAAGGGTATGATAGGTAGGACAAATTATAATTAAACTATAGGCTACGTTATGATCTGTATGAGATATGTATGTAGACATGCCATGTGATATATGTTATATGTATGTACGCTTTATGTTTATGAGTATGATATACATAGGTTTGGGGTGGGATATAATGTGATGATGAAGTGTATAAGGTAGTACATACTACAAATATGGCGGTTAGACCACAAATTTATGCATGACAGCTTAGCTGCAAATATATGAGTGGCATACCGCCACATTTTGGTGTGATTGGATAGATGAACTCATGTAGTCTTACATGGTGTGATTGGCTGGACAAAGATGGTATGTAGAATATCGGGGTAGGATATGATATTTTATGTTATGATTTGATTTGATTTGATTCGATATGATATGTTATATTATGATTTGATTCAATATGATATGTTATGATACGATTCGACATGATATGTTATGATATGATAAGTTATGTTTCGTATGAATTTTTAGATATGATATGAAATATTTGATAAGATATGCTAAGTGACATTCTGTTAGATATTTTTATATGTTCTAAAGTTATGGGGCAAAACATACACTGGGTTTTAAGCTTATGTCTTTGTTTGTTTTGTTTCATGTAATCCTTCAATTTAGATTGGACGGTGACTTGGAGTTCGAGTTCCATATTTTGTTAGGGTTTAAACACTGTAGACTTTTTATCTGTTAATTTGGACGTTTTAAACTTTCTTGGGTTTTGATTATTTTTGGACATTTTATGTTTCCTTAGACCATTAGGATTATTTCTGGTTTTTATTATGCAAACGACTTAATCTTAAATACACTTAACTTAAGATAACTAAAAGTGAACTGCGGTTTTACAAACAATAAATTTTAAGGTGTTCGCTCCAAACTTAGCTATAAGTTTCTTTAAAATGTTTTGATACACGAATGTTTTAAGTAGACTAGCTTTGAATTTTGAAACACAAATAAGCTGAGATTTTGGAAAATCATATTATTTTTTAGAAAGAATAATTTGATAGAGTTTTCCTTCTGCTGAAGCCAAGTCAAACAACTCTTCCTTTTTGCATTAAACTAGTTTTGGGATCTTCAATGCCTAGGGATCTACACAAAAAGAAACAATTATAGGTAAGCATTCAATGCTTAGTAAGTTCAAATGGGATTTACTATATTACCTTGGTCATAGGTGAACATGTTAAATACCAATTGAACTAAGCACAAATCTAGCTAAACAAGGCACATAACATTACAAACATGGTGAGCTTAGGAAACATATGTGTTCATGTGTTAAACATCATAACTATAACCAAATCATCATAAATATGTACCAATTTTTGTAAGATCATTGTATTCACAATTTTTTCACTAGGCTACTCGTCCATGCCATTACGGTTATAACCACATACTTTTATAGTTTAGCAAATCAAGTTCATTTTTTTCATTACCTAGTTTCATGATTCAATTTAATGTTTTGCCCAATGTAATCTTAGTAAAAATGGACTTGGACACACAGGTGAACTACACCACATCAAGATAGCTCATGTTAGCATAAATTACACCACACCCAAGCACTTGAGCGTGAAGCTTGTGGGCAACAAATGCATATACATATGCAAATACATCCCTGCACCACATCAAGGTTTCCAGACAGATAATGGATACTCGATGATCCGTAACAAATGTTGGATCCAAAACAACATATCATAATCTTCACATTTTTAACAAACCTATACATATATACGCATATGACCCTATTGGCATACCAACTGTATCCTAGCCTTTCTATTAAGTTTACATGGGCATCAATCATTCATATATGCATATCACATCTCAATTTTCGGAATTCATAGATTGTAGCTATGTACGAATCATTTCACAATGGTTAAATAATTATTTTGGTTCATTAGATAATTGCTATCTAGGTCCTCAAATCTTTACTAAATTAAAACTCAATAGCGATTAAACTTTTATAATTTAATCTCCGTGTTTTAATTAACTACTTTCTTAGTTAATATACTTAATTGAATTTCCATATATTTTCATAATAACTTCCCTAATCTCTATTTTTGGTCCTTACAGACTCGATTCATGGAAATTGGATTCTGAAACTGCATTTTTTGATACCACTGAAATCGGGTCGTTACATGTAACTCACAATAAGAGTTTGTTATTAGAACGTCCTCGGTTGGGATATCCACCTTTTTATCATCAATTGTTCGAGCTTTTTTTCATCATCGATGATCCAAGATTGCTGCTCTACCAACCATTAATTTGACGGGGCGTAATAATGTAGTCTTAGATTTGAAATAAACTAGTTATCATTATTCTTTTTTTTGGTGAATTACAAACAGCGATTAGCGCGATTTGAACCCAGATCACACTTGAGACGGTGAACCCTTAACCATCAAGTCAATACATTGAGTTCATTCTATTATTCAATTGTTTTTGAATTATTATTTTATTTATTTTTGAATTAATAACTTGAATTTATGAAATCATCTCTACCTTTATAAATAGAAATTAAGTAGAGCCATTTGATAATCCCACCCTTCATAAACATGATGATAGAGTAATCTAGAGTGGCAGAGCTAGAAAATTTTATTTGGGAAGGGTGAAATAAATAGTATATTTTTACGATTGTAAAAAATATAATTTCACTATTTTAATAGTCTATATCTCTATAATTGTTAAAAGATTAAATTAAAATTTTATTATTTTTGGGAGGTCAAAGTACAATTTTACCATTATTAATTTAAAATTTTATAAATTATAAAGAATTTAAATAGAAAAATTTTTATTTTAGGAGATCAGGACCCCTGCTAACCCCTGACTCCGCCACTGCTAATCTATGAAGGAATTATATTAAAAATTGATTTCGATGGTGGAAACATGCTGTTATTTTCCAAATTTATGGGTTATCAATACCAATATTATTAAATGAGATCTTTCTTTGTAGAATTTTATGAACATCTATGTTGATAAAATTATTCATTTTGGATTTTGCAATTATCAACATTTTCATTTTGGGTATTGTCATTTCATTTTGCATGCATGATTTGAAGTTTCAAACTTTAGAAATGATCTAACCAGATGCTTGGTATAATTGGACAAACCTATGGATCTTATCAAAGACTTTATATCTATGAGCCTGCTTTTATCATTTTCTATTTGTTTACTTTAGAACAATTTTTCTTGACCATGAAATCAGATATTATTGATTTTTTTTTTTGTTTTGTTTATGACTTGCTTTATTCATAAAGGGAAATTTTTTTTAAGAATGATCAGTCATATCAACCTTAAAAGAAGGATTGATCAGTGTACTTGGTCATAGAGCACACTTATTTCAATTTTTGCGGCCATGAAACATTGATTTTATTTTGGTTTTTGCTTTATTCATCAATGGAGTTAATCTTTAAGAATGATCACAGTCACATCAACCTTAACAGAAGGATTGATCAGTGTAATTTCTCAAAGAGTACTTTAGCAATGTGAAATATGATAGTCTCTAGGTCACAGTGTGCAGCATAGTAGAAACTCTGTGCGACTATGAGAAATGTTTGCTTGAATCCGGAGTCAATGTCGTCTGAGGAAGTTTGGAGTACAACTTGAACAAGTTCTTGCATGACAGACTCTATTTTCCGGGTTCTGCTCTGCTCTGTATCACTATTATTAAACCACCCATTGTCATGCACCTGCAACACCTCACATCATAAATGATGAGTTAATTGTTTGACACTATCAAGAGGGACTACTTATCCTCAATGAAAGAATCTATGAATTCTATGTATTTTGGGTCCTGGAGGATCATATCCTCATACTTATGTCCGGACATGTATAGGAAAATGCTGAAAGAGTGCAGTTGAATTGATAAGAAAGATTTCTTGGTTTCATGCAACTGACCTCTTGCTTTTGGTAGTGACAGAGCTGATGGCAAACTGTATTGGTGAGATTGGAAAGTCGCAGGTATTGGGGGTGAGGCACTAGCTCCTCCGTGGGCCAATATCCAGAGGTAAGATTGATTGTATGCACCACTAATTCTGCTACTCCTAGGTGCCTATCACCTTCCTCTGCCCATTTCGGCATCCACTTTTCCCACTGTTTTCAACCCCACAAGGAAAATTTTAACATTTAGAAAGCACCAAATTACCACATTGGAATTTCTAGTTTCCGACTCTTGGTTTAGCTGTCCGATTTGATTTTTACTGGAAAGATAGATATGGATAGAATGGTTACTTACAGCACGGCGAATGTCACGGCTAATGTCTCGACCATGAGCCACAAGTGCATCCAAGGATAGGTAGTTGAGGGTCCGAAGTAAAGCGTCAATGAGCTTCTGTGTTGTCCTGTTTGAGTCCAACTTCCTAAAACATAAATCACATGTAAACATCACTTTCTTTGTCAATCTTTCTTAGGCACATAACGTTGACCCAGGTCAGTCTTTCCATCCTGTCCCTACATCAATGACTTACAGGAATTCCTCTTTTGACTAATACAGCAGTACATTCTTTTACATACCTTCCATTAAACTGGCTAAATGGTGCATCACCCAAACTTGTGAATACTTGGACAAATCTTTTCCTGAGCTCATAATCGCTAGGTTTGGGCATTCCATTGTCAAAAGAAAAGGCGATGGTCTCAACCAAGAAGGCGGTCTTAGCCCATGCCAGCCGCTCTTGGGACCTTTCTGGCTCGAAAATGCTGGCCGCTGCCATAAAGTAAGATAAGAGAAGGGATCTTCTGCTCATTCCAAAATCACCCAGACCCATTTCCGAGTACCACCTGCTCCAAAACTCATTTTATTGTCAGTTACTGTGATTGAACATCATTATATATATATATAATAAGTGAGCAAGCAAGGGGGTTAATGGGTTGCCTTTGCATGCCATTCCATTCCATCTGATGTAAAGCTTGACAATTGTTGAAGTCTAGCTTTGCAAGCTCAAGGTATGCATTGTTGTTCACAAACGGCATCCTGTATAAAATAAGTTCATTAATGTATAAATTTTTTTTTTTTTTATATTGAATTTCTTTTGAATAAAAAAAGGTATATAAAAGTTTCTAATTTTAACCTGTAAAGAGTCTTTCCGATCCATACTTCATCTTCACCACCATACTGTTCTATGTAAAATCTGGTTTCCACTCTTGGAAGGCTTGCAAGCCATGGGAACTTCAATGCAAACCCAACCTGTTCATTAACTAAAAGGTATCAATAATATGTTAATATATTGTTTATACATATCAAAATATACAAAGATAATTTTCAAATGTTGTAAACTCGATTTATGATAAAAAAAAAATCGGGTTTTGATTATATTTATACTTTCAAACTTCACCTAATGTTTTTGAATCCAAGTCTTGGTCATATTATAAGATAAATAAAATACTTGTTTCTAATAACAAAAATATTTTAATAATTAACTTAATTGGCTTTTAACTTGCAATCTCCCACTCCATGGAGATGGAGTAGTGCTCTAATAAATTAAATAGAACAATAAACTAATAGGGGTTGGCTAGTATGCACTAAACTTAATCATTGATTAGGATAGGTCGAGTTTTATCTAGATCAATAAAAAATTTTAAACTTCGATTTAATTCGAAAAATAGATTTAGAATTATGTTCAAACCTAGTCTAAATTAAAAATGTTAAATTCGAGTCCAACCCGATCTTTTCATATTAATTTTATATAAAAACAAAATTAAAAAAATACAATACATTAAACACACTAAAACATTAAAATAAATGTTTCCCAATAAATTAAAAATAAATAAAAAAATGATTTAATCTTAACTTGACTGACATAGATATTGTTGCCAATGCAAGAGAACATGGATTCAAATATACGGAAGTGCATTATCCTCCTATTTAAGGGGGGCTATGGGTAGTTTTAAGCATTGTATAAAAAAAAAACAGATATGATAAGAACTTATAATGATATTAATGTTAAAAAATACATTAAAAAAATCTTTATACTTAAATAACATTAAGATATTTGTAACTTAATAAGCAATGTCTCTAAAAATAATGGTAAAATTAACAATATCTAAGTAGTAACAACAAGATAGTAATAATATAATAATAAAATAATAGCAAAATAATAGGAAAATAACTAACTTATTGGAGTCGAGCCGAGCCTAGATAAAAAAATCTACTTGAGGTTTAACCCATTTAAAAATGGACCTTATTTTCTTGTCCAAATTTATTTTTTAAACTTATAATTTTATCTAAATCCTTTTATTTTTCGTGCGAGACTTCAAATCTGATCAAGTCGGGACTTTGACGGAGAATTTTTTGCTACCATAATTACCCTTTACTAAAAACACACACAAAAGTGCGTCCGAAATAAAACAAGTACAGTAACTGAAATCGGAAAAAGAAAAGGTTCAACCCGCTGTATCTAAAAGTAGTGAAATATATATTATTATGGAGAATATTTTATTCATATGAGTCTATGTACCAACATTATATTTTATTAATAATAAATATAAACTTGGTATTTATTTATAAATTCTTTTTTCTATTCAATAATTATTTACTGATTATTCCGTATGTAATATCTAATTTACCTCGCCAGGTAAGTCTTTGCTTATGATCCATTTGTCTAAAACTTGATTAGTAGCTTGTTTCTCTCTTAAGAAATCGGATGAAAAACGGTTGGCATCCTCAAGAATCTGCTCTCCGGGGAACCGCAGTTGCGAAGCCCTATATAGGTTGAATATCCCTGTTACTGCTTGGTTTGACTGTCCCACAAAGCAGAAGAACTCCCCGCCTTTCTCAAAATGTCGAAATACGTCTGTTCAACCCCAAGAATGTTAGTAACCTAAACAACAATTCATTTTCAGAGCTATATGTAATGATCCAAAGCTTATTACCCGCAGAAACCTCGTATCCATGTAACCTTAGTAACCTAAACCCCATGGCTGTGTCGTCAATGTCTTGAACCCGACTGTTTCTTGCCCAACATATCCCTTCTTCAGTCCAGTGTCTAAAATTAAAAAAATAAAACCAAAGTTGACGATCAGTTCCAACATTAGGAAGATTAATTGATTATATGCTGCACGTACCGATAAGTATAGTCGAGGCATTGTTTAATTTCGGGGTTGAAATATCTTGAAATCCCAAGGCGTTGCAATCGGTCGATAGCCCAAATATGTTCGAAGAGATCAACGGGGTATACGTTGGGGACGCCGCCATTGAATCTTTGAACAATTTTGGTTAAGTAATTAAGGCAATTCTCGTCTTTGGTTTGCATGACAGCATAGGCAGTGGAGGATGGTGAGAACAAGAAAGACCCATCTTGACATTGCAACTTCAAAAGCTTTTCCCAGTCCAAGTCTAGCATCCCTTCAAGGCTATGTAGTAGTGTTGTGGGCACATTGTGCATTATCTCCTTTGGTATCCTATCCCACACATATAATACTTACATTACATTATGCACACATAATAATTGTGGAAAGCTTGGGATTTATATATATATATATTACCTTGTGAGCTTTAGATCTCTCTGTTCGTAGATGTTTTGAAAGATAGGAGAATCATACGGTACTTCACTGTTCAAACGTCGAGCTATTTCCAAAAGCGAAGGGAAAGCCACTTCAAACCCTATGGGCATATGCTCTGCTTTCTCATCTTCGAGTTTGCTTATGTTCTCATTGAAAAATGACAATCCTTTCACGAGAGAGAGAAAAAACATGTTCGGTTTGAATATAAGTATCGGATATGAATATATCATTAAAAATAAGAACCTTTAAAATACCTTTTTGACATTTGTCTGGATGAAGATTCCATGTTTTCAACGCAACAACACAAGCTAAAGTGTTGATCAATCGATCATGGGCCACGAATATGTGCTTGTCACCCCATGATCCGTCAGGAAGTTGATTGTCGGAAATCCATTCAAGGGTAGAAGGGAACTGAGGGGAACCACTGCCATTAACGTCTTCAATGAGAGCAACCCAAGCCGTGTCATAAGCTGAACAGCTTATCTCTCCATCCTCCATGGAACCCAACATGGATTTAATATTGTCCACATGTTCCTTAATCTTAGTCAATTCCAGACCCTTTTTGGATAAACAAACAAATCACATTACCACGTGTATATATATATATATATATATATATAATGCTTATGATTACATATGAAAAGAAAAAAGTTTTTCTTTATCACCTTAAAAGCTTCCCCTTCTTGGATGTCATCATCCACAATCTCGTTCCACTTTATCACAGGCAAACCATTTTGCAACACACCAGCATATTCTGCAAATAAAGATGAGTGCTTTAGTTAAATAATATGAAATTTGAAGTGTTCGAGTTGTAATTAAAGTAAGCAAAGTACCTTGAGTGCGCGGCTTGGATATAGCTCTGCATAAGCGGTGAATATCAACGTTATGTCCTTTGTCTTTACCCCATGACTGCCAAGTGCCTACGGTCGAATACATATTAAAATTAATCTATATCTTCAGTGATTAGTGATCACGACCTTCAATATAAGAACATAAAAAAAGGACAAATAATATGACAACATTTTGGAACTTGGTTGAACTAAAATGACTACTGTCTACTGATAAAATAATTAACTTTAACGAATTCCGGAATTGCAGAGTGATGATCAATTCAATCACTATGAAGTGCCAAAGAGTTTTTCCCAAGTTTTGTGTTTTTTGCAGGAAAAAAAAGAAGAAGAAAAAAAAAAAAGAACAGCTTTTCTTCCACCCTTTCTCCTACCATATGGGGGGGGGGGGGGGGGAGGAACATGATTCAACATACATGAGGTAGATAAAGTGAAAATAATGATGAAATGAAAAAGTTAATAATCTAAACTATACCTGCAAAGGGTATGGCAACATGGTTGTAGGAGAAAGATAAAGAAGAAGAAGGAATAGGAGAGGAGCAAAGGAAGAGGTGGTGAATGGAATGGGAAGACATGTTTGTCATTTGGCAACCAGAGCAAGAAAGGAAAGAGAGAGAGAAAGGCAATTTGCTGAAAAGTAGGTGCATGAGAATAAGGTAATTTGAGGCTATATATAGTTTTCGTTTTGGTATTGAATTTGAGGGTTATTTACTTTTGGAATGGTTTTTTTTTTTTTAATTACAGGTAAAGTTTAAAATTTTAACAATAATGTTATTTACGCGACTCAAATTAAATTACGTCTGAAATAATTAATATTCTTAATAATTAAGTTAAAACACAAAATTCAAAAATTATCACTATAATAACATGATTTTGATTAAAAAAAATTAAACAGAATAATTTTATTTTTTTTTTTTTTTAAGAAATATATATTTATTACGATTATCTATTTAAAATTTGTTCGCACAATTTTATTTATTTTTTTATAACCCAAATTTTCGTCTCACAACATAAATACGTGGCCGACATATTGGATTTACTACTACATTTAGCTTCACTAATATAGGTTATTTATTTAAGAAAAAAAGGGTATGAATTAATTAGTATTAAACCTTCCTTATCTGTATGCAAATAAAGAAACATTTTAGGCAAACCATTTAATTATTTATAATTATAATTGTCGAAACCATTTTTTTTATGGAAAACAACGTTTCGAAAAATATTTTAAATTTTTTAAAAAAATATTTAGAAAATGGGAGTCGCCACCAATATTTTATTTGGGTGTGATTAGATCACCACAAAACATTTAAAATACGTTTTGAAAAAGTGTTGGTCTTCGAAATCCAGAAAAACAGGTTCGGGAGTCGGTTACGCATAAGGAATGATTAGCACCCTCATACGCCCAAAATTGGTACCGTATTGATTATTTTGGGGTCTTAATTTGTAAACCTTAAAAGCTCAAATAAAGTTTAAAATACGATCATCGAATGCATGAGTTATGTTTAAAAGAAATCAATTCTGTTTGGAAGTCCCGCTATTTCAAAGTGATTGGGGAAGAAAGTTACGTCCAGTGAGTTAGGACATAATATTTCTAGATCCAAAAATAACGAGTTTTCCTTTGTAAAACTTTTTAAATTTTGGAAAAGGATGTTCGATTATCTCGATTTAAAGAAAGGTTGCACCAAGTGAGTTAAGGCGCAAATTTTTAGAATCGGAGATAAGGAAACATTGCCTCGATGAAGGGTATTCGATTTGAAGAAAAATTGCACCTAGTAAGTTAAGGCACAAAATTTCGAAACTCAAAATAAAAGAATATTGCCTTGATTTTAAAGTTTTTATGAAAACAATTTTGGAAATAAATATGCGAGTTTACAAGTAAGATAATTAAACGGATAGATGATATGCAAAACTCAAAAATGCAAAATACGAGTGCATAATAATTAAAAATTAAATGCAAATATTGATGAGGAAGAAAAACGATGCAATAGGAGTTGAAAATGAGACTTTGGATGTCCGGGGGCAAAATGATAATTTTGGACTCTCAGGATAAAAATGGTAATTTTGGAAAAATTTGGGGTTAGAAATGACATTTTAAATGTTCGGGGGTAAAACGGTAATTTTCGAAAGAATCGGGATAAAAAACTGAACTTTTGAACATCCGAGGGTAAAATGGTAATTTTGGAAGTGTCGGGGTTAAAAATGGAATTTTTGGAAGTTTGAGGTTAAAAAGGTAATTTTTGGAAGTTTTGGGGCAAAAATGTAATTTTTGGAAGTTTGGGGGAAAATGTAATTTTTGAAAGTTTTGGGGTCAAAAATATAATTTTTGGATAGTTTAGGAACTTTCAGGGTAATAAAACAAAAAATAAGTGACACATGGCAGCCCCACAAGCATCCAGAAGTCAAAGGACTAAATTAGAAATCATGAAAAATTCCTGCGCCAATTTTGTAATTAAACAGAACTTGATTTAATGATTAAATTAGAACAAATTGAAAATAGGTGGGACTACTTGCATAAATAAACCAAAATAGTGACACATGGCAGTTTCTGGTGCTTTCAAAAGGTCAAAGGATTAAATTGAAAAGCAATGAAAATTATTAGGGCCAAATTAAAATTAATTAAAAATAAAAAAAGGACTAAATTGAAACAATCAAAAAATATGAAAGGACCAGATACATAAATAACCCATTAGTAAAAAATACACGGTTCCTTGGAGCGGGTCGGGTGAAATCGATCGGGCTATGGGTTAAAAGGGCAAAACGGCGTCGTTTTGGCTCTTTGAACCCATGCTCAAAACGATGCCGTTTAGTGCATGCTATAAAACCCATTTTTTAAGTTAAAATTTCATTTCCCTTTTCATTTTTTCAAAATCAGACATCCCTCCCCTTTTCTTTTCTCCCCTCTCTCTCACCTTCTACCCCTATGTCCGACCACCTCCGATCAAGGCTGACCACCGGTCGTCGAGTTCCAACCGTCGTATACGCCTTTCCGATCGTCGCACCCAGTCGCCTCGAACCAACGTGCGTCGATCTTTGCGCACACGCGCCATCGGCTCCCCACGCGCTGCCGTCATCGGGTAAGTTTTCTTATTTTTTCTTCTATTTCGTTCTTTATTTTTTTTGTTAAAACCAGATCTGGAGAACTTCAAACCTTTATTCCCTTTTCCAAATCTTTGTTCTTTCTTTTCTTTTATTTTAAAAAAGGGTTTGATTTTTATGCCTTAAAAACCAGTCTCTGTTTCGAAATCAACTTTTGATTTTGGTTTAGATCCATTTCATACCCTCTCTTTCTTTCACAAAAAACTATTTTTAATCTTTATTTTCCTCTTTGTGTATTAATATTATTAATAATTAATATTATTATTAATAATTAATATTTCTAACCTTTCGTGTATTTTATTATTAATAATTAATATTATTATTATAAAACGTTTATTAATATTATTAAAACGTTTGTTATTATTATCAAAACATTAATGCTGCTTTAAGATATTAAATTTATATATATATTTATTACATTTGAAAATAGGTAGATAATAATAAAGAGGGGCTGCAGTGTATTTAATACTAATTTCGAAATTGATGGGGGTTAGTAATGTGCATCATAAATGGGAATGAACATACATTGAAACTATACCTTGATACTTTAATACACTACAGCTTCAAACTCCTGACTTGAATATGCGATTATTATCTTTTCCCTACCTAGAACGTTTCTATTTTGTTATCAACGATTCCTATTTTTAGGATTTGTGAAGGTTTGATGTATTGTTTTAAGGCTATTTTGGTTATTGATTTCTCAAAAGGGTTCGTGTATTGGCTTTTTCAAAGAAGGGTCTTTTTGTATTGATTTCAAAGAGGGTTCCCCCTTTTTACAGGATTGAATTAGGCTTTTATAGCCTTGAATACAATGATGTTAATTTGTTTTACTAAACTAAATGGACATCTTTTCTTCCTTTTTGCAGGTCTGGTGGTAGCAATCGGCTATGGTGGCTTGTAGCAGTGGTGGTTGGTGCAAAGCAAGTTGCTGCTAGAGATGACGACGTGGAATGCCCTGGTTGGCTGCGATGGAAGGCAGGCAGTGCAAGTTGGACCTTTGTTTGGGCTGCTATAATTTGGGGCACTTGGGCTAGAAAATTGGGTTTATTGCATTTGGATTTGGGCTAGCCAAATTTAGTCCAATTTGGGCTTGTAAACTTGGACTTGTAATTTGGACTTTTGGATTTAATTAAATTTATAATAATATTAAATTTAAATTAAATTCAAACCTAAATTAAATTTAAAATACATTTAAATTTAAGATAAATTTAAATTTAAAATAAATTTAATCTCAAAGTAAATTAAAAATGGTTTAGGCTTGGTCAAAATTGGGTTCTTACAGTTGCCCCTCTTTGCTCGTTGCTGTGTAACGGGAATAGAGCAAAAACCCAAAAAGGATGCCCAATTTTGATGCTTTTCCTTCAACCAGCTCGCCTTTCGTTTTGTCAGTCGTTCAATCTCCACTGCATCCATCTTTCCACTTCTTTGACGTGGTGGTTCCATCTTGCTTTAAGGTGATCTTAAAGACAAAATTTGCTACTTTGACTTCACTCCATTCTCTTGAAATTTCAAGGAGGTTGGATTCGTCACTGTAGTCTTTGAGTCGGGTTACATTGGTTTGGCCTTCTTCTCAGTATCTGATCCGGAAGACGACCGCATCACTTGTTTTGATTCGCTTCTCTGGATCTCCTCAGGAAGACGAATTTGGTCCACTTCTTAGTATCTCTTCAGGAAGCTAACCATTTTATTGCTTCAACCTGCCTCTCAGTGTCTCATCAGGAAGCTAGGGTTCGAAGATTTGCTCACATAGAGCATCGAGTTGGCATACTTCTCTGTATCTCATCAAGAAGATGACCGCCTCACTTGTTTTAGATAACAATAATCTGCCCCAAGCTCGGGGTAGGAGATTGGTTGATGGTGATCTGCCCTAGGCTCGGGGGAAGAGATCAAATGGCTTCAATCTTGCCTCAGACTCGGGGTAAGAGATTGGCTAATGGTAATTTGCCCCAGACTCAGGTAAAAGATCAGGATCTTCATTTTGCTCTTCTTGAATCTAAGGGAAAAAATGAAATGATTTAATTTGAATCCAAACTCCACTGCATCTTCATGAAGATAGGATTTGGTATCGAAGCTTCGTCTTGCTCTTACTACAACTTCAGAGAGATAAAGACTTGCTATCCAACTTTACTGCAACTTAAAGAGGATAGGAATTGATGTTTGGAGCTTCATCTTTCTCTTACTACAACTTTAGAGAGATAAAAATTTGCTATCCAACTTTACTACAACTTCAAAAGGATAGGAATTGATGTTTGAAGCTTCATCTTGCTCTTACTACAACTTTAGAGAGATAAAGACTTGCTATCCAACTTTACTGCAACTTCAAGAGGATAGGAATTGATGTTTGAAGCTTCATCTTGCTCTTACTACAACTTCAGAGAGATAAAGACTTGCTATCCAACTTTACTACAACTTCAAGAGGATAGGAATTGATGTTTGGAGCTTCATCTTGCTCTTACTACAACTTCAGAGAGATAAAGAATTGCTATCTAACTTTACTACAACTTCAAGAGGATAAGGATTGATGTTTGAAGCTTTATCTTGCTCTTACTACAACTTCAGAGAGATAAAGACTTGCTATCCAACTTTACTACAACTTCAAGAGGATAGGGATTGATGTTTGAAGCTTTATCTTGATCTTACTACAACTTCAGAGAGATAAAGGCTTGCTATCCAACTTTACTACAACTTCAAAAGGATAAAAATTGATGCTTGAAACTTTATCTTGCTCTTACTACAACTTCAGAGAGATAAAGACTTGCTATCCAACTTTACTACAACTTCAAGAGGATAGGAATTGATGTTTGAAACTTCATCTTACTCTTACTACAACTTCAAAGAGATAAAGACTTGTTATTTTGATCTAACCCACAATGACTTCAAGGTAGAAGTTTCATCATTGTGGATTTGACCTCTCATGCTTCTAAGGTACACAGTCCGCCGTTGCGACTTAGGCCTTTCCCTTTTGTATCGTTGCGGTACTGGATCCGCCATTGTGGTCTTAGATCTTTCCTGTTGTATTTCATGATGCTGAAACCTGTAGAATATGCTCAAATGGGCCTCTAGGTAGGCCAGGTTTGTTTAGGATGCCATGCCCGGAATGAGTCAAAATGCCCCTAACTTTAGCTGGGTTTAACTTTAGCTGGAACTTCCTTAATCTCAAGAATAACTTTCCCAAGACTTTTACATGTTTTTCCCCAGTTCGAGACTTTGCGATCATGTAATCAACATAAACCTCAATTTCCTTGTGCATCATCTCATGAAATAATGTCCCCATGGCTCTTTGATAAATTGCCCCTGCATTTTTAAGTTCGAACGGTATCACCTTATAAAAGAATGTTCCCCACATTGTGACAAAGGTAGTTTTTACCATATCTGCAGGGTTCAACTTTATTTGGTTATATCCTGAGAAACCATCCATAAAAGAAAAAAAGGAATGGTCTTCCGTATTGTCTACCAGGGTGTCGATGTGTGACAATGGAAAGTTATCTTTTGAGCTTTCCTTGTTCAAGTCTCGGTAATCCACACACATACGTACTTTTCCATCTTTCTTGGGGACGGGGACTATATTGGCAACCTATTCTGAATATTTAACCAGTTGGAGGAAACCCGCGTTAAACTACTTTTGAACTTCTTCTTTTATTTTAAGCAACACATCTGGTCGCATCCTGCGGAGTTTTTGTTGGACGGGCTTGCACCCATCTTTTATCTGGAGCTTATGGACTACAATGTTAGTGTCTAATCCCGGCATGTCCTGGAAAGACCAAGTGAAGACATCTTTAAACTCTCTGAACAGCTCGATAAGATCTTTTCAGGTCTTTGCCGAGATGCTGGTCCCAATTTTCACTTCCTTCTTTTCATCTTCTTCCCTTATAGTAACAATTTCAACTAACTCTTTATGGGGCAAGATCTGTTTTTCCTCTTGTTCCATCATTCGCAGCAAGTCAGGAGACAAGTTACTATCTTAGTTATCTTCCAAGTCTTGAGAATCTTCGAGACACATATCTCGCTCAAAATGAGGCTCACAGTCAGTGTTACTCATATTATTGATATCCAATGATCTGTCCAAAAGAATGAGAGTGGTCCAATGAACAAAGTAAATTTAAGAACGGTAGTATGGTATAAGTATGAGTGTATGTATATAAAATTCAAGAATGGTAAATTTATGTAAGTTAAGGGTAAATAAATTATTTGAATTAAAATGAAAGTATATAAAGAGATCTTTGTCAAAAGGGAACAAAATGCTTTTTCATTAAGATAATGGATAAAAGTTAAGTGCCCTTTACAAAAGATCTCTATCGTTCTCGGGCAAAGAACAATAGATATGTGTCGAGTATTACTTTGAAACGATCCTAAAGGCTACAGGGAGCTCCTCTTCTGACCAGTTGTCCAGAATGCTTCCTGGTGCGTACAGGCAAATTTGAGATAAGCTCCTTCCTTTGTCTTCTTCGAAAATGGCATTAATGTCCAACTCTGTCACAACTCTTCCAGTGCTCTCTTCTTCTTTAAGCCTCATCTCACCGTAAATGAAAGTTTTTGATATATGAGGAAAGGTCATCGGCTCTCACTTGATTTCCTCGCCAGCTTGTCGGGCTTTCCTTATCTCTCGCTTCCTTTCTATCTCTTTCTTCTTTTCCTTTGCATCTGGCTTGTATCCTAACCCGATGTGATCCCACTTTCCTAGTGGTGCTGGTACATTGAGTGTCCCTTGCAAGTATTTTCCAAGCCTTTTTCCTGATAATGCCCATTTTCCAATGGTCAATCGTAACCCTATTTTTGTGGTTTAAGACAACTTTGGTTCAGGAATTTTACTTCCTTCTGCGATGAATATGGTATTAACAAATTTCAACGATCGAAAAGAACATTCCACTGTATCTTCGTTTCTTTCTACATACGGGGCATCACTTGTCACAGACGCGATAATGTCCTCCTCCGCATTTATTGTAACTAACCTTCCATCAGTTACCAATTTGAGTTTTTGATGAAGCAAAGACGGTACCGCTCCCGTTGAGTGGATCTAGGATCTCCCTAATAAGAAATTGTAGGAGGGCTTAATATCCATTACCAAGAAGTCAACCTCGTAAGTATTCGGGCCTATCTGCAGTGGTACTTCAATCCGACCCATCACTTTTCTTTCTGTTCCATCGAAAGCTTTGACTATGTTGTGACACAGCTTCATATAGGAGCTATCAACGAGTAATCTTTCCATGGGGGCCAGTAGTAGTACATTTAAAGTTGAGCCATTGTCGATGAGTACTCCGGGTAAGGTATACCCTTTACAGCGAGTGGTGATATGCAAAGCCTTAGTCGATCCCATTCCCCCAGACGGGATCTCATCGTCGCTGAAGAAAATAAAATTATCAGCGCTAATGTTGTTGATCAGATGATCCAACTTGCATACGGATATGTTATTGGTCACATAGGTCTCGTTAAGCATCCTCATTAATGAATTACGGTGGGCTTCGAAATTCAGCAATAATGCTAAGATCGATATTCGTGCGGGTTGTTTGTGTAACTGCTCAACTACACTGTACTCACTATGTTTCAAGAATTCCAAGAATTTTAAGAATTCTTTTACTTCTTCCTCCACGACTGGCTCATTTATCGGTCCTGGCTTGTTAGTCTCTTTTTTTTTCTGGCTCAATTGCTAAGGCCTTTACTTTTGCAACTTCTTTTTTCTCCTTTTCTGAGTAATAGATTTTTTCGTTACGAGTAATCAGGTTTACATTTTCTTGGGGTTGCTCCCCTTTTGGTGTTATTATGTTACACCCGTAATTCCAGGGAGCTCTCTTGCTATCTCCATAAGGAAATGGTGTAGGTTTCTGTATGATAACACAAGGTGCCTTTTGTTTTCTTGTCTCAGTTCCCTTGGACGTAGAATTGATTATCACCGGAGGATCAGGCTTATTTGTACTTTTTTCTTCGAAGATGCAGATATCCTCCATCTCTTCTTCTTCCTCAAAAAACTCCAGTTCTTTGCGGTCCATCAGATCTTGTACCAGAACCTTAAACTCCGCACAATGTTGAATCTCGTGTCCCTCTGTATTGTGGAAATCACAATAGTTCTTGCTCGTTATCATAATTTCACCATTCTGTGCGATCACTTCTTTGTCTATCATTTGACGCCATACCCATTTCAAAGGAGATTTGACCTTTTCGATATGGGTTTTAACCCTTTTACCTTTTGCTTCATCGATAGTGTTCACTCCCTAATCAGGGTGGGCAGGTAAAGGGTTCCCGGCTACATTAGGTTCCGATGGCTCATCGAATCTTATTCGCTTCATCTTAATTAATCTCTCTACTGCCTTCTTGAAAGCGAAACAATTTTTGATGGAGTGTCCGGTTACTCCTCCATGAAATTCGCACTAAGCATTGGCGTCGTACCATTTCGGGAAAGGTGGTTGTATAGGCTCCGTGTAATGCGGGGCCACCACATGCTGATCATATAATTGCTGGTAAAGCTCTTTGTAAGTTACCGGAATAGGAGTGAACTGAATCTTTGCGGTATTCCTTCTTGATCTTGGTTTTGGCTTTGGTGAATTTTGATAATTACTCGCAGGGGGTTTAGATTGCGTCATCATGATTGATTTCGCCTGATTTGGCCTGTACATGCCTACGTTATTTACTTCCTCTTCTTTCCTTCTAGGGCTGCCCTTTTTTCACTGTCCCCAGCGTCAATCTTGCCGCTTTTAATGGTGCTTTCAATCATTTCTCTAGATATGACCATGTCCGAGAAACTTTTCGTAACATTTCCCAATAAAAGGTTTAGATATGGTGCTTTTGGCGTGTGGACGAACAACATGGTTGTCTCTTTTTCCGTTAATGGTGGCTGTACTTGTGTGGCCATGTCTCTCCATCGCTGGGCATATTGCCTGAAACTTTTGCTCGACCTTTTCTCCATATTTTGCAAGGTGATTCTATCTGGAACAATATCGGTAACATGACCATATTGTTTCATAAAGTCCTGGGCCAAGTCCTTCCAGGAATTGATCTTTGCGCGGCTCAACTGGTTGTACCACCTCGCAATGGATCCAACCAAACTGTCTTGAAAATAATGGATTAATTTATCATTGTGGACATATCCTGTCATTTTTCGACAGAACATTGTAATGTGTGCTTTTGGGCAGCTTGTCCCATTATAATTTTTAAATTATGGAGTCTTGAATTTTAGTGTCAACACTAAATCTGAAACTAGGCTTAGTTCCTTAGCATCTATCCCACAATAAGCATCAACCCCTTCTATTGCTTTGACCTTCTCCTCCAACCACTTGTACCGTTCCTCTATCTGTTTGGAAACTTCCAACTTTGTTTTCTCTGCCTCCATGATTTCATCAAGGTTAGGACTAATAGGGTTCGCAGCCGTTTCTCCTGGATTAGACCCAGACCCAATTGGGTAATTAGCCTGGCCTCAGGTACCAACGAGCTGTGGTTGTGCCCGGATAAAGATGGGAGCTCCCGACGAGTTTGTTTCCGGTGGGACTTGGTGATACACGGGAGTAAAGCCAGGAGGATATTGAGGATCTTCACTCTCCTCCTTTGGGTCTTCTACAGGATTTTTCCCTTTTTCTGACTGTCGCAATAGTTGGGTCAATTGATTGATTATGCTGCTTTGAGACTCGATAATTTGGTCTCTCATATCCCTTTGGACCTTTTCCAGTTGATCTTGCAATTGAGCTTGCATTTGCTCCTGCATTTCCTTTTGTAACTGCTCTAGCCTCTCTATTCGTTGGTCCATGGCCCTTCGGGTACCGTAAGGGTGTAAATTCTCTATTTTCCAATTTTAAGCTTGATGGTTTTAAATTTTATTAAATGAGTTTTATTGTATTAAAGCATAAGAATGTAATGCAAATAAATGCGAATGAATGCATGAAATGCAAAAAGAAAGGTATTGACTTATAATTCAATTTCCATTTAGAAAACTTCAGATAAAAAGTTCCTTTATATAAAGCAAATTACATAAACGGTCTTGCTCTGATGTCTAGAGCTTTGACTTTCTTGAGGAGTCCTACTAGCTTTTGGCCTTGTTCCGTCTTCGTCTCATATTGCATGCTTAGCTCTTCTGCTTCGACTGCCAGTGTTTGTACATGTTCAGCTACTCCACGAATTTGATTTAAAGCCTCGCCCATAACATAATCCCTGTCTCTGACTTCTTTCTGAGCTTATTGAAGATGCCAGTCATTTGTCTCCAATGTCCTCTCCAGAATCTCAGTTTGTATTTCACTATTTTTCAAAGAGGCTTCCAATTTTTCTACTCTCTTATTCAGTCTCTCGACCTCAGCTCGGCTTACCTTTAACTCTGTCACTGAATTTCGACTACGATGTTTATACAAGAATTCCTCTAACTCTCGTACTCGGGCTCTTAATTTGGTCACCTCAGCTTGACTTTCCAGAAGGCTACTTTTTATGGCATTTTCCTGCACCTGTGCGTCTTGAAACTTGTTTTTCCAATGACTTGTTTTATTCTTCTCTTCGCGGATTTCTTGTTGCCATTGTTCTGAGGTCTTTCCTAAACCAGCGGTCCTCATTGACAAGCGAAGCTTTTTATAGTCTTTCTTTAGGTTGCTGAGATCTTCTTCAGCCTTATTCTTCCCTTTCCGTAATTTTTTCGCTTTTAGCTTTTGAAAGTACCTTCTCTTCTTCCAGCTTTTTATTATTTTTTCCATCTCAGCACTCTTTCTCTCGAAATCTTATTTAATTATTTCGAGTTCAGTCGGGGTAACCTGCAAGTGTTCTTCAATTGGAAGGACAATCTCCGGGTTTGGCACAGGAATGTTGTCGTTAATCCTTCTGTTTCTCCACCAATCATATTCTACAGTTATTATAGGATTGGAGCCGAATGCTTTCATTCTTCAAACCTGATTCCATGCATTTGAGATTTCCCGAATCCTTTTCTTATTATTTTCTCCTCGGTATGTGAACTCGCACTGAGCTAACCCCTGAGTCACTGGTATGAACTGTCTCGATCTGTATTGTCTTGAAACAAGTAAAGGTGTATATCCTGTTGCTCCCCATATTCCTTCTAATGAGACCCAATCGAAGTCTCTACATTGATATAATATTTCATCTGGGACAAACCACGGTGCTCGCCATTCTATGTCTTCGTCTTTGAGGCTTTGGAGTATAGCCATCCACTTTTCTTCTGAGAAATTTTCTTATCTTTGTGAAGCTTCGAAGTCTTTCAACGGGGAGTAATCTTTAGACATGTACTGATAGGAGACTTTTTCTGGTTTCCAAAAGTGACTATGAAACCATAACATTAACAACTGCGCGCAAGCAATAAATCAACCTTCTCCCTCTTTTCTGCATGCATTTAAGGACTTGAAAGTTTCAGCTAGTATAACCGGAACAGGTGTAACTCTTTTACTCAATCGATCAAACAAGTCTATCACCGCGTCTTCTATATGCCCCAAAGCTTTTGGAAAAATGGCTAACCCGTAGATACTCAGGGCCAGGATATTGATTTTCTTTTTTGCATCCGGATGAGCCAATATCAAATCCCGTAGACTTTTCCAAGTGATGCACTTGTTGTCGCCTTTGACCTTAACCCGAGCTGCAACCCACTGTTCGCTCATGCTAGTGATGTTTATCAATCTTTTGACAATGGTCGGGAGATTTGGAGCTCTGGAGTAGGCTTTATCCGTTGAGATTTTCGGACAACGAAGCAGTGTAGTATACTCCTCTATCATTGGTGTCATATTTATATTCCCGAAGGTGAAGCAACTGTAGGTTGGGTTCCAATACTGTGTTAATGCCCGAAAGAGAAATTTGTCTACCTTAACCTCGAGCAAATATGGAAAATCTCCGTATTCTTGGTAAAAGGTTTGTTTCATGTTGTTATCCTAACTGTCCCATATCTCTTTTAATTCTAACACATTGTTTTGAGCCGTACTGCTCCTGGTGTAATCCCAAAGTTCTGACTCATATCCTTCCACTAAGCTATCCCTTTTTTAGCATTGAGTCTCCGCCAACCACATGCGCACGACCATATTGTCCTCCACTTTATTAAGGTACTTGTTTTCCATGATTGATTCTCTTATCGGTAACTGAATTTTTGAGTCCATACCTTTCTTTTACATGATGATGAGATGCAATGCAAAGAAAAAGACAAAATAAACAAGTTAGCAAAACACAATAATATCAATATTCAAGTATAGAGCACAGAACCTAAGAATTTCTCTCGGAGGGTTTCTAAAAGGTTGAGCATAACTCCTTCTATGGTGTGTCCTTACGGGTCATTATATGTGGTTTTAAGCTCTAAAGCAAGGGTACCCAAACCAATAGATTCCTCAATCCTCACCCATTATAGGCTCATACGGACGAGTTCGATTCAGGGGGACGCATTTCTCACATGTTTACACGGAAGTGAAAACTTCACGAAAACAAGGGTACTTTGTAATTCCGAAAGCGATCCACTATCCTGCACGGAGGTGAAGAGCTCACGAAGGAGTAGTTTTCGGCTTCCACTTAAAGGGGTAATATCATATAGATGCAAATTTACACTAGCAATATCACATAGTATAATACCACACAAAGATGCCGAGGATCGCATATTAAACAAAATCGAAGTTTAAAAGTTTTCAAAAAGACCCAAAAATAATTAAATTTGGCTTGACTCTCGTTTATTTTTGAAAATAGTTCCCCAATGGAGTCGCCAAGCTGTCGAAACCATCCTTTTATGGAAAACGACGTTTCGAAAAATATTTTAAAACTTTGAAAAAAATGTTTAGAAAATAGGAGTCGCAACCAATCTTTTATTTGGGTGTGATTGGATCACCACAAAACATTTAAAATACGTTTTGAAAAAGTGTTGGTCTTCGAAATCCAAAAAAAAGGTTCGGGAGTCGGTTACGCATAAGGAAGGATTAGCACCCTCATACGCCCAAAATTGGTACCGTATTGATTATTTTCGGGTCTTAATTTGTAAACCTTAAAAGCTCGAATAAAGTTTAAAATACGATCCTCGAATGCATGAGTTATGTTTAAAAGAAATCAATTTTGTTTGGAAGTCCCTCTATTTCAAAGTGATCGGGAAAGAAAGTTACGTCTAGTGAGTTAGGACATAATATTTCTAGATCCAGAAATAACGAGCTTTCCTTTGTAAAACTTTTTAAATTTTGGAAAAGGATGTTCGATTATCTCGATTTAAAGAAAGGTTGCACCTAGTGAGTTAAGGCGTAAATTTTTAGAGCCGGAGATAAGGAAACATTGCCTCGATGAAGGGTATTCGATTATTTCAATTTGAAGAAAAATTGCACCTAGTAAGTTAAGGCACAAAATTTTGAAACTCGAAATAAAAGAATATTGCCTGATTTTAAAGTTTTTATGAAAATGATTTTGGAAATAAATATGCGAGTTTAATATAAATGAGCAGGTAAGATAATTAAACGGATATATGATATGCCAAACTCAAAAATGAAAGATACGAGTGCATAATAATTAAAAATAAAATGCAAATATTGATGAGGAAGAAAAACGATGCAATAGGGATTGAAAATGAGACTTTGGATGCTTGGGGGCAAAATGGTAATTTTGGACTCTCAGGGTAGAAAATGGTAATTTTGGAAAAAATTGGGGTTAAAAATGACATTTTAATGTTCGAGGGTAAAATGGTAATTTTCGAAAGAATTGGGATAAAAAAAAGAATTTTTGGACATTTAGGGGTAAAATGGTAATTTTGGAAGTATCGAGGTTAAAAATGGAATTTTTGGAAGTTTCAGAGTCAAAAATGTAATTTTTGGAAATGTAATTTTTGGATGTTTCGAGGGTAAAAATGTAATTTTTGGAAGTTTTGGGGTCAAAAATATAATTTTTGGATAATTTAGGGACTTTCAGGGCAATAAAACCAAAAATAAGTGACACGTGGTAGCCCCACAGGCATCCAAAAGTCAAAGGACTAAATTAGAAATCATGAAAAATTCCTGCGCCAATTTTGTAATTAAACAGAACTTGATTTAATGATTAAATTAGAACAAATTGAAAATAGGTGGGACTACTTGCATAAATAAACCAAAATAGTGACACGTGGCAGTTTCTGGTGCTTTTAAAAGGTCAAGGGACTAAATTGAAAAGCAATGAAAATTATTAGGCCAAATTAAAATTATACAAAAAGGACTAAATTGAAATAATCAAAAAATGCGGAAGGACCAAATGCATAAATAACCCATTAGTCAAAAACACGCGGATCCTTGGAGCGGGTCGGGTCAAATCGGTCGGGCCATGGGTTAAAAGGGCAAAATGGCGTCATTTTGGCTCTTTGAACCCATGCTCAAAACGACGCCGTTTAGTGCATGCTATAACACCCATTTTTTAAGTTAAAATTTCATTTCCCTTTTCATTTTTTCAAAATCAGACATCCCTCCCCTTTTCTTTTCTCTCCTCTCTCTCACCTTCTACCCCCATATCCGGCCACCTCCGATCAAGGCTGACCACCGGTTGTCGAGTTCCAGCCGCCGCACGCGCCTTTCCGCACACGCCTTTCAAAGAGGGTTCCCCCTTTTCTACAGGATTGAATTAGGCTTTTATAGCCTTGAATACAATGATGTTAATTTGTTTTACTCAACTAAATGTATATCTTTTCTTCCTTTTTGCAGGTCCGGTGGTAGCAGTCGACTATGGTGGCTTGTAGCAGTGGCGGTTGGTGCAGAGCAAGTTACTGTTGAAGATGACGACGTAGCATGCCCTGGTTGGCTGGGATGGAAGGCAGGCAGTGCAAGTGGGACCTTTGTTTGGGCTGCTATAATTTGGGGCACTTGGGCTAGCAAATTGGGTTTATTGCATTTGGATTTGGGCTAGCCAAATTTAGTTCAATTTGGGCTTGTAAATTTGGACTTTTGGATTTAATTAAATTTATAATAATATTAAATTTAAATTAAATTCAAACTTAAATTAAATTTAAAATACATTTAAATTTAAAATAAATTTAATCTTAAAGTAAATTAAAAATGATTTGGGCCCGATCAAAATTGGATTCCTACAATAATATCCTGTCATATATATATATTAGGAAGAGAAGCAATTAAGGAAATAATTCTACGTGTCTCCATAGATTTTTGACTTCTAATAATCTATATTATTTGACACAATTAGTATTTTCTATTTTTAATAAATTATTTAAACTTATTTTATGATATTTTTAAATGCAATCCCATAACCAATGGATTTAATTTTATCTATCAATTAAAATGTATTAAAATTATTTTATATTTTTGTATAAGTTTAATTTTACTATTGATGTTATAAATAAATTTATTTTATTTTATTGTAAGTAAAATTCTAAAAGAAAAAAATTAATAATAAAAATAAAAGAGATCTTTCTCTAAGTAAAAAAATTACATACCTATCAGAAAATTGAAAAAGAATACATAATAGATGATGATGTTTAGCTAATTATATAATTAAAAATATATAAATGTATTGTTAAAATTTTAATATATTTAAAATATATAATAAATAAACATTTAAGTTAAATAAAATGGATAAATTTTTATAATAATTTTATAAAATAAAAAAGGACTTTGTTATGAAATAATTACTTAATTGCTGTAATGAAAACTAAATTACCAAATATTGCAAAATGAAAGTGTTGGGGATCGACCCGATTAAACAACGAACAAGTTAAAAAATAGCGGAAGAAATTGAGAAATTGAACACACAAATTTAACGTGGAAAAGACCCTCTGAAGAGGATAAAAAATCACGGGCAAAGATAATTTTACTATAATGGCAAAAGAATGAAGAGTACAAAAGATGGAGATAAAAACTAAACCCCAAAAACCCGAAAATAAAAACCCTCAAAACGTAAACACTAAATTCTCTAAAAGTATTAGGAGTTTTAAACTATAATGGGTATGTCTAAATGGGTATATTTTTAAGGTTGTAAAAGAGCCTATTTATAGGCTAAATTCCGAAGTCAAATAATAATAAAATAATCTAAAGTAATAAGAGTTTGACTCAAACAAATAAACAGAGTTTAATTGAACCAAATAAACAGAGTTTAACTGAAAGATTATTTCTCAAATTTGACTTGAAATAGGAGTCATAATTCAACAAATCTCCACCTTGACTCATATTTCCACAATGCCATCTTAACCAAAGCCCGCCACGGGCCTATCTTGAACTATGCAGGGAATTAACTGAGTCGAATCTGTGCTTAGAAGCTGGAAGCCTTTTAGCCTTCAACTTGTGCACTACCAAATCAAAACTAACCCGGGTCTGATTTTACGAACACAATGCCCTAACTTTTCAAAACCTGCATCCAAAAGAGAACCTCTCTTCAACGAAACGATCATACCCTCCTATGACCAAGTTGTCTCCGCTCCAAATGAGTTGATTTCAACTCCGTAAAGGACGAGGGACGTCATATTTCACCGGTCACTATAAAACCTTCCAGAATATAAAGACTGCCGATCTTTTCACCTTTTAACAAAACGAGAGCCCCACGAGATACCTTAATGTCGCTCGACTCAATGTTAATTCTGCAACCTTTTGAGTCTAAAATACTTAAGGAGATGAGATTCTTTCGTAAATCAGGTACATACCTGACATCTGATAGTGTCCTAATCGTACCATTGTGCATCCTAATTTTAACAGTACCAATACCGATTACCTTACTGGATGAATCGTTTCCCATGTGCCCAACTCCACCTTCAATTGAACTGTATGTGGAGAACCATTCTCTGTTGGGACACATGTGGAAAGAACATCCTGAATCTAGGATCCACTCGGACGTAATCTCGGAGCTTTCGCTCGTTGACACTAACAAGAAATCATCACCACTTTCATCGGCCAAATTAGCACCAACTAAATCTTCGTCGTTACTCTTAGTTGCCCTTTTATTTCGCAGTTTGTAACAATCTACTTTGACGTGACCTGATTTCTTACAATAGTGACACCTTTTGTCTCGCTTTTTTGATGCTACCAAAGCAGAAGCTTGCTTATCTGTCTTGCTATCTGAACCAAACTCATTGTCGAGTTTGTCTTTACTCAACAAATGACCCTTTACATCCTCAAACGAGAGTTTATCTCTACCATAAATCAAGATCTCCTTAAAAGACTTGTATGAAGGGGGTAAAGAGCACAACAGAAAGCATATTAAAAAAAATTATTTTAGTTGTGGATGCAAACATTCGTTTCTTGGAATCTCTCGATTTGTAGAATTTATACTTTTGAAAGTCCAACTGTGGCCTCGATGATATTCCCCGACTATATTAATTATATATGTGTTTTTTTTCTTTTAATTGATTAAATAGATTTTTTTAAGATTTAAGGAAATAGATCAATTTTAAAAAGAGTATGAAAAATGCATTTAGTTGAACATGCTTCCTACATGGTTGGTTGGACGATTGTCAAGACACATACATGTCAGGGAAAGCGTGTCCAACTATACACGTTTTCTTTGAAATTTTCAGAAAACGCTTCTAGCTGGACAAGCATTCTTGACATGTCAGCTAAAGCTCGTCTAACTGAACGAGCTTTCATACGCTTTCTCTAAAACTTATTTATTTCTCTAAATCTTAAAAATACTAAAAAAAAGAGATATATATGCCCAATTTAACCATATTCCCTAAAACACTATGAACAAAAAAATCCTACGATCATCGTGTTGATACTTCTGTAGTTGCAATATTTATAGGGCGAATAATGTGAACTATGGGAACCTTTTTAATCTAAATTTATGAGAAGTTTTTAATATTTGAAAATCTAACAAATAAAGTCATGAATGATAAAACCAACATAGAAAAGCATATTAACACCAAATCTGCATCAAATAAAATTGAAGGCAATAACAGGTAGTTAAAAGAAGCGGATTTTTTTTCAAATATTTGAATCAAGTTTAAATTTTAGAGTCAATATTATTAGAAAGATTTTATTTAAATATCACTCTTTATTCAAACAAGATTATACTCGGACTATAAAATGAATTAAGTGATTAATACAAAAAAAAAAAGGAAATAAAAGGGAGTATGTCGTTAGAGATGGGGAAATTTGGTGATGGAAATACGAATTGTAGATACTAAAAAACGCCTTTACTTAAGCTCATCTCAACCCCAAAAGCACCATCATCGTCCATTGTTGTCTTCGTCGACCTTCTTCCTTAAATGCTCTCAACTTTCCTTCAATGTTATCTCCATATGATAATTCAAGCACGTCGTCGAAGTTGGTATGAAAGCAATAGTGGATTCTGGCATGGCCCTCGGTGCCCAAATGACGATTGTCACCAACAAATCAAAATACCTTCTTTTCAAAATTAAGTTTAAAGTTACTCTAATTTAAAAATTAAGATTAATAAATACCTTAGTTTGGGAAAAAGAGTAATGGTTTCTTTTAACTTCATAAGCGAATTCAAGAAACCTACAAGATTAAATTTGATGATGATCTTGAGACATAATCACGTTATAACTTACTTCTCAATTAAAGGGATTATTATTATAACCTTACCTCAATTTAGATCCAAGTAGATCCTCTGTTAGGTCATCTAAAGCCCATTAAGAGAAATAATTAGATATGAATTTTCACTCTCATATAAATACACAAAGATACCATCAAGTCGAAGAACTCCTTTCTTCTCCCAAAAACCCTAATGACATTCATCCTCAATCTCTCTATTTGTCCAATTCTCAATCTTAAAATGGGTGGATCAACCTTCAACACTCCTTCCTTTTCTGACTTGTTAAAAATTTCATTAATTCACTAATAAATTACTAACGTGACACATTAATCCATTGAATGATTAAAACGTGGTTTTTTTTTTACTTTTTTAATGAAGCTAAAAACTTTTATATAATTAGTCCAAAATAATGTTTTTTTAATTCTGTTTAGGCCTCTACAAATCTACAATGTCCATGTTCGCGGCCCTCAATGGTGTGATACTAGAATAGGCACAATAACTCTTTCATTACGCGTGCCTCTCATTTTTCTTACTGGAAAATTTCGTTTAGATAAAATTTTGATTGCTCTGTTGTTTTTTTCATTAATTTGGATACATAGTCTAACAATTTGTATTTTCTTTCTTTTATTGGGTATTGAATTTTGTAATTTTCTGTGATTTATTGCTCCAAGGATAATTCTGTTTTTAATTCCGATTGCTCTGTTGTTTTGAAATCGTAGTCTAAACTTGGGAAGGTGGTGATGAGAATGGGTGATTTTTATATTGTAAATAAATGAAAAAAAATATTTTGGATTAATTATAAAGAGATCTCTAGCTTCAGTAAAAGGTTAAAAAATGTCATGTGTCAATCACTTAATATGCTAATGTGTCACATCAACAATTTATTAGTGGATTAATGTAATTTTTAACGGCAGTGACCAATTTGAATAATTATATTAATTAGAGTGAGTAAATTAACAAAAAAAAAAAGAATTAGAATGACTAAAATAAGAATGATGCTATTTTAGGGTGATTTGCATTGTAGTTTGCCCAAATTATAAAAAGATTTCATAATATTTAATCATGACAATATTAATTTCACTATCCATAGCCTTCCAACCCTTAAATAAGAGAATAATGCACTTTAACGCACTCGAGTCCATGTCCTCATGCAGTGGTAACAATGTCAATGTCAATCAAACTAAGACTCAATCGACTATATATATATATATATATATTATCCTTTTTACCAACATAATTACTGGTTAGTATATACCTCAGATTTATTAAGCCTATAAAGGGAAAAAAGAAAATAATTTCAAAGGAAAATAAATAGAGGTGAAGTTAAGTTGATGATGATCTAAAATCTGTACAAATTTAATCATCCATGCATCCGCAACGTTGAATTTCATGCATTACGGCACATTGATTTGCAAGTGGCAACTCAAGCTTGTAAGAATTAACAAATGTTTTGGTTTGAACAAGGCACAATCCTTGTCATTCCACCATGACCAACCGAAATTATTGATAATAATTCAACCACATTTTTAGAATTTTGGATTTTGACTTAATAATAGCAAAGCTTGTCAATAAAAAATTCCATCGTCACAACTAAAATTATTGTTACAATAGACGTCGATAATGGCAATAAAACGATTGTAAAGCAATAAAAAAATACATAAATTTTACGTGGAAACTCTATCGAGAAAAAATCGCGAGCAAAAAATAAGAAACTCACTAATGTTGAAAATTAGATAGTACAAGAGGAATTTCGACTACATCTATTTAAAGGCTAAAATATCTTATTCTAATCAATGCCAAATAGAAGTGTATTTTGCCACTGTATTTTATTTTTTTAACAAGAGATGAGATTCGAGTCATACAACTCTAACAATTATTCTTTATATGTCTAACTACGGTTAGAAAGTGAGGATAAAAGTAAATTTGTGAGAAAATAATGAAGGTTTCAAGGCATGTAACATGCCATTCTTTTTAGATTCTATTAGTCCACATTTATATTTTTGTGAGGATACAATGAAACTCAATGATTGTTTGCATTTTACACTGATAAAAACAGATCACTAAGGATAAGATAGCAATTATCTAAAGAATTTTTGCTGTAGAACAAATTTTGAATATTAGAAGACGGAGGAAAATAAAAAAAAATTGTTTCTAATTTTTGGTGTCTTTGTAAGTCTTGCAAATGAAATTTGTCTATTATTTATAGGAGTTGGATAGTCACATCTATTAACAGTGAACACAACTATTCATTAGATATTACTTGAACAATGATAATATTTCGTTAATAATCAAGTAACATAATTTTTAGTAACAATGGACATAACTCATCACTTTTGAATAGTAACAACTCTTGATTAACCAAGTGATATAACTTTCGTATCACTTGTATCTTTTCTATTATAACTACTGAAAAAAATTATAAATATATATTTAAAATGTTCAAACAATTTCTCTCGATTTTCAAATATTCTCGATTTTGATAATCTTGAAAATCAATTGCATATTAAAGTTAATCAAATTATTTATTTTTTGAACCTTTACTTAGAGAAAACATGTTAAAATTAATTGAAATTGCATGGTAGACTTGCTTTGAACTAGCTATTCTATTTGATTAACAGAGCGCATTTCGTACAATTATTTCAACACCAATCAATGCATAGTATTCGAGAACGCTATTATTGTCATGTGTCTGTGATCTCTTTTTCATGAGTGTTGTTAGAGTCAAGCCGTTAAGCCCCTAGAAGCGGTCACACTTCACACTCACATAAGTAAACCCCATCAAGAATGTTACAGTAATTATAACACTTTAACATATTTATGTTATGAGTATATTAAGAGTATATTAGTCATTCTTTCCCTTGCAGTTAAGGGTACCAAGCACATTTTACCCTAAGATAATATATTAAATATTATTTTTTGATGTTAGCAATTACATATTGATGATGTACTATGTTTCATTAAGCTCAAGATTTGATCTTACACCAAACAATGAGTCGAGTTCCTATCATTGATGACACAAATATCATATGTTTGTACCTCATCCCTAAATTTTCAAATTTTCAACATAGCTATATTAATAATTTAGATCACATGATGAAACTTTATATTTATTTGAGCTTATAGGTAAAAAAAATTGCTTAGTAAAAATAAAAAATTAATTATGCACTTAAAAAATTCAACTTATTGAGCCATCAATGACAAAAAAAAAATAAAAATCAATTAGTCTCTTCCATTAATGAAAACTTTTAGTTTATTGGTTTGATTATTAATTGTGTTGATGTGGCATGATACGTTAGCAAAAAAATTTAAAAATATATTTTAAAATCAATAAGAATATATAGAATGAATTTGAATAAATGGTTGTCCATATTCATTTTAGATGAGTATAAATCTATAAAAAAATTGTAAATTTTTTGAAAAAATACTAAAAATTATAAAAAAAATTCAAAAAACGAAAAAAAATTAATAATTTTTAAAAATATGAAATTTAATAAAAATATACATCTAAAATGAACCTAGTCAAATGAATCAGGACAAATGTATGTCCCGATTGATTTTAAAGTAGTGCAAAACTATATATATATACATTGTAAAAACTAACGCCCTTTTACATTTTGTGCTCCAAAATTATAAAAAATCATAATTAAGTTTTTAAAATGATTATTAATATTATACACCCATCTACAAATGCGAGCACTGCGTGGTACACATTCTCCTTTCTTAATTTCATGGTTGATTTATTGAAATTGAATTTAAGGTTACCTTTGTTTTACTGAAAATGATTTTTAAATTTTATTTTTATTTTTTATGCTTGTTTCATGAAAAATAATTTAATCAACGAAAAATGATTTATAAATTCACGGGAAATGACTTACAGGTTTATAGGAAATAAACTCTTTCTTCTGTAAAATGGTTTACCCTTTTAAAAGTGCAAATCATTTTTCAAAAAAAACTCATTTATAGATGATTTTATTTTTATATAAAAATTAATTTAAATCAAGCTTAATATTATTATATTAATAATAAAATTTTATTTTTATTTTTAAAATATTTAAATTTAATAAAATATTATAATTTTTTTTTGGTGATTACAAACAACAGCTAGCATGACTCGAACTCAAGTCACACTTGAGACGATGAATAACCTTGACCATCAAGCCAATACATGGGGTTCAAAATATTATAATTTTCAATATTATTAAACATACATATTTAATTATCTATATCTAATAATATAATAAATTATTAATATAATTTATTGTTTTAATAAATTATTTAATATTTTAATTTTATTTTAATAATAAATTTTAAAAATAATATTTTTAAATAATATTTTTAATATATTATTGAAAAATATTTAATATTAATATTTTAATAATAAATATTTATTACAATTATAAATATATTAATAATAAATGTTTTGTAGTATAAATGTTAAAATATGCCATACGTCTATGTACTCTTTACAAACTTAGAATTTAGTTCTTGTACTTTTATTTTCAATAATTTAGTCCCTCTACTTCTCAGATTTAAAAATCAAGTCCAATTATTAACCTTGTTAAATTTTTTGTCAATTTTGTTGATGTCACATTTTTAAATAAAACAAAATACTCAATATTCATATAACTAAAAAGTGATGCTATAATGAACATGAACTTAAAAAAATATTTTTAATAATGCTAACAATTGAATCAGAATTTTGATATCTAAAAAGTAAGATTAACCCAAAAATAAAAGTACATGGACTAAATTTTAAATTTATGAAGAGTATGAAAACTTATTACATATTTTAACTTAGTATAAAAATATGAATATTTTAATTATATAAATATGAGTATTTATTTAAATAATGTTTAACTTCATTTATCTCTTACAACTCTAATGTATCAATATGTACTTTCATATATGTAATATATGTAATTTAAATTAAGTTTTAATTAAACATTATTTATTATTAAGTCAATATATTACATTGATTATTGCAAAATATTTTTTATTATAAAATAAATTTCAATTGTTAAAAGGAAATTGCACTATAATATTTTATAACAAATATATTTATATTGTGTTTGTTTTACAAAAAAAAATGTAAAATATAAATTTAATTAAACAATGAAAAGATAAGAAACACTCAAATGTATGTTTGTTTCATTGAAAACAATTTTTATGAAATATTTTCAAGAAATCTGCTAAACAATAGAAAATATTTTAAACAGATTCATCCAAACACCATAAAATATTAATTTTTTCCAGAAAAGTAAGCTATTTTCTAGAAATCATTTTCCGAAAGCAATTTTGGGTGAAACAAACGAAACCCAAATAAATTTTCACATAAAAAAACATTTCAAGTGTGATTGGATACTAAAACACGATTCTAACATCAAGCAATTATGTTAGATAGTACTGAATCGTGATTCACATAAAAACACATTTCAAGTGTGATTGGATATTAAGACACGGTTTCAATATCAAGCAATTGTTGAAGCCCAATTTTAACCGGGCTTGGGCTTTTGGTTTTAATTAAGAGTTTAAATTTACTTTAAATTTAAATTTACCTATTTAAATTTACTTTAAATTTAAATTTAATCAAATTTAAAATAATATTAAACTCAATATTAAAATTAAAAATCCAATTACAAGTGTCCTATTACAAAAAGACCCAAATTAGGACCCAATTTCGAATTAACCTAAACAAGCCTAAAATTAAGGCCCAAAACTACAAGTGACCCAAACAGTGGAGGCCTTAATCTGCTGCTACAAGCCACCTCTATCTCAGCCAATTGGAGACTCCCACATCAGCACCAGCAGCTCCAAGTTGCTTCTGCCACAGCCACCTTCTTCAACCTGCTCCAACCGCCACTGCCATGGCTGACTTGTAAAAAAAAAAGAAACAAGACAAACATTAATTCGCAAGAAACAAATTGTAATGATAAGAAATCTGGCTATAAAAGCCATATTAGAATATGTAAAAGGAGTTACGAACCTTGTTCTTGAAAAATCAATAGAGGGACCCTTTTTTGGAAAAAGGATCGAATACAATTCAACCTTTTTTTAACAATCAATACACACATTCTGTTCTTTCATCTGTATCCAATAGTTCGAATAGGCACCGAGCAACTAAAACAGAGTCAAAGTATCAAGCCTTGAAATCGACCAGGTACATCTAAAGTATTTAATGTCGTTTGCATTTCTAATTTCTAAAACCATCAGCTTTCCAAATGCATATTAATCCATGCATTTAATATCCTTGTCCATACTTATTTTTTTTCTTACGGTATTGAATAGCTATCTTTATTATTAATATTAAGTATAATATTTGTTACCATTAATTACAGTATTAGCAGTAATAATGGTAACAGTTTAATAGTAATAAATATTATTAAATATTATTAATATTTTTCAAAAAAGGAATAAAAAAAATGAAAGGACAGGGGCTTCCCTGATCTCGTTGTCCCCGAAGTAGTCACCGGTGTCCATCATCGTCGTCGTCGGCCCCTTTCTTTTTTCATGAACACACTTGCAAAACAAGGAGAAAAGCAGAAGATTAAAAACAGTCTTTTAAAAGAAATGGAGGGTATAAAATGGATCCAAACCAAAAATCGAAAAGGCTAGATTTCGAACCAAGACTGGATTTTAAAAAACATGAAAATCAAACTTTTAAAATAATAAAAAAGGAGAAACAGATTTAAACCAAGAAAAGATTGAAACCCTTTTTTTAAAATGAAAAAGCTTTTGAAACAAAAGGGATTTTGAAAGGAATAAAAGAATAAAAGAATAAAAGAAAAGGAAGGGATTTTTTACCTTCGAACGAGGTCCGGAGGCGCGTGGAGACCGGTGCACGGACAGTAAGCCAGCGACGGCGCGTGGCGCGATGGATGAAGGAGCGCGTGTGGTCGGGGCTCATTGGAATGGCCGGCGGTCATGAGGAGGAGAAGAAAGGCTTGACAAGAGAGAGAGTTTGAGAGCAAAAAGGGGGGTTTTTGTTTTTGTGTAAAAAAGGGAAAGTCTGATTGTTTTTAGGGATTTTTAGCCTTTTAAGGCTATATTGAAACGGTAGTTTCGAAAAGGGGATATAGGGGCATTTTTAAAAAATAGGTTATTTCCCCATTCAGTCCTTTCACTTTTTTCAAAATTACAATTAGAGCCTTTTTGTATTTTTTATTTATTTTAATTTGGCCCAATAATTTTCATTAACTTTCAATTTAATCCCGCAAGAAGACAAAAGACATGGAACAAAGGCTCGAACAAATCCAGAAAGAACTGCAATATCAAATGCAAGAACAAATGGCAACGATGTGTAGGGAAATAAAAAACCAATTTTTGGAGGTACAAAAGAGTTTAATGACTGAATTAGCGCAAGTAAAACAAAGCATGGCTGACAAAGGAAAAAGCCTTACTGTTGAGGAAGATGAAGACCCAAGTGCTCCTCCGGGCTTTACACCACTACATAACCCGACTTCACATGAAATACCGGTAAGAGAAGCCCACGTCACCATCAGACCACAGCAACAGGTCACAAGCACGTCGGGACCTGCTAACTATCCAGTTGGATATGGATCAAATCCAGAGGATAATGCTGCGAATCTGGGTGTCCTAGACTTTGATGAGATGATGAAAGAAGATCTCCCTAGGCAAATGGAGGAAAATTATAGGCTATTAGAGGAGAAAATCTAGGCAATACAGGGAGTGGAAAATTCTTATGAAGTAGATGGCAAGGAATTAAGTCTGGTTCCGGACTTGGTTCTTCCCCCCAAATTCAAAATCCCATAATTTGAAAAGTATAACGGGACAAGCTGCCCTGAAGCCCACCTAACCATGTTCTGCAGGAAGATGGCAGGGTACTTTCACAACGACCAATTGTTAATTCATTGCTTTTAAGACAGCTTAGCTGGATCGGCAGTCAGGTGGTACAATCAATTAAGTCGAGCAAAAGTCCGTTCATGGAAAGACTTAGCACAAGCCTTTTTAAAGCAATACGGTCATGTGACTGAAATAGCCCCTGATCGGCTCACGTTACAAAATATGGAGAAGAAGTCGAACGAAAGCTTTAGACAATACGTGCAGCGATGGCGAGAAATGATAACCCAAGTACAGCCACCGCTAACAGAGGAGACAACGATATTATTTGTTAATACCCTCAAAGCTCCTTACCTGAACCACCTACTGGGAAATGCCACCAAGAGTTTCGCCGATATGGTCATCTCAGGAAAGATGATTGAAAACGCAATCAAGATCGATAAAATTGAAGCTGAAGAAACCACTAAAAGACTTGCCCCCAGAAAGAGGGATAACGAAGTCAACAACGCAAACATGTACAGACCTAGTTACACCAAACCCTTCGTGGCAAGTCAACCCAAAGCTCCGACGGCCAATTACCAAAATACCCCAAGGTAAGGACCGAGTATCAGGCCAAACAGAGGAAGAATTCAATATACTCCCCCGCCAGTGTCATACGGGGAGCTCTACAAGCTACTGTACGACGCTCATGAGATAGCTCCTCAGCGGGTAAAACCATATGAACCCCCGTTCTCGGCCTAGTATGACGCAAGTACTCATTGTAAATATTATGCTGGAGCGGAAGGTCATTCGATTTAAAATTACCCTGCATTTAAGAGACGAGTTGAGGAGCTCATAAGGTTTGGGGTCGTAAAATTGAAAGACCTAGCAAAGCCCAATGTAACCGGGAATCCTCTGCCTAATCACCAGAATCAAGAGGTGAATGCCATGTTAGAGGAAGGAACACGAAAGATCAAGAGAAATGTTGAAGAAATTAGGTCTCCACTTCGGTAGGTGTGGCAACAGATCGTCAGAAAAGGGATAATTGTGAAGGATAAAGAGAGCATGATAATAGAGGCTGATAACCACCGCGAGTTTCACGCCGTTGAGGGGCATGAAATCCAAGATTACGCCGAGTCCAAAACTCTGGTAAAGACGTTGATGGACAATCGAGAGCTGGAATTTTTTGAAGAAAGAAAAAAAGTTAACGACGTTTGTGCCTCTGAGGAAGGGGCAGCTAATCGCCCAAAGGTGATTATTTATAAACCCATGAAGGGAACAGCTAGAGGAAAAACAACCCCTCGTATTATCATACAAAAACCTGTAACCTTCAATTACAAGGATAGCAAAAAGGTCCCGTGGAACTATAATTGTAATGTGACCATACCAAAAGAGGAGGAGCCTAAGAAGGATGTAAAGTTGGTTACCCGAAGTGGTAAAAATTATGACCCGACAGAGAAAGCAAAAAAGATCAGCAAAGGAAAAGCAATAATGTGTGAGCCTAAGGAAGAGATAGCAGCAGGTCTGAAGTACTTACCAAGAGTGCTTATAGACAATGGGTCAGCCCTGAATGTGCTTCCGCTAGTTACACTACAAAGATTGCATGTTGATAGCTCTCATATGAAGGGGTGTAACAACATAGTGAGAGCATTTGATGGGACAGAGAGAAAGGTAACCGGAAAGATTGAAATACCTCTGTAAATAGGGCCGAATACATATGAAGTAGAGTTCCTCGTGATGGATATTAGGCCCACCTACAACTGTCTATTGGGAAGGCCATGGATTCACTCGGTCGAAGCAGTACCTTCTTCTCTACATCAGAAAGTGAAGCTAGTAAATGAAGGGAGATTAATTACCATTAATGCTGAAGAAGAAATAATCGCCTTTATAACTTGTGATTCACCCTACGTGGGAATGGACGAGGAGGCTTTGGAATGCTTATTCCGCTCTCTAGAGTTTGTCAATGCAACTTTCATTTCGGAAGGGAGTAAGATGCCTATGCCTGCAATATCATCGACCACTAGAATGGGCTTGCGATTAATGCTTGGAAAAGGAGCTGCGTTTGGAAAAGGACTTGGGAAATACCTCCAGAGGAGAGTTAATGTGCCGACATTGATAGAAAAGCGGGATCGCTATGGCCTGGGGTATAAGCCGGATGCAAAGCAGAAGAAAAAGGAACTAGAAAAGAGGCAAGAAAGGAGGAGAGCCAGACTATATGGAAGGGAAGTCTCGTGGGAACCCATGGTTTTCTCACACATTTATGAGACTTTTATCTTGGAGGGAGTGATTAACCAGAAGGAGAGGCATGGAAAGGAGCAAGCAACAATAAGAATTGAGAGGAATGTCACGAGAGACTTAAGCATCAATGCCATATCAAATGAAGAAGAGGAAGGGAATCTAGCGAGAATTGATCCGTGTGCACCTGGAAGCACCTTGGACAATTAGACCGTGGAGGAACTTCCTGTAATTTTTAAGATTACTTCAAAGTAATGCTCGAAAACACCTATTGGTTTAGGCCCAAAAGCAATATGGATCTTTTGTAAAAAGGGTCCATGTTCATTACTTAGTTATTTTGAATGAAAACGCATTTCCCGTCTTATATTCTTTTCCCAAATTATTCTTTCATCTCTTAATTCAGCTTAATAAACCACTCGTACATAACCAATAAATAAGATTAATCATTCTTTCAATACATACTCATACATACCACATAATCATTCTTTCATGAATTTATTTTGTTCTTTGGACCTTCCTTTTTATCCTTGGACAGGTCCTCAAATATCAATAATATGAGAAACTCTGACACTAACTTAGAACCTCACTTTGAGCAAGACATGTGTCTGGAAGAGCTTTAGGACTTTAAAGAAAATCAAGATTGTGATCTATCTCCAGATCTGTTAAGAATGATAGGGCAAGAAGAAAAACAAATCCTGCCTCATTCGGACCCTGCAGAAGTGATTAATTTGGGGAGTGAAGACGAAAAGAAAGAAATAAAAATTGGGACATGTATCTGTGAGGAAACCAGAAGGAATCTCATCGAGTTGCTCCAAGAATTTTAAGACATTTTTGTATGGTCGTACTGAGTTATGCCCGGTTTGAGCACCGACATTATAATGCACAAACTTCCTAGAAAAGAAGGATGCAGACCCGTGCAGCAAAAACTCCGGAGAATGAGACCGAATGTACTGTTAAAAATAAAAGAAGTCAAGAAACAATTTGACGCTGGTTTCCTCCAGGTCGTTAAATACTCCGAATGGGTAGCTAATATAGTCCTAGTCCGTAAAAAAGATGGAAAGGTACGAATGTGTGTGGACTATCGAGACTTAAATAAAGTTAGCCCAAAGGATAATTTTCCCTTACCTCACATCGACACTTTGGTCGATAACACAGCAGGTCATTCTTTGTTCTCCTTCATGGATGGTTTCTCTGGATATAATTAGATCAAGATGGACCTTGAGAACATCATCAAAACCACATTCGTCACGTTATAGGGAACATTTTGCTACAAGGTGATGCCCTTTGGACTTAAAAATGTAGGGGCAACTTATCAGAGAGCTATGGTAACCCTGTTCCATGACATGACGCATAAGGAAATCGAAGTTTATGTCAATGACATGATAGCGAAATCCCAAACAGAGGAGGAGCATGTAAGAATCCTGAGGAAGTTGTTTGTAAGGTTAAGGAAATATCAATTAAAACTAAACCCGACAAAGTTCACCTTCGGGGCTACATCAGGAAAACTGTTGGGCTTTGTGGTCAGCAAAAGAGGAATTGAAATCGACCCAGAAAAAATCAAAGCCATACAAGAGCTACCACCATCCAGCACGCAAAAAGAAGTTCGAGGATTTTTAGGAAGATTAAATTACATCGCTCGGTTCATCTCACAATTGACTAAGAAGTGTGACCCTATCTTCCGCCTACTTAGAAAGCATAACCCGGGTGTATGGGAAGATGAGTGCCAGGAAACCTTTAACAAGGTCAAAGATTATTTGTCCAAAGCTCCCATCCTTGTACCTCCAATTCCTGATAAGCCATTGATTCTGTACTTGACGGTCTTTGAAAATTTCATGGGATGTGTGCTAGGCCAACATGACGATACTGGAAAAAAAGAGAGGGCGATATATTATCTCAGCAAGAAATTTATTGATTGCGAGACTCGATATTCGCCGATCGAAAAATTATGTTGTGCGCTAGTTTGGACCACACGCAGATTAAAACAATACATGCTATATCATACTACTTGGTTGATTTCGAAATTAGATCCTCTAAAGTACCTAATGGAATCAGCTGCATTGAATGGAAGGTTAGCTCGATGGCAAATCTTGCTCTCAAAATTTGACATCATATATGTCAATCAAAAGGCAGTAAAAGGGAGTGCGATAGCAGACTTCCTAGCCAGCAGGGCTTTAGAAGATTGTGTCGATAAATTTCAATTTCCCGAATGAAGACTTCATGTACGTTACAACAGTTGAAGAGGCAACCACAACGGAACAGCCTCGGAGATTGAATTTTAACGGAGCTTTAAACGCCATGGGTAATGGGGTTGGAACAGTATTGGTATCGCCAGAAGGAGATCACTACCTTTTTACTAGTAAACTCGATTTTGACTGCACTAACAACATGGCTGAATACGAAGCATGCATCTTGGGAATTCGTGCGGCCATAGAGTGGGGAATCAAAACTCTGGAGATTTATGAAGACTCCACGCTGATAATTTATCAACTCAAAGGAGAGTGGGAAACAAGAGATGTTAAGCTAGTGGATTACCTCAAGCTAGTTCTCGAGTTAATCACAGAATTCGATAACGTTACCTTCCATTATCTCCCGCGAGAAGAAAACCAAATGGCCGATGCTCTTACTATTTTGGCCTCCATGATCAAAGTAAGTAGGCCAGAAGATGTAAAGCCCATTCAGATGAGTATCTATGAAACTCCTGCTCATTGTTGTGATATCGAGGTAGAGGAAGAAGTAGGAAAGGACGATCACCCATGGTACCAGGACATCCTTCAATTTGTAAGAGATCGAAAATACCCCAGCAAGCCTCAGATAATGAAAAGAGAACATTGAGAAGACTTACTAGTGAATATGTCTTAGACGGGGAAATCTTGTACAAAAGGAGGAAATACCAGGTACTACTGAGATGTGTCGACGTAGTGGAAGCCAAAAAGATCTTAAAGGAAGTTCACGAAGGCATTTGCAGGACACATGTCAATGGTTTCACGATTGCCCGACAAATAATAATATTTGGGTATTACTGGTCTACCATGGAAAGTGATTGTATAAGTTATGCCAGGAAGTGCCACAAATGCCATATATATGGTGACAAGATTAATGTACCTCCATCGTACCTCCATGTCATGACTTCTCCCTAGCCCTTTTCTATATGGAGCATGGATGTCATTAGACCAATTTCTCCGAAAGCTTCTAATGGGCATAGATTCATCTTTGTGGTGATCAACTATTTCACCAAATTGGTAGAGGCAGCTTCATATGCCAATGTTACCAAGTCCGCAGTTAGTAAATTCTTGAAAAGAGAGATCATATGTCGGTACGGGATGCCGGAGAGGATCATATCCGACAATGCCTTGAACTTGAATAATAGCACGATAGCTGAAGTTTACGAACAGTTCAAAATCAAACATCACAATTCCTCTCCCTACCGCCCAAAACTGAATGGAGCCGTGAAGGCAGCCAATAAGAATATAAAGAAAATAGTGGCAAAGATGATCGAGACTTACAGAGACTGGCACGAAAAACTGTCATTTGCCCTTTTCGCCTACAGAACCTCGATCAGAACTTCTACTGGGGTAATGCCTTTCTCGTTGGTATACGGTATGGAAGCAGTCTTGCCTATTGAGGTTGAAATACTTTCTCTCCGAGTCTTAACTGAGCTCCAATTAGATGAGGCTGAATAGATCTAAGCTCGATATGATCAGCTGAATTTGATCGAGGAAAAGAGATTAAAAGCCATCCGTCACGGCCAGATGTACTAGAAGAGAATGACGCGAGCTTATGACAAAAAGGTTCGTCCCAAGGAATTTCATGAGGGAGATTTGGTTTTGAAGAAAATACTCCCCATACACAAAGATTTCCGAGGAAAATGGATGCCCAATTGGGAAGGACCTTATGTGGTAAAAAAAGCCTTCTCAAGAGGAGCTCTCATCCTAACAGAAATGGACGGGAAGGAGCTATATAACCCCGTCAATTCAGACTCGGTGAAGAAATACTTCGCCTAAAAAAAAGAGAGGAAATTGAGATGAAAACCCGTAAAGGGCGTCTCGAAAAAAAAAGGGTTCAGGATGAAAACTCGTAAAAGGCGTCCTAGAATCGAGGTAAGTTTGAGTCGAAAACCCACAAAGGGTACTTAAACCTAGGTATGGGTCGAGGAGATAGAGAAAGGTTACAACTTGATGCATCAACAAAGCACTCCAGGTCTTCTAAGACACACGTCTGGGCTAAGGGTGATTCTCAGCGAGTCAATGCAAGGTTAGCTCATTTTGGCGATATTCAGGATAATTAATTACCCTTTCTTGTATACTTAGAAAATTTTTATTAATGTTGCTTCTTTTGATTCCCTTTTGAATACAATTGTCAAATACGACTTTGTTTCCACACAATTTCTGTTCAAGCATTTCGTATTTAAATAACGAGTAATGAACTGATAAATCATATAAAGATTCATGAGCATTATCCTAGAAATTTTCAAAAATTATAGGGTTCCGAAACAGGATCACCAATGGGAAAACAAACTTGAAAAAAAACTGTTCAAGATCAGTTTAGAAGAAGATGGATCAACACATCAATAAGAGAAAAGGTCCAAGTCACAATGGCGAACCCGGTACTTTTTAAAAAAATGATGAGGAAGGACGAATCCACAACGTGAAGTTGAAAGAAAACTACAACAATAAGATCTCATTCTCCCTGGAGTTACAGTGGAATGGAATGAAGCTACATGGACAACCAATTTTACCCCAAAATTCGAGATAGATGGCAGCCATTCGATCCTTTACCCCAAGCTTGGGACAGATCACCATCAACCAACCTTACTCCAATCACGGAGTAATTTGCGGTTATACATAAACAGCGAGGCGGTCATCTTCCTGATGAAACACAGAGAAGAATACCAACTCAACGTTCAATGCAAGCAAATCTTCGAACCCAGCTTCCTGATGAGACATTGAGAAGCAGGTTGAAGCAATAAAATGGTTAGCTTTCTGATGAGACACAGAGAAGTGGACCAAATTCATCTTCCTGAGGAGATCCAGAGAAGCGAATTAAAACAATCGAGGCGGTCATATTCCTGATGAGACACTAAGAAGGAGACCAAATCAAACCAACACTCAATGCAAGCAAATCTTCAAACCCAGCTTCCTGATGAAACACTGAGAAGCAGGTTGAAGCAATAAAATGGTTAGCTTCCTGATGAGACATAGAGAAGTGGACCAAATTCGTCTTCCTGAGGAGATCCAGAGAAGCGAATTAAAACAAGCGAGGCGGTCATCTTCCTGATGAGAAACTGAGAAGAAGACCAAATCAAACCAATGCTCAATGCAAGCAAATCTTCGAACCCAGCTTCCTGATGAGACACTGAGAAGCAAGTCGAAGCAATGAAATGGTTAGCTTCCTGATGAGACACAGAGAAGTGGACTAAATTCGTCTTCCTAGGGAGATCCAGAGAAGCGAATTAAAACAGATAATTGCGGTCATCTTCCTGATGAGACACAGAGAAGAAGACCAGATCAATGAAATCAGTCCCAAAGACTACGACGACGAATTCCAACATCCTTGAAATTTCAAGAGAATGGGGTGAAGTCATAGTAGCAAATTTTGACTTTTTGAAATTGCCTAAAAACAGGATGGAATCATGACATCAAATAATAGAAAGGTAGATATGGCAAAGAACAAACGTTCAACAAAGTAAAAGGTAGATCATTTGGAAGAAAAAGCGTCGAAGAAAGGGAGCTTGACAAAATTGGGCCTCATTTTGGTCTTTGCTCCATTCCTGTTACACAGAAATGAGCAAAGAGGGGCAGCTGTTGAAGCCCAATTTTAATCGGGCTTGGGCCTTTGGTTTTAATTAAGAGTTTAAATTGATTTTAAATTTAAATTTACCTATTTAAATTTACTTTAAATTTAAATTTAATCAAATTTAAAATAATATTAAACTTAATATTAAAATTAAAAGTCCAATTACAAGTGTCCTATTACAAAAAGGCCCAAATTAAGGTCCAATTTTGAATTAACCTAAACAAGCCTAAAATTAAGGCCCAAAACTACAAGTGACCCAAACAGTGGAGGCCTTAATTTGCTGCTACAAGCCACCTCTATCTCAGCCAATTGGAGACTCCCACATCAGCACCAGCAGCTCCAAGTTGCTTCTGCCACAGCCACCTTCTTCAACCTGCTCTAACTGCCACTGCCATGGCTGACCTGCAAAAAAGAAGAAACAAGACAGGCATTAATTTGCAAGAAACAAATTGTAATGATAAGAAATCTGGCTATAAAAGCCAGATTAGAATATGTAAAAGGGGTTACGAACCTTGTTCTTGAAAAATCAATAGAGGGACCCTTTTTTTGGAAAAAGGATCACATACAATTCAAGCTTTTTTTAACAATCAATACACACATTCTGTTCTTTCATCTGTATACAATAGTTCGAATAGGCACCGAGCAACTAAAACAGAGTCAAAGTATCAAGCCTTGAAATCGACCAGGTACATCTAAAGTATTTAATGTCGTTTGCATTTCTAATTTCTAAAACCATCAGCTTTCCAAATGCATATTAATCCATGCATTTAATATCCTTGTCCATACTTATTTTTTTTCTTACGGTATTGAATAGCTATCTTTATTATTAATATTAAGTATAATATTTGTTACCATTAATTACAGCATTAGCAGTAATAATGGTAACAGTTTAATAGTAATAAATATTATTAATATTTTTCAAAAAAGGAATAAAAAAACACGAAAGGACAGGGGCTTCCCTGATCTCGCCGTCGCCGGAGTAGTCACTGGTGTCCATCATCGTCACCTTTCGACCCTTTTCTTTTTTCATGAACACACTTGCAAAACAAGGAGAAAAGCAGAAGATTAAAAACAGTCTTTTAAAAGAAATGGAGGGTATAAAATGGATCCAAACCAAAAATCGAAAAGGCTAGATTTCAAACCAAGATTGGATTTTAAAAAACTTGAAAATCAAACTTTTAGAATAATAAAAAAGGAGAAACAGATTTAAATCAAGAAAAGATTGAAACCCTTTTTTTAAATGAAAAAGCTTTTGAAACAAAAGGGATTTTGAAAGGAATAAAAGAATAAAAGAAAAGGAAGGGTTTTTTTACCTTCGAACAAGGTCCGGAGGCGCGTGGAGACCGATGCACGGACAGCAAGCCAGCGACGACGCGTGGTGCGGTGGACAGAGGAGCGTGTGTGGTCGAGGCTCGTTGGAATGGCCGGCGGTCATGAGGAGGAGAAGAAAGGCTTGACAAGAGAGAGAGTTTGAGAGCAAAAGGGGGGTTTTTTTATTTTTGTGTAAAAAGGGAAAGTCTGATTGTTTTTAGGGATTTTTAGCCTTTTAAGGTTATATTGAAACGGTACAGTTTCGAAAAGGAGATATAGGGGCATTTTAACAAAGTGGGTTATTTTCCCATTCAGTCCTTCCATTTTTTTTCAAAATTACAATTAGGGTCTTTTTGTATTTTTTATTTATTTTAATTTGGCCCAATAATTTTCATTAACTTTCAATTTAATCCCTTGACCTTTTGAAAGTACCAGGAGCTGCCACGTGTCACTATTTTGGTTTATTTATGTAATTAGTCCCTTTTATTTTTAATTTGTTTTGATTTAATCCTTAAGTTAAATTCTGTTTAATAACAAAATTGGCTCAAGAATTTTTCATAGTTTTCAAATTAGTCCATTGACTTCAGGATGCCTGTGGGGCTGCCACGATTCACCCTATTTTTGGTTTTATTACCCTGGAAGTCTCTAAACTGTCCGAAAATTATACTTTGACTCCCGAACTTCTCAAAAATTAAATTTTAACCCTAAAACTTCCCAAAATTACATTTTTGCCTCGAAACTTCCAAAAATTACATTTTTACCCCCAAACTTTCCAAAATTACATTTTTGACCTCGATTTTACCAAAAATTACTATTTTATCCTCGAACTTTTTAAAACTCTATTTTTTACCCTGATTTTACCCAAAATTACCACTTTACCCTTGAACTTTCTAAAATTCCATTTTAAACCTTGATTTCACCAAAAAATTACCATTTTACCCCTAAACTTTCTAAAATTTTATTTTTGACCCCGATTTTCCCAAAAATTACTATTTTACCCTCAAAAGTCTAAAATTACTATTTTGCCCCCGAGTATCCAAAAAGTCCTGTTTTCAATCTCGATTACATCTTTTCTTCCTTATTAATATTTGCATTTAACTTTAAGTATTATGCACTCGTATATCGTGTTTGTTTCATTTTTTGCTTATCGTTTTTTTTGCTTAGTTATTTTACTTCGTGTTATTTAATATCCGTCAATAATTATTTATTAAACTCGCATAAACGTTTTCAAAATTGTTTTTCATAAAAAAATTTAAAATCGAGGCAATATTCTTTTATTTCGAGTTTCAAAATTTTGCGCTTTAACTTACTAGGTGCGATTTTTCTTCAAACCGAAATAATTGAATACCCTTAATCGAGGCAATATTTCCTTATCTTCGGTTATGAAAATGTGCACCTTAACTCACTAGGTGCAACCTTTCTTCAAATCAAGATAATTAAATATCCTTCTTCAAAATTTAAAACGTTTTACAAAGGAAGGCTCGTTATTTTTGGATCTTGAAATGCTGAGTCCTAACTCACTGGACGTAACTTTCTTTCCCGATCACTTTGAAATAGCGGGATTTCCAAACAAAATCGACTTCTTTTAAAAATAGCTCATGCATTCGAGGATCGTATTTTAAATTTTATTCGAACTTTTAAAATTTACAAACAAGACCCTAAAGTAATCAATGTGGTACCAATTTTGGGCGTATGAGGGTGCTAATCCTCCTCATGCGTAACCGACTCCCGGACCTGTTTTTCTGGATTTCGAAGACCGACATTTTAAATGTATTTTAAATGTTTTGTGGTGATCCAATCACACTCAAATAAAAGATTAGTGACGACTCCTTTTTTTTCCAAATTTTAAAATAAATTTTTCGAAACTCCGTTTTTCAAAGTGGTTTTAACAGCAATTATGTTAGATAGTACTGAATCGCAATTCACATCAGAAACATTTCAAGTGTGATTGGATGCAAAGACACAATTTCAACATCAAGCAATTATGTTAGATAGTACTGAATTGTGATTCACATCAAAAACATTTCAAGTGTGATTGGATACTAAGACACGATTTCAGCATCAAACAATTATATTAGGTAGTACTGAATTGTGATTCACATAAAAAAAAACATTTCAAGTGTGAAGTTCCAACATTAAGCAATTATGTTAGATAGTATTGAATCATGATTCTTCCATCACCTACCTATTTTATCAGTATTTTCAGTGGAGATAGAAATGACAAAAATAATTTAATCACAAATTCATAAAAGGTTATTCATGCGCATTAAAAAGACTGAGGTATGAAGATCCATATCTAAATGACATAGTTTTTTATGATTCTTAACTCTAAGTTTCAGTTTAATTCGTTTTAGATCATCAAGTTAACTTCACGTCTATTTATTTCCCTTTGAAACTATTTTATTTTTCTCTTTATAGGCTTAATAAATCTGAGGTATATCTATTAGGGTAAATTAATGAAATATGTTGAATTTTTTTAATATTTAAGTAAATATACTGTTTTTTTATATTTATATAGTATGTTGTTTTTTGAGAGAGAAATGAAAACGCGTCTTACAAGATGCATTTTTAGGGGAGAGAAATGAAAACGCGCCTTGTAGAATGAATTTGTTAAAAATTCTTTTTTTTTTGTGGTTGGAAAGTAGAAGTTTATATATTTATTTTTATCTGTGTTTGAGATAGACATTATTATAATTTTAAGGTATGTTTGAATTTATGGTGATGTCGTGGAGCACAATGACTTACAAATTTTATCTGCCATTTGAGGATGAAGCCATCACCCAAGAAGTTGAGATTGCATTGCAACTCGAGGTTCCAGTCGACGTTGATTATACGGTCACCGGTTGAAGTGTATCTACGGCTTCAAGTTTATAAAGGTTATGTTGTCAAGTGATGGAGTATAACTAAGGGCCCTAGTTAGCAATGGTTATGCAGGCACAGCAAATAGTTTCACCTCATCAGAGGAGAATTCTTTATAAAACCCATATAGAAGTCTAAGATCATAATCATAGCGAAAAACACAAGGGTTTTCCAGTATAATCAAATAATTTGCTTTATCAATTTCCACCAAAGGCGATGAGCTCATTACTATAACCTGTGACAGAGTTGGGGCAACAAGAATTCTAGTGGGGAGGGACAATCGTTGTCAGCCCAATTCGCATTTAACCAAGCACCCGTTGACGGCCCGATTCGTGTTTCATCTTTTTTGCACCGCACAACAACTCCTCCCCGCTAGAAACCTTGTTGCCACCATATTTGTCACAAGTTAATGTAACGGGTTCAAAGTCTTTGGTGGGGAAAATGAGTAAGTTGAATATACTAAAAGGCCTCTGTGTTTTTCTCTATGACAATGATCTTAAACTTTTGTATGGGCTTTACAAAGCATCCTCCTCTAGTGAGGTGAAACTCGTTGTCGTGCCCACATAACCACAGCCAACTAGGGCCCTAATTATACTCCATCCCTTGATAGCATAAGCTTTGTAAACTTGAAGCTCTAGTTACACTTCAACCTGTGACCGTATAATCACTGCCAATTGGGACCTCGAGTTGCAATGTGATTTCGACTTCTCAGGTGATGGCTCCATCCTTACACGACAGGTGAAATTTTTAGGTCACCAAGCTCCACGTCATCACTGTGAACCCAAACACAACTTAAAACAATGACACTATGTCTCCCTAAAACAAAAAGGAAAAATAAATCTTTAAATCCGAAAATTTCAACATGTAAGAAAAAGAAAAAAAAACAATTTAAAGGAGATGGTGGGTGAGAAAGATGATGAAGTAGGGGATGGAAACTCTTATTTATATAGGCGAGGGGGTAGGGAGAAAAAAATCATGTTTTGCAATTTTATCCCGAGATTATCCAGTTGTAGTGTCTGAAAATTATCCCGATAATCCCGAGTTCAGAGGCAAAAATCTAGGTTTAGGTTTGGGGTTGAAAATGGCCAGAGAGAAAATGCATCTTATTGGACGCGTTTTTAGCTGACATAGCAATGAAAACGCATCCTACAGGGTACATTTTTTTCTGGTCATTTTTAACCCCAATCCTAACCTCAACTTTTTACCTTTAAACCTAGATTCTTGAGATAATTTTTAGACATTACAACTCGAGAATCCTGAGATAAAATTGCAAAACATGATTTTTTTTACCTTGCTGAAAATGCCCTCTGTGGGAAGCGTTTTCTCCCCTACCATTTTCAACTTTAATTGTGTACCTCAAAACCTGTGATGTTCAGGCAGCATGTGTTAAACATGTGCCTAAGATTATTGTTCCCTATAAAAATAAACTCAATATATTCCATTGAGTACTCAATGCGTGGGATAGGATGTCTATGGAAAATCATGGCATATGTGAGACACTTGTGTTTTTGCAGGCATGTCAAACGATCATTCGAATTCGGACATGATATTTGATTTTATATTACCTATGTAGAAAGCGAGTCTTAGGATTACAGTCCCGATTTTGATTGCACACATCCGTAGTGAATATGATTACATAGTTTCTTACCACAAGGCATGGTTGGCAAAACGGAATGTGTTGGAGAAGATTCATAACGAGTGGGAGAAATCATATAATGATTTGTGACAATGGTGTATGTGTTGGAGAAGATTCATAACGAGTGGGAGAAATCATATAATGATTTGTGACAATGGTGTCAGGTATTGGAGAGGTACGTACAATGTTCCATAACCAATCTACAAGCGAGCCTGCGTATTATCGCGATCGCTTGGTCATTGGGAAAAGAGTTCTCCATCATTTTTTCTGGACTTTCAAGCAATGCATAACAACATTCTAGTACTATAAGCCACTTGTACAAATTGGCGGCACATTCATGTACGAGAGGTACCATTATCGATTATTGTTGGTCGTTGCACAGGATGTAATAAAAAAATTTCCTAACAGCTTTTACAATAACGTCTGAAGAATCCAAAGATGATTAGGATTTTTTCTTGACTAACCTGAGAATGCATGTTGTTTCGCTGATTTGTCGTAATTTGATATAGCAAATTAGGCTTCCCCATTACACTTAAGGAGCTTATTCTCAAGCAAACTAGCGTCTTTTCTGTATTTTTTTTTATAGTTTTTAGGTTTTAAGTTAATAAGTGTAAATGTCTCGTTTTTATTGTTTTTGATATCCAAATTGGCAAATAGTGCAATTGGGGGCCTTAACATATGGTTGAGTGGTGTAGGGACATGCTGGAGGCTGAAATCGAGCAAGATCGGCAGCAAATGAAAGGGTATTTTGATATCCAAACCTTGGAATCGCAATACCTCCAACAGACCCAAGAATAGAGACCACCCTTCAATGGTATCACAATATCCATCTAGTAAGAAGCACCCCAAGTTCAAGACTGTCCGAGGTATCGCAATACCAACATCGTGAGGGGACAAAAATGGACACAAAGGGTAGACTTTGTCCACTCGAAGCAGTAATCATTGAAGGCTTATTTAAGGGTATTTTGGGCATAAGAATAGAGTGACAAGTTTAGTATTTTAATAACCAAAATCGGTGGTCAAACTTATTAGACCACTAATTCTTAATTCAACCAGTTCGATTGATCCAACTGCTAGACCGACAATAATTAAAAATTCATAAAAAGATAAACAAAATAAAATAAAAATTTTATTAAATCAGTTAAATCTATTCAATTGTCGATTTTTATTCTGATTTTCTATTTTTACAAATTTCAAGTAGTTTCCAAGTGAATTGATTCAACCCCTTTGTTCGAATTATTATATCAATTAGTTCCTGGTCTATTCGATCCAGTCTTATTCTAGAAACACTAGTCATATCATTAAATCTTGAAAGAATCCAAATTCATAGACCAAAATAAATCTAGTTACCAATTTCAAGAACTAAAGTGGACAAAAAAAGTATAGGCACCAAAGTGGATCTACTTGCCAAGTTCAAAAAAAATTATATTAACCATTCTTTATAAAACAATAGTTGAAAATAAAAAAAATAGAGGAGAAAAGAGAAACTTTTGTTTCTAGATTTTTGGTGCGTCTTTATATGTCTTGCAAGTGAAATTTATCTTCTATTTATGAAATTTTATTTTATTTGGTAGAGACATAATTAGTCAATAGATATTTATTTGGATAGTCACATTTATTAATAATTAACACAACCATTCATTAGGTATTGCTTGAATCATCGTAACTTTTGGTGATAAGAAATATAACTCATCACTTTTGAATAGCTGCAGCTCTTAATCAATAACCAAGTGATATAATTGTAAAAGTTGCAACTATTCAAAAGTAATAAGTTATGTCTCTGTAAGAAATAATTATGGATCAGTTTCGAATAGCTGCAACTCCGTGCCACTATAAGAAATGGTTGCTTGAATTCTAGGTCAGTTTCGCCTGAGGAATTTTGCAGTACTACTTGAACTAGCTCTTGCATGATGGCTTCTATTTTATGAGTTTTGCTATGTGGCAGGGTCTCTGACCTCCCCTAAAATAGAAAATCTCCATTTAGACTTTTAATTTTTTAAAAATTTTAAATTAGTAAAGGTAAAATTGTATTTTGATCCCCTAAAAATGATAAAATTTTAATTTAATCTTTTAAAAATTGCACTTTTATTATCGTAAAAATTACAATTTAACTTTGGTCTCTCCTAAAACAAAATTTCTGGTTTCGCCCTTATCTATAGGGATTTCTTACCTTCAAAATTCTCCTGTAAGATTAAGATTAATGAAAATGTACACAATTGAATGTGGGACATAGGTACTTAAAGAAAATGAAGAATCAAAGCAATAGTAAGGTACATCTATTTTCTTGGATTCATGCGACTGGCCTTTTGCTTTTGGTAGTGACAGAGCTGATGGCAGAATTAGTGGTGCAGACAATAAATCTTACCTCTGGCTGTTGGTCCATCGAGGAGCTATTGTGATTACTTACAGCACAGCGAATGCTGCGGCTAATGTCTCGACCATGAACCACAAGCGCGTCCAACGATAGGTGGTTGAGGGTCCGAAGTAAAGTGTCAATAAGCTTCTGTGTTGTCGTGTTTGAGTCCAACTGCCTACAACATAAATCACATGTAAACATCACTTTCTTTGTCAATCTTTCTTAGGCACATCACATTGATCCGGATCAGTCTTTCCATCCTGTCCCTACATCAATGGCTTACAGGAGTACGTACAGCTTTTTACTTAAAATCTGAACAAGCATAAGTTCTATGGTTTAGCTTTTAGATTAATGTAAGGTATGGAAGTACTTGTACCTTCTATTAAAATGAATAAAATGTGCATCACCCAAACTTGTGAACACTTGGACAAATGTTTTTCTGAGCTCCTGATCGCTTGGATTGGCTATTCCATTGTGAAAAGAAGAAGCGATGGTCTCAATCAAGATGGCGGGCTTAGCCCATGCCAGCCGCTCTTGGGACCTTTCTGGCTCGAAAATGCTGGCCGCTGCCATGAAGTAAGTTAAGAGAAGGGATCTTCTGTTCATTCCAAAATCACCAAGACAGCATTTCTATTTACATCCCCAACTATCGAGATTATAGCAATAAGATCCTTCCTGTGCTAAAATAGTTAATTTTTCTGTTAAATGAGATGCCAAAGCTTATGTATTGTAGTTTAAAACTAAAATTTTAAAGAAAACTAAATATTGTAAAAATGAATGTTGTAGAAATTTTGATTTTGAGGTTTTCGAAACTTTTATAAAAACTTTATCATTCAATTTTTTTTTTACTTTATTTTAAAAAAAATTTCATTTTAAATCATGCCACATAAAATTTGACATATTATTTAATGATTTTAATAATAAGACCTAATAAAACACTGATAATTTAAGAAAGTAATTAGGACTTTTTGAAATTTGGAAATCGACTTAAAATAAAAATTATAATTTAAAGATATTTAGTGAAATTAACTCTCCCTACTCTGTACATATATTAAAAGTTAAAACAGAAACCTTTAACAGAAAAGAAAAAAAATCATATGGATAGAATAATTTTTGACAAATGTATATTCTTAAAGTTGGACATGTATCTTGTATTTAGTATTTTATCTATTTTAATTGATTTACTATTTTTAGTTTCAAATTTTAGTTTAGCATTTTGTTTACTATTTTTAGATTAGAAATAGGGTAACATGGTTTGTATTTATCTCGAATAGATGTTTAATAAAAGTTTTAATTATCGTTTCATATAAGTTAAGAAATGAATATATAAAAGTTTTTGTATTATTAGTCGGATTACATTTTGTTCCATTTACATAAAAAATGATAAATTAGTTTATATATATCAAATTAAATTATAAATTAATCATATTTTTGAATAATATCATCTATTTTTGCTGTTAAAAACGGGTATATACTAAAGACTACCCAAAATTTGTTATGAATGTGGTAGATATGCGCATACTAACAGTGGCGGATCCAATTTAAAACAAGACTTATTCCTATCCATTAACATTCGAAATTTAGATGTTTTCGTTCAAGTATTAGTTAAATAATTTAAAAAAGAGTTTGAATTTTATTATTAGCGTAAAAATTTAATATCAAAATAGTGAATATATATATTTAAAAACATGTAATATATTTTATTTATGTTAAACATTTTAAATATTACTTTATATTAATTATAAAAAGTTACATTATAGAAGTCAAATCCGAGTAGACCTGATCATGGACCGGGCCACCTGACCCAACCCGAAGATCCGCTTGAAAAATGGAAGGGTTTGGAAAAAATATAGGTCCGAAAAATGGGTTTGGACAAAAATGAGGTCCATTTTCTAAACGGGTCGGGCCTCGGGTAAGAGTTTTTTGACTCAGGCCCGGTCTGACCTGATCCGAATAAATTAATCATTTTTAATAAAAAGAATCATATTATTGTTTTGGTGTTATTTTTTTTACTATTTTTTGCTGTTTTGGTGTTATTTTTTATTGTTTTGACTTTTTTTACTGTTTGGATGCTGTTTTTGCTATTATTTTTGTTGCTGTTTTTGTTACTATTTTTGTTGTTTTTGTTGTTGTTTTGCTGTTATTTTTGCTGTTGTTTTGATTGTTATTTTTGTTGTTTGGATGTTATTTGTCGAAACCACCTCGAAAACGAATACGTTTCGGATAATATTTTATGTTTTGGAAAATGGGAATAAAAAGGGAGTCGCCACCAATCTTTTATTTGGGTGTGATTGGATCACCACAAAACGTTTAAAAACGTTAAAACGTCGGTCTACGAAATCTAGAAGAATAGGCTCGGGAGTCGGTTACGCACGAGGAAGGATTAGCACCCTTGTACGCCCAGAATTGGTACCACATGATCATTTTCGGGTCTTATTTTATAAAAACAATGAAAGCTCGAGTTTAAAATACGATGTTCGTTTTGAAAGGCTCTGTGTAATTTTAAAGGAGACCGTTTTTTAAGAAGAACTCGTCCCCGTATTTCGTTCCTCTTATGAGAACTAGGAAGCGTGTCCAACACATTAGGACACTACATTCTCGGAGTATCGAAATCAAAGGACGTTTAGGGAACTTTTGAAAAGAGCATTCGATCGCGTGATTTGTACGAAAATCATATCTATCACATTAAGGCACGATTTTTCGAGGTTTCCACGCGAAGGAACATCATCTCATTACTTAAAAAACTTGGATATGGATAGGGGTGTGTTAAAAACTTTTTAAGGGGGATATTTCTTTCGTACGAATTACGAAAATCATACCCCGCACGTTAGGGCACAATTTTCGAAGTTCTCACACGAAATAATATTGCCTTATTTTCGTCATGAAAGTTCTTCGTATATATTTTGAGAACTTAAAAATTTCGTATGAAGGTTAAAATGCAATTCTCGAACACATGATTTGAAGAATTAAAAGGAATACTTGTTCACTTTGATTTTCACGAAGATTTGAAGTCGCAACCAACACGTTAGGACACGACATTCTCGGAGCCTCGAAGTGAACGGGTGTAAGAAGAACTTGAAAAGGATATTCGGTTCGCGCGAATTATACGAATAAATCACACCCGACACGTTAGGGCGTGATTTTCTGAAGTTACGCTCGAACCGAACCTTGCCTCGATTTTTGAAGTAATTTGTAAATGATAGTGTATATTTTAAAAACACGAGTAGCAATTGATAATAGAAATTAGATACGAAGTAGTATAATAAGTAGATAAATAATGCACGAAAATATAAAATGTAGGTGCAAACAAATGCAAATATTGATAAATGATGAAATCGGGGTGAAAAACAGGACTTATGGATATCCGGGGGCAAAATGGTAATTTTGGTGTAATCGGGGTTTAAAATGGAATTTTAAAAGATTCGGGGGTAAAATGGTAATTTTCGATGAAATCGGGGTTAAAAATGGAATTTTAAAAGATTCGGGGGTAAAATGGTAATTTTTGGTGAAATCGGGGTTAAAAATGGAATTTTAGAAGCTTCGGGGCAAAATGGTAATTTTCGGTGAAATCGGGGTTAAAAATGGAATTTTAAAAGATTCGAGGGTAAAATGGTAATTTTTGGTGAAATCGGGGTTAAAAATGGAATTTTAAAAGAGTCGGGGGTAAAATGGTAATTTTTGGAAAGTTTTGGGGTCAAAATGTAATTTTAGAAAAGCTTTGGGGTCAAAATGTAATTTTTGGACAATTTAGGGGCTTACAAAGCAATAAAACCAAAAATAGATGACACGTGGCAGCCCCACAGGCGTCCAGCAGTCAAAGGATTAAGTTGTAAATCTTGAAAAATTCTTGGGCCAATTTCGTAATTAAATAAAAGTTGATTTGGGGATTAAATTAAGACAAATTAAAAATAGAAAGGACTAAATGCATAAATATCCCAAAAATGACACGTGGCAATCTCTGGTACAGTCAAACAGTCAAAGGACTAAATTGAAAAGCAATTAGAATTACATGGCAAAATTGCAAATAATTAAAAGAAGCAAAAAAGGACTAAATTGAAGCAAATAAAAAATGCGGAAGGACCAATTGAATAAATGACCCATTACTTGAAAACGCGCGGATCTTCCGTGCGGGTCGGGTCGAATTCGGGTCGGTTTAATGGGTAAGTATAAATGTTAATTAATGGTTTTTTTTTTAGAAAATTTCATTTCAATTTCAAAAATCCATTTCATTCCTTCTCTTCTTTCTCTCAAACGTCCCATGGCCAGCCACCGCCCTACCAACTCCGCCCGCCGTCGATTGCACGCGTGAGGGCGCGTCACCAGTGCCCCGGCCATGACCCGACGCCCTCGACTCACCTCTAGCGCTATTGTCTCCACACGCTCACCTCCGACCATCGCGTGTGGTTGCCATGGGTCCTCGCCGGCGGTCCTCCGGTGCACGCGCCGTCCAAGTTCGAAGGTAAGCAGTCTTTTTTTTGTTATTTTTTCTTTAAAAAAATTATTTTGAGACCCCCCCCCCCCCCCCCGCTTTTTATGTTTGGAACCGAAATCCAAATCTGGTTCTCAGATCTGGAAAATTTTTCAAAGCTTTTCTTTTTTCCTTTTTTATTTTGAAACATCAGATTGATTTTTTTCAAAAGAGGAAAACCAATTTGTTGTTCTCTGATTTGTTCATTTTTGGTGTTACTTGCAGGTAGTCGAACAACGGCGGGGTGCAACGGCGACAGATCGGTGGACGACGACGACGGTGGCAACGAACAGATAAGCCCCGACCCTTCGGCTCTCATTTTTATTTTTAATTAATATTCATTGCTCATTAATATTAATATTAATAATATTATTATTATTAAAAGTATTAAATGCAATCTGTAATGCTATTAATACCATCAGTATCATATTTAATATTAATAAAACCTTTATTACTGCTATTAATACTGGTATACATATATTTTAAACGTTTCCAATGCTCGAACAGACAATAAATGAATGCTTAGCCATATATTTGAGCATGCATTAATCATTTCGAGAAGTAAACCTGTAAATATTGATAGACTGTTGACTGCTTTGCCTTTCGTGACTTCGATTCAACTATCTTATGCCAATATTGATTCTAAGTGCAAGAGTTGGTTTTGTATCAATGTCAGAGAAGGTTTGGTATTTCGATGGGTACGTATTGATTTTCAGAACCAGGGTTGTAACCCCTTTTACAGAAAATTAACTCTGGCTTTATAGCCATTTTCATTATCATGATACTTTGTTTCTTTGCAATTTAATGCCTGTCTTATTGCTTGTTGCAGATTCCCCCAAGTCAGTGGTGGCAGGGCATGGTGGAGCTGGTGGTGGATGGAGCTGGTGGGCAGCAGCACGTGAGGGATCAGATTCTGATTTCAAGGTTTGACTGGTTTGAGTGCTACTGGTGCAAAAGAGGCTTTGATTTGGGTCAATTGGGTCAAGGGTTAAAATGGGCCAATTGGGCCATGTAATGGACATTTGTGATTGGGCTGAAAAACGGATCCAAAATGGGTGTAAATGGGCTAAGGGGATTTGGGCCAATTGGGCCATGTAAAAAAAAAATTTATGTTAATTTTAATGTCTTAATTTTTATTTAAATTTAAATTCAAAGTAAATTTAAATAATTAAATTTAAATTTAAAATAAATTTAAATTTAAATAAAATTAAAAATCAATTAACTCAAAAGGTCCAAGCCCGATCAAAATTGGGCTCCAACATTATTTTTATGTGTTTTTACTATTGTTTTGTTGTCTTTTTAATATTATTTGAATATTATAGAACTTATGTTTTATTGTTAATTTTTCTACTACTGTATTTGCAACTATCTTAATATAAAGAATTTTTAATGTATTTTAAATTTGTTTATTTTTTAATGTTTGTTTAATGTTTTTAAGTAATTTGATATATTATATATTTTTTAAATTTGTTGTATATAATAAAAAATCTAAAAAAATTAATATGCGCTGGGTAGGATCGGGCTCGAGCTTGACTTCTATAATTTGGGTCGGGCTTGGATAAAATTTTAGGCTCATTTTTTGGGCCGGGCTCGAGCCTAGCAATTGGATCTAAAATTTTGTTGAAGCTTGGCCCGACCCGGCCCACGATTAGGTCTAAACTCGAGCCCAATTGCTAGACCCGGGATCGACTCGACCCGACAAATGGGCCTAAAATTTTTTCAAACCCAACTTGAATTATAGAAGCCAAACCTGAGTCCGACCTAACTCGGCCCGTATTAATTTTTTTAGATTATTTTATTATATACAACAAATTTAGAAAATATATAATATATCAAATACACTTAAAAACATTAAAACAAATATTAAAAATAAAAAATGTAAAATACATTTAAAATTCTTTATATTAAGATAGTTGCAAAATAAAATAGTAGAAAAAATAATAATAAAACATAAGTTCTACAATACTCAGATAATATTAAAAAAAACAACAATAGTAAAAATGCATAAACATAACACCCAAACAACAAAAAACAACAACCAAAAACAGTAGCAAAAATAACAGCAAAATAACAAAAATAACTCCAAAAAAACAACCAAAACAGCAAAAAATATTAGAAACAGTAAAAACAGCAATATAATTTTTTTATTAAAAATGATTAATTTATTTGGATTGGGCCTGGCCGAGCCCAGGGTCAAAAAATTCTTACCCGAGGCCCGACCTATTTAAAAAAGGACTCATTTTTAATCCAGACTCATTTTTCGGATCTATATTTTTGTGCAAACCCTCTCATTTTTCGAGCAGGCCTTCAAGTCGGGTCGGGCGATCCGACCCATGATCAGGTCTACGTGTTATCTTGAAAAACTTTTATACTAATCAATATTCAGTTTGTTATTTATTATATTACTGAGTTTATCATTTTAAATAGTTTTATATTATTTATAAGATTTATCGCATTTATAAATAAGAATTTTAATTTTAATGAAATACTTGATTAAATAAATTTAGTCTAATTTTAATTTGTCAAGCTTTGGTCCTTTTACTTTACAAAAACTAAGATGTAGTCAAATTGTTGGTAAATACATTAACTTAAAACTAGTTACTTTTGCTAATTTGTTGCATATAAATTGTTGAATTGCTAGTTTTTGTTAATTTCTTGCATATAAATTGTTGAACTGTTATAGGTCAATGATTTAATGGCAATTTTATATTGGAATAACTTCTCAATTTTTTGTAAAATACAAGGATCAAGTTTTGATAAATTAAAGTAGGAGGATTAATTTTTTAGTTTTCATAAAATATAGTGACGAGATTCATAAGTAGACTAATTTTATTTGATAAAAAGATTTATCATACTTGTAAGTAAGAATTTTGTTAAATGAACTTATATAATAAATAAAATATTTATCATACTTATAAATTAGTATTAAATTTTCATTTACCAGAAAATTAAAAAGGAAATATTTTTTTAGTTTTAAATATCAAATTTTAATTATTTATATAATAATTTCAGGGGCGAGGCAATAAATTTTTTAAGAGACGGAAATTGAATTATAAAATTTTAAAAGATGCAAATATAATTTTATCATGTATTAATTTATAATTTTATTATTTTTAAAGAGATTAAATAGAACATTTTTCATATTTAAGGGGTCAAAATATAATTTTATCATAGATTAATTTGTAATTTTATTATTTTTAGAGAGATTAAACTAAAAATTTTCATTTTTAGGGGAACCAAGGCCCCTGTCAACAAGGGGTGTCAATGGGGCGAGTTTCGCTGGGTCTCGTCCCACTTCGCACCCAATTGAGCGATGATGGGTACAGGTTTCGCGGGTGGTGGGGCAGGCGTGGATATGACCTTTTACCCGCCTCATCCCCGCTCCATCCCCGCCCGCCCGCATCGTTCTCGCTCGACTCGCATCATATAATAAACATATTTGAAAAATAAACGATAGTACTAAACTCACATTCATACTTTTTTTCATAGAAAAATTGATTTATATTTATTTAAACGATACTTATAAATATATTATATGAAGTGAGTCGCGAGGCGGGTATAGCGGGGATTAGATGAGTTTAGGAACCCACGTGGATGGTGTGACGGAGATAGTTTTAATCTTGCGGGTCACGGGGTGAAAATGATTTTTGAGTTTTATACTCGCAGCAGGTTGTGGAACGGGGATGGAAGTGAAAATTCTTGGAGGCGATGAATGCAAGGGAACACCCCGCACCCGCCCGCCCAATTCACATCCCTACTGGCAACCCCTTAACTTCCCCTGTGAGTAACTTTATAATTCATATATAAAATCTATAAATAATATATGTAATCCAAAATAATATATTATATTTGTATTAATTATATTTATCTATGTGAGAAGGAAACAAATAAAAATTGAAAGCACAAACTATTAATGTATATTCAAGTTTTAGGTATTTTTAATTAGTAACTAAAAATTATTAAAAAGTCACATTATCTTCTTATTTATTGGTATATTGTCAATATAAGAGAAGATGAGTTTAAGTGCGTTAAAGCACATTATTTTTTTATTTATGAATTGGAAGAGATTATACTTAATTTAGATATGATCAGAACTTATAATGATGAGATTGTTCAAAAAAATTATTAAAAAAATTGAATTTCATTATTTTAAGTTTTAAGTTTTTATTATTATAATACTTTAATCATCAAAAGTAGTTAATATATTATAATTATGTTAAACCATTTTATGAATATTTTTTACATTAATTACATGAAATAAAAATATATTATTTAACGAATATAAAATTAAAATTAAACACATAAATCACATACAATTTGCAAACTAATAATTTTGTAAGTGAAAATTGTTTGTTGTAGAAATGGGTAATAGATGCATGATTTCCCTTGAGAATGCACAGAGGCCTTCCGCTTATATAATAAGGTTGTGTTATTCACACACATTTCACTCCAACACTAACTTTCTTTGATTCCTCAAACCCTCTCGCCATGGCAGTTGCTAAGACTGCAGTGATTTTCGTCTTTACAATGGCTCTTTGGGGCGTCTCCATGGCCGCTATACACTGGGTCGGAGGCTTCGCTGGATGGACCACCGTCGCTGCTGGCTCCCCACTTGATTACAGAATCTGGGCTTCAACCAGGAACTTCCATGTTGGCGATGTTATTGGTATGTAATACAGTACTGGTCAAATGAGTTTATGCCAAATCTAGTTCCTCTATATAATTTAGTCAAATGTGTATTTTCAATCCTTAGGTTAATTTTTCTTCCATAATTCCCAGGACATATATAGTTTCACATTTTTTTGTATATTTGAAACTTTTTTTTTGGAATTTTTAAAATATATATAATATTGAAAAAGTAGAGAAAGTAGAAAGAATCAAATTATAATAAAGGGACTAAAAGTGGCAAAATGAAAAAGGATAGGGATCTTCCGTAAATTTTACCTAATAGATATCTCACCTATAACTCTTCTTCCTTTAAACCTACTGTTTTATGAATACCCCAATTGCAGTTTTCAGGTACAACAAGAAGTTGAATAACGTGGTCCGTGTGACTCACCAGAATTTCAAGTCATGCAACGCAACATCTCCAATTGCAGTCTACTCATCAGGTGCCGACACCATCAACCTCACAAGACCCGGCCACTTGTACTTCATTTGTAGTATCCCAGGCCACTGTCTGGCCGGCCAAAAGGTTAACATCGAGGTCACACTACCCATGCAACACCTTCCATCTTCGGCTTCCGCTGTTTATCAGTTACCACAGTCAGCCTCCGTGTCTGATGAAGCCTTGGCGCCCAGTCCAGAAAGCCCTGGCCCAACTCAGGGCAATGCTCCAACTCTCAGATCGCTCAACTTCTGGTTGTCTCTTGTTGTGCTTGCATTTGGGTTTGGTGTTACTGGCATTGGCACTTACAGCGTGGTTGAGTTTCATGGTTAAGTAAAAATTAGTGTCAACGTGCATGCCAGCAGTCTTCTATTTATAAATAAGCTTAAACTGCTTAAGCTGATGAAAGGACTGCCATGTTTGAATTGAAAAACACTATGTGATGTTAATCTGCTCTTGTTAATTGATCAAATAAGTGTTTGAATTGAACTTCTGCAGTTCTTGAAAATTCATGTTATTCAACTTCCATTTAGATGGAAAAAAGTAACACTATGTGATGTTAATCTGCTCTAAGTCCAAAGGCTCCAATATTTGAGAATGTTTAAAAAAAATATTAGATACTCATGGCCAGCATCCACCCCTTAATGGGTCTACAGAATGCGGAAGATTAGTTATCGGGTTCGTTCTGGTAAATACCTTAAGAAATAAATAAATATATATATATATATATATATTAAATTTGAAAATAGAAAATATGTTTAAAATATGAGTCAAACTCAGATTTAAATATTCAAGACCGAAACTGATCAACTTGGTCATTTTCTAATTTTATATTATTTTTATATGTTATGTAATTTATTTCACATACAAATTAATTTTATAGTACTATATAAAACTAAAATGTAAGTTCCTAGCAAAAAAACCTATAATTTAACCATAAAAGATATTAAGAGTTATATATATATATATAATTTGGATAAATGAAATATATATAATTATTAAATTTTAAAATTAAAAATATTTTTTTTAAATTATAATTATAACATGGGTGGGTCTAAAATAGTATTAGGTTAATCATTTACAAATATAGACAGATTTGAATAAAATTTTAGATTCATATTTTAGATAGATTGAACTTGGCAAGCATAAAATGTAGTAAACTATACTTAAGTCCGGTGCGAATCTATCCGGCTTGACTCATGAATACATCTAATTTAAGTAGATTCTTCTCCATTAATTAATTATGATAAATATATGGCTTAATCCATAATTTGGCACATCAGTTTAACACTTTTTTTCTAATGTGATACTTGTGTTATTTTTTTGCCCAGTGTGGTACCTGTATTCGACAAAAGTTATACATTTTGGTATCCTGAGAGAACAATGTTAACTTTCTAGTGTTTAATTCGGTTTTAGAGTTGATTTGATGAAAATTCTTAATTAGCTAATAATATTAACTATTAGCTTTCATAAAATTGACCCTAAATCTCGAATTAAATTACATTTATCAAACCGTATTTGATAAATTAAACGCAAAATTAAACAAATTCACAATTAACATTGAGTTTATCCTATTAACAAAAGCATAAGAAATTCAAACCTAATAAGTAGCAATTAACTTTAATCAAATCAACTCTAAAACTTGAATTAAACATTAAAAATTAGCATCGTTACTTTTTGGTACAAAAATATATAACTTTTATCAAATATAGATACCAAATTGAACAAAAAAATAACACAAATACCGCATTAAAAAAAAGTGTAAAACTCGGGTATGAAATGATAAATTAAACCTAAATATACTAAAGAAGTCAAAGTCTCAATAAATTAAGGATTAAACATATTAAGTTAATTGTGGTAAATAGTGTGATTAATAGGATCGTCTCAATTAACATCAAATCCATAAGAGATTGTAAATATGCGAAGGTTTCAACTCTAACATTAATGCAGTACGTAGTGAATTCGCTGTATTTAAGACTGTAGTGATTGTAAATATGTTGAACGTATGTCTTCTTCTCCCTCGTTTTCCCCCAAAATACAACGGTTTCTTACCTAAAGCTGCTTGTTTTAGCTATGGTGTCACCTAAACATGTTATGTTAATGTTCACCATAATTGCTCCTTTCGCTATCTGTTTTGGGGCTGTTTACAGGGTTGGTGATGCTTCAGGATGGCATCCCATGTTTAATTACACTAAGTGGGCTTCTTCCAACAAGTTTCACGTTGGTGACACCATTCGTAAGCTCTTCTTCAACGATCTGCACCTACTTCTATGCCTTTTTTTTAATGGTTTTGATTTGCAGGTTTTGAATATAATGCCATCTTTCACAATGTGAAGGAAGTGACTGAACCAAATTACCGAGCATGCAATGGAACAAAGGCAATAGCCACCTATTTTTCCGGCAATGATTCATTCACCTTGGACCACCCTGGACATCGTTACTTCCTTTGTGGCTTTCCCTACCATTGCAAATATGGGCAGAAGGTTGAGATCTACGTCGTCGGTGAAGGTTCCAGCCCCAGCCCCAGCCCATCTCCGGTTGCTGATAAGAATCCTGCTAATAGTGCTTCATCCTCACACCCTATTTTCAGTGTTCAATTTGCTACCAAATACTTGGCTATGGTCATCCTCGTCCTTTGTTATTCATTTTGATTGAGGAAATTGTAGGTTGCAATGATAGATTGGGGTATTGGACATTTCTCCTAGGTGTTAGCCTAAGTTTTCTGTAATAATCTGTCTTTGGATTTTGTTATTTTTCCAGTTTTAGCTGTGGTTTGGACAAACCTCATTTGACATTGTTTCAGTCAAGGGATTGGAATGCTTTAATACTTTAATGGTCGGATTTAGCGTCATGGCTAATCAGTGAAGAGAAGACATGAATTCTGCATGGTTGTCGTTAGCTTTGCAGCCTTGACCTCACCATGCAAATTACATGAACATCGGTAGCAATATCATACTCATTAGATTTATAATTGACAAGTATAACAATTTTCTACCAACAATTAACTATTAAATCAAAGCCAGTGATCTTAATGCTCAAAATGTCGATTTTTTTCGACATCATCGCTGGTACTGGCATAGGTGCTATTCTTGCTGCCATGCTATCTGCCGATGATGGTACCGACCGTCCCATTTTCACTGCTGGCGAAGCAGTCAACTTTATCACTCAGAAAAAATCCGAGCTCTTCAAAGTTAATATGCTTGTCGGAGTTCTTCAGCATCGGAAGAGATTCTGCCGCAGAAGCATGGATAAGGTGCTGCAGGAAATCTTTAGGAGAGAAGACTTCCGCTCCCTTTGTTTTCTCGAAGGCCGACGCTTCCCAATCTCCTAACTTCAACTTTGAGCTATGGAAAGTGTACCGCGCCACGTCAGCCATTCCCAGCCTTTTCAAACCATTCCCATTGACATCTATCGAGGGAAAGACTCCGTGCTCCGCCATGGAGGGCGGTTTGGTCATGAACAACCCAACAGCCGCGGCAGTCACGCACGTGCTGCACAACAAGCGAGATTTCCCCTCTGTTAATGGCGTAGAGGATCTGCTGATTTTGTCGTTGGGCAACGGTCTATGCTGCGGAAGGTCAAAGGTCTTTAATAACAACCACGGCTTAACTTTTTCCAATATATAATGCGTTACAGCGAATTTATACTCCACCGACATTTTCATACTATACCACTTGATGGTAAATATACATTTCTCTTTATTTGTGAAGTGTTCATCTATGAATAATTCTTCCGATTTAGAATCTATTGCCAATCGGTGAGAACGTACTATATCTAGATGCTTAAGGAATTCGGATGCATGCACCACATCAGGATTTACGTTCAACATGTATGTCCTAGGGTCATTGCTTATGGCAATACCACGAGTCAGGTTTCCAACCAAAGAGGTTATACATTTTCATCATCATTCGCATCTTCGTTGTTGATATTATCAGAGATTTCATCCAGATCAAGATTACTAAAATCTTCACCCTCGTGATCAGAATAACCATCATTATCAGGTCTTTCTTCACCATTTGCATTCGTATCAATCACCAACGGATGTATCTGTAAACAAGGACTTGAATTAGGGTTGTTAGACACAGTCGAAGCATTGTGTAGATTCTCGACCCATGTCGATATCGCTCTATTCTACCCATCTAACATTCAGATCAAAATCAAACCCATGTACAGATGACCGCCTATCAATACGCTCTTAGAACCTCCATATACGAGTCTTGAACTCCATATTGTTGATTTAACGGAGTGACATTTTAAACAGGCTCAACATCCGCTAATTCAGTGAACAACTCAATTGATTTAGCGTCTAGTTCCCAATTGAGCAATAAAGTGCGATCATAGTTTCCACGTCTTCATCATCTACCAGTTTCATCTTCGTATATTTGTACAAATTTGATAAAACTGAAAATTTATAGAATAGTCTGGACATCATCCTCCCATAACGTCGAGCAATTTTCGTAAAAATCTTTTGTTTCATATAATGGACTTTTACATTTTTATTAAAGTTCATTCTTATTTGCTGGTGAGATTCTAATATATAACCAACTGTTGTTTGTAAAATTACCCCATCAAAATGAACGTATACAAATAATTAATTATTCATCATACTAAACTTGTAAAATAAACTAAAAATAAAAAATATTAACTTCTATTTAAAAAATATTAGATCATATTAAAAAAATGTAACAACAAAAATATTTTTATCAAAAAATTTAACTTGCACCTTATATTATTAATTATCAATATAAAATAAAATAAAATTACATACAAATAATTACAAACTAACTTTATAAATTCGAAGTTGATTGTTGAGGTCTAAAATGAAAAGCAAATATATTGATATTCAAATGTTGATTTCTAAACCTTTTTTTCTTTCTCAGTTTCTTAAACTAAATTTTTTTCTCTCAAATTGTTAAGCAATTTTTTAACTTTTTTTTTGTTTTCTCCTCTCCTGTTAAACATTTTTTTTTATCTCTCTTCAATGAAAACAGATTTTTGGTCGAGAAAAAGGGGTGTATAAACTAAGTGGTGCCTCCTGACAACGTCACAAGACTTGGATATTTAAATCGGTGCCGCTTGACACGTCAATGACACCAATAAAAAATTATTTTTTTATTTTACTGTTTTTTTCGATTACACCCATTATTTTTAAATAAATTGGTGTCGCTTGATACATCGACGATACCAATAAAAACATATTTTTTTTCCTTTCAACTTTTTTCTTTTAGACATTTTTTTAAATATAACTGATATTGCTTGACACACCGATAACACCATTAAAAAATATTTTTTTTCGTTTTTTTATCGTGTACCCGTATTTTCATGGGTGTTTTCAAAAATACATACAAGTGTCACTTGATACAATGGCGACCAAAAAAATATTTTTTAAAAAACTTAATGATTGTCGTATGATTGGTTGAAAAGTGGGGGTGATGTCGTCAGTATGTCAGACGGCACTCACTGTAATAAACACCCCATTTCCGTAATAATTTTTCTCCCACCTCTTTTTTGTGATTATTTAATTTTTATATTATTTAAAAAAAGCCTTGAAAAGTGTTTATACAATCCCTAAACAACAGTCTTTAAATAATTTTTAAAAGAAATAATACGTAAAAAATAATAAGATAACATGATATTATATATGTAATAATATTTTTATTAAATAAAATTTTAAAAATAATAAGATTTAATGAATTTTTTGGAAAAATATAAAATTTAACAATTATTTAAGGGTTTGTTATAAGAAAGTTGAGGTGAAGTGGTGGTAGTGGGACTGGCATTAAGGCAGGGTGTCAAACAATTAATTAAGCCAAGGAGGAGGAGCTGCGACAGTGACAGTAGTTCACAAAACAACTGGCAGTGGCAGGCAGGCAAGCATGATTTCGACAGAAAAGAAGAAATAGATTTGGAATGGGGACTGCCTGTACTTACTCAACCAATGACACCACTCTTGAGCGCTTAAAAATGGTTGCTGATGCGGTGGAGTGGACTGCTCTCTTTTCTGCATCTTGGAACATTCTATATTTCATTTCTCATGCATTGGATATGGATAACTAGAAATATGTATGGCATAGTCTTAATTCGTTTGGTATCGATATTGTTATTTATGTAAATTCAAATTTGTTGAAACATATTTATCTTCTTATTTAAATATTGAAAAGAGATTATAAATAGTTTTAAATATTTTTCTCTTACACTTAATATTTTAATTCTCCCATTCTCATAAAAAAAAATTAGTTCTGAAAAAGTTGTTAGTGCTTCTTGACCTCAAAATTGAAATCCTCTCGTACATTTTTCAAAAGAATCTCTCTTTGAATTTCTTCGGTGATTATTGACAATCAAATGCTAACTAGATTCTAACTTTGAAAGTTATATTACTAGTGTATATTCTACCTAATTCGAAGTATTATAACAAATATGTTCATTATTTTCTTCAGTGAAAAGATGGAAAATTCTACAATATCATATATCGAACCTAACTCTTAAATCATTATCACAAACACATCGAGAAAGTCATATTTAAAGTGTTAAAGCTATAAAATTTCAAGCTCCTCAAATAAGAGATACTTTATTGAAATTAACTAAAGTTATTGATGATCCTAAAGTCAAAAGTAAAACCGATTGTTTAGTAAAATACAAGCTTGAAAATTTTGAGTTTTTGTTGGACTTGATTATTTGAAATGAACTATTATTTGCTATGAACTCAGTTAGCAAAAAATTTACAAATTGATATAGCTATAGAATAATGAAAAGTTCTTCTTTTTTTTTTTTTTTTTGAAAAATACAGGAAACCTGGATTCTAAAATACTATGACGTGTGCTAAAGAAATAGTTTTTGAGATGCAAATAGAATCGAAATTTCGTGAAAAACATATTATAGAAATATTTGATTTGACGAGAATGTTGATAATGAAACAATAAATCTCCTCAAAAATCTTTTAGAATCGATTTTTTTTAAGCATAGTAGATTAATTAGTTTTTTTCTCTCCAAATATTTTTGTTGTTATTCATTGTAGAAAAATTGTCTTAATCTTGAAAATCTTTAAAACATGGAATTCACATATATATTGATGGATTAGATTTATTTTTAAAATTGAAAGTTCGGAAAGAAATTAAAAAACTGGAAAATAACACGACATAATTATGTAAAAAAATCTGAATCCTTTCCGAAAGCATATATTGTTAATAGAATAATGTTAACTATTCCAGTTTCTATTACATCAACTAAGAAAAGTTTTTCAAACTAAAATTGATAAAATCTTACCTAAAATCAACAATGTCTCAACAAAGATTAAATGGATTAACTATTTTATCAATTGAAAAAGAAATGTTACAAAGAGTTCTATTATAATAGTTTAATAGATAATTTTACATCTCTTAAAGTTTAAAAAAGTAAAATTTTTAATTTTTAATAGTTATTTAATTAATTTAAAAGGTCTCATTTTACAATTTGAGATACCCTTGCCCCTAGTCATCGAATCAAATGAAAATATATCCGAATAAAATTAAGTTAAATAAATTCATTTGAATTGTATATTTAAGCATGATAAATTAAGAAGTATAAAATGTTATGTAGCCGGCTGGCAAGTCGCTACTTGTCTAGGCTTGACGATACAACAGCTGTCAGAAAATCGACAACAAAACCTTATTTGATGTTGGAAAATAAATGAGGTGTGCTCTTATAACACCCATATTAAATATATGTTAAATCATTGAAAGAGACATCGATAGATGTAATATTTTACGAGCTAAGCTTTGCGCTATCAACTAGCGTGGAAGTTTAATTGAAAAAATGTTATCGAGATTGATTATATTCTAGTTATCAAATATATTCATGATGATATTGTTAGAATTTGGTGACTAGAATTTTTGTTAATGTGGAGATTGTTAGAATTAGGTGACTAAAATTCTTGTTAAAATAAAATTCAGTGATAAAATAAAATAAAAGTAAAGTCCAAATAAACTAGACTTCTTTTATTTTATTTTAATTAGAATAGGTCATCTATTTGATTTTAATTAGAATAATGTGTTTCAACCTTACTACGTTACTTCTATTAGTTGTTGATTGGAATAAGGTTTTTCAACCTATAAATAGACATAGTTATCTCCTCTTGTAATCATTCGATTTTCGACATTAGTGAACCTTTTTCTCCTCTGCTCGTGGTTTTTTCTCGAAAGGGTTTCCATGTAAAATCTATGTGTTTTTTTCCCGTTTTCTTTGCAATATTTCTTCATTGTCGACATTTAATTTTATCAAATTGGTATCAGAGCTTTTCGGGTTACTAGTCTCGATCACGATAATGACGACATTGAAGTATGATATTTCGCTATTGGATCGCAACACCAGATTCGCGTTATGGCAAGTAAAGATGCAAGCAGTTCTTGCGCAGATGGATTTGAAGGATGCCCTGTTAAGGCTAGATAAGATGCCTTCGAATTTGATAGATGAAAAGAAGCGTAAAGATCGAAAGGCTTTGACGCAATTACAGTTGCATCTATCGAATGAAATTCTACAAGATGTGTTAAAGGATAACACTGCTGCTGCATTATGGGCAAAATTGCGGTAGTTATGTATGTCGAAAACCCTAACTAATAAATTGCATATGAAGCAGCGTCTGTATTCTCATCGTTTGGAAGAAGGTGCGTTTGTGCACGAACACTTGAATGTGTTTAAAGAGACTGTCTCGGATTTAGAGGCCATGAAGGTTCAGTATGATAAAGAAGATTTAGGGTTAATTCTCCTTTGTTCGTTACCACCGTCGTATTCAACTTTCAAAGATACAATTTTTTATAGCCGTGAATCTCTTACAGTTGATGAAGTTTATGCTTCCTTAGCCTCGTATGACAAGATGAAACATCTTATGGCTGGATTTGACTCTCAGGGAGAGGGTCTCATTGTTCGTGGAAGACAAGATCGAAATAGTGATTATAATCGTGATAGGACACAGGAATGAAATCCTCGCAGTAAATCTAAAGGTAGATCGAGATCTTCAAATAGAAGTAAAACTTGTAACTTCTGCAAGAAGAAAGGACACATTAAGAAAAGAGTGCTACAAGTTACAAAATAAGATCAAAAGGGAGGCAGAGAATCAAAAGGGAAAACAACCAAAACAATCCAGTGAAGCTGATGTAGTAGAAGACTATAGTGATGTTGAACTCCTAGTTGCTTCTGTCGACAATTCTAAAGTGAAAGAGGAGTGGATCCTCGATTCTGGTTGCACCTTCCATATGAGTCCCGATCGGGATTGGTTTGCAACATATGAAGTTGTGTTTGAAGGTATTGTTTTGATGGGAAATAATATTTCATGTAAAATCGCAGGTGTTGGCACAATCAAAATAAAGATGTTTGATGGGGTCGTTAGAACTCTTAATGGTGTGCGACATGTACCAGAATTGAGAAGGAATTTGATTTCGTTAAGTACTCTTGATTCAAAAGGACACATGTATACAAATGAAAGTGGGGTTTTAAATATTAGCAAGGGTTCTCTCATTGTGATGAAAGGGCAGAGAAAGACTGTCAAATTATATGTTTTGTAAGATTCAACTATTACTGGTGATGCTGCAGTTGTGTCCTCTTCCTTGTCAGATGATGATATTACTAGACTTTGGCATATGCGTCTAGGGCATATGAGTGAAAATGACATGGCAAAATTGAGTAAAAGAGGACTTCTTGATGGGCAAGGCATTAGCAAAATGAAGTTCTGTGAGCATTGCGTTTTTGGGAAGCAAAAAAGAGTTCGATTCACCAGAGGAAGCTATAACACGAAGGGAACATTGGATTATATTCATTCTGATCTTTGGGGACCATCTAGAGCGCCTTCGAGAGGTTGAGCTAATTATATGCTAACTCTTATTGATGATTTTTCCAGAAAAGTTTAGGCATTCTTTCTGAAGCAGAAAAGCGATGTGTTTTTCGCATTCAAGTCTAGGAAAATTATGGTTGAAAAACAGACAGGAAAATAGATAAAACACCTCTGCACAGATAATGGCTTGTAGTTCTATTCTGATAAGTTTAATGAATTGTGTAAATCAAAAGGGATTGTGAGACATTTGACAGTTCGTCATACTCCACATCAAAACGGCGTTGCAGAACGAATGAATAGAACAATCATGGAAAAGGTTCGATGTATGTTGTCGAATGCTAATTTACCGAAGTCGTTTTGGTCTGAAGCAGCCTCTACTGCATGTTTTTTGATCAATCGATCTTCATCCGTTGCCATTGAGAAAAAAACTCCACAAGAGATATGGCCTGGTAAGCCTACTGATTATTCTAATATAAAGATTTTTGGGTGTCCTGGATATGTTCATGTTGATAATGGAAAATTGGGACCAAGATCCATTAAATGTGTTTTTTCTTGATTTTAAGGCTGGTGTAAAATGGTATAAGTTATGGTGTCCTGAAAATAGAAAAGTTGTGATTAGCAGAGATGTTTTTTTTTATGAAACTGCTATGTTACCTAACTTATCTCTTAAAGACTCTTCCAGTAAAGAACAACAAAAGCAGGTGGAGTTTCAGATTGATCCAGTATCTACAACAGAGTCAACTTCTCAAGTTATTACAGAAGTTCAGAATAGAGTCACTTCATCACCACAATATTCTATTTTCGAAAATAGACCTAGAAGAGAAATTAAACCTCCGAAGAGGTATGCCGAGGCTGATCTAGTAGCTTATGCTTTGAACGTGGCTGAAGATATTGATGCAAATCAAGAGCCATCTACTTATTCCGAGGCAGTTAGCTGTGAAGACTTAGAAAAGTGGATGATTGCCATGCAAGAAGAGATGGAATCACTCCATAAGAATAAAACGTAGGACCTAGTGAAGCTTCCAAAGGGTAAAAAGGTTGTTCGTTGTAAATGGATATTCAACAGGAAAGAAGGGATTCCAGGAATTGAAGAACCCAGATATAAAGCAAGACTTGTTGTAAAAGGACTCTTTGGTGAACTCAATAAAGATCTTCAGATTGGTACAATATTTTGTGACAGTCAAAGTGTCATTTTTTCTTACAAAAGATCAAATGTTTCATGAGAGAACAAAGCACATTGATGATCGGTATCATTTTGTGCGTAATATTATTGCTCGTGGGGATATTGTTGTGAGCAAAGTTAGTACTCATGAAAATCCTGCAGATATGATGACTAAGTCACTTCCCATAACTAAGTTTGAGTATTGCTTGAACTTGGTTGGTGTTCATTATTGAAAAATACCCCTCAAGAGGTTTTGTGAAAGAGGTGAAGAACTTGTTGGTTGAGAGTTCTTGTTTGTAGAGAATTCTTGTCAATGTGGAGATTGTTAGAATTGTGTGACTAGAATTCTTGTTAAAATAAAATTTAGTGGTAAAATAAAATAAAAGTAAAGTCCAAATAAACTAAACTTCTTTTATTTTATTTTAATTAGAATAAGTCATCTATTTTATTTTAATTAGAATAAAGTGTTTCAACCTTACTACGTTACTTATATTAGTTGTTGATTGGAATAAGGTTTTTCAACTTATAAATAGGCATAGTCATCTCCTCTTGTAATCATTCGATTTTCGATATTAGTGAATCTTCTTCTCCTCTACCCGTAATTTTTTCCCGAAAAAATTTCCACGTAAAATCTGTGTTTTTTTTTCTCTTTTTTGCGGTATTTTTTCATTGTCGATATTTAATTTTATCATATATTAAATGGCATTCGAACGGAGATTTTATTATGCGAATTCAAGAATTGTACAAACGCGATTGGAGAGTGGTTGTTAAGCTAACACTAACGCAGACAAGCTGATACTTTGGCTAATCTAATAAAAGGTTCTCCTATTGGTACTCAAAACTTTCATGTGACTCCTTCATTGATTAATGAACAGATACGATGAACCCGTGTATTGACCAAATGATCAAGGTGTTTACCACCCCAAGTGTGACCTAAGTTCGAGTTGCACTAATCGCTGTTTGTAATTCACCAATAAAAAAATGATCAGACACGGCTAGATAGACGCTTTTTGACATCTAACACGCTGCTGATAGTGTTAGCTTGTAATTGATTTTTCATTTTATATGTTACCAAAAATAAAAAAATAAAATGAGTCAACTAAATTTCATGATCACAAAGTTAATATACAACATGCCTGCAAAGCAGCAATGAACAGAAGGTGCACGCTAAGAAACAAACAACATCATGAAAAAGATGGAAACAATCAATGCTAACTAATAGGCGCATTCAAATGAGGCAAAAGAAGCTTGCCGTTTCTTCAAGAATCTTGGCATGAGTATGTTCATCTTGAAATTGTGGGAGCGCATTGCGTGTCGCTTTTGCTTGCCCAACTATCTTTAATTCCACAGGCTCCAATAGGCCGTTCGATTTGATTACCTTCCCAACATTCCTTTTGCAGCTGAGAACAGTATCTTTGGAATGTATTGACTGTTACTTGAAGTCTGAAATCCAGACTGAACAGAAAGCTCATCTCCAACCTGTTGAGCTCCGCCGTGCTTACCCCTCCCACTCGCGCATAGTATGCATTGTTGAAAAACCTGCAAAACACAATGGGATGAAATGATGCAAAATGGGAACTGCTGCTTCTCCTAAACTACAATCTCATAACACTCACGCATCATCAATGAACTTTGCGGCTACCAATACACTGGTTATAAGGAGTCGATGAACATTAAGGGAAGTCAAATGCACATCCGTCTGTTGAACAAACCTATCCACATAAATGTATGCAACGAGAAAGCAGGAGGGACTGCAGCCAGCATACTTGAAGATGCGATCCATATAATGTTGAATGCTTATGGTGGGAGCTCTTAACCCATGAAACATGGCAACGTTATCTTTGAAGTTCACCGTCTCGGATTCCATCTCGTTTTTCTGGACGGATTTCTCGAGAAGCGAAGAAAGAAGTGATAAAATCCGTGGGGTTCCAACAACTCCTTTACCCAATTCTTTGAATCCCAAAGCACGGTATATATCTGAATCCACACATTCGGTATCGATTGCAAGAGTCCCCATAGCTAGCTTGAACTGCAAAAGATGAAAAAGGTCATTAGTCAGATAGTAATGACCCCTATCTGCTGGATCTACAAGGAAGGTGCAGGAAGCATGTTTAGAGGCCAATTGCAAAGCCACAAATGAAAACCGCTAGCTTGGCGCCACATTAAGTATCAGATCTTGTTGCCATTCTTCCCTAATACATAACATATTGAAATTTATTTCATATGATTAAGTGATGTATAAGGTTTTTAACCCAATAGGCTCGCCATCTTCCCAAGCCTCAAAATTCAACACCCAACCACCATCCCAAAGAAGCAAATCTATTAACAAGCCAACCGACTGAAAAAGCTATAGAAAATCACCTAAAAAAATTCCAACTTTCCTTGCTCAAAAGAATTATGACAACTTAAACAAAACCCATCAAAACACATACCCAAAATCAGAAAAAGAAGAAAGAAAGAAAAAAAACTTACAAAATCTTTAGAAACTTCTTCTCAATATCCTTGAATCTGCTTCTTCTGGACTTTATACAAAGAAAAAAGAAAACAGAACAGAGATGGATCAAATCTTATCCTTTGATTAACTTAGCCATACTGTCTCCCCCACACCTGTCTCTCCCTGTCTCTGAGTCTGCTCCTTCCAGTTTATTGCAGAGACAGAGAGAGAAAAACAGTTTATTTTTTGGGGGGGTTGAAGTCCCACAAGTAGTTTTCCCTCAATCTCTGTACCCTTTATTGGTATGTATGAAGCTTTACACGAAAGACAGTGTCGGTAGTGGATGATTCATTTCTCACCCATTGTTGAAGTGGAAGGAAGACTAGGAAGGAAAGTAAACCCTCTAAACTCCAACCTCCTTTCAATTTGCCTTTCCCCTTTGGTTAAACTGAAACTCCCCTTGGGGTTGGGCCCCACTTCTGTAGCCATCCCACATTTCCTACCCTACTTCCTCGCCTTTCATTTTGGATTAAAGTGAAAGATAAAAAAGTACACTTTTAATTAGAAAAATAAGGGTACAAGTAACAAAAACTGCAAAACAAAGATGGGAGAAAAAGAACAAATCAAAGTGTATGAAAGAAATTATAAACCTGTGTATCGTGATGTGCGTGCAACTTTAAAAAAGAAAGAAAAAAAATGGTGAGATCGGTGGTTGAGAATGTGAAGTGAAGGTAGTTGGTTTTATTTGAAGATGTAAATACAATGTATTTCTTTCACAAATTTTGGACACCGTCACTGGTTTGCTTCACAAATTTTAATTGAAGATGTAAAAATCATCTGTTAATTATTAGACTCCTCAAATATATGTTATAAAATATAATTATTATAAGACATTTGTGGAAGTTTTATTCAAATATTGTAAAAGAACATTTCTTTAAACATGTATGTCTTTAACTTATTTTTCATGGAATTTAAATTTTTCATGGATTTAATATTGTTGACTATAGCGAGAAGTATTGATGTGTAATCCTAGAACTTCTACATCCAAGAGTATCAAGATTCCTTATATTATTTATTTTAATTTATTTGATTTAGAGTTAACAATTTTATTGAATAATTAAATAGAAAAAAGTGATAATCAAAGTTTATTTAAAGGTGTTTATGCTGGTTGGATTAAATTTATGAATAATATTATCCCACTTAATATATATTTATTTAAATCTAATTTATTCGAAATATGAATCTAAAATTTTACCAAAGTTTAGTTTAACCAATTCATTTTTTTAAATTGCTAATTCGCACTCAATCGAATTAGTATTGCTAAAGTATTCACTTTCATTTTCATTTACAAAAAGCATTTTTTATTTATTTTTTCTCTTCACCCATCTATAGTTAATCCGAAAACCATTGTAATCCCTCTGTCATTCAATCAAAGTGAAAATAAATGTCAAAACTAAAGTCTTACTCTCAATTTGACTAACTTGATATAAACCAATGATAAGTGTCAAAAATAACATATTTTAGCCTTATTCTTAATACGTTTTTGGATGATTAGTCGATTTAAAATAATGAATTTTATGTTCGTAATCCTTTAAATTTATGTTTCTATACTTAGGAAAGCATTTGGGAAAGAAAGGAGCGAAAAACAAGCGAAAACCGGACAAAAGAGCATATTTTAGAAGTCACACAAGCTGGACATATGACCATGGACTAAATTGAAGACAAAAAGGAAATTTTGAGGTAAAAAGCGTGAATGTGAAAGAGTTAGGAAGAGATTTATTGAACATAAATTTAAATTTAAACTCTATTTTTAAGAATTAATATTTAGTATTACTATTATTATATTGTTTATATTTAATTTTAATTTATCTTTTAAACTTTATAATTTAGAGTTTAATTTGGATCTAATTAGGAAATTATTATTTAGATTTAATTATAATCATCTTTTTAGAATTTAATTTAGATTCATCTAGAGATTTTCATGTATTATAAATAGGGGTGGAGTGATATGAATTAAGCACTTTCAACTTTTTGTAAAATCTTCCATTCCCCAAACCCTATAGGCCGTCAGAGATTATTCAAGAAAACAATTGGGAAAACACCATTGAAACCATCTTTGAAGCAGATTTCTACTAAGATTGAAGATATCTTTTTAATTTCTTTTGATTTTATTATGTTTTTTTCATCTTGTAGTTATACTATCTTTGAGATGTTTTTATTCGTTAGCATGAATTGATTTTCTAAATACGTAGGAGAGATGAACTCTATGATGAATTCTGTCATTTGATTTATGGTTACGCAATAAAACTTAAATTTTATTTTCAATTGTGTGGGCTTAATTCTTGATTTAATATTTCCGAGATATTAATTCTTATTTGATGTGCTTAAATTAGAGAAGGAATAGACCCTGTTTAAGAGTAGGTCTAGCATAATTGAGTGGAGTTGCATGCAATTCTAGAAATAGAACGACATAAATCTATCGGATTAGAGTCAAATCTAATAAGGGAATCCATAGATCTAGTTAATGCAACAATAGAGGTCTTAATGAGAAAGAAATTTTAATTAATCAACCTAAAGTTAGCTGTTTTTATGCTTAAATAGAGATATTAGCATAATTCAGGGATTTCTATTGATCAAGATACTCTAAGTGAATAAATTGATTAATTTAGAATGATAATGGCAGATGAAATCTAGGTGGATTTTTTCCTGGGTATTATTTTGCTTCTTAGTATTAAAACATTTGTTATCTCTTGATTTATTCTTTGTCACACTTTTAATTTATTAATTTAGTTAAATTTAGTTTTAAACAATCACTTTATTCGACCGGTTAAATAATAGGAAGACAGTTACTACTAGTATTTTTAGTTCTCGTGGGACTCACCATAACTATACTATTAATTGATAGGTGCACTTGCCTTAGTCATATTTTTAGTTAGTTTCGATTGCATCAAGTTTTTAGCGTTGTTGCCGGGGATTGAAATATTAGGAAAAGTTTATTTCTATTACTTTAGTCATTTTTTATTTTTGTTTTATTATTTACATTTTTAATTTAATTTTTATATTTTAATTTTTTTCCTTTTATTTGCTTTTGGAAAGTTCTTTTGGTTTATGACTAGAGAAAACTCGTCAGGATTACTTTTCTTCACGATTGTGAACTTGAAAAAACTACTCGCAAAAATCGTAAAAAGGTTAGAGAAGCTAGGCAAAGTCAGAAAACTCTAATAGACGATAAAAAGGAAAATGATATCACTGTGGAGATGGGTGACAATTGAAATAATCAGGTTCCTCCTACTCTTCCTGATCCTCCTACTTGTCGAACATTGTATGATTATGTCAAGTTTACTCTGATTGGGGCTGAAGCAAGTATTGTCAGGCTGAATGTTAATGCGAGCACTTTTGAAATCAAGCCGAGCATAATTCAGATGGTACAATAATATGTTCAATTTGATGGTTTGCAAGGTGAAGATTCGAATGCTCATTTAGCTAATTTTTTTCAAAATTTGCGACACTTTTAAAATTAATGGTGTTACTGATGACGTCATACGCTTACGATTGTTCCCGTTTTTGTTGAGGAGCAAGGCAAAATTGTGGTTAAATGATTTACCACGACGTTCTATCACTACTTGGGATTAAATGACTGAGAAGTTCTTGTTAAAATATTTTCTGCCGGCTAAGGCAACTAAGTTGAGGAATGATATCTCTTCCTTTACTCAGTTTGATATTGAGACACTTTATGAAGCATGGGAAAGGTTCAAAGATTTGTTAAAAAGGTGTCATTATCATGGATTACTTTTGTGGCTTCAAGTTCAAACTTTCTACCATGGTTTGAATCCCTCTACAAGACAGATGATTGATTCGGCAACTAGGGGAATTTTGAATAACAAAACACCAGAAGAAGCCCAAAAATTTATTGAGGAGGTGTCACTAAATAATTATTAGTGGCAAGTTACAATAGTAAAATCTGTAAAGGCAATAGGGATTTATGATGTTGATACCGTTTCTATGTTTGCTCATCAAGTTGAAACTCTTAATAAAAAATTTGATGGTTTGAATTTTTCTAAATAGGTACATCCGATGATGCAGTGTAATGAAAATGAAGCGGGGATGATAAGTTCGGAATATTTCCATGAGCAAGCAGACTTTTTGGGTAATAATTCTATACCTAAAAATAATCCCTATAGTAATACTTATAATGCAGGTTGGAGAAACAACCCAAATTTTTTATGGGGTGATCAAGGAAATCAAATATTACAAATTCCTCCAGGTTTTCAACAGTCTCAACAACAAGAAAAAAAATCGAACCTTGAGGACATGCTTGCTAAATTTATTTCGGCTTCTGAAGCGATATTTCAAAGCAATGAGATAGCTTTAAAAAATCTGCAGACGTCAATTCATGGTCTTGAAAATCAAATCGGACAGCTTGCTAAACTGGTTTCGGAAAGACAACAAGATAGTTTACCTAGTAACACTAAACCAAACCCAAAGGAACATGCGAAAGCGGTTACATTAAGGAGCGGGAAAGAGTTTGTTGAATCAAAAAATAAGTTGAAGCAAAAATCCGATGAGAAAGATGATGAGGTAATAAAAACCCAATAAATTCAGGTACTAGTGCTTAAGGAATATAAATCGTCAATTCCCTATCCAGCAAAGTTGAAGAAAGAGCTCAAGGATGAACAATTCGGTAAATTTCTTGAACTTTTTAAACAGTTACATATTAACTTACTTTTTGTTAAAACTCTTTCGCAGATGCCTACATATGCAAAATTTTTAAAAGAGTTGCTCTCAAATAAGAGGAAGTTAGAAGAGTTATCCACTATGGAGCTAAATGGAAAGTGCTTAGCTATTCTCAAAAGAAATTGCCTACTAAGCTGAAAGACCCAGAGAGTTTTACTATCCCTTGTTTTATTGGTAGTTTAAATACTGAGAAAACATTGGTTGATTTGGATGCTAGTATTAATTTAATACCTTATAAAATGTTCAAGCAACTTGCTCTTAGGAAAGTTAAACCCACTGGGATGAGTATTCCATTAGTTAACAAATATGTTAAATATTTTAGGGGAATTATTGAAGATGTGCTTGTGAAAGTAGATAAATTTATTTTTCCTGTTGAATTTGTTATACTTGATATGAATGAGGATATTAAGGTACCATTGATTTTGCGTAAACCCTTTTGTAAGCTCGATTAATCAACTCGATAATAACGGTAACGAAGGTTGAATTGACCTTTTAGAAGTTGTGGTGGAAGCAATTTAATTTTGCAACAAAGGACACAATGATTTATAGTGGTTCGGCCCCAAATGCCTACTCCACTATCTTAGCTTTCCACAACTAAGGATTTTCCCAAATCTACTAGATTTGTATAACCTTTGAGGACAAGGTTTAACCTTACAATCTCTCTTAAGACTTATACCTCAAAATCTTAAGATAGAACTCTCTTAAGGTTTCTACCCAAACCTTAAGTATCAACCCTCTCTCAAAGAGAAACAAACAAGCAAACAAAGAAACAATTCTTACAAGATTAAGATGTTTGCCAATTAAGCACAAATACAAAGAAGAACACTTGAGTTAAATGAATACAATGAAAGCTCATAAGTGTTTACAAGAAAAGGTATGAAAGAATTAAGCTATTGGTTGTTTTAATTGATCTTTAGGCTTTGCACATTGTTCTTCTTTATGCTAGACCTTTGGAAGATGGTATTTATACCCTCTAAGTGAATTCCAACCATTGTGATTGTTGGGAAAGTAATGTAGCCGTTGCAGCCATAAAAACCAATATTAAAAGCAGTTTGCAACTTAGTTGTTCCGGTAGAAACATACTTGTATCGGTAGAACTGTAGTTGTATCAATAGAAGAGGAGTTCTACCGGTAGAAGTCCCAGGGTAGATGACTTTACAAAATATTACCGTTTGAGTCGTTATATCGGTAGATGCTTTATTGTATCGGTAAAAATCAGAGGGTTTCATTTGGTATCGGTAGAACCCATCAAAGTATCGATAGAAGTGCTGGGGAGGATAAATTTTAGCTACTAACTTGACTTGTTTCGGTAGAAGTCTTCAAGGTATCAGTAGAAGTGAAGTTGTATCGGTAGAAGTCGAGTTCTACCGATAGAAGTCTCACTGGAGTCTTTTCCACTTAGCTTTTATTCAAAAACACTCTAATTTGTTATATCAAAACATATTATCCAATAAGGCTTAGTTTAACAATCTCCCTCTTTTTGATATAACAAAACATTTTGTAAATTTGTTTTTGAATAGATTTTTCTCCCTTAATAAAAGTTATTTTCAATTCAAGCTCCCCTTATATAAAAATCATTTTCAATTTAAAACATAAAGGTTTGGAGCATAAATTTCCAATAAGTTCAAATTTGACATTCATTTTTCTTTGAAAAATTTGTCACTAATATAATCAATTAATCAACCATAAAATTTACCTTTCTCTTCTCCCCCTTTTTGTTATATCAAAAATAAACAAATAAAACTTAAGAGGAAAGGAAAATGGTTAGTTCAAATATAGATATTAAATATAAAGAATTAATGAACTACCATACCAATCAATATTAATGTGCAATCACATAGAATTTGCATTTGTTTACCTTGAAGCAATGCACCTTACCTACAAACATAGAATTAAGTTTTTGGTACCTAATGTCTTTTGGGTCCATAATCATTAGTTTTCAAAATCTTAGTCCCTTTAGGTAACCATTTTGAAAGAGCTTCCTTGTCTTGAGTAGTACTTAGTCCTTTAGGGACCCATACACTCTTAACAAGTTTTCCCTTGTAAAATCTTAAGGGACCTTTATGTTTATAGAAATTAAAGCTATTTTTAACAAAATTTTGTTTTGAACTTTCTCCTTTTTCAAAAACTTTGTTAGAGTGAGCTTTTTCACTCCTAAGCAACTCAAGTTGCTTTTGATGATCCTCATGAACTTTTGAAAGTAAATTATGCAAGTCTAAATTTTTCTTTTCAAAATCATTAATGATTTCTTGCATTTTGTTTACTTTCTCTTCAAGTTCATGATTGATTTTGGAAAGTAAGTTATTTTCATTTTTCAATTTTGAAACACTTTTATTGTGTTTTGACATCATGACTTTTAATTCCAAAATCAATTTATCATAGGCTTGTTGCAACTCATCAAAAGAATAATCATTTAAAGTAGATGAGTTAGAAGTTACCTTAAGATCATCGATGGCCATAAGGACTAATTTGGCTTCTTCATCGGATGAGTCTTTATTACTCCAATCAACATAAGCCTTTTGTTTGTTAGACCCCTTCTTTTTAAATTTAGGACAATCATACTTGATGTGTCCCGGTTTCTTACACTCATAGCAAATAATGAGATATTTCTCCTTGGTTGATTCAAGTTTGAGTCCTTCCTTCTTTCAAAATTCTCCTCCTTTGTTGGACTTCATGAATCTCTTGAATCTTTTAGGAAGCCTTTTCATCTCTTAATCTTCATCCACCTCTTCACTTGATTCACTTTCTTCAATAATGGTGGATTTAAGAGCTCTACCAACATTCTTCTTCATAAGTCTTTCTTCTTCACTCCCTTTGTTAAGCTTTATCTCATATGTAAGCAAAGAACCAATGAGCTCATCAAAGGAGAGTGAGTTGAGATCTTTTGATTCTTTTATGGCCGTCAACTTTGGTTCCCAAGATGTTGGGAGACTATTCAACATCTTTTTTACCATCTCCTTGTTGGTATAAACCTTCTCAAGGGCTTTGAGACCATTAATGATATTGGTGAATCGATCGGACATCTCTTTGATTCCTTCCTCCGGTTTTGATTTAAATAATTCATAGTCAATGGTGAGAATACTTAGCTTTGATTCCTTGACTCTATTCGTTCCTTCATGGGTGACCTTAAGCTTGTCTCATATTTCTTTGGCATCGTTGCACGAGGAGACTCTATTGTACTCATTTTCACCAAGAGCACAAAATAGAGTGTGCATAGCTTTTACATTAAGTTGCACCTTCTTGATGTCATTTGCATCCCATTCATTCTCCTCTTTTGGAACACTAACACCTTCAACTATCTTCATTGGAATGAATGGCCCGTTTGTGATTATCCTCTACACTCTATAATCATTGGCTTGGATAAATAAATTCATTCTTGTTCTCCAATAAGAATAGTCGAAGCCATTGAATAGATGAGGTCTTACGGTGGAAAATCTTTCTCCCACGAATGTTGACCCAGAAGTTAACGTCATTGATGTTGAAAGACTTGTTGATCGTTTGAGCTTCTTGGAGGATATTCTCTTGGTTGTTAAACCATCTCTAGAGTTTTAACTCTAATACCAATTGTAAGCTCGATGGATCAACTCGATAATGACGGTAACGGAGGTTGAATTGACCTTTTAGAAGTTGTGGTGGAAGCAATTTAATTTTGCAACAAAGGACACAAGGATTTGTAATGGTTCGACCCCAAATGCCTACTCCACTACCTTAGCTTTCCACAACTAAGGATTTTCCCAAATCCACTAGATTTATATAACCTTTGAGGACAAGGTTTAACCTTACAATCTCTCTTAAGACTTATACCCCAAAATCTTAAAATAGAACTCTCTTAAGGTTTCTACCAAAACCTTAAGTATCAACCATCCCTCAAAGAGAAACAAACAAGCAAATAAAGAAATAATCCTTACAAGATTAGGATGTTTGCCATTTAAGCATAAATACAAAGAAGAACACTTGGGCTAAATGAATACAATGAAAGCTCACAAGTGTTTACAAGAAAAGGTATGAAAGAATTAAGCTCTTGGTTGTTTTGATTGATCTTTAGGGTTTGCACATTGCTCTTCTTTATGCTAGACCTTTGGAAGATGGTATTTATACCCTCTAAGTGAATTCCAACCGTTATGGTTGTTGGGAAAGTAATGTAGCCGTTGTAGCCATAAAAACCAGCATTAAAAGCAGTCTGCAACTTAGTTGTTTCGGTAGAAGCATACTTGTATCAGTAGAACTGTAGTTGTATTAGTAGAAGAGGAGTTTTATCGGTAGAAGTCCCAGGGTAGACGACTTTACAAAATATTACCGTTGGAGTCGTTATATCGGTAAATGCTTTATTGTATTGGTAGAACTCAGAAGGTTTCATTTGGTATTTGTAGAACCTATCAAAGTATCGATAGAAGTGCAGGGGAGGATGAATTTTAGCTACTGACTTGACTTGTTTCGGTAGAAGTCTTCAAGGTATCGGTAAAAGTGGAGTTGTATCGGTAGAAGTTGAGTTCTACCAGTAGAAGTCTCACTGGAGTCTTTTCCACTAAACTTTTATTCAAAAACACTCTAATTTGTTATATCAAAACATATTATCCAATAAGGCTTAGTTTAACACCATTTTAACCACTGCTAGAGCTATTATTGATGTGGGTAATGGTAAACTTGTGCTTAGGGTAGGTGATGATGAGATTATTTTTCAGGTTTATAATGCTATGCGATTTTCTCAAGAGCAAGATGGTTCCTGTTATTTTGTTGATTTTATTGATCATGCCGTTCAAAATTCGTTGCAAGAAATTGTTCATAAAAACACTTTGGAACAATTATCTTGTTCAGGGAGAGAAGATCGATGGAGATAATATTGTGATTAATGAGATGAAAAATGATTTAGATGCAAATGAATCTCCAAGGAGATAGAAAATATTTGTAATGGACACGCCTCCCAACAAATGCCACAAATCTGCCAATATGTTTCTCATTGTTGGAAAACGGACTACACTGTCAGTTAAATCTCGCCCCACCAAGCATAGAGCCATAGACTATAATCTTCCTCGACCACATCCGCATTTTCGTGGGCATGTAGTGACTCTTCTTCCTTATTCGCAATGTTAAGATTCGTCAGTACTTCTTCCATTTTTCTCTCTTAAATAAACACCTCATATCTCATAATTAAAACGAATAAAAACTATGAAAAAAACATACTATAAAAGCAAACAAAGAAAAGGGTGCTATGAGAGCATACCAAAATATTCATCTAAAATTAAAAATTCAATTAATGTGCAGAGATTTTTTTATACATAATATATTTTTTGGGAAATATGAAAAATAATTATTGCTTGTGAGTTGTGAGAAATGATGAGAAATACATTGAGCTTTTATTTTACAAAATTAAATTTTAATTTCCCAATATATTTTTGGAGCAAACTCCACCAACTAATTAACTCCAGCCAAAAAAATACAGTTAAAATTATTAATTCATTTTGTGCGTGGTGTGCTGTTAGCATTGAGATTTAGGGGTTTGATTGGACCACACCAACACAATTGATGTTTGTCAAATGTTTATCATTTTTGTTTGACTTTCAAGTTCATGTTTCTGACTCAAACACATTGTTAAAAATACTCAATTTTTACTTTGGGTAAAGTTAATTAATTAATAAAAATATATTCTCAAATTTTAGTTTTAATTTTTTTTATTTTTATCTTTCAAGGTGTTCATTAAAACAAGTTCAATGAGTGGCCTGACCTGAATGCTCGTTCGAAAAATGAGAGGATTTGGATAAAAATATAGGTCCAAAAAATAGGCTTGGGCAAAAAAAATAAAGCCTATTTAAAAACGAGACGGGTCTTGAGTAAGGCATTTTTGGCCCGAGTCCGGCCCGGTCTGACCAGAATTCACAAAAGGACAAAAAAAATCTGCTATTTTATGCTATTTTCTTGTTATTTTCTCCCTATTTTGCTACAATTTCACTATTATGTTATTACTATTTTGTTGTTATTGTTTGGATATTGTATAAAATTATTTTATTGTTAATTTTGTTACTATTTTAGAAACATTTGCTTGTTAAGCTGTATCTATCTTAATGTTATTTAAGTATATATATTTTTAAAATTTATTTTCAATTTGTTGGAAAAATATTTATTTTAATATTTTTAGTATTTTTAATGCATTATATATATTTAAAAATTATATAAAAAATATAAAAGTTAATATGGACGGGTCAGGTCAAACTCGGGTTTTAACATTTTTATACGGGTCGAGTCTGGACAAAATTTTAAGCCCATTTTTTGAGCAGGGCTTGAGCCTAAATTTTTTGTTGAACCCAACCCGAACTTAACCCGGTCCAACTCATAAACACCTCTAATCTTTCGTATTCTTATATATTTGTTTAATAAAAATTAAAAGACAAGAGGTATGTCCTGGTTAAATTTAAATTTTATAATTAAATATTTTATTATTTCAATAGTTGACATTGATTTTTTTAATTATATGATGATTAGGTCCTCATCCTAAGGAAATAATAATAATAATGTAAATTAAATCCATAATGGATTGCGGGATTACGCACAAATTAATATAAAACAGGCTAAGGAGAGCATGAAAATGAAATAGATGTAAAATACTTATAAAATGGTATTATAATTGAAGGTGATGTCCATATCATTACGCCAAAGACATACTACACATTACTGTTCTAAGAACAAATCCCATGTTACTTACAGCTGGCAACGTCTCGGTTTTAATATAGGATAATGTTATGCCACCCATCTTCTTAACTTTAATTATATGACAGTGAAAAACAAAAATATCATTTGGAATATATGTTTAGTTTGGTTTTAATTTCTTAATTTAATATTAGAGTTTAGCTTCGATGTTTAATTTGTATTTGAATCAAATAATATTATGTAATTTAGTAAATATTTGACACATGTGCGCTAATAATAAAAAATATAAGTAATTAATTATACTAAAAAAAAAACTCAAGTAACATATTTTTTCTTTATAGAAAAAGAAAACTATTAGTGACTTCGGAACTTATCAGTCTTTCTATAAAAAATTTTAGTTTTATCATTTAACAATGTCTTTTTAAAATTATTCGAAGGAAACTAAAAAATAATTAACTATAAAGCATTTGTAGGACACGATTTTGCTATACGATCAACTACCATATTAACTTTTCTAAATACATATTAGATTTTGATCATCGAAAACTATATGTTTTATGCTTTAATATCCCAAATGAACGAAACCATCATAACATCCTTAGAATAAACTTAAGTATTTAATTGGAGAAAAAAAATTGAAATATCAAATTGTAAAAACAAATGAATGTTAAAAAGATTAGATGTATGGGTTAAATTTATTGACATGAAGTTTAGATATTTCTCGAAGATTGAATAAAATAAAATAAAAAAGTACTACTGCAAACAAATAATAAGATCATTTATATTTTTTACTGTTTGTATTAGTCAAAATGTACTATAATTGAATGGAAAATATGTATATTTAAAATAATATTTTAATAAGTGAGGATAATATAAACACTATTTTCTTTAAAATAGTTTTTGAATGAAATTTATATATTTAAATTATAAATTAAAAAAATAATACAGAAGTTAAAATTTATATCTATTTAATGAAATTAAAAAAGATTTGTTTTTTATAGACGATAAAACGGATATGAATGACTTTTAGATGGTGTTTGGTGCTTTATCATGTTATGATTTTAAAGGAATGTGATTACTAAAAATATGACTTTAAAATGTTTGGTAAACATTAGAAGGTATTAATTAAAATCCCGATAAAATTATATTATAACATTTGGTTCATTAAATACTTTGCTAAAAATATAATGATAATTTATAAATTTATTCTTATTTATATATTTTATATTTCACAATACAATTTATTTTTAACCACGAAAGTTAGGTGAGATGACAAGGGTCTCTCCTAACTTAAATAGTAGTCGAGGGTTTGATTTTCGTCTTGAGTATGGAGCGGCTTTAAAACTTGTGGTCAACATCTATCCCCTTAATGGGCTTACAGAGTGCAGAGAATTAATTATTGGACTCGCTTTGATAAATACTTTAAGAAATAAATATATTTAAATTAAAATGTTAAACAATAATGTTTTAATTAGCAATTTTTAAAATTGTCGTTTTAATTTATAAATTTAATTGACAATAAAATTATTTCAAATTTAAATGTATCTAAAAAAAATCAATTGCAGTAGAAACAAGAGGAGGAACCATGCAATAACTATTTTATTTTATATTTTACCATTTAATAAGTTAACGCCCTAAAACAAAACAAAATAGAATTAATATTTTTTTAATATTTTTTTTCAACTTTACATAAAAAAAGTAATTTTTCCATCTAAAAAAATTTAATTTTTCATATTTTATTATAAAAATCACGTTGTTATCTGTATGAAAATTTAAATTCTAAATAAATAAATTATAATGCTGGAATCACTTTTTAATTAATTAAATTTCTAAAAAAGTGGTCACTTTTTATCATACTAGGCACTACCTTAAGGCAAAATTTTATTATTTTAATTGAAATTTATTACATATAAAAAATAGAAGATTTTTTTACAGAACAAGGTTAAAAGCAAGTAAACAACTATGTTAGGTGGTTACATTGTCTTGTCAGGTCAATGTTAGTTAGGTAGTGCTAATGACAAGATAGTAACAGAAACTGTATTTATTTATTTATTTTTAAATTTTATCCATCTAATACAATATAAAAAATAGTTAATATTTGATCAAAATAATTTATAAGATTTTTTCATAAAATCGTAAAATATAATATAAAAAATTAAACATAAATATAATTCAAAATAAAAATATCGAAATTTATTAATTCAATACATACATCTGATTTGAATACCAATGGGTACTGTTTTCCTTGTATTTCAATAAAATTTATGAAGCTTAGGTGCCATCAGTAATTGACGGTCATTGATGTCAATTATAATCATCACTCTACCACTCTATCTTGGGTCCAAAATTAGGTAATGCTTCCTCCAATTTATTTATCTTATAATTTGAACTCTAATAAATAGAAAATATAGAGAATTTAATATTTTATTGAAATTATTATTGATGAACAATCGGTTGAAAAAAATGGGAATATTTTTTTTTTCTCGTATATTTCGATCAAGTTTGAATTTTAGAGTCGAAATTGTGGGGAAGATTTTATTTGTATACCACCCTTATCTGATCTATAATTGTCATGACTTATATAGAGCCGTGATTAAAACTTTTGTTAACCACTCATTTAATACGAGTTCAAATCGAAACTCTGATTCACTATCTGTTATTGTATAAAAAAATCTATAGCTAATTCAACAAAACATTTTTTGTTGATTTCAATGATGCATGTATAAAAGTTTTTTTTGAACAATTTCATTATAACTTCTGATTATATCTACTATTTTTGACATAATGCTTAGAACTACCCAAAGCCCCTTCCCAATCCATAAATAATAGGATAGTGCACTTTAACGCACTCAAATCTATATCATCTTGTATTAATAACAATATTCATGCCAGCCTAATTAAGACTTAATAAAAAAATTCATACTCACAAATCGATTTACTATTTAGATCCAATTCATTTAATTAGAAAATAACTCTTTCTTTCTAAATTAAATAAATCAATTAAAATTCATTTTTTTACAAAAGAGGGCCAAAGCACTAGAAGTCAATTTAAAATTCATGTCTAACCTTTTAAAAAATTTAATTAAAAAATTTAATAAGTAATTATTACTTAATAAAATTTAATTCAAAATTATTTTTATATAAAAACTTGATAAAAATTATTAAAAAATTGAAAACATAGATCAATTTCTTGGTAAACATAGACCCAACCCAATGGCTTTGAATTAGATTTAAGCCCAAATATAAGAATGGGGCTCAACTGTTAAAAACAGAAGAAAGTAGGGGCTAATTAGTAAATTGGCATTAAAATGGAAGCGGAAAACCTACGCATCTTTTTTTGAAGTAAAAAAAGCCGTCATTTAATTTCCCTCCAATTCGCTCGAAGGGCACGCATTTGTTTTTGGGTTTTTCTTTATCCCCCCATTTCCATCATTACTCTCGCTTGCACCACTCTTCACCATTTTAAAAGCCTTCTCCCTCTTTCCTTCCTTTCTAAAATCCCAATCCTCAAAACCATGATTCTCTGAAAGAAAGCGGAGATAAAGGTGTTCACTTTAATCAACCCATCCTTCTTTCTTTCTCTTCCTAGTCTAGGGTTTTGTTTTTCTTTCTTTGTTTCTCCAGAAAGAACAAACACTCTAGGGTTTCTTTCATTTCTTACCTGCTTTTTACTTGGTTTTATATAGTCGCAGGCAAGAAATTTAAGTGGATAAACTATTGGGTTTTTTTTTTGTTTCAGGTTCTCGTTGAATCGGTGGTGCAAGGTTAACAAAGTTTTCAAATTTTTTTCTTCTTTTTGCTAACCAGTCAGTATTAGGGGTAAGAAATTGAACTCTTATTTAAACGTATTTATTTATGTTCACTTACATATTATGTATTCAGTAATTTTGTGAGTTTACATTTTTAGGGTTTTGATTTCCGGGTGGTGCAAGATTAACAAGGTTTCTCATTATTTGTTTGTTAAGTTGATGTGGACTCTTAAAGCCCAATGTTTGATTGGATAAATTAACTGCAAGTTTATCTTTTTTCGTATGATATTGTATGTCATCTCTATATGATTTCTTGACAATCTAATGATTGGTAATGAAGGATAAATACTGAATCAATGTGAAACAAGCTTGAGATGACTCTTCTTTTCGGAGTAGAGAGATGGCTTTTGATTACGTGTGCAATCAGTCATGTGTATCAATATGCTTTGCTCAATAACTTTAGAATTAGGGGAGAAGGGCATATGTGCACAAGAACCTAAACTCTCTATTCTTGATTGGTGATCTGTTTCCAAATGTGGAAGTTTTAACTTGTTTGTAAGATGTTGCTACATATGATGTTCATAGACCAATGATTCAATGAATCTGGATCTATACATGAGTTCTCTTTATGGGTTAGTTTCAATTTTGTATTCCCCCTCCCCCTAGGAATGTAACTTTCTCTACAATCCTCCATAATTATCATTTCCTTTACTGTTTCACTTTTGCTTTTTCCATCAAAACTCTGGTTTGTAGAATGTTGGATTTGCCACTCTGCTATCATTGATAATGCTTACATTTTTCTAATCCTTTGATGGCCACATGCTATCACCGTCACTATTGCTAGTGTCATTTTGGTAATTGGTTCTGCTGTAAGAATGAAATGTAATTGAAGTCATGCGGGTTTAGTTAGAATAAAATAAGACTGCTTTTGGTTATTTCTTACTAAAGTTGCATAAACTGCTTGTGAAGGAATTGACTAATAGATCTATCGTGATAATAGTTTCATAGCCAGAACCTATATGCTGTTCATACAGGGTGGATTTGGAAATTAAGGTTATTTTTTTAGTGTTACAAAATTTTTAGGTTTTGATTTCTTCAATTTTTATTTGTTCTATGCCATTTTTAGGTGTTTTACTCAGGTTCTTTCTATGTATAATTACTTCATTTAACAAGAACTTCAGCTTTGTTGATTGTTTTGGTTTTTGTTACATTTATGGGTCCTATATTTTTTCATCTCATCTTTATGATGTATTTGCAATATCTGGTGGTCCTAGGTGAATTAGATATGGAATCTGGAAAGCAAGCATTTCAACAACGCTCGCTGTCAGTGAAATTGTGGCCACCTAGTCATGGTACAAGGCTGATGCTTGTAGAGCGGATGACAAAGAATCTTACAACCCCATCCATTTTCTCTAGAAAGTATGGCCTATTAAGTAATGAAGAGGCTGAGGAGGATGCTAAGAAAATAGAGGCGTTAGCTTTTGCTGCAGCAGATCAACATTATAAGAAGGAGCCTGATGGTGATGGTAGTTCTGCAGTGCAAGTATATGCCAAAGAATCCAGTAGACTGATGCTGGAAGTTATTAAAAGAGGCCCTACTGTAAAGGATGAAGAGATAGCTGATAAAACCAGTATTCTTCGTGAAACTGTATTTGATATATCTGGAGGTCGCAGGGCATTTATAGATAAAGAGGAGGCTGAGGAGATTCTGAAGCCACTTAGAGAGCCAGGAAATTCATATACTAAGATATGTTTTAGCAACAGAAGTTTTGGCATGGATGCAGCAAAAGTTGCTGCACCCCTCTTGTCATCCGTTAAGCAACAATTAACTGAGGTAGACCTTTCAGATTTTATTGCTGGAAGGCCAGAGTCTGAAGCACTTGAAGTCATGAATCTTTTTTCTTCTGTCCTGGAAGGTTGTCAGTTAAGGTACCTGAACCTTTCAAACAACGCCTTGGGTGAAAAAGGTGTTCGGGCATTTGGGGCTCTCCTGAAGTCCCAGAATAATTTGGAGGAGCTTTATTTGATTAATGATGGAATTTCAGAAGAAGCTGCACAAGCAGTTTCTGAGCTAATTCCTTCTACCGAAAAGCTGAAAGTTCTTCAGTTTCACAATAACATGACAGGGGATGAAGGTGCAATTGCTATCTCTGATATTGTGAAACATTCTCATGCATTGGAGGATTTCCGGTGTTCATCTACAAGAGTTGGCACAGATGGTGGTGTGGCTCTAGCTGAAGCACTGAAGACATGTACCCGTTTAAAGAAGCTTGATCTGCGTGACAACATGTTTGGTATGGATGCTGGAGTTGCTTTGAGCAAAGCTCTCTCTCTGTTTGCATGTCTTACTGAGGTTTACCTCAGTTACTTGAACCTAGAGGATGATGGGGCGGAAGCACTTGCCAATGCTCTGAAAGAGTCTGCACCTTCACTTGAAGTTCTGGACATGGCTGGGAATGACATTACATCCAAAGGTGCAGCTTCTTTAGCAGCCTGTATTGCATCAAAACAATTCCTCTCAAAATTAAACTTGGCTGAGAATGAACTCAAGGATGAAGGTGCTATTTTGATTGGTAAGTCATTAGGAGAGGGTCATGGTCAGTTGAATGAGGTTGATATGAGCACAAATGCTATTAGGAGAGCTGGGGCAAGGCTTTTGGCCCAAGTGGTTGTGAAAATACCTGGTTTTAAGTTGCTGAATATCAATGGAAATTTCATATCTGATGAAGGGATAGATGAGATTAAAGAATTGTTTAAAAGTTCCCCCGACATACTTGGTTCTTTGGAGGACAATGATCCAGAAGGAGAAGATTATGAGGATGAAGATGAGGATGAGGAGAATGCAGAAGGGAATGAATTGGAGTCCAAGCTTAAGGATCTCAAGATCCAGCAAGGAGAGTAGTCATGCTGTGCATGCCAGCTGCTTTAACAGCATCTGGAAAGCTCATCTATTTTCTATTTTGATTTATTATAAGGTACTATAGCTGTGCAACGTTAGTGTGGTAGATCCAATTGTAGTTCAGGTCTGTGAAGCTCTTAATTCCTCAGTCATTTGAAACATCCTGAATTGTTGTAGCATTATTTAGCAGGGAGCTGGATTTAATTTGAACTTTTTAGTGAGCGATATACTTCTTGGATAGCCTATTATCATTCCTTTACTTAGAGCTGCAATGAACTGGGGTTCAGCAGTCATGTTCCAGATCATATCATTGCTCAATGGTTTAGCATGCAATTCCCCCTCCCCCCTCTCAAATGCATAATTCAGAACATCCTGCCTAATGCCATCCTGCTCTTGTGTTATCTTGTTTAATTATGTTTGTAATTACCTTTTTCTGTTGTGGGCTTGCCACTTTTACTGCTTTGCAGTTGAGACCTTATACTGACGTCAAAGTACGTCCACCCAATACTTCTTTGGGATGATTAAGTTGCTTGGATTATCAATTACGTAACTGTATCATGGTAGTAGGTTTTATTCAATTATTCTTCTGATTTCTTTATATTAATAAATGCATGCCTTGCGTAGGGCAAATGATCCTACACTTGTTCTGTCTTGAAATGCATTATGGAAAGATAAAAGCTTTATTTATTATCGAAGGAAATGAATTATGTAACACAGAAATGACTTGAAGGGGAAGGAAAACAAAAATGCATCCTCATAAAGCATTGCAGAATGGAGTGGGTCTGAGTTTAAAATGACACTTGATAGTGGTCGATCAAACAGCTACTGGAACTTTAAGGGACCCTAGTATCTTATCATCCATCTCAAACTGCATTGGCTTCTTGTCACGCCCTATCTTTACATACTCCTCGAATCGTTCCTTCAAGTCTTCAGGCAGATTTGTGGTGCTCTTCCACCCCAGTGTGTCCTTTGCAGCCCTTGGTTCCGCGTAAAAGTGCTGCACATAGGAAGGATAATGATGATTATGTTCTACAGTTCACATCAGCTTTGCGTCAGGAGTTAGCATTTGTCTAATCGGTGGATTCAAGACGAAGATATCATAATGATTATTACCATATTACGGAAAGGAAAAGCTTTCTTTGCATCGATTCCAATGGCTTTTGGATCATAATGAACAATTTCAACTGGTAAGCCAGCAGCTGCAGCACACAATTTGGCCATTCCATCCAGAGTCACTGCACGCTCACTCACACAATTGAAGATATTACTACTTGCAGCTTCTGGTTTCTCAACAGCTAGGGTAAGCATAGAGGACAAGTCCCTAACGTGGGCGATGTTTGTAAGTTGCATCCCTGAGCCCGGGATTGGCACTGGTCTCTTTCTAACAATTCCTATATATATATATATATATATATGTTGTAAGAAATGTCATCCATGTCATTATCTGATAGTGAAGTTTTATGGATAACAAAGTCCAAGATATTGCTTCACTTACGATCAAAGAACCACTCCTCGCAGTCTTTGTTGTTTCCAGATCCGATCATGTATTGTGGCCGGAATACAGCCCAACTTCCGAAAACTTCTGCAATATATTTCTCGACTCCAACATGGCCAGCATCAGCTTTAACAGCATCCTGCAATAGCCAAGATTTTGCTTAAACTATGCATCCAGTAAAGTTATTCATGCTTGGGGCATTATATATGAATATTGACATATTGTCATATACCCCTTCAACATGAGGAGGCTCGTCGGTTGGCTTATAGATTCCTGCACTACTGATGAACAAGAATTGCTTCACTCCAGAGCTCTTTGCCCAATCTATCACCGGCCTATGTTGAGAAGACTGGAGTTAGAATGATCTGCCTTTTCTCTTTTTGGCCATAAAATGAAACGCCTTACATTCCATACAGGTATGCAATTTCTTACTTCTCCTTGTCTTTAGCCTAATGATTGTTACTCTTCTTTGATGTTTCCATTTTAATCAATTAGTATGGTAACTGGTATATACACGGACACATGTGGGCATGAAGGTGGCATAAATTGAAGGATGAGTTTGTTTGGAATTAATGGTAACAAACCTGACAGTGTCCAAGTCCTTGCCATTGTTATCCAACACCACATCAAAGGTTGCCCCTGCAACAACCTTGCCAACATCTGCAGGGTCTCCCCACACCGTCTTCCCTCCAGCACTCGTGATTTCCTATAAACATTTCTCAAATTCCATATCAAAACAATGATTACAAAAACCATAAAACAAGGCCTGAAGGCGGTTTCTATTTGATCTTACAGAGAATCTGTTGAAGGGGGGCTTCTTCATTTTATCAGAGCCTTCTTCTCCAACAGTGAATATGGTAACCTCATGGCCAGAACCCAGAAGCTCTTTGGCAAAGTAGAAACCGATAACTGCATGGCCGCCACTGTTTGTATTAACTATAAGGACCTTCTTCTTCTCTGCAGCAGAGGCCCTGATAGTGAAAGAAGAAGCAGAGTATCGTCTAGAGCCGGTGGGGTAGGCATGGGAGGAAGGAGAAAGTGAAAGAGAAGAAGAGAGAAAAGAAGAAGTAGGAAGAGAGAAGCGTAGAGGAGGACATAGAGAAGGTGAAGGAAGCTTGGAAGGTGGAGATGAGAAGAGGAGAGAAGAGGAAGAAGAAGCAAGAGCAGCCATTGAAATGAACGTTACCTTTTCTTTTGGGTGCTTGCTTCAGAACCAGCAATTTTCATATGGATCATGGTCAAGGCTTTATCTAAAGGTAACGGTTGTTGATTGGCCCCTTGCATTTACCCCTGCTACTTATTTTTATATTTAATTTCACTATTTTTTTTCATTTTGGTACATTTATATATTAACTAATTCTTTATTAAATTTTGATATATTATAACAAATTACCTGTATTATTATATTTTTTTTTTATACATTTTGTTGTTTGTTCAAATTTTTAGTGTTTTTATTGTAATTTCTTATTTCTTGTTCACAATGTTGAGTGAACAAATAAATCACCAGTGGAGGCTCTTCAATGGTGGCTGTTAGTTTCAACCATTCACTGTATCAAATCTGGAACAATATAAAAAATTGAGCTATGAGGTCACCCAAGCGTCCTAAAAATTTTAAAAAATATTAAAATCGATTTTTTTAGTTATAGTTATGGGATCAATTTAGTTATTAATCCTTTGAATTAAGGTGCAATATTACTTTTTTAAAAAAAATTAAAAATCGAGTGATAAAAAATGTAGCAATTTAATAATACGGGTGATTATTACATAATTTTAAAAGTTAAGTGATTAAAAAAAATTTTAAAACAAAATTTAAACACAATTAATGTAGCTTTTTTTTTTAAAAAAGGACAAAGTTTGGGCTTGAGCCCAACTGTTTTAAAAAATCCAGATTTCAGCATTTACAAATAATTAGCCTTAGCTAAGGTATAAAGAAGGAGGATGGTCAAACACAAGAATTCCCCAAAATTCAAAGCATCATAACAAACCAACAAAATTCAAATCAAACCCACTCTTTTCTATTTCACTTCAATGAATACAAATAAACAATGATGTATTGATTAAAAATCACTTAATTAAAATTCCATGTATTTATTTAATGATCAAAGGTGTTTACCGTCTTAGATATGATCTGAGTTTAATTCACGTTAGTCGCTGTTTGTAATTAAAAAAAAATCAATCAATTAATTGATAATCAAATTAAACTAATTATAACATATATTTTATTTTTTGAAATAGTAAATATTTGAAAATTTCATCTTTTTATTTATATATTAAAAACTATTTCATTAAATAATTTGTATAAATATATTTTTTAAAAACATCTGTTCAATTTTCAGGTATATATAACAATTAAAAACAATAAAAATAAAATTATTTTTATCGTATTAGATATATGAACGTTAGCTTTAGCACCGATCGGCGCACTCTTTTAAATTCCCAGCGTCAAAATTAGCCGTTACCCTTTTTCTTTTCTGCTTCTTTCTCCCCTTTCGCTTTTCTCCTCCAATAGCCATGGCTGCTTCAGTCTCTGCTGATACTCCATCTCCACCTCCTCTTACCAAGGTTCTTTTCTCTTTTCTACCCTTTCTTCCCCTTCTTCTATGCTTTAATGGGGTTCGTCTTCTTTTGTCTCTCCTTTCTTCTAATATATCATTTTCTTTGGTTTGAAATTTGGATACATTTGCAGGATCCTACTAGTTTAATGGCTGCTTCTTCTTCATCTCCACTCTTCAGCCCAGCTTCAGACAAGCGTTTTTGGAGCACCCTCCGTAGCCGGGTCGATGCACTCATTGGTGACCGGAATGCCAAGATCTCCGTCCAAAATGTGGATCCTTCTTTGCCTACGGAGATTGTAAGTTTTTTCTTTATTTTTTCATCTTTTTGAAGCTAATTGTGCTATGCTATGAAAATTTGCTTGTGGGGGTGATGCTGAATTGATAAGGTTTTTGCTCCGTTATTTTCTTTGGGGGTTGCAGAATTCAAGAGAACCCAACAGAGCTAAGCGATTGAAAGAGGATTCAATGCTTTTGCTTAGAGGGTTTGATTCCATCTCACAAACACTCTCTCAGCTATCTAATAACCTCGACAATGCTCTTCAGGTAATTTTAAGCAAATTTTATTCCAAATTTAAAGCAAAACGCCCCTTAGATTTATGTTCATGAGATGAGATTAGCTTTGTAGCTCAAATTTGCTAAACTTCTGCTCTGTTATAAAGGGAACTAGAGAGCTGGCTAAACCTCCAACGTTGACCGATTTGTTTCATAGTAAACTGAAGAATTCAGAGACTAAAGAGGAAGACCCAAAGCAAAAAGGAAACCAAGAAGAGAGTAAGATCGGTCTGAAGAGGAAGTTTGATTACAGTGAGTGCTCAGATGATGGTTCACAAAAGGAGAATGAGCAAAGCCCCCAAAACAAGAAGATGATGAAGAAAGCCAAAAACGTGAACTTCTTACTTTGCTTTCACTTGTTCATGAACTAATAGGCCAAGCTCTCTCAAGTTTCACTAACCCTTTTTGCTTTCCATCTTTTAGCTTGCAATTTCGATGGCAACCAAGGCAGCTTCACTTGCCAGAGAGTTGAAGTCCATTAAATCTGATTTATGTTTTATGCAAGAGCGTTGCAGTTTGCTAGAGGAAGAGAATAGAAGGCTTCGAGATGGGTTCACCAAAGGGATCCGACCCGAGGAAGATGATCTGGTGAGTTTCATCTGTATCTACTTACAGACGGTAGTTTCCCATCTTGGCAGATTGTAAAATCATTGTTTGGTTTTTTTGTGACAGGTGAGGCTTCAATTGGAAGCACTGCTAGCAGAGAAATCAAGACTGGCCAATGAAAATGCAAACCTGGTAAGGGAAAACCAGTGCCTTCACCAGCTTGTAGAGTACCATCAAATGACTTCCCAAGATCTATCTGCATCATACGAAGAAGTGATGAGAGGAATGTGCTTGGACTTCTCATCTCCCATTGCAGAAGAAGAGGAAATCAATGGAGGAGGGGATAGTGGTGATGCTGATAATAGAGTTACTCAAACACCTCGAACTATCTTTGGCTTATCCACGTCCCTTGATCACTACTTTGATGAAGAACAGCATTAGGTCACTCGCAAACCAAATTAAGAAATAACTTTGTTAATTATTGTATCAAGTTTGTTAATTATTCCATCAATCTTGGTGGAAGTTTTCAGTGTTTCCTTATCAATTGGAGATGGTTATCATTGTCCCATCAATCTCAAATAATATCCATCTCTTGTTTTTGCAGAATTTGTCATCATTTTTTTCTGCCTAACAACCGTTTGCATTACACAACAAAACATTGTTTTCCATCTGGTACAATTTATTTGATGAATATCTTTCACATGCTGCAAGAATAACAAGATGCTATGAGTTTGCATAAGAGAAGGGTTTAATTTCTAAATTCTACAGTAGAAGCACCTTATACTGTACTTTTCTGAATCATGACTAGTTTTAAAATACGCCTAGAAAGCAACATAAGAACTACTCAAGCATGGCAAGCAAAACAATCTCAAGTGCTATCGTACTAACATATCAAATAAGCCCTTTATCTGTTGATTTTAAGATTGTGCTTTGCAGGACGGAAGACTAGGTACCCATTTATCTGTTCAGATTCGAATATTAACACCATGCCCAACCTTCCAGCATAACCCGTCCACAAGACATACCTTGCATTCCAAAGGTTTCGCCAAGTATAGGTGGGTTCCTACCCACAGGGAAGTATCTAGCTTATAGAACTTTGCTTACCAATGATTGAGGTTTTGAAGTATTTCACCAAATTTGTTTGGCAAGCATAGCTAAATCGAATGCATGCATGTTCCTAAACCCCAATCCCCCACTAGTTTTTGGCATGCAAAGTTTTGACCACTACAACAAGTAGATACCCCGACGTTCCTCACGCATGGCCTTATTGGTTTCAGCACACACACAAATGTAATGCAAATATGTAGGAATAGATTGAAGCACTGACTTGATAAAAATTCCCTTACCACTCTAAGCAGTCATGCACTCCACTGGTTCTCTTTAGCAGCAATGCACTCTGATTCCAGTAAATGCACATTTTTTGTTCCTTCCCACCACTAATGTAAGCCCAAGGTATATCTATCTGGTCCAATCGTAGATTCCACCTAAAAAATATTTGAGATAGCAGCTTTAACATGATGACTTGTTGTATTAGGACTAAACTAAATGATGAATTAATAACTTGGCAATTTGCTCAATTGAGGCTCTGCTAAAAACCTGTTAAGTATTTTGTACTCTTAATGTTTCCAGATTTTGAAGCTCGAGATTCTCGATTTAGGGTTAGGATTCAACAAGGAAGAAAATGTCTTTCTTAACCCAAACCCTAATAGGAAATCTCATGATAAAATTTCAAAATTTGGGAATCTCAAATAATTTTAAAACATCCCATCCCAGGCGTCCTAGACAGTCATGGGCTCCCAGGGGTGGAATCAAAAGAGGTTGGCAAGGTCCTCGACTCCCTTAAAATGGAAATTTTGTCATTTTAATCTTTCAAAATTTTAAAAATTTTAAATTAGTAAATATAAAATTACACTTTGATCTCTTTAAAAATGATAAAAATTTGATTTAATCCTTTAAAAATTATAAAGATATAGATAATTTAATTTCATCCCCTAAAAGTTTTTCCTGGCTTTGCCCATGTGGGCTCCCATATATATATTTTTAATTTTTTTCCTCGGTTGCCTATATAAAGTGGTTTCGCTCCCCTTACTCCATCAGCTCCCTCTCTCACCATTCCTTAGAAAAAAAAAATTTTTGTTTCCATTTTTTGGTTGAGTATTGAAATTTTAGGAGGGAAAATTTATTTGTGTTGGAGTTTTAAGGAGAAATTGTGATAGTTTTAAGGTATATTTGAGTTCACAGTGATATAGTGGTGCTTGAAAACCCACATGTTTTTTTTGTCGTGGGGGAAGTGCACCATCATCTTAGAAGATGTCGAGTGATAAGTGATAAAAATAACATGTTTTATTCTTATTCTTAATGCGTTTTTGGATGATTATTCGATTAAAAATAGTAAATTTTATGCTCATAATCCTTTGAATTCACGTTTTTATACTTATGAGAACATTTGAGACCAAAATGAGAGAAACGAGCGAAAATCAAAAAATCGGAGCAAATTTCAAGAGCCACACGGGTTGGGCTATTCCACACGAGCTGGACACACGGTCGTGTGAGCCACACGAATGTGTGCCAGATCATGTCAAAATCGCGATTTGCACTCTAAACATGCAGAGAAACACGTTTTTTTAGGTTTTTCAAGCATTTTAAAACCTATATATGTCAAAAATAAAAAAAGAAGAGTGAGCCGTTATAGAATACTCAAGAAAACAACTTGAAAAACACCATTGAAGTTGACTTTGAAGCAGATTTTCATTAAGATTGATTTTTTTTTTTGATTTCTTTGAAGTTTATTATGAGTTTCTTTATTTCTTGTGGTTATATTGTTTTTTGGATGTTTTTATTTGCTATCATGAACTAATTTTCTATACTTAGAGAGCCCTATGATGGATTCTCTTATTTGATTTCTATTTTTACACAATAATTACTTGGATCTTGTTCTTAGTTATGTGTGCTTAATTTTTTGTTCAATATTTTTAAACTATTAATCCATGTTTGATGTGCTTAAATTAGAAGAGGAATAAATCATATTTAAGAGTAGATTTAACATAATTGAGTGGAGTTGCATGCAATCCTAGAAATAAGACGACATAAATCTACCGGATTAGAGTCAAATCTAATAGGGAATCCATAGATCGAGTTAATGCGACAATAAGGGTTTTAATTAGAAAGAAATTTCAATTAATCAACCTTGAGTCAGTTGCTCTTAATCTTGAAGAGAGATATTAGCATAATTTAGGGATTTCTAGGGATCAAGGATCTAAATGAAGAAATTGCGTAATTTAGATTGACAATGACAGATGAAATCTAGGTGGATTCTTTTTTGGGTATTGTTTCGCTTTTTGGTTATTAATAGTTTATTTTCCTGATTTGTTTTTTGCCGCGTTCGTAGTTAATTAATTTAGTTAATTTTAGTTTTAATCAATCACTCCAATTTATCAGTTAAATAATAAAAAGACAGTAATTACTAATACTTTTAGTCCTCGTGAGAACGATATCTTTGCTCACCATAGTAATATACTATTAAATAGATGCACTTGTCTTAGTCAAATTTTTAATTAGTTTACAACTGCATTATCGCATTGCAACTTGGGCTCCTAGTTCATGGTGGTTATACGGTCACGAGTTCAAGTATAACTAGGGCTCCTAGTTCACGGTGATTATACGGTCACGGGTTTCAAGTATAACTAGGGCTCCCAGTTGACGATAGTTATGCAGTCATGAGTTCAAGTATAATTCGAGCTCCCAATTGGCGGTGGTTATGCAGTCACAGGTTCAAGTTTCATGTCACCAGAAGAGAATGCTTTATAAACCCCATAAATAAGTTTGAAATCATAATAATAAGGAAAAAAGTGCTCACTAGTATAATCAACTTATTATTTTCTCTATCAAAATAGTATCCTTAACCTTATTGTCTAAAACTTGTGTTAGAGGTGGGGCAAAAAGACTTAGGGGGAAGTGATAGTGGAGAAAAACTAAAACACGACTTGGGGCGACAAGTAAGGGCATTCAATCGGTTAACCGACCTAAACTATCCGACCCTTTTAAACTCTTAACCGTTAATCAAACCAAAATTTTTTTAAAAAAAGTTAATTGAACCGAATTTTTTCGGTTAATTCGATCGGTTATCCGAAATTTATATATTTTTTTTATTTTTGATTAAAACAAATATAAAACATATAAAAAATTAACCGACCGATTAATTTACACTTCCAAAAAATTAATTGAACCGACTGAGCCCCGACCGAATAATTATATAGTATAATATTATTTATTAAGTTCGATTAATTCGGTTAATCGACTGATTTCGAACTGAATTAATCGTTAACCGAACTTCCAAAAAATTATTAATCGACCCTCAATCAAATTAATTCAATTAATCGATCGATTAATTGAATTCAATTAATTAACCGAATTAATTAGATTTTACGTGAAATTTGCACACCCCTAACTATAACTATTGTAATTATTAATGATTTTTTTTTTTTAAGAATAAAGCTAACACTATGTTTACAAAAAGGTAGTTGGAAAATGGAATAAAAAACTTCTCTTAACGTGTGTACGCACTCTTTTCTTAGAAAAAAAAAAACAAATAATATATCTTGGCATCCTTAAATTTGTAGCCCTTGGATCTTTTAAAGTATCTAGTAATACATTTGTAACCCTTGGATCTTTTAAAGTATCTAAATATCAAAGGTTAGAAATATGCACTTTTCTCTCCACCAATAAAAGACAAGTGTGGTGTTGCAACCCTTATAAATACCCCCTTCAGGTTCTGCTTTTGCATTACCAAAACCCCGTTTTCTGTACCCTGAAACAAGAAAATATGGAGGCATATATATAGTCCATCATCATCACCAGAAATAGCTTTTACTGTGAAAGAAATCTTTAAATATAAGGGAAAAGCTTTGGTTCTGCTAATCCTATTTGTTCTTGCCGTGGTTTTAATTATACGCAGCTGCAGGTGCATCAAACGTCGTATAAATGGTTGTTACGTCGATAGCCATGGCAATGGAAACACTCCGAAAATTGAGCTGTCTGTTCCTGTCGAAGTTCTCGGTAAGGTTTTTTTTTCATCTCAAGTTAAAAACATGTAGATTAATTATTTAAAAGCACTGTTAACCTTTGACATGGTCAAGGGGTGGTAAGACTGATAATGAGGAGGAAGAGGTGACGAGGGAGATGGTGAAAATGGAGAGATGGCAGTGGAGACTTGGAGTAGGCGTAAAATGGGGTGGAGGTGATGATGGCACGAGGGTGGGTATGGGGAGGGTTGTGCCCGGAAGACGGTGGAGATGAAGAAGATCGAAGAGATGTGTAGGGCTACATCTACACCCATACGGTTGTACTGGATACTTGCTTAATATGGTGATGGGTTGGTAAGACTGATAATGAGGAGGAGGAGGTGACGAGGGAGATGGTGAAAATGGAGACAGGGCGGTGGAGACTTGTAGTAGGCGTAAAGTGGAGTGGAGGTGGTGATGGCACGAGGGTGGGTATGGGGAGGGTTGTGCCCGGAAGACGTTCGAGATGAAGGAGATCGAAGAGATGCGTAGGACTACATCTACACCCATACGACTGTACTGGATACTTGTTTAACATGGTGAAGGGGTGGTAAGACTGATAATGAGGAGGAGAAGGTGACGAGGGAGAGCGTGAGGGTGTTAACAGTCTTTGCTAGATAATACATATATTAAAATAAAATAAATGTTAAAGTTTACTTTTTGAAAAAAACCCACCGGCCTCTTCCTTTTCCCATTTAATTAAATATGAAAATTGGTTAGCTTTTTTAAATATATGAATGGATATTTTCTATTAAAATATATGAGAAAAGATTGTATGAAACAATAATATTATCTCATCCTAATAGTTTTATGACACATTAATAATTTCATCCTAAATTTCAGGATTTTAATTGTAATTTGATTTTTTTCAGGATGAAAAAGTTGAAATTAAGAATGAAAATACTGATGTGGCATAAAACTATTGAAAAAGGGACACAAATAACGTGATGTCACTGTTTCATTCAATCATTTTTCTAAAATATATGCCTTTTAAAGAAAACCAAAACTCTTTTCGTTTTTTCCCATTTTTAGATATGGAGTCTTGAGTTCCATTACATACTTTTTCGATTCTTTATTCATCATGTTCTATTTTTTTTTTTTTACCCAAATAATATAAAAAAAATTATTAATCACCAAATTGGTATCCTCAAATTATTATTTACTAAAATGGTATGTTTAGTTAAGTGGAGGGACACTAAGTGGCGGCACCAGTGAATATTTTTGACACTTGTTTTTTTTATTATTTTTATTATTTTTATATATTTAAAAATAAAAAAATATTATTTTATTAGTAGAGGGACTTAAAGTGGCGGCACTCAAGGGTTTTTTTACAGAAAAATACGAGAAAAAAAATACCTGATACCAGTGGAGGAACACCAAGTGGCGGCACCAATGGAGGAATATCAAGTGGCGGCACTAAGGGGTGTTTTGTCACTTGGCAGCACCCCATTGTGCCGTATGTGTTTGTTTGGGTGGGTTTTTTAAAAAGTGAAATTTAATTTGAGTGGTTGGAGATTTTTGGTTGGTGAAAAATTAAATAAAATAATTTTTTTTTGTTATAAAATAGAGGTGGAGGGAGGAGAGAAAAAAGAAAGAAAGAAAGAAGAAGGTGAAGAAGGTGAAGAAGGAGAAAGAAAAAAAAGGTAATGTATTTATTTTTAAATTTAATTTTAAAATATTTTAATTTGTTAGTTAGTAGTAGTAATGTGATTGATTTGTTATTATAATTTTATTTGTTTAACAGGTTGATTAAAAGAGTAAATTAAGAGGAGTAGAAGAAAGGTAAGTTTAATGAATATTTTAAGTTTGGTTAATTTTAAAATATTTTAATTAATTAGTTAATTTGTTTATTTTAAGTTTTTTGTTTTCTTTAATTTAATTTTTAATTGATTTGCTATTTAATGTTGTTATAGTTGAGTAAATTAAGATGAGAAGAAGAAATGTAAGTTTCGTTATTATGTTATTATTAATTTACTTTAATTTAATTTTGTTAGTTAGTAATTTTATTTTGTTGTTAGTAGTAGTAAGTAAAAAATATTATTCATATTTATTGATTTAAAATTTAATAATGTTTAAATTTTGCTAGTTAGTAACTTTATTTTGTTGTTAGTAGTAGTAAGTAAAAAACATTGTTCATATTTATTGATTTAAAATTTAATAATGTTTAAAAAAAATAGTTAGTAATTTTATTTTGTTGTTAGTTGTAGTAGTAAGTAAAAAACATTGTTTATATTTATTGATTTAAAATTTGATAATGTTTAAAAAAATTAATTAGTAATTTTATATTGTTGTTAGTAGTAGCAGTAGTAAGTAAAAACATTGTTCATATTTATTGATTTAAAATTTAATAATGTTTAAAAAAATTAGTTAGTAATTTTATTTTATTGTTAGTAAGTAGTAGTAAGTAAAAAATATTGTTCATATTTATTGATTTTAAAAAATAATATAATATTTTAAATATTTTTATTTAAATGGTAAAATTAATAATTTTAATTTGGATATCATGTGAATATAGGTATGTTTTAAATTTAAATTATATAAAATATAAAAAAATAAAAAATACTCTAATAAATTTATTATTTTATAAAAATAAGAGATTTTTAATAATTCACAAAAAGTTAAATCTAGCTAATTAATTATCAAAATATAATATAAAAAATAATTAATTATCAAAATAATACCCCCATCATATTATTTATTAAAATGGTACAAAATAAATATTTATTTTGTACCATTTTGGTAAATAATGGTGTGTGGATACTATTTTGGTATATAAAAATATATTTTGTACCATTTTAGTAAATAACATATTTTTGGTATTTAATTATTATTTTTGTATTATATTGGTAAACTTATGTATTGAACTAATTGATAATTTTTTTTCAAGTTGTAGAATGACTTCATTAATTAACTCGGAATGTCCTCACATAGCCAAATCGGTGAATGCAGATACACACCAAGCCAATATGAATGTAAAAAAATTATTATTCGTTCATTATGTCATTCACGATATTATTATTTGTTTACAAAATTAATTTTGTTTATGCTAACTATTTTTGTAAATTAACAGGAAGAGCTAGCGTATCGTTCATTGAGGGGTCGTGCACAGGGCCTCAAATTTCTCCCTCATGAACGTCTGCTTCCGTACTTGCGTGATGCTGGATTTGGATCAGCGGTATTGATCCAAAAATTTGAGTTAAGATATGACTTAATCAGTTCTTTGGTAGAGCGTTGGCGTTGGGAGACCCACACATTTCATCTGCCTTGTGGAGAGTGCACTGTGACATTGGAGGATGTTGCGGTCCAACTAGGGCTACCAATAAATGGTGTACCGGTGACCGGTGTTAGTGCATTTCAAGAGCCAGCAACGATGTGCATGCAGTTACTAGATCGCTCACCTAGTAATAACAATGACTTCATATCGTTGTTATTTACATGGTTGAAGAGTAATTTCCAGCACTTGCCCGAACACGCAACTAAAATGGAGGTTTGTTGGGCCGTTAGAGCCTATATTTTGCTAATGATAGGGGGCATACTAATGTCGGATGCAAATAACAACAAGATCCACTTGATGTATTTGCCCCTACTAAGGGATGTGCGAAAAATTCATGAATATAGTTGGGGATCTGTGGTGCTTGCCATGCTATATCGAGAACTTTGTCGCGCCACACACCCTTCTTCCCGGGATATAGGTGGATGCCTAGTGCTATTGCAATCTTAGGCACTTTATCGGATGCCATTTTTGGCATCTGTTAGGCACCAAACATATGTTTTTCCACTCGTTAATAGGTGATTACCATATACCCAAAATTTTAATTATTTGACATATTTTATTAATTATATTCTTCTAACAAGTTGTTTTTTGTTTTCTTAGATGGAAAACAAAACCGAGGATCGAGAGGCAGTACACAGTTCCCATATATCATTTGATGCTCGAGCAATATGCCGGGGAAGGGGTATGTTATTCATTAACATGTTAAATTATTTTACTTGACTCATGTTAATATGGTTGCATGTTACTAAACTATATTACTTTACTCTTATTAATGACATGTTATTAATTGTGCAGTTCATCTGGACCCCATATATACAGTCAGAAATCGTCGCTGTTATTCCCGCCTCGACATTCCTCTACTCAGACCAATGGTGCATTAACGCACCGATAATCAATTTTCAAACAGTGGAGTGGTATGCCGGGGATCGAGTACTTCGGCAGTTTGGTTGCAAACAGCCTATCCCACAACCGCCATTCCAATTAGGGTTTATCCATGGGATGGATAAGAAGGGAAAGCAAATTGTGATGGGAGAGTGTGCATGGACAATATGTTTATGTGTAGAATAATCGAATGATGCGAGCACCTCCGATGGAGTACACACCGGATTTGTAACCATCGGTACAGTACATGCAGTGGTTTATTAAGGTTGGAAAACCATATTTACTTTGTGCTTTATCGACAATATTCCTCCACACATGTCTCGACAAGATCACCCCTATCATGTACCTCTGCCCCAGAGCCACAGCTAGTGCTAGAGCAACAAGAAGAGGAGGAAGAAAAGGAGGAGGAAGAGGAGGAAGAGGCGTTGGATGAGGATGATTCTTATCGTCCTGATTTTACGGGATCGTCGCATATGCATAGCTCTTCAAGCCAAGGATACCAGCCTCAGCTTGACGAGCCACAGCAATACTTTACTCCTCCCGGCAATGCTCTACTCCTAAAAGGTAATTGGACCCTAATGATAACAATGAGCTTGACGAGCAACCTTAACGTAGACGCCGGCCACCACGAAAATATACCCCGAGAACCACACCATCTAATCATGGATATTAGGGTTGTATCTAATAGTGTTTAAATTTGATTATTGATGAATTATAATGATGAATTTTAACCTATTTGATCATTTATTTATATTTTATAACATTAAACCCTAAACCACAAATCATATACATGAAATATTTTTAAAAAACCACAAATAGAGACAATAAATGAAAAGTTTCGAGGTTGTGATAATTTTAAACATTACGATCCAAAATATTAAATTAAAAATCCTTAACCCTAATTTCAAAACCAATGTACAAATATAAAAATTATTAATTAAATACAAATGTTGAACATAATTAATTTCAAATTCATTCAAAAACTTAATTAATTTCAAATGAAAATGTCCAATACAAATAGCTTAAGCCCTACTCGATCCGGATGACTGACCAATATGATAGGTTCGTTACAGTCCACACAGCTTACCACTGTCTGTTTTCTCCATGATGTCAATTTCGTTGCGGATTCTGGTGATATGAAGACGACCTTTCGGATTCCTTCGTAAACCTTTGTTCGGGATAAGCTCGAAAGTCGTCGGAAGTACCTCTCATGTGGACAAGTCAGGCAGGACGGGGAACTCGTTTTCCCAAATACGTAACGTACGCTGGAGAGTGTAAACGGGATCGATGAACTGTTCAACATTGAGCGACACTTTAGTACAAGCTGCAACGATATACGCACAGGGATAACGAAGTGTATCGAACCTCTTACAATTGCAGTGTCTATTTTGGAGATCAACCCCGTATGACCTAGGTGGGATACCAGGTCGACGCCCAATGGTCTCAGTAACTTGAAATCGTTGAAACTGTCGTGAATATATTTTAACATTCATCGTCCTCGCACTCTAATGGTTTGCATCCATTGCATTCTTGACAGCTTCGACAAACACGTGTCCGACGTTCATCTGATCGATTTGTCGCATCCCCATTACTGGCATCAAGGGAGCCAGCCTATAGAACGTAGAAGAGAATACGGATTGAATCGAAAGATGTCGTATTCTCTTGAACACGTCGTTAATCGACTCTGCCAGGTTGGTCATCATTTGACCATATCGATACCCATCATTAAAACTTTGAGACCATTGCCACGGTTCCATGGTACCCAACCACTCGCTTAGAGGCTTGTTCGTTTGACCTTCCATGTCACGCTCAAGTCTGGTCATTTTTTACCGGAATCGGTGTGGCTCTAGCTCATACGCTGTAGGAATATTAAGAAAATATAAGTTACAGTCTAAAATTAAAATATTAAATATATAATTTGAAACTTAATTTTTTACCCATTTTCATAAGTCGTCTCCGCCAGTCTACATTCTTATATTCTCGTTGAAAGTTAGTCACAATGTGTCGGCTGCAGTAAACCGATTTCCATGGTACACCAGTACGCCTAATAGCTGCAATAATACCCTTCCCTCTATCGGAGATGATGCAAATATTATCGTTATGAATCACATACCTCCGCAGGTTTCTCAAAAAGAATTCCCAAGATTCTATGTCTTCTTTGTCCACAATAGCGAATGCTATCGGGAGCACATTTTGATTCTCGTCTTAAGCCACCGCAATTAGTAGGATCTGCGTATATTTCCCGTATAGCCACGTCCCATCTACTTGGACAAATGGCTTGCAATGAGGAAAAGCTCGAACGCAATGATCAAACGTCCAAAATATATACTGAAAAATTCTTTTTCCCGGTTGTATGTTGTTATCTGAGCCATAATAAGGTCGTGTCACCAACTCAATCGCAGTCCTCGACATGTACTATCGTATTGCGGCTATCCATCCTTACAGCTCATTGTATGATGCATCCCAATCACCGAACAATTGTTCCATTGCCATCTGTTTCGCAATCCATGCTTTTCGATATGAAACTCGATAATGGAATCGTGATTGCATGTCCGCAATCAATGTAGAAACCTTGATAGTCGGATCGTCCTTAACCATTGGCATGATATGTGTGCAGATGATTCTGGAATCAAGTTTCCAGTTATCTTCTGATAAACGTGTTGAACTGCATGTGTGAGGCCCATCAATTTTTCTTATCTCCCACATCTGCGACTTCTGGATAAATGTAGCTCGCACCCGCCACTTGCAACCTTCCGTCGACTTTCAGCACTCTCCAATATACAATGTCGGTTTAGACACTGCAACTTTATAGTCTATCGACACATTCATGCTATATCGCTTAATAGCAAATATGCACTCTTCCTTGGATTCAAATTTTTGACCCACAAACAACTCTTTACAATCTGCTGCTACGGCCAATCGGTGAGCAGGTACTATTTCAGGGTACTCCGCGAACTCGACATGTGTCACATCGGGGTTTATAAGCGACATGTGTACCCCAGGAGGATTATTGTGCATCACAATATGTGTAAATGGATTTTCGACTGGATTTTCATCGTCATTCGTCCCTTAATTATCAATATCATCTGGGACCTCATCCACATCCGGATCACTATCAATATGGACTTCATTATCAGAAGGAATACTACTATCATATCTATAATCTTGATCTGCATCATTCTCGGGCGCAGCAGCATTAAGATCGATGTCTACCCCACATACGATTGATTGACTTTCAATGTACGATATTAGAACCACCATACATGGAGTTGAATCTTCATTTTCTAATGGAGTTGGATCTTCATTTTGTATAGGTTCCACATCAACTAACTCAGCAAACAATTGAACCGGTACATTTGGGTCACTTTGATTCGAACAATAAAGAGCGATCATTGTCTCCATGTCTTCATCGTCTACAAGTTCCATCTCAGTGAATTTGATGGGATCTGTCGAAACTGGAAACTTATAGAAAAGTTTCGAGATCCTTCTCCCACAACGTCTAAAAATTTTTGCACTAATCCTTGCTTTCATATCATCAACCGAGATATTTCGACGAAATCTCATTCCTATTTGTTCCTGACAATCAAATATACATCCAACCGATGTTCTCAAAATTACTCCATCAAAATAAATGCATACAAAAAATTGATTATCCATCTTCAATAAATCTGTTAAAAATTAAATTAAATTTCAATAAATAAATAAAATACAATTTTAAAAAGATATCATACTGAAATAAATTTAAAAATAAACACATTACCTTTTTTTCCTTCTTCTTTCTTTCTTTCCTTTCTTTCTTTCCCGTTTATTTGCTCCCCCCTTTCCTATTTTATAACAAAAATTTTATTTCATTTAATTTTTATCACAAACCTTAAAAATTCTCAATCACCCAAATTAATTTTCACAATCAAAATAAAATAAACACACACACGGCACAATGGGGTGCTGCCAAGTGGCAAAACACCCCTTAGTGCCGCCACTTGATATTCCTCCATTGGTATTGCCACTTGGTGATCCTCCATTGGTGTCAAGTATTTTTTTTCTCGTATTTTTCTGTAAAAAACCCTTGAGTGCCGCCACTTTAAGTCCCTCTACTAATAAAATAATATTTATTATTTTTAAATATATAAAAATAATAAAAAAAACACGTGTCAAAATACCCCCTGGTACCGCCACTTAGTGTTCCTCTACTTAACTAAACATACCATTTTGATAAATAATAATTTGGAGATACCAATTTGGTGATTAATAATTTTTTTATATTATTTAGGTAAAAAAACCTCTGATTTCACATAATAATTATGTAAAAATATAATTATATTTGTGAATTAATAAAGTTAAAAAAATAATTTAAATTTAAAAGAAAATCGATCACTTTTTTTTTTAAATTTAAGAAAAAATTGTTAATTAATTTAGACCTATTTATGAGTTGAGTTACTTGTTCAGACTTAAAGACTCGTCCAAAATTTGAAAAGGTTTGGATAAAAATATTAAATTTGAAAATAAGCTTAAGTAAAAAAATTAGGTTTGTTTAAAATATGGATCGAGTTTGGACTTGAACATTCGAGCTCGAGTTTGACCCGACCTAACCTGTTTTAAGTTTATAATACTTTATATTATGTTTTTTTTATATATTATGTAATTTAGATCACGTTAAAAAAATAAATATATACTAAATATATAATATTATAAACATTAAAATAATGTTAAAATGACTATATAAAAAATTTTAATAAATAAAAATTTATATAAAAATATTAAATAATAAAATAAAATAATATAAATTTTTTAAAAAAAATAAAAAATAATATAATAAGCTTAAAATGAATTTGAATTAATTTTTTTTATAAATATAAATAAATTTAAATAAAATTTTAAATTTAAATTTCAAATCGAATCGAATTTAATATTATAATTTTAGATCCGACCCAAACCCCCACTTATGAACACCTCTAACAATTCCAAACTATTTTTTTTTATTAGAGGAAGTCAGAGTAACCCAGAACAACAAACACTACAAAATTATTAAACAATTTAACTTTTGTTAACAAAATGTTTGTTTAGAAAGGCAGCAAGTTTTGCATTTGCGAATTGCCATGGCGGTAGGATGCAATCGAATTCAGCCAAGTGGGTCTCCAACCTATTTTTGTCTTTCAAAAGCTAATTACAGAATGGAGTTCAGACAATGGTCAAAAGCTGCCCATTACGGCTTCTTAGCATAGAGACCGTCAGATTGGTTATCTTTAGATTTTTATTTTTAGCAAAATTGGTGGTGGGTTCATCGGTATCTCTCATATCTCCAAAGGATAAGAAGATAGCGTATCTCTTGACACTCACTGTTTCGCTCAACCTCCACCCTTTCTTCTTTTCTAATCTCTGCCTCCATAGCCAAGTTACTTGTTTCACTTACCACTAGTAAGTATCCCACTAAAAAGTTCCCTTTTTCTCCTTTTCGATGATCCCTCTCCTTTCCCTCCCGTCCCCCGCCTCTCCCTCCTCCGCTCTTTTCCACTTCAGCCCATGTCCTCCTTTCTCCTCTCGCTTTACTAAATCCCCTTTCCGTCGCTTTCTTCCTCCGACGAAACCCTCCCTTTCCACCAATTCTTTCAGCTCTACTTCCCAACAGCTTGGACCCCAAGGCCCTCAAAACCAGCAGCCTCCCAGAACTCTATTCCCTGGTGGCTACAAGCGTCCCGAGATCAAGGTCCCTAATTTTGTTCTCCAGTTGGACCCCGACGACGTCTTGGCTAACGACAATGCGCTCGATTTCATTGACAAGGCCGTCTCCAAATGGGTTGGTCTTGTAGTGCTCAATGGTGGTGAAGGAAGTGGCGGCAGGGTTTATGAAGCTGCCCGTTCGTTAAAAGCGGTTGTTAAAGATCGCGCTTATCTTTTGATCGCGGAGCGCGTGGACATTGCCGCCGCTGTCGGTGCTAGTGGCGTGGTCCTTTCCGATCAAGGTGGGTTTTTTGCCTTCTTCTTTTTTCTTCTAAAGTTTGCTTATTAAAGGTTATTGGACTATTCAAGTAAAAGTGGATTTATTTCTTTTGAAAAGCTTATCAGAGTTTAAAGTGATAAAATTGTTAGGCTTGTTTTTCAAAATGAAATCGACCCAATGTTTAAGTAAAGCTGTTAAAGTCTTCAGTCATATCAAATGCATTAATATCTATATCCAACATCGTTGTATTTGTTTACGAGAAATGCTTCCTTTACAGGCCTTCCTGCCATAGTCGCAAGAAACACAATGATGGATTCAAAATCAGATTCAGTCTTTCTCCCTTTGGTAGCTAGGACCGTGCAATCTTCAGATGCTGCTTTAAATGCTTCAAGTTCTGAAGGTGCTGATTTTCTTATATATGATCTGGGTCAAGAAGAGCACGTCAATACGGCAATGAAGTCTGTTTATGAAAATGTGAAGATACCGATCTTTGTTGTTAATAATAATTCACAAGCAGAGGTGCCATCGTATTCTGAGTTGACCAAGATTTTCAAATCAGGTGCTAGTGGTGTAGTTTTGTCATTGGAAGATTTGAGGTTGTTTACCGATGATGTTTTGAGCGAGTTTTTTAACATTGTATATACAACTAATAACAAACGTCAGGATGAGAGCATCGATGAACTAGAAATGGCGGATATTGATCGTGACTCTCACCAGAAAGTGGGTGTGGCGGGTTTTATTAAAGTAGAAGATAGAGAAAAACAACTTATCGTGAAGGAGAGATCAGTGTTAACCGAAGCAATAAATGTCTTCCAGAAAGCTGCACCTCTGGTGATCTTTTAATTAAGCTTTGGTAGTTCAAGTTATTTTTCCATAATGGTTATGAGATTGCCAATTATTTCTTTTTTCCTTTTTTGGTTGAATCTCTGTGTGTTTTAAATTCCAGATGGAGGAGATTTCACTTCTTATTGATGCTGTTGCTCAGATTAATGAGCCATTTCTACTGGCTATAGTGGTAATTGTGTGCTGAACTTCAACAAACTCTGGTTGCTGGGATTGCATTGGTATTAGCTCTAAATTTCAAATGAATGCCTATCTCTTTATTTGAGAACATATACCCATAGAATGAGTATTTACTTTCATTCACTTTTGGTTTAGGGAATATAAATTTAAGGAATGCTTAAGCTTTTTATGTCTTCAGCTTGGTTGATATGCTACCTCATATATCTCATTAGTCGTCACGGTGGTTTCACGAAGCGGGTTCATATCATATAGGCAATTGAATTAGATTCAATGAGATCGCACATGTCCACTAGGAATAAATTAGATTAACCTTGTGTTCCTTTTCTGCTATGCACGTGTCTCTTTCTTTTGATGGCCACTGCATCTGCCTCATTATCCATTAGTTCATTATTCTGGCTGTTTTTGTTACATGTTACATTTGTCTGTGTTGAGCACTTGAATTAATTCTTATTTAGTTATATCATTCTTGCTGTTTTATTGATAAAACAATAATTTTAAATCCGTCATATTTGACAGAATGTCTTTACCGAATCATATTAGAATCTTCTATTAGTATTGTTTTAATTTAAATTAATTGATTGCTTGTGTCTTTCTTAGTATTTGCTTGTGTGTGTTTTCATTTTGTCTTTCTTACTATTTTGTTATGAATGCTCCCTAATCATAACTTAAGATCATGCAATGGTATTTCCTGTCTCTATGATATTGACCTTATATTAATAAAAAAAAAAGGAAATATGTTCTGCAGTGAGGAAGCAGACATTGTACGGAAATTGTTGGTTTATTCGTGTATAGAAATTTGCTTGATCCTGTTAAATTTTTGGCTTTGCTATGACTTATTCATATATAAAATATGATACGATATATATTGGATTCTCAGGGTGAATTCAATTCTGGTAAATCCACTGTCATTAATGCTCTTCTTGGGGAAAGATACCTCACGGAGGGGGTTATTCCCACGACTAATGAGATCACTTTTTTGCGCTATTCTGAGTTGGATCCGAAAGATATGCAGCGTTGTGAAAGGCACCCAGATGGTCAACTAATATGTTACCTTCCTGCTCAAATTCTTAAAGAAGTGAGTCCTTTTGGCATTTCCTCATCTGTATACCTGAATTTAAAAGTTCAGAGATCCTTTGGGTCTGCCAGTGGCTGGTTTCTCTGTAACTATTAATATTAGTTTTTTAATTTTGCCATGCACTGGCTTACCATCATGCTAAATGTTTGTTAGTTTAGAAGAGCAGACTTTATGCGTGTAGATATTAGTTGATTCTTCATCTCATGTGTTTTGTGTGTTCGTAGTATTGTTTTAAATCCTTGCTGAAATATGCTGTTCTCTATATGTTATAATTGTTAACCTTGTTTGAAATTTACATAATTACCAGGCAAATCCACCTTGCTTATTTGTGTTGTTCTTGATATCATTCTTTCCAAGTTACCTTTACTTTAAAAGATTCTAGAATCTGTTTTGATGGGTTGTGCATGATTGTTGGATATGGCGTGCAATTTTTATTGTGATAAAACGTTGCAAAGTTTTTATTATCACATGGGAATGAATCAATAGCAATTTTACTTCGTAAAAGAAAATCAGGCACAATTTTCATAACCCTAGGTGCTTAAAAGTGAGTTTTCAATCCATAATACAAATGAAAGTTTGAGACGTGCTGAACATCATTTAGGTTGAGCATATTAGATGAAAATCAATGAGACAGGGAAGATTGATAAATTGAAAAGTTTGGTGAAAGTAAACACAATGTGGATGGTTGATTATCTTCTTTCTGTTGCCTGCTTTCCTCTTTTTTTTTTTTTGTTTTCTTGGAAATCGGTCCGGATGCCATTGTATTTTCTTTCCATAACTAATTTGTAAAAATTCCTCCTGAGGGCAGATGAATATTGTTGATACACCAGGGACCAATGTGATTCTTCAAAGACAACAGCGCCTGACTGAGGAATTTGTGCCTCGTGCCGATTTGCTCTTTTTTGTTATTTCTGCAGATCGCCCATTAACTGAGAGTGAGGTAAGATTAGTTTTGCATGTAATGTGGCATAGCTTGCTTCTTTATGTTCTCCGTTTCTTGTGTGAGGCAATCGATGTTAACCCTGGAGGCACTTATTTTCTGTCGTCAATGCTGCTTGTTGTGTAGAAACGCAGTTCTTGATACTATATGGATTTAGAAAAGTTTTCCTTGATATGATATTACCATGTAAAAAGTTAATCATTTTGAAGTTTTATCAAGTGTTTGTTCATGGGATTCTAGGGAATTTTTCTTGGACACTTCTCTCTTTTTCTTTGAAATTATTACAAAGTGAACCCAAAGGCTCATTAAGTGAAGGCATAAAGCTAGTTGAGATATCAAAGAATGGATTATGAGTTACTAATACTGATTTGGGAAATGTTGCGCTGTCCATAAATGCTTTTTGTTTAGGTTCATGAATTTAATTTCAGAAAGTTATAAATATTACCTTACTAATGGTCAATTCTTAATTTTTGTGAGACCTGATCCTGAGTGTATGTGCTCTCTTTCTTTTTTCTTTCCAGGTTACTTTTCTTCGTTATACTCAGCAGTGGAAGAAGAAAGTTGTGTTTGTTTTGAATAAAGCTGATCTTTATCGGAATATGCAAGAGGTTTAATTCTCACCTCCCATTGAGTATTGATGCTACTATGCAGGCCTGGCCCTGGGGGTAGTCCAGGAGTGCTACCGCCCAGGGCCCAAAGTAGAGAGGGGCCCATTATTTTTGAATGTTATATATATGTTATATATGTTTAATGTGTAAGTTAGTTGGAGTATGAAGAAATTTGGGGGATTAAAAAGGGAAATATACTTTATTTTATTAAGTGGACAATTAAGCCTATGAGTAATTATTAGTCAAACTAGTTCAATAAGGGTAAACTAGTAATATAACAATCTATTTGTGAAAATAAACAATTTGGTGGAAAAACCCACTTGCATTTGTCTTCTTCCTTGAGTTGAATGAAAAGAAAAGAAAAGAAAAACACCATTGAAGAGAAAGGAAGGTTCGGTTGGAAAAGAAAACCGTGTTTTAGCTTGAATTTCTTGTTAATTTTTTTATATTTTGGGATCCTTGAAGCTAAATTAAGCTTAATAAGGGGTCAAATTGAGATAAATGGTGTCATGTTAGGGACTGATTTTTGGTACTGTTAATGTTATTAAAAATGCTGGAAGTATTGATGAGTTTTGGGTTGTGATTGAACTCTTTTGTGAGAGATTTTTTGCTAAATATTCATCTTTAGGGAGTTAGAAGTATGAAGAATAAATTGAAAGGGTAAAAGCTGTAAATTTAATGGAATAATGGACTGTTTATGTGCAGCATAAATTCAGTTAGTTGAAAAATAAATTTAAGGGGGGTTAAATAGTTAAGGCTTGAACAAGGACCGAATTTTATATGAGGAAAAATATGTCCAAAATTTAGGAATTTAACATTCAATTTCCTATTTTCAGCTGATTTAATAAGTACATTGTTGATGATTTAAAGCTGTCCAAAATTTGACATTTTAATATGTTATGCTGAATTTAATATTTGTATTATTGGGGATTTAATGTTGTCTAAAGCACGTGTTAATGTTGTTAAAATAAGATTTATTGTAATATCTTATGCCGAATTTAATGTTTGTAAACTTATGGTTTTAGTATGTAAATAGTGTTTTGGAAATGCTGAAATGTTACGTACTTAGTATGCTGTCTGTTTGAAATAAAGGAAAAATAGTGGTTGTTAGCTGTTAACTTTGGCTGCTGTCCGTAAGGTATATTTGAGGGTATGAATGCTGGAAAATTTCAGCATTTAAATTTCTATTTTAAGTTGATTAAAACATGCTATAATGTAAGAATAGAACATGTTGTTCACACATTAAATTAATCGGGAAGGTGTTATTTATACCACTTTAAGCTTTTAATATTCTTGGAGAACTATATGTTTTGGTTGGTTTTAATCTCTTCAACTAGAGCAAATATTATAATGTGAGTTTTGTTTCTTGTAAATAAAAGAATAGTATGGCAAATAGCCATTTGTTTTTGTCTTTTTCTTCCTAATATTATACAAATTCTGATTTTATGATATTTTATATTTTAAGCTTTTAGTATTCTTGGGGATCAACTACATAGTTTTCAATTTCATGTTTTATTTTTTTATCAACAATTTGCCATATTTGTTCACCCAAACTTGACCTTGGGCTATTGCTCATACCTTGAAGCCACTTGGTAGTGCATTAAGAGTTTAGGGATTTTGTATTAGGTCTGAAATAAATCAGTATAGTTTATGTCATTGTCTTATTAAAGAAGTTTTCTTGATGCTATGTTTCATTTAATTTTTTTATTTGAAGCTATGTTTTTGTTACTCATTTAATTTTTTATTTGCATTTCATTTAATTTTTTAGTTAATTACAATGTTTATTTGTAACTGATTATTATAATTATATTTACAGAATTTCATTTAATTGATGTTGATGTTATCATTAATGATTTTGCATCTCGGAATGCTCGTTGAACCCATTTTTTATGATTTTTTGTGTTTTTGTAGTTGATGACATTGGACTAGATTGAATGAAAAATATATATTTTTTAATTTTGTTAGAAAACATCTTATTTGCTTAATATAATAAAAAATATTATTTTAATGAAATTATTAGTATATATTTTTATTTTATTGTATTATACTTTATATTTTTTTAGAAGGGGTCCAATTTATTTTTTTAACTTAGGGTCCCAAAAATGTCAAGAACGGGCCTGCTACTATGAAGTTAGTTAATACATTTACGTTGACTTATTATGACACTTTTTGAGTCTTATATTGGTTATCTTCGTTTATTGCAGCTAGAGGAGGCAATATCATTCATCAAAGAGAATACGAAGAAGTTGCTAAACGCAGAAGACGTGACATTATATCCAGTGGCTGCACGATTAGTTCTTGAAGAAAAGCTTTCAGCTACTTCTGGTGTTGAAAAAATATATAGAGAACTAGTGATCACTGAATCAAATTGGAAAACCAGTAGCTTTTACAAGCTTGAAAACTTCTTGTATAGTTTTTTAGATGGATCAACTAGTACAGGAATGGAGAGAATGAAGCTCAAACTTGGAACACCAATTGCAATTGCTGAGCGAATACTTTCTGCTTGTGAAACTCTTAATAGAAAAGATTGTGAATCTGCAGAGCAGGACTTGTCTTCTGCAAATGAAATTATTGATAGCGTGAAAGAGTATGTAATAAAGATGGAAAATGAAAGCATCTCTTGGAGTAGACGAGCTTTATCAGCGGTACAAATTTAGGAATACTAATTCGAGTCTGCAAGTAGATGACTTTGTTTCGTTCATAGTGTTGTCTATATATATATTGTTTATTCTTGTGAATGGTATTGCAGATTGATGGTACAAAATCACGTATTCTGGAGCTCATAGAATCTACCTTACAGTTATCGAATCTTGATGTTGTCGCTTCCTTTTTACTCAAGGGTGAATCGTCCACCACACTGCCAGCCACTTCAAGGATTCAAAATGAAATACTTGGTCCTGCCATTGCTGATACACAAGTGAGTTAATGGTTCAGACCTCTTCATAATCTAGGTTGTGTGAAAATTAGATGTCTAATTCAAATGTCAAGTTCTAGGAGCCATTTTTTTAGAGCTGCATGAGTTACTTTTCCTTTTTGACTTTGGATTTATGGTATGTAATTGCATACAGAACTTACTTGGAGATTATGTGACATGGTTACAATCAAATAATGCACGTGAAGGAAGGGTGTATAAGGAATCTTTCGAGAAAAAATGGCCCTCCATTACCTTCTCGGACAAAAATTATCCTCTGGAGACCTATGAATTGCTGAGAAAGTTGGATCAACTCAGCTTGAGAGCGATAGAGAACTTAAGTGCCAATGCCACTTCCAAACAGTTTGAGCGTGAAGTTCGTGAAGCGGTGAGTTAAGAACTCCTCTAAGTAGCAATAAAACTTGTCCAAACTAGTAAAGCAAGATAGTGGTAACAGGCAGTAATATCTATGATGTCTGAATGTAAGGCATTTGATGTAAAAGCTCTAACAATATTAAATATGAGGGTCGCATGCAGGCATGTCATAAAGGAACTGCATTTCCTTGTTCTGCCTATTACTTGATTATTGATGACAATCACCATTGTAATTGTATCATTATCAATCATACATTGATGTATAGGAAAGAAGAAAAGTTTAAAGCAATTTTTGCAAAGAATGATTGTTTACTGCCCCTAGAAAAACTCCAGGCAGCCAATTGTTCTTGTTTGGGCTCTAATGCAGCCTGGTTATGCTGGAAAACTTTGTTTTTACATATTATGTGAAAATAAAACTGGTATTTATCATGTCCTTTAGGGTTGCCAGAAAGATCATATTGACAGTTATTTATCGTTGAATGTTCTTAGACATCTTTTTAAAATGGCTGCTCCTGTATTGTTGCTAAAATTTACTTTCAAATGTTAATTTTTAATACGATTCAGTTGTCCTGAATGAAATGTCTTTCTTCAACCTCAGTTTTTGGAGACTTTTGGTGGACTTGGAGCAGCTGGTTTGTCAGCTTCACTTCTAACATCTATATTACCTACCACCTTAGAAGATCTTCTTGCTCTCGGCCTATGTTCTGCTGGCGGGTATGTATCTTCTTAAGTTCATATATTGATTCTTTATCTTCAAGCTGCATGCCCAAGTTTTCATAAAATAATCAGTAATCTGTGTGACTTAAGGTCCTTGCTGTATTAAGTCTACGTGCCTTTCATTCCTAAGTTACCTGTAATTTGGTCTGCTTGGCATCGGATTTTACCTTCTTTTGTCCTTAACAATTCATTAAGGGTTTAATGTTTTCGATCTCTTATTAATTAAGTATTGTTATGATAGGTTTATAGCCATTTCAAATTTCCCAGCCCGTAGACAAGGAATAATAGAAAAGGTGAAAAAGACAGCAGATGCTTTAGGACAAGAGCTTGAAGATGCAATGCAGAAGGATCTTCAAGAAACCACCGAGAATTTGGAAAAGTTTGTAAGAATTATCGGGGAGCCTTATCAAGATGCTGCGCAAAATAGACTGGACAAACTTCTAGAGGTAAAAGATGAACTATCAAAAGTGAGGGAAACACTTAAACTGCTGCGAGTAGAAATTCAAAATCTTCATGTATCATAACACCAATATAATGGCTAGAAGTGGAGGGTGGGTTGTATATGTAAGGGCGTTATTCAAAATCTCAAGTGTACAATATCTTCATGCACTAATAGAAGAAATAAGCATGGTTTTCCCCAATAATTTTGCAGCATCTTTAACAAGCAAGAATGTGTTAATGGTATGCAGCTGCAGCTGCAAGCAATGCAAGTAAGCATCTTATTCTGCTTGTACATTTTTAAGATTGGTTGAGAAATCTTGGAGTAAAGAGGAGTGCATATTCCAGTTAAATTGTCTTTAAGTTTTGATTTAAAGTTTATTCCTTTTGTCTTGTTTATTATATCAATTACCGCCCATAAAGTTTGTGGTCAGCCCTTTATATTTATTTAAATATGTGGTAAAACAATTAATAAATAAAGTTTTAAATTCGTGTGTTGATTTGATGGTTTAAAAGGTTCATTATCTTAAGCGTAGTCTGGATTCAAGTTGCGATTCTAAAAGTTAAACAAAGTTTCAACTGAGGGCATCTTACTTTGCTTCAACTTTAATTTAATTTGCCTTACTATTTTTTTAAGTTTGAATTTAGATTTAGCAATATTTAATATTTTACAAGGTTTTTATACGTTTGAAGGGTCAACATCTATATACCTATAAAGGTTTGGACCTTCCTAGTTGACACGTGCATAAGCTCCTTTCTGTCCCTTTTTCATCATATATGAAAGTGATCAAATTTCAAATTTAGTCCGTATACTGTACTCGAATTTAAGATTATAATAATGGCCAAATTTTAATTTTGATCTTTGTGCTACACTCTAATTTAATATTCAATTTTTATACTTCAACTTTTTTACAAAATTTGGTACCTCAAATTATTATTTTTTATATCACTTATTAGCCTAAAGACTTTATTTTAATTAAAATGTTGATGTAACTTTTAAGAGTTAGTAACACTATTAAAATCATTTGTTAAATTCAAGTCTATCGTAAGGTCATTTTTTTATATCGCTATTTAGTGAATGTACTTTTTTTTTAATTTTAAAAATGTCACACCAGTGAATTAAATAAAAAAAATTTAATGATGTTATTTAAATTCAAAAAATAGAGAAACTAAATCTTAAAATTAAAAGTACGAAGATTAAATTTTAAATATACCAAGGAACATAGAAACTTGAAATATATTTCAATATCCAAATAATTAATAATTAACCTAAAGCGAAGTGTGATAGAATTCATACTAATTTATAGAATAAATTAATGCTATGGTTGGATAAATATATTGAGAAAAGGAGAGGAAATTTTGGATAAAATATATGGTGGTCCTGAAATAGTCAAAAGCTTTATGTAATAGATCAGTAGGTCGACATGTTTGCATAAGCTATGAATTTGGTTCCATCATCTTCCATTCATATAATCATATTTAAATTGGAAAGTATACATAAAAATAAACAAACATGATTATAGTATTTAAGGTAAAGCAGGAAAACAGACCTAACTTTGTGGCTTTTATATTTCCTCAATTGTGTGAGATGAATGTCAATGACCATGCACCCTTTTCCTTATTGATTTTAAGTGTCTCACTTTTCAATTGGTTGGCTAACCTTAAAAGAAAAAGGGAGATTTTGAAAGCAATTTTGATGGTTGGGGCAAAGAGTGTGTGCAATTGGCACATATTCTTCATCACCCACCCTACCATATATGTTAAACTAAACCCTAGAGTGAAATTCTCACTCAAGACTGCCTAAGCTAAGCAACTCAATGCTCCAAGCCTTTCTACTTATATTGATAATTGAGAAACTAAGGAGGAATTTAGATCACACAACTTCAACTTTGAACAACAACTCGAACAGAAAATGAAGAAACATGACAAGGTTTCAAGGCGTGTATCAAGCCACTATCTTTAAGGTTCTATTCGTCCCCACCTATATTCGGTGTGCAAAAGAGTTTCAAGCAAATGAACCTCGAAGATACAACGAAGTCGATGACTATTTACGTTTTGCACTGAAGAGAATAGTCCACTAAACATTGAGTAATGTTAAAAGATGAAGGAAAGATAGAAAGCATTTTTAGAACTTGTTGGTATGATTTCCAAATGAAATCTCATTCCTATTTATAAGAATTTTCATGTCTCTTCATAGAGGTATCTTTAAAAAGACATATAATTATTCATCTAATATTACAACTATTCAAGTAATATTGTTTGAATAGTTGTAATTCTTTGTCAAAAATCAAATGATATAACTCTTGGCCAATAACCAAAATATTTAACTTTTGATTAATTACACCCTTTCATTTATAGATATTACGACACTATAAATATTTGAAACTGTTCTAGCATAAAGAGTATTTTTGAATAATTACATATTTATACACAAATTTCTTTTTGAAAATAGCCTGATTGTAAGTTGTGACAAGTTATTATGATACGTGGTCTACTCATAAGTTTTGGCATAAGTACTAATACAATAATACAAACAAAGCGGTAAACACGAAAAAAAAACACAAGCAAATTGGTAATGCAATTCATTGCATCAATTACATCTCCAAAACCTTACACAAATAAGAAATCAATTACTAAACTCACAATACATGCAATGATTTAAGTTCAATTTGTCCTAACCATTAGATAATTGTGGCCTCACCCTAGTATATATAGTATGAACTCTCACCAAAGAACCGCTCCCATGCTAATAGTTGTTAAGAGTTGAATAAACAATAAATGTATTCAATAAAAGTTTCTTACTATGAACATATAAGCTCTTTTTAAGTGCATCATCTTTTTCACGAAAGTAAGTCTCCTTAAATAGATATGATATTTAATTTTTTTTTAGGGTTTTCAAACTTTCTCTCTATGTCGCTCTATTTCTTTCTTTCGTTCTTGATTAGTTGGTAGCGATGTCAGCTTTAATGCTGGTCGTCAACCGTCGGCATTCCTTTCTCTTAAATTTTTTATTCAGTTCTTATTTTTTTTATATTTTGGTTTCTTCTAGTTTTTATCTGTCTTTGTGGCACACTTTTTGTAACATCCCTAAAATTTATATATAATAAAAGAAGTAATAAGTTGAATAATGTATAATTGATTTGTTTTTTTTTGGTAAGATGAGAAAATGATATAAAAGAGAGGATTGAGGAGTGTAAAAAATAATAATTAAGAAGTAGGTTTTAATATATTGATTTAAAAGTAAGAACTCAATCGTAAATATATGAAAAGTTTTTGGCTCAAGTGTAAATATTCAAAATTTAGAGGATCAAAGTGTAAAAAATGAGAAAGTTGAAGAACCAAAAGTGAAAATATACCAATTTACTATGATATGTAATTGGCATGTAGGGACCAAATTGAATAAGTGAAGAATCATGAGGGACTAAATCGCAATTTTTCTAAATTAAGTGATGACTCAAGGATGGAGTTTTAAAAGACCAATAAGGGCAAAATGATCAATTAACAAGAGGGAGAATTCTAGAATGTAATGATAATGTTGATGATATTTGGAGATATTTTTAAATATTTATTATTATTTAAGTAAAATATTAATAAAATAATATTTAACTAATTAATTAATAAAAATATCTCATTAAAACATCCACATCAAAGACCAAATTGAAAAGTCTATAAAAATTTATGTTAAAATTTTATGAAGAATTAAATTGATTGGCAAAGGTAAGAAATAAATATGAAATATACATAAAGTGGGTAAACTACTTTTGAAAGTGCAAGTCCTTCAATGGTCTTATTTGTAAAACTTAAATATTTGTGTTAATTTTATAAATTTCGTTATCTTTAATTGAATATCATGTTTCTATGAGGACTTGAGATTAGAAACAGATGTAAGTGGATGACATGTAAAATGAAGTGACGATTATGACATCTGAATACGGTTTAGGTAATGAAATAAATAAATAAATAAAAAGTGTGAAACTTGTAGGAAAATAGAGACGACGTCATGATGACAAATTTTCCATGTCACAACATGAAACCCCCAATGTCACGACGACAATCCAAATTTTTTATAGGCTTTTCAATTTGGTCTTTGACCAATTGTGGATGTTTTAATTAGATATTTTTCATTAATTAATTAGTTAAATATTATTTTATTAATATATTACTTAAATAATAATAAATATTTAAAAATATCTCCAAATATAATCAGCATTATCATTACATTCTAGAATTCTCCCTCTTGCTAATTGATCATTTTGCCCTTATTGGTCTTTCAAAATTCCATCCTTGAGTCATCACTTAATTTGGAAAAATTACGATTTAATCCCTCATGATTCTTCACTTATTCAATTTGGTCCTTGCATGTTAATTCCATATCATAGTAATTTGGTATATTTTCACTTTTGGTCCTTCAACTTTCTCATTTTTTACACTTTGATCCTTTAAATTTTGAATATTTACACTTGAGTCAAAAACTTTTCACATATTTACGATTTAGTCTTTACTTTTAAATCAATATATTAAAACCTACTTCTTAATTATTATTATTATTATTATTATTATTATTATTATTATTATTATTATTTTTACACTCCTCAATATTCTCTTTTATATCATTTTCTCATCTTACAAAAAAAATCAATTATACATTATTCAACTTATTACTTTTTTTATTACATATAAATTTTAGGAATGTTACACTTTTCCTCTGCCTCGTGGCACACTTCTGCCTTATGGCACGTTTTCGTCTACTTTTGTGGTAGATTTGCGTTTGTAGATAGTTTTCTCACAACGCTCAGCTCTGATTTGCGATTATCGGTGGTTTTTCAGTAGTTTGATCTCCTTTTGTGGTTCATTTACCGATGCAGTCAGATCTGTTTTGCGAAGCAGCTTACAAGATTGTTGATTTTGCTCATCACTCCTACTTCGATCCTTAAGCGTGTAGGTGGATGGAGACAAGGATTTTTGTTTCCTGCTTCCTTTCTCTAGTGTTTCATGTCATCCTTGTCGTTGCAGCTCACTAGACATGTTTTACTCTTCTGATATTTAGTTTTCTAGTTTTTTTAGTTTCTCTTTGTTCTGTTATTTTTTGCTACTTTTTAATTTCGCTTGGAATGTTTATCTATTTTAATTTCTAATAAATTCAGCCAGCATATTATTTTAAAAAAAGTTTCCTTAAATAGGCTTTGAAGGAGGTTATTTTAATCTCAGAATTATCTCCATATAATGTGGAATAAAATCCATTTAAATTCAAAAGCTTTATATTGATCTTTATCTCTATGCTTTTTTTTATAGAAAGGTTCAAATCATCTCATTAAACCAAAGGCCCAAAAGCCTAAAAGAATAGGATAATGAGCACAAGGCCAAATAAGCCCAACACAAATCAAAGGGGAGCTAAACTTGGACACCATAACAATTCTAGTCATCGTTTCCTAAAACAAGGGACGAAAGGGTGTGATCTGACGAGCCCATACAAACATAGTTGATGTACCCACATCAAGTAGAACCACCAGCAAGGAGGAGCTAAGGTCGTTGTCACCACTGTGGAGCTCATTGAGGGCACTGTTGAGCTTCCATCCCAAGCCTTCGAGTGGGTTTTAGCATTTGGATAGCGAGAGTTGGTGCAACTTGATCAATGTTGCCATGTACGAGCCATCAAAGCTAACCATCAATGGAGCTCCACCTTAAATGGAGATCTTTTCAGATCATTCAAAACAAAAGCTGAGAAGACTAAAGATGATTTATTGGTGGGGAAAAAGCAAGTCACCTTCTTTTACTAACGAAAGAAAGTAATCACAAAAAGTAATGTGGTTACTTGGGTTATTTTACTGAAGAGAAAGGCAAAAGGAAAAAGACCATCAACCGCGATCAGAGATGCGAGTGATGTTGGCTTGACAACTCGACGACCACTCACAGAAAGGCTAAAAAAACAAAAGAAGAGCCTAAGAAAGGCGGGTTTAGATAAGAGAAAATAGGGTTTTTATATTATCTTCAAGTCTTTATATTATCTCTAAGGTTGATCTACCATAATTTGATATTGGTAAATTGCATTCTTTTTAATACTTAAGGAGCTTGTAATAGAGCATTTTATGTCATTTTAGTAGTTTTATAAATCATATGTTAGTTAGACTTAAGTAAATAAAACAAGCCTTTTTGTGATGTTTATTAACCAATTAGGCCAACTTGAGCCCAATGAAGTCTAATGAGTTGATGTAGTGGTGCAGGAAACGACTTGAATCAATTAAGCCAAGGAGTTAGTGGACTGCCCAGAATGTCGCGACATGGAGACAATAAAGTCGCAACATTAAAGTTGCACAAGCACTCAAAAGAATTTTCGAGCAACATCGACAAGCCTAGTAGTTTTTGGTCGAGGTTGCGACATGAAGGATATAAAGTCGCAACATTCAACACTTGGAGTTGTGACACTCTCGATAGTAGCCAAAGATGGAAGTCAATCCCAAGGTTGCAGCAAGGTCGTGACATTAAGAAGCAAAGTCGCGATAACCAAGCCCTTCTCCAAATATTCAAGTAAATTGCTTTCCAAGTCACGACATTAGACTAGTAATGTTGCAACATCAATGCTTGGCAGACTTAAAATCTGCAAGGGTGTTTCCATTCGCAATCAAATTTAACTCATAAATCAGGGCAGAGTCGACCCGATTAGGTCAATAATGATTAGTTCTATAAATGTTAATTAAAGAACATAATTCAAGGAGGCTCATTACAATTTATAGTAGCTTAGTAGATAGTTCGTAAGATTTTCTTTAAACATTTTTATCTGAATTTTTGTTTCTAGTAAAATTCAGTTTTTCTCAATTCCGTTCTTTAGTTTTCTTTATTTAACTTTTCGCATTTTTGTTTACGATGAATTTACCAATTGTGAGTGATCAAACACTTCCGTTACAAGAATCTTTGTCATCTCCCAAGTTGATCTCCATCATAAGAAGTCTTCGGATTACTAAGCTTTTCTGAACCTTATTCTTTCTTATCATTAATTTAATAAATGTTTTGCAAATTAAGTGAGTTTGGGATAATTAGAATGGTTCGTAACTAAATTCTTAGGGAGGTTGGTTTGAAGTGAGTGTAGTTAATCTAACTTAGGGTTTGAAACTGATTAATTGGATTAAATTGAATGAACTTAAACCTTAGAAATGACAACTCTATGTAGTAATTTAGGTAGATGAGACCGAAAGGAGATTCTACTTAGAACCAATGCAATTTGTCCCATTCAGATCCATCAAGTCGAAAGATAAATGGACTAAATTGATTAATTGATAGAATTATAATCCGAAATTATTAATTAGGTCAGTTAATAAGTAATCGGTAAAAATCACTAAGTCTAGGTTAATTACAACCATGAAAATTGATCAACTCCTGTTTGTCATTCCTGATAATTATTTGCCAACTTTAGCAATTTTGCAATTAGATCTTTTTAGTAATATTTAGTTCGTATATTCTAAATTTATTCTTAATCGTACTATAGTAATTAGGATAGTAGCTATTTAAACTTAGTTTTGCTCATTCTTGATTACTGTTTAATTTAGTTTTCGTCATACCTCTCTTGGGTACGATCTTAGAATACTATCGTATTTCATTATAAATTAAACTATATTACAATTTGACTTGTTCGCTTGCATTATACCACATATATATATAATTTGCATTTTTTTTACAACCTCGATGCACGAAGATCGAGGTGCGATCAAAGGTCTATTTTCAAATTCAAGTCTAATGCTTATAAGCGCCGCTATAGAAAAAAACGCCGTTGAAAACCTGTTTTCTTGTAGTGTTGGATTAAGATTCTCTGAAAGCTTGTTGTTGAGATAGGGAAAAAAACTCTTCAAGAGTCATACTTGAAATGAATTTCTTCAAGGTTGTCGCTTCTCTTTATGTCTTTTTATACAAGTAGTTATATTACAATTGGGGAAGGGAAGGGAAGGGGAATGAGGTTTACAAATATAAAAATCTAAATTTGGACATCATGTGATAGAGATAAGTTTCTTTTTTTTTTCCAGATAAAATTCTACTATTTTTGTTATTTATAAGATAATCATAAACATGAATAAATACAAAATAAAAAATTGTCGATCAATAATGTAACACCCCTTACCTGAGAAACTCGAGTAATGAATGTTACATTTTGTTAGAATTGGGTGATTAAAATTCTTGTTAAAATAAAATTCAGTGGTAAAATAAAATAAAAGTAAAGTCCAAATAAACTAGACTTCTTTTATTTTATTTTAATTAGAATAGGTCATCTATTTTATTTTAAATAAAATAAGGTGTTTCAACCTTACTATGTTACTTCTATTAGTTGTTGATTGGAATAAGGTTTTTCAACCTATAAATAGGCATAGTCATCTCCTTTTATAATTATGGGATTTTCAACATTAGTGAATCTTCTTCTCCTCTGCCCGTTGTTTTTTTCCCGAAAGGGTTTGCACGTAAAATCTGTGTGTTTTTTCTTTTTTTCCATTTTCTTGGCGATATTCCTTCATTGTCGACATTTAATTTTATCAAATTGGTATAAGAGCTTTTCGGGTTACTAGTCTCGATCACGATAATGACGACATTGAAGTATGATATTTCGTTGTTGGATCGTAACACTAGATTTGCGTTGTGGCAGGTAAAGATGTAAGCAGTTTTGCGCAGATGGATTTGGAGGATGCCGTGTTAGGGTTACATAAGATGTTTTCGAATTTGACAGATGAAGAGAAGAAGCGTAAAGATTGGAAGGTTTTGACGCAATTACAACTGCATCTGTCACAAGATGTGTTAAAGGAGAAGACTGCTACTGCATTATGGGCAAAATTGTAGTAGTTATGTATGTCAAAAACTCTAACCAGTAAATTGCATATGAAGCAGCGTCTATATTCTCATCGTTTGGAAGAAGGTGTGTCTGTGCACGAACACTTGAATGTGTTTAAAGAAATTGTCTCGGATTTGGAGGCTATGGAGGTTTAGTATGATAAAGAGAATTTAGGGTTAATTCTCTTTTATTCGTTATCACCGTCGTATTTAACCTTCAGAGATACAATTTTGTATAGCCGTGAATCTCTCACAGTTGATGAAGTCTATGCTTCCTTAGCCTCGTATGACAAGATAAAACATCTTGAGGCTGGATCTGACTCTCAGGGAAAGGGTCTCATTGTTCGTGGAAGACAAGATCGAAACAGTGATGATAATCGTGGGAGGATATAGGAACGAAATCCCCGCAGTAAATCTAAAGGTAGATCGAGATCTTCAAACAGAGGTAAAACTTGTAACTTCTGCAAGAAGAAAGGGCACATTAAGAAAGGGCACATTAAGAAAGAGTGCTACAAGTTACAAAATAAGACCAAAAGGGAGGCAAAGAATCAAAAGGGAAAACAACCAGAACAATTCGGTGAAGCTGATGTAGTAGAAGACTACAGTGATGGTGAACTCCTAGTTGCTTTTGTCAACAATTCTAAAGTGAGCGAGGAGTGGATCCTCGATTCTGGTTGCACCTTTCATATGAGTCCCAATCGGGATAGGTTTACAACATATGAAGTTGTGTCTGAATGTGTTGTTTTGATAGGGAATAATGCTTCATGTAAAATCGCAGGTGTTGGCATAATCAAAATAAAGATGTTTGATGGGCTCGTTAGAACTCTTAGTGGCGTGCGACATGTACCAGAATTGAAAAGGAATTTGATTTCGTTGAGTACTCTTGATTCAAAAGGACACAGGTACACAGCTGAAAGTGAGGTTCTAAAGATTAGCAAGGGTTCCCTCGTTGTGATGAAAGGGCAGAGAAAGACTGCCAAATTATATGTTTTGCAAGGGTCAACTAATACTGGTGATGCTGCAATCACTTCCTCTTCCTTGTCAGATGATGATATTACTAGACTTTGGCATATGCGTCTAGGGCATATGAGTGAGAATGACATGGCAGAATTGAGTAAAAGAGGAGTTCTTGATGGGCAAGGCATTAGCAAACTGAAGTTCTGTGAGCATTGCATTTTTGGGAAGCAAAAGAGAGTTCGATTCACTAGAAGAATCCATAACACGAAGGGAACATTGAATTATATTCATTCTGATCTTTGGGGACCATCTAGAGTGCCTTCGAGAGGTGGAGCTAATTATATGCTAACTCTTATTGATGATTTTTCCAAAAAAGTTTGGGCATTCTTTCTGAAGCAGAAAGGTGATGTGTTTTCCGCATTCAAGTCTTGAAAAACTATGGTTGAAAAACAGAAAGGAAAATAGATAAAACATCTCCGTACAGATAATGGCTTGGAGTTCTATTCTGATGAGTTTAATGAATTGTGCAAATCAGAAGGGATCGTGAGACATTTGACAGTTCGTCATACTCCACAGCAAAACGGTATTGCAGAACGAATGAACAGAACGATCATGGAGAAGGTTCGATGTATGTTGTTGAATGCTAATTTACCGAAGTCGTTTTGGGCTGAAGCAGCCTCTACTGCATGTTTTTTGATCAACTGATCTCCATCTGTTGCCATTGAGAAAAAGACTCCACAAAAGATATGGTCTGGTAAGCCTGCTGATTATTCCGATATAAAGATTTTTGGGTGTCTTGCATATGCTCATGTTGATAATGGAAAATTGGAACCAAGATCCATTAAATGTGTTTTTCTTGGTTTTAAGACTAGTGTAAAAGGGTATAAGTTATGGTGTCCTAGAAATGGAAAAGTTGTGATTAGCAGAAATGTTGTTTTTGATGAAACTGTTATGTTACCTAACTTATCTCTTAAAGACTTTTCCAGTAAAGAACAACAAAAACAGGTGAAGTTTCAGATTGATCCAGTATCTACAACATAGTCAACTTATCAAGTTAGTACAGAAGTTCATAATAGAGCTACTTCTTCACCACAATATTCTATTGCTAAGAATAGATCTAGAAAAGAAATTAAACCTCCGAAGAGGTATGCCGAGGTTGATCTAGTGGCTTATGCTTTAAACGTGGCTGACGATATTGGTACAATATTTTGTGACAATCAAAGTGCCATTTTTCTTACAAAAGATCAAATGTTTCATGAGAGAACAAAGCACATTGATGTTCGATATCATTTTGTGCATGGTATTATTGCTCGAGGGGATATTGTTGTGAGCAAAGTTAGTTCTCATGAAAATCCTGCAGATATGATGACTGAGTCACTTCCCATAACCAAGTTTAAGTATTGCTTGAACTTGGTTGGTGTTCATTGTTGAAGAATACCCCTCAAGGGGTTTTGTGGAAGAGGCGGAGAACTTGTTCGTTGAGAGTTCTTGTTCGTAGAGAATTCTTATCAAGGTGGAGATTGTTAGAATTGGGTGGCTAGAATTCTTGTTAAAATAAAATTCAGTGGTAAAATAAAATAAAAGTAAAGTCCAAATAAACTAGATTTCTTTTATTTTGTTTTAATTAGAATAGGTCATCTATTTTATTTTAATTAGAATAAAGTGTTTCAACCTTACTACGTTACTTCTATTAGTTGTTGATTGAAATAAGGTTTTTCAACCTATAAATAGGCATAGTCATCTCCTCTTGTAATTATGGGATTTTCGACATTAGTGGATCTTATTCTCAAAAGAGTTTCCACGTAAATTTTTGTGTTTTTTTTCTTTCCGTTTTCTTTGCAATATTCCTTCATTGTCGAAATTTAATTTTATCACATTTAGCATTGAACATTCTTTTTTATATCAAAAACTTATGATTTGGGCTCTTATCAAGGTCACATTAATCTTTTTAGAACTTAACTAGATTAACAATAAAGTTTAATTCCATTCTAAAGTCGTTTCAAGTATCCTTTGGCCCAACTAAAAATTTTCAGTTCTAGGTCTATATGTCTCGAGACAAGGGCTTGAATGTCTCGAGATTTTGTTATGTGATTGTATAACTTTAGCTTTGAAGTTGTCTTGTCTTGAGACAAATGAGTGTATATCTTGAGATAAAAAGGCTTATGTCTCGAGACATGAACCTGATACTGTAGCTTTTTAGCTTCAAAGTTTACGTGTCTTGAGATGCATTTCGTATGTCTCAAGACCTGGGACAGGGGACTTGAAAAATTTGTTTTCAAACACCTCCAAATCATACCAAAACTGTCCACAATCATTTCAAACAATAATCAAAGCTCATACACTATGTAATACCTTATATTTACTGTTCAAAACACATTAAACTCAAATATTAGAAAACTAGATGCTTTCTTTCTTTACTTCATTCATTCACCTATGCACATCTCATACTATATACCATGAAATTTATTCAATACCCCTTTTCTCCCAAGCCTTGATGATGTGATGAGATTTGTCGAGGTTACTACTTCGAATGAGAACTTCAATATAATCTTTCACCCATGTGTTGAAAAATAATGTGCTAAGCTCGTGAAAGCTTAGTAAGTACCCATGGATTAATATCTTACCATTTCTTTTATTTTTGTTTATCATAAACATTATTACTATTATAATTCATGAATATATCTAAATAATTAATAGGTTATTTCATATTTACAAATTTCTCTAATACTTTGATTCACTAATTTTATCACTTCATGGATTAACAAGAACAAAATTTTTATTATAAATCACTTACCATGACTTTTTAGCCCATGATAGCCACGTTTGAATCAAATGGATACACGAAACATGTCACGATACAGTAAGCATAAAAATGATGGAAACACAATCACTGAAGTGCATAATAGAACATGAGGCACCGAAGTGCAATATCAAGAATATCATAAATAACACAGGAGTGCTCGAGTTTTTATAGCATGCCAACTATATCCACAAAGTTCAATGCTAGCCTACATGGGCAATCGAATATCACTTAATTCACAATAATTAATCACAAATACTTTATTTCACGATTTTCATGAATTCATTACACTTTCACATTTCTTTCATTCTAGTTTACTATGTAATATTACATGAACATATAATTTTGGAGCATTAAAATTTTCAAGAGCGTTTTCTTTACACTTCCATTCCATGACTAACCACGATTTTTATTCATACTAGTATTTATTTCACAATTTTTACAATTTAGCTACACTTTTTCGCTTCTTCAATTTAGTCCTCATTTTCCCATGATTTAAAGAACAATTGTAATTTCATTTACAATAATCACGGAACTTTATTTAGTAAATTCTTAATTCACAATACACCTTATATTTCATGTTCTCTACATTATTTTCACTTATCAAATAATAACATGTAAAACTTTCACGTACTTTTCAATTTAATCAATTTTACCACGACATTCAATATTCACTATCACATAGCACTTTAATCCATTAATTCATCATAATATCTTATTTCACATGTCTAATTTATATTTTATTCCTTTTTTCATTTCAATCATAAATTTCATAAAGTTCACGATTTAGTCCTTAACATCATGAACATACAATATTTACTACAAACTCACTTCAACATCACTTTATGTCTATTACTTTACCATATTTCACTTCAATTGAACCTTCTTTTAAAATATAATATTTCACATATCAAATTGTTTTACACTTTATTTTACTAATTTATCACAACTTCCAAAAAGTTTACATTTTAATCCTTCGGAGATAAGAGAATTCAAGGGTACTTACCTCTCTTAAACCTTTAATCACTTATTTTTCTCTTTTCCTTACCACTTGAAATCACTTTCTTTATCCCGCTCTTCAATATCATGTCAAGAACATAAAACTTTCCATGAGAAATATTTACTTTAACATCATTTCTATACCTTTCTAACAAAATTAAACTTAAAAACATTATGAAACCTTAATATTCATACCTTGTTCTCTTGATTTTAAGCCTTAGCTTGATTTTCTATCTTCTCCAACATGAGCATACAATATTCCTTCTTGAAATCTAAGTTCACTAGATTGTTGGAGGATTGATTTTATTAAAAAATTTAATGGAATTTCAAGGATTTCTCTCTTAATTTCAAGCAAAAGACCTAATTGCAAAGAAAACAAAACTCATTTTCTCCGATGGATGATGGTGGCATGAACTTGAAAGAAAGATGGAGAAAATTCTTTTCTTTCCATCTTTTACTTAATCATTAATAAATATAAAAATATCTTAAAATAAAATAATAGTGAAATAATTCACCAAAAAAATAATAATAGTAAAATATTTTAACCAATAAGATTTCTACACCAATACTCTTTAATTATTACACCACAAAAATTGATAATTATCCAAATTAAGAAAATGATCATTTTGCCCTTCAAAATTCTCTACAATTCTATCCTTGAATTACTATTCACTTTCGGTAAAATTGTGATTTATTCTCTTATCTTTCTCCACTTGTTCAATTTGGTTCCCACTTACCAATTTTGTGTCACAAGAACTTTTGGGGTTATTTTCGGATTTTGTCCTTCAACTTTTAACATATTTATACCTTACTCCCTCATAAATTTTGATTATTTACACTTGAGTCACAAAAATTTTCATACTTGAGTCACAAAAATTTTCGTACTTTTACAATTTAATCCCTATCTTAAATTGATATATCACGACATACTTCTTATTTCAACTTTCTTTGGAATTCTTATAAAAAAAAACCCTTTCTTTGGAATCCATCAATATTCTCTTTTATCATTTATATTACTTATTTAATTTTACTGAAAAATCCATTATGCACGATTCTCACTTAATACTACATTTATAACATAACGATTTTAAAGACATTGCAAATATGCATATTCGAATTGTAATTTATTATATAAGCATAACTTATATTACAAGTCATTATATACCAACATTTTTAAATAATCATATTATATTTCTCGATAAAAAGGAAATCATAGTTTTTTTTTTATGAAATCATAATATGAAAACAGAGAGATGAATAAATATTGAGATTCAAATATAAGCTTTGTTGGGTTAACTGAATCTTAACTCAGTTGATATCAATGTTATTGTCACTTCAAGAAAATATAGGTTCGAGTACGTTGAAGTGCATGATTTTCTTATTTCCATTTAAGCTCTTTATAATTTATAAAATTCTAAATTAGTAATGGTAAAATTACATTTGGGCCTCCCAAAATGATAAAAATTTGATTGAATCCTTTAAAAATTATAAAAATATAGATTATTAAAATGACGAAATTGTATTTTTACAATCATAAAAAAATATAATTTAATTCCGTCTTCCAAAACATATCTTACTTCGCGCCTGAAATCGAAAAAAATTATGAATAATTTTAAGCATAGTAACAAAACGAATACAAGATTTGTTGGATGTCTTTTTAAAATATTATTACATGTTGCGCCTTTCTAGTGGCCGCTTCTCACAAAACAGACTACTAAAGCACCGTGAAAAAGAAATGCGTAACTCAAACATGGAGCTAATTTTAACATTTATGTTGGTTCAAATGCCATGCTTGTAATGATTAATTTGGAAGTAGAAATCCACCACTTAAATAAGGATTAAATCAACATTCTTAAGTTATCCACTAATCATAATTAAATAAAAATTAAAATCAAATTAACTAATAGATAAAGGAAAAATATTTTATAAATTGTCGTGAAATTTTTCGATTTATTAATTTCTAATATCACATACGTTGCATGTGATTTTACACGTTTAATATTTAATCAATTTTTAAATATTATACTTTCAATTATAATAATTAATGTAAAATAATTTTTCTTATTTGAATTTTTAAATATACTTAAAATATATTAACTCATCAATTCTAATATTATAATAAAAAAATTTCAAATTATAATTAAAACATTTTTAACATCAACATTCAATATAATTTTAATTTATGTAACAAAGTAACATTATTTAAAATAATAATTAATTAATATAATTAACTATAAAATTAATTAAGTGATAATTAAGATACTTAAAATTATATTCGAGAAATAACTTCTTTTTTACGTCTAAAAATTAATAATTATAATTATCAAAATTTTTTATATTTTATGCTTAGAGTTTTATTCAAGTAAAAACTCTATTTTAAAATTAGCACAAATTTTTTAACAAATAATTATAAATTAAATTATAATTATTTTTAAATGTGTAGTTATAACAACTTTTATTTTACTTCAATTTTTTTTATTTTTAAATTTGAATTCCGTAATATGATAAAAAATGAATGGTATTCTCATTAATTCAAACTTTTTTTCAAACTTGTGCTTTTATATAGTAGGATTGAAATGGTGACATGGGTTTATATAATATAATCAAAACAAATAAATATATAAAAATGAGACATACATTAATGTATTAAATAGTCAATCATAAATTAATAATTGTTATAAGTATTTTATTATAAGGCGGATGTCTATTAGAATAAATTTTTTTTATGTATTTTAGAACTTTAATATTAATTAGGAATAATTGTTTTTATCTACTTTTTACACCATCTGCATGTCCTTTAGATTTAAAATTTTAGTGGTTAATTATTAATCTTGCATGCTTTTCCATTGTTAATTACTAACAAATTATGAGTTCCTCCCTCCTTGGAGAGTAGTTCTTAGAACTTGAAATAATTGAGATAGTCATTTTTACTTATAAATCTCTTCAACTTTTAAATTAAAAAAAAATACGTTTAAGAGTATTTAAATTTACGTGTTTTTTTGTTATTATCATAATACCAATACTAATTGAATTAATGCGCAATCACCAATTATGATAGTTATTTTAAATTTTAGTCCTTACACTACATAACAATTCTATTATGTTCACAATTACAATAAACTCTGTTTACACTCTAATTGGAATATACTTTTAAAATCAAAAGAGTGAGATTTGAAATATTAAAGAAAAAAAAACTCAAATTGACCTATTAATTAAATATTCATATTCCTAAAAAAAGTATTTTAGTTCAAATCATTATGGTATAAAAAAACTAACTTCAATTTTTTTTTTAACATTAATCTCATAATAAGTTTTTATCATATCTATTCTTTTTGATACAATGTTTAGAATTACTCATGATCCCTCCCTAACCCTTAAATAGAAGGATAACGTGCTTCAACACATTCAAACTCACGTCCTCCTACATTAACAACAATGTCGATACCAATTGATTTAAAACTCAATTAAAAATAATAAAATTTTACAAATATGTAATAATTATGGGCTGGGAATAATTAATAGCCTATTTTGGTACCAATAATTGTGACTAAAAACTTCACACCTGAAAAAAAAGAAGAAAAGAAAAAGAAAACTACAATAAGAGACATCCAAAATTTCCACCGTTGAATGTTGAAGAAAGAAAAGAAGGAAAAGAATATTCTAATATTACAATCAAGGTAAACATGCAAGTTTTTGGAAGATACCTAACTTATGAAGTAAGTGTGAGCTCCATCCATCCACCATTATTCTCCTCTTTATCATCTATCTTTCAATTGGAAAATTGGGTAATTAAGGAAAATTTTTCCTAAACAATCAAAACCAACATACTTGTTTGTAGGAAACACCTTTTTTGGCCTTTATACTAAGCATGTTTAAATGATTTGGTTTGAAGCCTACTTTTTTTTTTGCTTGTATATTTTTGTGCGATCAAGTTAGTCCGTACTGTTTTTTTTGGAGCATTTAATTAACAAATGTGATCGGGATTCGAGTCGCGTTAATCGTGTTTGTTATTCAGGTTTGTCCTATTAGTTCAACCTGTTGAGTGTTTTTGTGTGTTCCCTTCAAAAGGATTAGATTATTTATATGATACAATTCCTGTTCATGTATGGAACGTTATAGGTAGGTCCTCATGCATGTTAACATGTACATAATTCTAGGGTTAACATATGTTTTCTAGATGTAGGTTCGCCATCGTGGGTTCTCATAGAAGGATATGAACACCTCACGTGCGAACTTAATATGTGAACCATATAGACTACGGGTCAAGATTCAATCGAGTAATCGGATAGCGGATCAATAATAGTGAGTACCATAACATAACCGATAGATCATTTTATTTATATATGAACTTTTAATAAAAAAATTTAACTTGGTACCTATAGTAATGTTTAAGAGGTGGCATTCGAGCTATAAAAATTTTGAGTTTCAATATATATGCATCATTTCTTGTGTTCTTAAATGGTAGAATGCATCACTTCCATTGGTGAATTAAGGGTGAATGCAAATGCTTGTCATTATAGAGCAAAGAATTGAAAGTGAATGCCATAATTGTAAAACATCTAGGCATAATAACTTTATTTATTTTTGTTAAACTAAAGATAAAATCATGTATATATACATAAGTAGGAATTTGGGTTTGCAGCAGCTGTCTTCAACTATTAAATTTGTCGTCTATTTTTAAGGTAAAAGTTATTAAGGAGTCGGATTGTATTTTACTGTTTTATTTAAAATATAAATAAATTAATTTCTGTACGTAAGATTAAAGATCAAATTTGATCTTTCTATTAAAAATTTCATTCATTTTTATTGTTAAAAATTGGTCATTATACATCAACATTAGGTACACGTAACATGTCACTGTTTAGTTATTTTGTCAACCATGTCATTTTTTGTTAATACGAAAATAAATCTTAATTACATCAAACGTTGGAATGCAACTTCCAAATAGCCATCGTGCAATTTTTGCAAAACACCATCAGGGGGTTCAAGACAACATACAAATCAAGCTGATTGTTGATAACCAACGATGCCATGTCATCTGTCACTCTATTACTTTCACGATAAATATGAACAAATTTCACCTATCACTCTTGGCAAAGAAGCTCCCAAATAACGGTCTCCATTTACGAACAATTTTGTAACGCCATATCAATTTTTTTAAAAAAATAAATAGATAAAATTTTTAATAAAAAAATAAATTTAGGAAAATAGAAGCATTTCTATAGCATGTTTCAATAAAAGTTTACTACAATTCAAAATACTTGCTTTATTTATTTTGCTAAGGAATGTGTGGTAGTGTAAAAAGATTGTAAAAGATTTAGTGGGCTTAAAAGGTCAAGACATTTCCTCTGTCTCTCAATTCTCCTAGTATAAAATTATCTCCAATGCTTTCACTTTTCCTTCATCTTCATTGCTTTGTTCCTTGCCTCTTCTCTTCCTCATCAGAGTATAAAAAGAAAGCTATCTCTTTCATTTCAATCTCCATCTCCCCCCACCCCCATTTGATTTCAGAAAACTCCAAAAGACTTGAGGAGTTTCATTTAAGCTCCCCTGTTTCTCCCTTGTTCTCACTGTATCTTTTCCAACAATAAAAAATGTCGTCGAGTGTGAGTCAAGGGTTGCAATTATGCCTGGAGATAAGGGTGATGGAACCACGTTTTTTGAGTCTGAAACTGGCTCCGCCTAAATCAAATTCCCCTGCCTCCATTGAGGAAAAAGACGCCAAGCTCATAGGCAATCAAAATATGGAGATGGGGGGCTGGAGTTTCCTCCACTCCCTCTCCAACGCCAATGAATATTCTACCCAGAATGACAATGTATACGTGCATCCTCTTGTAAAGCGTTCAGCTTCTATGCTAAGTGAAAAAAGCCTTGAAATGTGCACCGAGAGATTAGGTAGTGAAACTGGAAGTGATGTTAGCGACATTTCCTTGCTTTCATTCCAAACCGGGGTTTACAATCCATCTAATTCCAAACCAAGGGAAAGTTCATTGAAACGAAAAACGAGTCGTATCAACACCTTCCCACCTCCATTAACATCCATTACCGGTTCCAATGGCGTTCAAGTCAAGTCTCACCGAGGAGGTGGCCGTTTGGTTCTTCAAGCCGTTACTATCCCCCCTTGCCATACCTACTTCCATACAGAACGAAGTGAAGGCAGGCTTAGGCTTTCACTTTTCAAGGATGTGACCGATGGTTTCCACAGCGAAGACGGCGAAGAGGAAGTCCGAGAGGACCTTGTAGAAAAAGATGATGAAGATGAAGATGAAGATGGTGAAAATGATGAAGCGTTAGAAGGTGAATTCAAAGAAGAAAGCATTATGAGGGAGTTGAAGTTATGGAAGGAAATAATGGGAGTATTGGGGCTGAAATTGAGACAAACAAATTGGCTGGGCCAAGCCGATGCAAAGAAAGTGGGCGTTGGCACAAAGGGTTGCTTAATTGGCAGCCATTGTTGGTGGGGTGACTACTTGAAAGCTAAAAGTTGGAAGGTTTCTCTCAACCCCAGAGACAATAATTACTATGATTGGATCCCCTAATTTCCCTTCTTTTTCTTTTACCTTTATCATAATAATTATGATTACTAATTTCTAATTTCCAGGAGTTATGTATATTAAAAAGTAAGAGATTACCGTACCATGGATTTCCTAAAATATGCTTATGGTAGTTATTATCGTTATTGGAGGCATGTCACGTGCTACCCGCCCTTTTCTCCCATGCTGCAGCTCCTATTTTTGGTTTATTTCCTACCTAAGTTACTTATCAATATTTTAAATATTGAAATAATTTTCCATTTTTTTGGACTTAGGGCCTGCTTGTCCCTTGTATTTGCTCCTGATGACGGTCAACAAATTTAATTAAGTGTTAAAATTATTTATATTTAAAATTTAAAACCCTTAACAAAGTGTTAATGTTTGACTTTTATTATCAATCAATACATATAAAGTTATGCGCTAACAGTATGGGACACATCCTTGTCATAATTAAAATAAAGGTGGGCAGTATGAACGTGCTTGATTACGATGTGGATGTGATTGGTTTCAGTGGTAAGAGGCCAAGGTGTAGCAGCATCTTCCTTGTCGGATAGTTTAACATACATACATACATACATACAAACGTACACGTACATTTCCGTAAATGATATACACGAGCAAACGCGTAACAGGGATAATGCAAGTGGGGGGGGGGGTACTCCATTGTACGGATGCCAGGTAACTATCAAGTTTCGGACCCACAAAGGAAGCAAGAGCCGGCCAACATGAGCATGCAACTGACCTCATTGCTCATTATCATCCATGTGCTTTTCTATGCAATTGTTATCTGCTGCTTCCATGCCATTGTTAGTACTGATGAACCTCTCCTCAGGTTTCTGATCTTCTTCTTCTTCGTCTTCATTTAAGTCATGTGACTGACAATTTCACATTCACTTACAAAGCGACCCCACAATTCTTACCTCTCAAACTCGAACTGTATCTGTACTGAAGATGAAAGATCAGGGGAAAGTTGAAAACATATCAATCTAGATGTTGGAAAAATAGATCCTTTTTACAGCAAAATAAGAAAAGAATCTTTAGGGGTGGGCGCCAAATTCGGATGTCAAACAGGTGAGTTTTGGGGTAGGGCATATTAATATATATACGGCGGACAAAGGCTCCAGGTGGTCGAGTACAGAGACAAAGACGAAGAGCGAGGTGGGCGGGCGGGCGGGGGGTTACATTCGGAGGGCAGTGTCCTGTCGTGGAGTTACAGGTGAGTTTTGGGGTAGGGCATATTAACATATATACGGCGGACAAAGGCTCCAGGTGGTCGAGTCCAGAGACAAAGACGAAGAACGAGGCGGGCGGGCGGGGGTTACATTCGGAGGGCAGTGTCCTGTCGTGGAGTTACAGGTGAGTTTTGGGGTAGGGCATATTAACATATATACGGCGGACAAAGGTTCCAGGTGGTCGAGTCCAGAGACAAAGACGAAGAGCGAGGTGGGCGGGCGGGCGGGGGGTTACATTCGGAGGGCAGTTTCCTGTCGTGGAGTTTCGATATCCATATACATTAACCCACTTTATATTCATTTGTGTCCTAAACATCATATGCTTTGAGAATCTTAGGGTCACCTTCCTTTAAGCACATATATTCTCTCACCATATCACCCCCACCTGTAAGCAAAATCTTTAGGCAATCACCATGTCTCAATATCTTTTTTTAAACTGTCATATAGGGAAAAAAAATATCACATAATTTCACTAAAGAAAGACGTTTCCTCTAGTTAGCTAGCTAGGTTTGAATAAAATATATTTTATAAGTCTCTCATAATAATTTCTTACTTTAAATATCAAGCCCCTCTTGATCACATCCCTATAAATGTGAAATAAAAAAAAATTAGAAGTTTGGATGATTATGCATGACACAAATTTCGCACAATCGTGTTGGGTTCATTTTTTCTGCAAGTAAATTTTAAATTACATTAATAACTCTAGCAATTTTATTTTCTAAGGATAAAGTACTTAACTCATGAACTCTTCTCGTAAGTTTTGTAGTTGATCGGAATTATTGAGAATTCGCAATCATGGTTAAAATTAATTATCTTGCTCTTTAAGGAGTCATGTTAACAAATGCCCTCCCACTCTAGGTATCACTCATCTTCATTTTTCCTTAGAATTTTTATACACCTCTAAAGAGTTAATTTAGCATGATTTTCTCCTAAAATTATGTTTACAAACAACTACAAAATCAAGTTTTTTTTTTCTAAAAATAGGATTTGACAAAGTCAAAAATCTGATTTTTTATCAGCCCAAAAATAATCTTGCAATTTTCAATTCAGCCCCTTGTCTTGCTTTTTGTTCCAATTTAATCTGATTTTATTCGTTTCTGAACTTCGACACTCCAATTACATCCTTAATAAAATTCAAATTAAGATATCACAAGCCTAGTAACATTCTATTCAAAATTGACAACATATATATATATATATACACGAAATTAGTTTGCTCTCACTCACCATATGCAGGAAACAGATAGAAGATTTAGAAGTGAAAACAAAAGTAATGAACTGGAGACCTATGCTGTTAGCAAGCCCCTCTGTAAGCAAGTGGTTTGAATTTGCCTTTTCCACAGCTTCACAAAAAGTTGCCAACCATGGATCATCAACACGAGAAGTAGAATTCGACCATTCAGATTTTGTATCCCCATGGGTCAAAGGTTGCATCCATGCCCATGGGTTGTGGTTTCTCCATTTCTGAGTTACAGATAAAAGAGAAAGATAGCATAATTACAATAGTTCCTTAAAGTTTAGTCAAAACTAAAATAAAAACGTCACGTGTCGTCATTCAATTAGTTAATATGTCAAGTCAACAATTTGTTAGTAGATTATCAAAATTTTTTAACGACAATGAATAATTTGAATAATTATCTTAATTAAAATAATTAAAATTAAAGAAAAAAATTAAATGATCAAAATAAGAACAACACGAAGCACACTATAATTTACCTTTTTTCTAAAATACTTTCAAAGAAAATCTTTTTGAAGATAAAAATAAACTATTTACATGTCTTTCTTTTCTAAAACTTCCCTTTTTCTTTAAAAAAAATCCATAAAAAAGTAAAAATCATCCTTTCTTTGAATTCTCTTTTTTAAAAAAGAATTTGGGAATCCATACACAAATTATGTAGAATTTTAGTACCATTGAGCAAGTTACATTGCAACACGTAAAGGATATTGTAGGGAATGGGATCTTATAGAATAATGCTTGGGGTAGTGTATTGATTTGTTAATTTGCTTTGGTTGTTTCTTGTTCTTTGTAGCAGAATTCTCCTTCATTTTGGATAATAAAATTCATCACTTATCTAAAAAAAAATTATGTATAGTATTGCATATTGAAGTAAAGTTTATACGTTGTTTTCAGATTTATTCCTATTTTATTCCTATATGTTTAATTTTATATGATGCAGAATTTTCAAATAATAGATGGGTTAAAAGTGAATGTGGATAGATCGATGTCAGTGGTGCTATAAGAGAGCCAAATGGTGGCTGGTGGGGGGGGGGGGGGGGGGGGGTTGAGATGGTAACAGGCTTGTTCGACATATTCCAAATTGAGGCACTAGCAATGTTTGAAGCTTTAAAACTAGCTTGGGCACAAGATTTCAGATAGGTGGAGATTAAAAGTGATAATACACTGTTGATCAATACTTCGTGAAATGGCCTAACAGTGGTCAACAATGTTACTGAAGTTCGAATGATTCATGCATGGTGTTCTAAAGAATGGTAGGTGAAATGCTTACACATTTTGAAAGACAACAATAAGGTTACAGATTGTATCGTGAAGGAAGCGAGGGGTGTTTTTGGACTTCTACGAGTTTCCGTAGATCCTCCATTATATGTAAAGAATATTTTAATAGAGGATATTTGTCTTGCAATGGATGGTGTTCCAAATGGAGCTTAACTGTTTGGGGTTTCTTTAGTCTTGTACTAAGTTCATTTTCTACCAAAAAATTTTATAAGATGTAAATTACATAATACATAAAAATAAAATAAAACAATATATTACAAAGTGAAAAATAGTTTAGGTTGAGTTTGGGTCTTGAATGTTGAAGCTCAAGCTTGATTCATATTTTAAACGAGTCTAATATTTTTCTCAAAATCCTTTTTTAAACCTTTTACATTTGTCCAAACCTTCTCATATTTTGGATAGGTTTCGAGCTTGGTCAACTAACCATGCCATTGAATAGGTCTACTCAAATAGCAGTCCTTAAATCTATTATCTAAAATAGCTCAAATTTTTTAATAAATATCATGTGAAAATGATAAGCTGTAAATACATTACACGTGATAATATGTTGAGTATAATATTTTGAAAATAACATAATTTATCTTTCACTTCGTTTGAAAACATAGATTTGAAAATTTAAATTTGAATTACATTTATCATGTAAATGGTAATAATAATAATAATAATATATTTGAACAAGTATAAAAATATGAATTTGTCAAACCCAAAAATATTTCAATAGTTTCAAATTCATTGCTAAATTGGTATCCAACAAATCTAATGGATTTGAGAAATTAGCATGAATTTATATTTCTAACCATTTTACCACTCAATTTACACTATTTTCAAAATCCAAATTCTAAGATCACTAACTTACTATTAAGTGGAGAGTAAAATTTCAAGTACAAATACTAAAAACAGAGATTAAATCTGTAGCATACACATAGTATGGGGAGTAGTAATAGAATTCAACTCAACATATATTTGAATTTTGTTTTCACCCTATGCAATATCTAGTAGTATATATGATGTGTTTCACTTTTGGCAATAGGTAGGACAGGACAGGGGCTCACTCCTATAATTCTTAACCTTCAATTATATATAATTGCAGCACTGAATCACAAGTCCTCATGTTCCCCACCTGCTTATCAATTCCTCCTTCATTTCATTACCACAATTATTCCATAAATCCTTCTAAATCATTACAAACAACACTATTCAACATTACCCAAAACATTTCTCTTCCACACTGTAAACCAACTAAGAGCGTGACTTGTATCTTATAAAATAATTTAAAAAATTAAATATAAATAAAATATTACACCTATCAATGAAATAAATATTATATGTTGATAGTCGGGGGAGCCATCTTAAGGTTTAGGGGACCATGGTCTTTCAAGTTTATTTTTTTTCAATTTAGTTTTTTATAAATTTACACTATGATCCTCTCAAAAATATAAGTAGGCTTCTTAAGGTTTAAGATTTTTACAATTTTTCCCTTTGTATATATATTATAGCCCCCTTAAAATGGTAAATTTTTAATTTAAGCCCTTTATAATTTATAAAATTTTAAATTAATAATGGTAAAATTATACTTTGATCCCCTCAAATATGATAAAAATTTAATTTTACCCTTTTAAAATAATAAAGATATAGGCTATTAAAATGATAAAATTATATTTGTACTATCGTAAAAATATTCAATTTAATTTTGACCCTCAAAAAATTTTCTGACCCCACCATTGTTGATAATTGGAAAAAAAAAAGAAAAATACTGTGGGGAAGCACGCAACAAAAAATATAAAATGTAGACTGAGCGGCTCTTCAACGTTAAATTCAGGCATAATAGGTAAGATATAAAGCCTCCTATGGGGCTCTCCGCCTCTGCCAATTGGGCAATAGTATAAAAAAGTAGAGTTGAGCAAAACTCAATTCGATTCGAAAAAATCGAAAAAAATTTGAATTTCAAGTTAAACGAATCGAGTTATTCGAGTTAACTGAGTTATTCGAGTCAACTCAATTTTTTTTCGAATTTCGAGTTCGAATCGAGTTGAGTTTTCGAACTCGAATATATCGAATATCAAACTATAATATTTTACAGTTTTACCCCAAACTCCAAACTTTTTTACTTTTCCCTCAAAACTTTTACTTCTTCTCATTTTCCCCCAAACTTTTACTCTCCTCTCATCCCACTCCTAATCTAACCCAAACCCATTTCCCCCAATGTTTTTTTAATATTTTCTTTCTAAAATTTTACTCTTCCCATTTACTTTCCCCAAAAACCCTCAAAACTTTTTATTTTCCCCCAAAACTTTTATTCCCTCCCACTTTCCACCTAAAACTTTTACTCCTCTCTCATTCCACCCCCCATTTACCCCAAACCCAATTCCCCCCTCAATTTTTTTTGAATATTTTCCCTTCAAAATTTTATTCCCCTATTTACTTTTCCTCAAAATTTTACTCCCTAAAATCCCAAATATTTTTATTTTCCCCCTAAACTTTTACATTTCACCCTTTACCCCAAATAAAAAAATCAAAACCATCCAAAAAAAATCCCTAAACCTAAATAGTAATAATTTTATTTATATATACTATTTATATTATTAAATTAAAATTCACATTTTGTACTATTTATATTATTGAATTATTTAATCATATTAAATATTTATATTAAAATTAAATTATTAATGATATCATAAAATATTGTCTTAAAATTTTATGTTTGTATCAATTTCATATTTTATCTTTAAGATAATTTTTATTAAAAAATCAAATTTTTACATTTAATATATTTTTTAATTTCAAAATACATAATGACAAAAATTAGAAAATAATTGAAGCAATTAAGCAAGTAAAGAAACTAACCGTATATAAAAGATTAATAAATAAATTATGAAATGATGAAAGTTCATAACAAATTTGGTTAATGACCTAAAGTTATTTTTTAAAAATTTAACTCGAATAAATATATTCGATTCGATTCGATTCGAAATCCATCACACTCGACTCGATTCGAAAAAATTTCAAATCGAGTTAAAATGATAAAATAAGATTTATCAATTTGATTAACTTGAAATCTTTTCATTCGATTCGATCAAACGTTCATTCCTATAAAAGAGAGTGGGAATATACCCACCCACACTGATGGCATGGCAAATGGCAATCAATGAATCACAGATCTTCCCTGCCTTCATTTTCCTTACTTTTTACAGAATCCTCCCATTTCACATCAATGATCAATCAACCTTGTCTCTTTTGACATTTTTACAGAAAATCAAGGAGAGCGCATCTCCTACCAGATTCCCTCGCTCCCTCGCTCCCTCCCTCCCCCTACTTTCTTCTTCTATTATTATATTTTTGACCAAATGGATTTGGGAGACCAAGGGTTCTAGTCTCTATAATGATATTTTTTCTATTTACCATAGATTTCCTGAAGGGCCTATATGATTTATTTTTCGTCGTTTTGTTTGTTTTCTTCTCCCAGCCGAAACGTGGTGCTGGACTGACTGGAACCTGCAACATCCTACTGAATCTGCGCTTTTGGATTCTCAACTTTTAATTTCATTTTCTAAGCACCTTCTTATAACTCTTTGCTATGCTGTCACATTCTTACTCTAATAAACCCCCCATAAATAACCTATTATTATTAGTATTATTATTTATGCAAATAAGTTTTATTCTTTTCTTTTGTTCATGAAATAGAAGCACTTTATTTTAATTAAAAAACAAAATTATATTTTAAAAAATTAGTTAACGTTTCATACTAAATTACAAATGTGACAACGATGTAACCAAACTTCTCTAATTTCAATTAACACATTAAAAAATATATATATTATTTTAGATTGACAAACGTTACAAGGTTATAAAATATTTAATCTAAATACTTAGTATGATTACAACTATTGTAACCTGTTAAAATTAAACTAAATAGTTAAAATTGAACATTGATACCATAGCATTCCAAACACACTGTTTATTTAAATAATAAAATTATCAAAATATAAAATTATTTAAGATGACGTATGCTACATTACTCTATTTAATTCAATTGACTAAAATTTTTTTTATTACTCTATTTAATTCAATTGACTAAAAAGTAAAATTTTATTGTTTGATTAGTGAAATATAAAATTAATTAAAATCATATTTTACCTTTAAAAAAATTAAAAAAACATTTTACTAAATTATTCTCATAACACTTTATTTTATTTATAAATGAATAAATTTCTCTAATACATTAATTCCATATCTTCAACAGGCAGCTAAGATTCTGCTTTGATCAAAGAGACAAAAAAGTGAAGAAAAAAATATTTTTCTTCATTTAGATATGTAATAAATGGTTTAAAGGCCAATTTGACCAAAATGATAAAAATAAGAACAAAGTAATATTTTGAGCAAAATGTAATAGATAAAATGTATATAATAAATTAAATATTATTTTTTCTCAACCTATAATAACAAACAATATATATATTAAACTAGAGAATTCATTAGTTTTATTATTATTTCATTTTTAAACAATATGAATCAATGTCATGAAAAATAAAGAGTAAATTTGCAAAACATCACATTATTAAGGGAATATTAGAATTCATAAAGAGGTGATATTGAGATTACCTCTGAATTCAAAAATCCTGAAACTATTGAGAATGTGATATTACCGGCTCAAGGTAATGTTTGAAAATCAAACATTAAAATCTCATACCAAAATCTCACATTACTCGAAAATGTTACATTCTTTGAACCAAACACAATCATTTTTTTTTAGTTTTTTTAACTAAAATAAAGGTTTCAAAAGTAAAAGAATACGAGCTTATCTAATTAAAAAAAAAAACAGAACTACTTGAACAAATATACTAGTTTACAAACTTTATATTAGTCTAATATAAAATAATTTAGATTAGTTTCCAAACTTAATCTAAATTAAATTAAATTAAAAGCATAGTTTTTGTATCCGGAATAGATATATCCAAATAACATACAGGTCTAACTCAACTCGGATAAAACCGAGCCTAGCTTTTCACATCCAAACTCACTTGACCCACAAGAGTATGAGTATAATAATAACTTTTATTAAATATTATATTACAAGAATAATAGATATTATTTGAACAATCATTCGGGCATTTCAAGGCTTCTCAAGTCAAGCTAGATCTTGAACAAGCAAATTTGTAAGTAACAAAGGATGGCCCAACCCGACTCATGAGGAAGTCTAGGCCTAAGTCCATTTGAAGTAAACAGCATTTGGGCGCATAGCCAGGCAGCCCGTCACCACAAGAAGAAATTTCGTTCACTAGGCTTTTTTGTCAAAGGTCATTAGTCATTACCCATGTATTCTACCATGTCCATGAAAAGTGCATAAAAATATAGTGAAAACTTGTCGTATCCTACTATTTCAATTCTAATCCTACCATTTTAAAGTTCATTTCTTCAAAACTGCTATTTTGGTATAACCATAGCTAGGTAATATCACCAACAGATCATGCATTTAAGGGGGAAACAAACAACCATCTGAGGACTAAGGGGGCAACATTGCTCCTTCCCAACAAGAATTGCCTATATACCTGCCTGCTACTCATAATGAATCTAAGCCAACTACCTAGTTCATTTTTTTTTTCTAAGCTTGGTAGCTGTCCACAAGGCAATATAAATAATAATACTTTATTCCAAGGTTCACAGATCCTGTCATGATAGACAATTGGCATGAAATGCCACCATGAAATTGATACAAAATTGCATGTAGTTTACATATAACATATTTCAGTAGACAAGGGAAATAAACAAGAAACTTTCAATAAAAGGTAAATTATTTGATTAGATATAAGAGAAAGTAGAAAAGATTACCTCCTGCCTTGCTGAAATAATTGTCAAAAATTATTTACAGGTATCAGCTTGAAAATCCAAACAAGGATACATGTACTGACCATTTATTTGAGTTGCAAATGCAGACAAGAGAAATAGCTGTCAATGAGACTATCTTTCAAGTATTCTTCCTTGCAGCATAGGCGCGATAAGCTGCTAGTCCGACCACAGCAACAGCAGCTCCCACTGTAACTTAATCACAAACCCGGTTATTAACAAGCAAACTATAACAGCAACTATTATATTGTTTATTTCCGTTGAAAGGAGAAAGATGCATCAAGAAATGACATAATAATATTAACCTGAAACAAACATAAGTGAGCTATTAACAAGCCGGCGATATCGCTTTCTTTTCTTCCCTTTCTCGGTCTCAGGAATGCTCAGATGAGGGTGTTCTGCTGCACTTACGATTCTAGAAAATACACTTTTGGAATCTCTTAATTTCACACCTACAGGAATTGGAGCTTCCATTCCCAACTGTTGAGTAACCTGAAACAAAATAGAAATTCACACCACATTCAAATATTGCCATGGTTTTGTTGGGTAAACAAAGCAGCCAATGATAAGATATATACTCTAGCTGAGTTTTGCAGAGACATCGGAAATGGATCCAAGTCATCCTTTGCTGCAATGAGTAGGCAAGGCACTCCATAACCACTTTCCTCTCCTCGCCTAGCAACATCCAGAAGCAATTCTCTAGATCTTTTCCATGAATACTCATCTGAACTGGCAATAGGAATACACTATCATGTAAGATAAGAGACTATTTATAGACATATCAACAGATTTCTACAGCCTGTTGAGGTGCTGGTTATTCTTGAACTTCCACCCACAGGCTAGCAGATAGAGCCCAACATAGAAGCAAACAAAGGGAAAAAGTAGGATTAGTTAGAAAAGGACATTCAAAACCACTAAACTATTCATTGACAGGGGTTCAAAATCACTGCTCTATAAGTATGCTATAGCACCATGATATTCTCATCTTACAGCTTCAGATAAATAAAATATTTAACTTTACCTGTCATACAAAAACACAGCTACATCACAGGCAGCCAAACATTCCTTATTGGACAGCAATTTCTTAACTCCATCTTCTGGTATCTCTTGTAAAATAAGGGTCTTCTGAGAACTCTGTAAAGTCAACAGAGTCACAAAGATTGCCACATCAAATGTGAAAATTTTATCAGAAATGAACAGCCATGTGAAACTTCTCATTATAATCACCTCCTCTTTTGAACAATATTTTACACCCCACATTCATGGTCAAGGATCTCACAGTGAAATAATGGGGTAGTAAGAAAAGAAAGAGGATACAAGCAAGTTGCACAATAATACCAGGACATAGGGCATCTATGGCTATTACTCACCCCAATCTGTTCAACAGCATTAGCTACATAACGTACATCATTTGTTGGAGTGTAGTTGCTTGAGAAAGGCCTGCAGTTCAAATATTATTCTCATGAATGAAATCATAGTATAAAGAATCTAAAGACAAAAACAATGGTACAATTTTATCAGATAACCAAAGAAGCTATAGAACTAGCAAGATCAATAAGCTGATTACAAAGGTCTAGAATCAATACCTTCCTATAAATGAATTCAACAAAGCAGACTTCCCAGATTTTTTAGGACCAAAAACAAAGCAGTGGAAAACATTTTTTTCTGTCTGCTTCTTCTTACGATCTACAGATCTTCTCCTAGTAACACGAAGGGCTGAAGTTGGATCACCACCATATCCAATGCAAATCAAGTTAGCCAAACAATATGATGGATCCAGACTTGTCATCAAGGCCCACTGCAAACCACAAATATGATGAGAGTTACGGTTAAGAACTAGACTGACAAGATTAAAAAGGTACAAATATCAATTAATATACAGAGGAAAAAAGAAACCCTGTGTCTATTATTTTTTAACAAATACAAGAAATAAATCTGGTCTTGGAACCATGAATAGAAGTCTCCAGCTAAAAGAGCCAAGAGAAGAGAGAACAGATAAATGCAAAATATTCACAGGAGGCAATCATATTTTTCTACACATGTAGATCAAAGCACCAGTATGATATCAATGTTTAATTAACCATAAAAGTAGTGAAACGGTAAAGTATGTACTTCCATTGAGAAATCTGTGAAAGAATGCATGGAAGTATCTAGCAATATTAGCCATTTAATCATACTGTGTACTGTAAATAAGTGGAGCTTCAAGACAACGGTATCCTAGTGGTCAATTCTTATTGAGATATGGTTTACATATGCAAATTAGAAAAATGCACAAAAAAATTGTGAAATCTTTAAACAATAGGATCCTTAAGACAGTGTGTAGTCAGGCCAATAATGCAGAAAGTTTAGGATATAAACAGAACTCATAACAGGGATAAATGGCCAAGATAGCTACTAAGATGCCATCACCCATTATAACAAGAGTAAGAAATCAAGGAATGAGTAGTAGGCACAACAAACCTCAGACAAAAACCCATTAATAGTTAAATTTCCTTGAGGTGTTCTCTCTGCAGCGTCCACATAAGGATCCACGGTCCATGGACTGAATTAGAGACAACACATATGTTAATGGAATATATTCCTGAAAATCGAATAGAATTGACGAGAAAATTGATAAACAGCAACAGAGGCTAAGTCTAAAAGTTAACTTGCCATACAAGAAAACGAAGATCAGTAGATTAAAGCAGTAGAAGTAGATTGTCAAGGCTTCAAGTGTTTTACTGCATTGATATATGGAGCAGTAGAACTGTGCTACAGAAACACTGTTAACTCTAACATGTCTATAAATGAAGAAGATACATCCAGTAACTAAATTCACCTTTCTGGTGCAGTTACAAAGATATCATCGAACTCGGAAGGTTGCAAAGATCCATCCTGGTAAGCTCAAAAAAGAAGAAGAAATACAGTGATTGTCCATAAATTTGCATTATAGAAACTCTAAATATGAAAGGGAATTGTCATAAACATTTGTTTTTTCTTATTTCTGTATACGTAAAAAGGATTTGGAAGATTAACACGTACATTATCACTGTCATACAATCGGAAGATCCCACGCAAAAAGTCGATAGCTTCATTTGTCAGCTCCACAGTCTACAGGATGTGTAAGAGTAAGTATATTGCTATCCTCATAAAACTTGTCATGAAAGGAATAATAAAATTATAGGAAGTACAACTATTCAACAAGTAAAGAATTTGTTACTGGGACATACAGAAAAGGGAAGGCAGGTGGGGTGGGGTGGGGTGGGGGATCATCAATGATGCAGTAAAGTAGCTAAAACTTCAGAACTAGTGATACATGCAACATTAAAGCTCCATAGCTCCTTCATATTGAGATCCGTTAAGCATGACAGAGCTGATTAATACTTTAGAGTAAATCATTAAGCTAAATCAGGACTAGGACCAAGCATTAACATGTCAGATGAAGACCAATCACGAAGTCATTATTCACAACCACAAAGAACCAAACAACAATTACTGTATATATGATTAATCAACTGCTTAGGAATTTAACCAATATATATACAAGGAGAAGCAGGCCAATAAACATGAATGGCAATTTGGAACAAATATTAGTTATGTGACATGTCTACTATCAAAACTAAGAGCTACCTGATCAGAGGCATGCTTGGTTGGAACTGGAAGAATATCATCCCTGAGCTTTAACTCGTCATTATATCCAAACTTCCTCAAGACAGCCCAAGTTGTCTCAAGACGCCCTTTTTCTATAAAAAGAGCATGAAGAAAAAGGAACCCTTCAAGAGTAAGACCAAGGTCACTTACTCCTCCTCTTATCCTCTCTTGAACCACCCGCTTTACACCCACAATCTCAGCAGGTTGTAATGGAGCATTAAAACATTTAACCTGTTCATAATTGCACAGCATGTCAAACTTTCCAACTTTTTAAGAGAGCCATGGTTAAGGACAAAAAAAAAAAAAAACCTGAAACTCATTCAACTCTGCATCACTAAGGGCTCCATCCATATCATGGTCACAAAGCATAAATATCCGTTTCAAAGCCCTAATACATCGGGGTTTCAGAGTTTGTTTCTCTTGATCAAATAGTGGAGCTGTTGGATGCAAAACTGCCTTTTGAGCATAATAGAATACATCAGGGACCTGGAGATTTTAAAAAAAAAAAACAAAAGAACTTATATTTCGGCCCTCAAATCTGTAGTTACTAAAACACACAAATGGTAAAGAGATTTAACAAACATAAAGATAACATTTACCAATTGCTCAAAATTATAATCAAATAGGAAACACTTTCCAACAGAAAAAAGAATGATGGAGGCTTGAATCACGATACCCACTAGAGTCTACAGCCACCAGTTAAAAGTTGAACCGCTAATGCTAATGCCAGAACATCATAAAAATTGAATCACGATACCCACTAGAGTCTACAGCCACCAGTTAAAAGTTGAACCGCTAATGCTAATGCCAGAACATCATAAAAATAGATAGAGTAGCAACTGAAAAATGATTGTAATGTTAACCTAAAAAATATAAACAAAAAAAAAAAAAAAGAAACCTGAATTAGAGTAGCAGAGGAACATTCTATACAGGTCTCGATCTCCCTGAACTGTTGCATGATGGGTGCCATGACCTGTTCCAAGTTCATGGGCTGACGTTCATCTCTTAAATCAAGTTTGCACCCAACAACAATCACTGGCGCCTTGATCTATTCAGATATAACATACAAAAATAATGAAAGCATGTCATTGTATGAGTAAGCAAGAAAATACATATTATGCAAATGAATTATGTCAATGCAAACCTCTAATTTACGAAGCTCGGGAAGCCAGAAGCTACTCAGACGACTGAGTGTCATAGGCTGATCACAAGCATATGTTAAAACCACGGCATCAGCTCTCTTCAACTCATCAATAAGCTTTACTCTGCTCTCCATGCTAAAGGTCAATAACGACGGCAAAGTATTAGCAATTCAGCATGCATCCACAACTCATCAAATTTCTAAAGCCATTAAATTAGCATTAGCTACTTGCCTTAGTATGTAATCGTTACTTAAACGAAATAGCAATTCTTACATTACAGTTCTTTTATCATTCTGGAAAAACATAGAAGATCAATACGTTCTAAAAAATGGCTAACCAGAATGAATTTAAAAAAAAAAAAAAAGAGAGTAAAATCTGGAACAGCCGGATCAACAAAAACAATTAACGAACATAGATATTCGAGAAAGTTCCAAACCAATACCTTGAGGAAGTGTCAACAATGGTAACGGGGACGCCATCGGGATAGAAGTCAGAGGGGAGTCGAGTTGGGGGAAGAACCGCCGGAACATATTCGGGGAAAGCATCGGAAGCTGCAGCTGAGATGAGGCTGGATTTACCGGTGCCACGATCGCCGGCAACGACGACTCTCACGCCGGTTCGTACACCAGCTGCTGATCTACTAGGCATCGGAAGGCTGTTGGTAAAAAGGAATTTGTGTTCGTCCTCTTTTTCTCCCTATTGGGTGGGTGCGTAGAAGGTTTCAAATCAGACAGGCGAGAGAATAGTAGGACAGTAGTTAGAGTGGGGGGGCTACCTATTTGCGATTATTAGCGAAGGAGATTTCTATTCATGGTGTGTGAAGCAAGTGTAGGGCCGGTTTTGCGTGTACTCTCACGCACAATTGTCTCCTCTTTATTGGGTATGTTTTAAGCCCACTGGGCTTTTCTATACCCAAAAGCATTCTAATCTAATCCCTAAATTTAAAATATCTTAATTAAATCATCAAAGTATTGGCAATGTATCATTCAGTTACTTACTTCATCCTAGTTCTTAGCTTAAAATGTCAGTTCAGAACTGATACGTTAATAGAAAAGCTTACAAAAGGACCTAATTGATACGTTAGTATTCAATTAGAACGTTTTAAAGTTTAGGGACTAATTTAGAATCTGGCCCATAGCTGAGGGGCCTCTAGTGAAAGTAACCCGGTTTAATTTGTTATACGGCGGTGTCGTTTTATTTGGCTCCCTTAATTCTTCTCTCATAGACCCTAAACCCTGATCGTTATTCTCTGCACTGAATAAAAAAAATTCTGACAATGTTGAGGCGCTACGTTCGGGCGTCCCTCTATGCCGCGCGTTTTTTCTCGATTGAAGCGGCGGCGGCGGCGGCGGCGGCGGAGAAAGCAGTAACAACTAATAAAAGCTCTGCGAAAAGCGGTGGCGGCGGTGGAGTTGGACGAGAGACGCTGGGATGGAGGCTTATAGGGCTCGTGTATCCCAAACGCAGCGCCGTGGTTACGATACGGAAATGGCTAGAGGAAGGACATACGGTCCGTAAGTACGAGCTCAATAGGATCGTCCGAGAGCTTCGCAAGCTCAAGCGGTATAAGCACGCCCTCGAGGTATCATTCTTACTTTCTTATTAACCACTCCATTTGTCTACAATTATGAAGTTAATAGCATTGGGATGTTGCAATAAAGTCTTAATTTCAATTGGGAACTAGGCTTGATTGTGAATTGCTGCTCGTATTAACCAGAACAGATTGTTTTCTAAAGTTGTATTTTGTTCTTCACCTTTTCCCCATTGTGAGATGAATCCCATTTATCGAATAATTGTTGCCTATTGAAACTGGGTATGAAGAATTGCAATGAAATGTTTGTATTTGATAGTTGGCCTTATATCTATCACCGTGGTTATTTTATTGTAGTAGATATGTGAATGGATGAGATTGCAGCAAGATATCAAACTTTTGCCTGGTGACTATGCCGTTCACTTGGACTTGATCGCAAAAGTCCGCGGATTAACTAGTGCGGAAAAGTTCTTCGAAGACCTTCCCGAGAAGATGAGAGGTCAAGCCACTTGCACAGCTCTTCTCCATACATATGTCCAGAACAAGTTGTCTGCTAAAGCCGAGGCTTTAATGGAGAAAATGTCTGAATGTGGTTTTGTCAAGAGCCCTCTTCCTTACAATCACATGATCTCTCTATGCATCTCACAAGAGGAATTGGAGAAGGTTCCTGCAATAGTGAAGGAATTAAAGAAAAACACTTCGCCAGATATCGTTACTTTTAATCTGCTGTTATCTGTTTGTGTCTCCCAAAATAAGGTTGAATCTGCTGGAAAGATCTTTGATGAGCTTAAGAAAGCCAAAATAGAGCCCGATTGGGTAACATATAGTGCATTGACCAATCTGTACATAAAAGGAAAACAATTTGAGAAGGCGGCATCTACTTTGAAGGAAATGGAAAAGAAGGCTTCTCGGAAAAACCGAGTTGTTTATCCCTCCCTTATCAGTTTGCATACAAACATGGGGGATAAAGATGGGGTTCAGCGAATCTGGAAGAAGATGAAATCATGCTTCCGCAAAATGAATGATTCAGAGTATACATGTATGATATCGTCACTTGTGAAACTTGGGGATTTTGAGGAGGCTGAGAAACTCTACAATGAGTGGGAGTCTGTTTCTGGAAGCGGTGATGCTAGAGTTCCAAACATACTGCTAGCGGCTTACATCAATGGAGACAAGATGGATGTTGCTGAGAACTTCTATCAGCAAATTGTTCAGAAAGGTATTTCCCCTTGTTATACTACTTGGGAACTTCTTACATGGGGCTATTTAAAGAAGCAACAAATGGAAAAAGTGTTGGATTGTTTTAAGCAAGCTGTTTGCAGTGTAAAAAAATGGAATCCAAATGAGAAATTGGTCAGAGAAGCTTTTAACAAACTTGAGGACCTAGGTGATACTGAAGACGCAGAGAAATTGTTAGTTATTCTTCGGAATGCCGGCCATGTTAGTACTAAGGTATATAATTCACTTCTTCGTGTATATGCAAAAGCTGGTAAAATGCCACTTATAGTTGCTGAGCGGATGCAGAAGGATAATGTACGACTGGACGAGGAAACACATAAACTCATAAAACTAACAAGTAAAATGCGTGTGGCTGAAGTTTCGAGCAGTTTTTGATGTTGTATGTGGCAGAGTAAGATTTTCTTTGGTATAAATTCCAAGTCATTTTGATGACAAAAGGTGCATTACACTGTTGGTGACTCTTAGCCTGCATAATTCAATGCAAAATTGGTTGCAGAAAGTGTTCTAAATGATAGAACAATACATGGCAGAGCAAGATTCGGTGACTCTCGGCTTGCATAGTTCGATGCTAAATAGGCTGCAGATAGTGTTACAAATGACAGAACAATCCGTCTGAAACTCCATTTCTGATCGGTCTATTAACTGCTATTGTTGAATACAAAAAGTTATCTGTTAATTGCTATGAGCTTAAATGTACATTGCTCATAAAGTAATGAAGGATGACACTTTTTCTTTTACTTGATTGACATCAAGAACAGCACCTTACTGCTTCATTATATATGATTTCAGTCAGCTGTATCTGAAAGCGAAAACCATTGCATGCTTGCAGTTGTTTACCTATAAAAACTGAACTAAAAAATCTCACCTGATTTTGCCAACCCCCCCAAATAAAAACTTCAGTGAACCATATATCTTATTATTGACAGATTTAGTAAGTTTGACCTGTACCTTAAGACAGAATCACAAGTCACCTCTGCCAACAAGCAGTGAGTAGTTCACCAACATCATCATCATTATATTTGTTTTAAGGTTTTGTTTACCCATTTTGTCAGCTAGAGAAGTGGACCTACTTTCCTAAACCTAACAGGTTTATTTATTTTTCAATATATGGGTTGAAATGGCAGGTTGGTGCAGTGGTTATGAACATTTGGCTCAAAAGCTATTAGCATATAGCTTTACAGAGATGTGTGAGGCCATTATTTGTACCCTTAAACGCATGTTTTAATTAAATTAAACAAACTGAAGAAAACAGAAGGCGAAGAGGAAAAAAGGAATTGCGAGTGGGTTTGCCCAAGCCAGCCCAATCCACGTACATATTAATACTGGCTTGGTTAAACATGAAATTACTTGAATACCCTCCACTCATTTTCTTACAACGGTGTAAATATATACTCTTTTTACAATAAGATGACTCTTTTTGGTTTTAACAACAAAAAGACAATCAGATGGCCAAAAACATATTACGACGTTAAATATGTATTTCTCTATTATGCGGTCAAAGAGATTCTCGATTTTATTTTGGATTTGATCTAAAATTTTGCTTTTAAAATGGTTTAATTATGTGATAATTGTAATATTTGTTTCAATTTATTAGAATTTAGTCTTTGTACCCCAGGAAAAATGAAAAATTAATTCAACGGGGATAACACTTGTAAACCTTCATCATAAATTATTATCTTAGAATTAGTAATTTAAATGAAAAAATAGTAAAAATTAAAAATTTAACAATCTATATACAAAAAATTAACAGTTCCAATTAATGTGTTTGCTAAGAACTAGATCAACTTTTAACTCTTGTAAATTATTATTAAATTCTGATGCATTAAAATAAAAAAAAATAATTTCTAAAATGAAACTTCGACCAAAAAGCTTTTACAGAACCCATTAATGATATGAGTTAAATTTGGTAGCAGCTATTTGCAACCCTATTAATGATAAGACACCAAAGAATTACAAATGATTGAGAATTTATGTGGTTAGATGCGTAATTATAGTCGTAAACCAAGGTCAATCTACAATCACAATTTCGTTTCACGTACATGTTGGAATTCAGAAACGACTTGGTTCACCATCCCTTAAGCCGAAACTGGGATGCACGCGCCTTTTCATGAAAGTGAATATATACTCTTCCCTTTCCATCAGGCCTCAAAAGACAAGACAAGCCCTATATGTAATCTAAAATGGATGCCATTTCACTCAAACGTTTGTAGTTGAGTTGCAGGTTAGAAGGTGGTGAAGGCTCAAAAGCCTCCCTTTTTTTTTCTCCCAAAGAATGAAAACTGAAAAGCAAATTTCAAGTTCAACAATGGGTGCAGCTAGCGTCGAGGATATTGAGGTTGGGTTTGAAGAAGCTATGTCATGGCTGCCTTCTCATGTTCTCGACGAGGCTAATTGGGAAACCAAGATTAAAAAGGTCCGTCGTCTTCATCCTTATTATTTAACCATTCTTTTCTTCTTCTTTTTTCCCAGTTGCCGATTTGTTTGGTGTTTAATTACAGGATGATGTGAAGTACAATTATCATCGCCATCGTTCCAAGTTGCCTTCTCAGCCTTTTTTTCAACCGGTATTCCTTTTTTTTCCTCGTTTATATTGCTGCTAATTGTGAAACAAAGAGGAAGGAAGATTTTGGGTTTTGCGAGAAATTTTCAAAAACCCAGGAATTTTTATTTTGAATTATTATATATTCCACAATTTCCTGTAGTGAGTAAATTCTGGTTTTGGTCTCTTTCCTATATAATTTATTCTTTTATTTTTTTTAATGTTGATGAATGATATGCAAGTATTTTATGGAATGAAGTTGTTTGATTGAATTATTTAAAAAACATTGTTGACATGTTAAATTATTTAAAAAGAAATTAACATTAAAGAGCTTGACTAACTATTTGTACAGTGATGCAGGGGATAAAGTTACGAATTGTTTTAATAAAAAAATTAAAATATTTATAACATAAATATTATAAAAAAAATTAATAATTCATTTTTCAGCATTTTTCAAAATCAATTTTCAACTAAATAAATCTTGAATCTCATAAACTCTTTTGACTTATATCTTATAGATTTGCTGAATGAATCTGATTTGATATTTTGGCTTGACATGTTTGTTTGTTTGTTTAAAGCAGTCGAGGGGAAGCTGGAGACGGCATAAAAAACCAAGATATTGTGGCAACGGGGGAGCATCCGGAGGACCTGGAATGCAGGCATTCTTCCTAGATTCAGGCCAAAAATCATGCGGCACTGGTGTTTTCCTTCCCCAGAGAGCTGGCACCATTTCTCATTCAAGCAGAAGACCAGGTATTTAACATTGTTTTATTTAAAGAATCAAATGGTTACGTGTGTTAAAAGTCTAACATTAATCTTTTTCCCAGCTTGTTCTCCAGTTCTTCTCCCTTCTCGGGTTGTTCAAGCTCTCAACCTCAACGTTCATGCATTAGGCCTCCAAATCTCTCCTCGCCGTGGTTTACCTCTTAACCTATATGTATATATATATATATAATATATTGAACTTCGTTGCTGATACACATAGTTACATTCATTTTCATGCAGATCCCAGAAACAATACAAGTACAAGACGTGGAGACTTGAATAAGTCATTGAATAATAATAGTAATAATGGTAATAAAAATGGGAAGGATCATGCATCAACAAAACGTTGTGTGGTTCCCCAAACCGAAACTTCTTCGGCGGATATATTTCTTCCTAGGGAATGGACTTACTAGCCCTATATCAAAAGCAATCCCCCCCCCCCCCCACACACAAAGATTATTGGCCATGTTAATATCATTGACTATGTTGTACGTGATACAATAATTGTTTTTTTTTCTCTTTTGGGTACGAAAGTATATGTTGAAATAATAATGATGAAAAAGAAAGTTTCATGTGGCTTTTGCAGATGATATATCCTTGAGCTTGATATATAACGTTTAAACCATTACATGTTATTATGACATGTACCATGTTTAATCAGATTATATGTAATAAAATAATCGCTTCCCAACCTTAATTTTATATTTTAAAGAAAAAAAAATGAAATCTTCATATCTTGATTGAATTTATGTAAATAAGAGTTAATGTATTGATATAAACTCAGGAAAAATACTGAAGGAATCATTCGAGTTGCCATGCATGGTAGCATCTGCTTCCAAGTTTTGGGATAATCCGTCACATAACATCATAAATACATTTCTAAACACTTATTGAAGGCCTTGGTTTGACCATCAGTTTGAGGATGGTATGGTGTGCTAATAGCTAATGTGGTGCCTTGTAAGTAATGAATTTTGCAAGTCAAGTAAATTTAAGATGCTCTGCATTAGTTGTTCGATTAGTCTCTTCCACAACAACGAATGCAACATGAGAGAGTAAAAGAACTGAAAAAATGGTAGCCACATTGTGTTTTCCTAGATGATATATAATATCAAAACCATAGCCCACCAATTTGCCCAGCCATTTTTGCTACTCCAGCGTTTGCCATTTAGCCACAGCATGGGTAATATCATACATGTCCCTAAGATAAGTCAAAGCATGCTGTATTGGGTCACTGAGTTACTAGATAAAGAAAGCAATTAGGTGCTTATTTAGCAAAAGAATCGTTGCCCATTCTTGATGCATTCGTCTTAACTATGAATGGTTTGGAGAAATCCAAAAGTTGCAAGATAGAGGTCAAACTCAATAAACATTTCAGTTTTTCCAAGGTTTGAGTGGAGATGTCTGTCCAATGAAATCCTTCCTTTTTAAGCAGACAATCAATGGCCCTTCAATGGAAGCAAAATGACAATGAATTATCTATAATGCTCTACCAATCCTAGAAAACTCCAAACATCCTTGGCATTGGCATAATTTATCTGTTAGAACAGACCCCAAGGTAGCTAGCCATGAAACTCCCAAAGCTATGTTCCATCCCTGTATAGGCAAAACATAGAAACCCATTAAAATTTCATGTTCTTGAATAACTAAGGACATTTGTTTGACTATAGATGTACATTGAAACTGTTGGCCACTGCCAACCAAAACCAAGAAATTAGGCACATTCTCACCCAAGACACAAAAATAGGATCTGATATTCTGCCATCTTTGTAGAGAAACAATGATAGCACCAGTGATATATAAACTCAAACAATAACCTTAATGAAATAGCAAAAATATAAAGAAGGAATTTTATTATAGTGTAATTTCTAAGACAAGGGAATTGCAGGAAAGGAAAATAAAGTGCAGAAAATCAGAAAGGATGAGAAAAAGAAAATAGAAGGGGATGAGAGAATTGAAAGTAATGAAGATATTGACGAGCTTGCTAAGGCAAGAGTTAATATATTGGTTCAGTTCAGTAGGGTTTTTTAGATTTTTGAACCATTCATCATAATTTGATTCAGTTCAGTTTGATTTTCGATTTTTTATATTAATTTTTTGTTTTGATTTTTTAAATTTATTTTGATAAAATGAGCTTTGTTTTATAACTTTTGAATATTATTTGACAAAATTTTAAGGTAACTTTCATAAATATTTCTAAAAAAACAATAAAATTTCAAGAATTTTGTAATTATTTTTATTATTTTAAATATAAAATATTTATTTTTATACCATACAATATTAAAATTAATAATATATTAAATAAAAAATAAAATTCGCTTCGATTTTGGATAATTGAAATTTTTAACTTGTTTTCTATAAATCATTCAAATATTTGAATTCGAATCGATTTTCGATTTAATCAATTTTTTTGCACTTGTGTTGTTTTGATGCTATTGTTTCCTTTTTATATACGTTGTGTTTAGGTTGCAGTGATGATGGTGTTTTAGGAGCTATTTTTTTTTCTAATGTAACTTTATATGAAATGAAGTATACTTTTAAGAAAATTATTTGGTTCATGGTAATGTTATAGAATAATTTTATTGGGTTTCTCTCAAATGTATTTAAAAATTAAAATTTAAGTAGGTTAAGTTTTAGTTTTATAGATATAAGTATTGTTGTTAATGCAGAATGATGGGAGTTTGAGTACGTTACCTTCTTATTTATAGATTAAGAGTACGTTACCTTCTTGTTTATGGATTAAAGAAGAGATATAGAAAATTATATGCAGTGTCAAAAAAAACATATATGATCAGAATTTAAAATGAAATTGTTCATAAAATTTAAACATATTTTAAATATTTATTACATGATAAATAATTTAAATTAAGTTAATTCCGCTAGACATCCTCAAATTACAATTTATATTCTAAATTAGTTTGCAAACTTCAAAATTTGTAAATTCTATTAGAGTTATGTTAACCAAATCCTTCTGATAGCCCTAGCTTAGCTGTCAGATTGAGTATTAAAATGTTAGCTTAAATTTGAAGTGGAACACATTTAAAACATATTGATTAAATTTTTTTTGTCATAATCAGGATATCCACTATTGATAACAATGACTAAACCTCTGGTCGCAAGTACTCTTCGAGGAGGTAAATGATTGGTCACGAAATATGCTCTATTATTGTAATTGAGGATCAAACTCCCAATCACATGATTAAGGGATGGAGTGAACAACCACCACACTTCAAGATTTTAGAAAAGATGTTTGCACTTGTTGTATGGACAACATAAATCTACTACTTAAAAAAAATCATTCTAAATTTTAATGATATTATCTATTACACGTCAAATGCAAGTTATTGATACATAGTTATACATGTGCTTAAATTTTAATTTATATATTTAAATATGCTCCATGCCAAATTTGAATTAATCTTAAATATCAAAATTTATATTGACCCGATGAAAGAATCTTATTAACTTGGTAATGATACTTTAAAGACCCAATTAAAACATTTTGAAATTTAAGTAGTACATTAAGCCTTTGTATTTAAAACATGTTTAAATAATAACTTAATAAAATATTTTACTTGAACCCCATGTGATGGTTTGATGGTTAAGGGTGTTTACCGCCTCAAGTATAGTTTGAGTTCGAGTCACGTTTGTTGTTCGGATTTTACCTATCATTGTAATTAAAAAAAAAAACATTTGACCTAAGCCTTTTGGAAATAGCAATGCATTTACCTAACACAAGTGCATAAACAATTTGTTAAATGGTAATTTATCTTTAAAAAAATAAAATTAGGTACTAAATTAAAAAAAAATTAAATTAATAAAAAATATCAAATTTAAATATTAAATTAAAAAAATATCAATTTTAAATACGAAATTATATCATAACCAAAGATTGTATGAAGCCTTAAAGAATTTTTAATGTTTCCAGAGCACGTGAGCTGGGTCACGTGTTTTTCACCTGTTCTATACTTCTATTCCGAGTTCCGACACCGGATATTCTGTATCCCGCCTCCAATCTTGTATTCAAATTTAAAAAAGAAAGAAAGAAAAATCAGAAAGTTTTCAAAGGATCCAAAGTGGGGGAAGAAAATGGAATCGACGGAAGGAGAAGGAAGCTCAGAGCCGGAGATACAGTTCACGGAGATCGAGACGACGGCCGAGTGCTTGGACGGCTCCCTCATCTTCCATGTCGTCAAGGACACCATCGGTTTCATTCTCTACATGCACCAGCAAATCCCTTCGTATGTTCCTTGCTTTCTTTACTCCTCATAAGAAGAAAAAAAAGAATCATTAATTTCTCTGTTTTTTATTATGAATTTTAGCGAATGGCTCCCTTCCGAATCCATCCTCCTTTTTCTTATATTTAATCAGCTCGTAATTTTCTATGATAGAAATTCGAAAGTTTTCTCTGTTCCTTTTAAATACATTTATTTTAATAAACTATGTGGTATAGGATAATACTAATTACAGTGTAAAATTATACTTCAAATCCAGCATTTTGCAGGATATCACTCTTGAATTCGACTTAATGCATACTGAATACAAAGAATTGGTATGTTAGCTTTGTTGGTTCATTATTTTTGCACTTTTTTTAAAAAAAAAAACACGTAAATTTATCATTTTTTTTTATAATTTTTTGCACCCTAAGAATTGTGAGTTTTAGGAGGTGGATCTAGCAAAAACTGAGTTAAAGGCATCTTTGCGACGAAAGCACATTGGCAGAATGAGAGAGGTTAAGCAAGGGATCAGAAAGATGGAAAAGTTTATGAGTACAATTTCAAGTCTTCAAACTGCGTTGCAATTGTTAATAAGCCAAATCCCTAACATTCATGAGGTTATTTTGGTCCTTGGGACAAGTCCAATTCGGCCTCAGCATGTTTATCAGTTGTGTTTTTCGCATGCAAATCCTGCTCCGTCTGCTGAAGCTAATTTCATCAAAGGCAAAACAGCAGAAGGGCTTTCAAGGAAGGTACCTATTGCTGCTGTTTCCACTTAAATTATGAACCGCACTTTTTGAGCCATGTAAATAGTTATTCTGTTTAACAGGCTATTAGGGCATTGATTTCGAAAGATGCAGGTTCCAGTTCCTATCCGGGTATTCCTTGAAATATTTCTGTTGCTAATGCAAGTGAATCTGTGGAAGTTAAATTGATGGCTGTCTGTTATAATTGGTTTTTAGGCCCTACAAAGTTGTTTCTGATGGCTAAAGCTCCCACCTCACTCAATCTGCCATTGCATTTTCTTCCAAAACGTGACTTCAGATACAGTAAAAAGGTAAAGCGGGGGCTCACATTTTCCATGAAATCATAAAATAAACTACAATTTAACTAATTGTTTATGCACTAGTGTTAGGTATATGCATTGCTATTTCCACTTTTAGTTTGTAAGCAGTAAGTTGATGCATCTTTCCTTTCCCAGATTGTGCCTTTCAGGTTACGGTTTAGATGCAGAACCCAAGGTTTGAAAATTGATGAGGATCACAACTCACTGCCTGGCAGATCAACAGGGATAGATTCTTCAAATGATCTAATCTGGTACAGGGCTTCTTTGCATCTAACTTATTTACTTTGTATCATAATTAGTTCAGAATTCAGGTCTAACTGTTTTGGTTCAAATGGAAAATTAAGATCCCCTTCTAGGTTCTAAACCTTGTTGGAAAAATTTTAAGCAGGGAAAAGGTTTAATATATGTAAAGTCAAGATGGTTCAATCTTCTGGTCTAAACTAAGAGACTGATTTTGTAATTATAGCCTGTAGTACACGGCCATGAATGTCATTGTAAGCATGGTTTCTGGCTGACTGTGAAATTCCCATATTGACATTGAGAACATAGTCTTTCTCAATACTAAGCTGTATGTTTAGGTTATACTTTTCTAGTTAAGCATGCAGAAGGTGATTCACACATATGATATTGGCAAACTAAGGTGCCTCACCACTTTGGAAGATTTAAGTGACTATCAGTATTTGTATCAATGTTCTCTTGCACACATTTACAAGAAAACTTAGCTGCTGGTTACCATGTTGAAGGTTGCTTAACTTGAAAGCAAGTCTTTACACATGGTTCAATAGTTAAATCGAATTATCTTAGAGCATTTCACAGAAGTGTATGAATTGAGGTTGTCCCAACCTTGCTTATTACCTATTTCGTTCTTTACAGGTTTCAGTGCCGGCATGCAATAAAAGGCATAGCATTAAAGACACCAGAAGAAGAATGAGAGGTTCATTGACCCATGATGAAATGTTGTCTTCCTGTCTCATTAAGAGGCTTGTTATACTTTCTATATGCATAGATGTAAGAGTTCGTACATATTGATCGACAAAGCTGCAAGTTTGATGCTGTGGTTGTAAATGGCCGATTACTGCACTCAACTTCAGCTTTATAACCTGCAATCTGAACTTCAACTTTGTGTGTTATACTGTCTTATTGACTCCTTTGTTTTGTAGCTCCCTAGAATCTGGAAAGTTAAGCATTACTTGAATACAATTATGCAAAGGCAATTTATTTGACGAATACATATCCAAAATATTTCTTTTGGTTACAAAGGTTAAAGCATAGAAAGCCAAGATTTAACATTTGTGAAAAGAGGATGTTGAGAGACAATGACAATGAAAGGAGGCTGTTTGGGGCCTGAACTTGATAATTTTTTTCACATTGGACTTGAACTTTTTTATCCAAATCAGCCCTTGAACTTGACAATTCTTACTACATTGAGGTCTGAAATAGGTAACTGTTTTCACATTGGACTTGAACTTTTTCCTTGTTTAAGTTAGTTCTTGAATTTGGCAATTGTTCTTACATTGAGATTTAAAAAAAAATTTGGTCCAACCTTTTTTAATGAGGGACTAACTTGGACAAAAAAAAAAGTTCAGGCCTTGATTTGATGTGGGAACAATTATCAAGTTTATGGACTAACCTGAACAAATAGATACCAATGTGAAAATAATTGTCAAATTTATGGACTAACTTGAAAAAAAATTTAAGTCCCAATATGGAAATAATTGCCAAGTTTAAGTCCCAAATAGTGTATTAACCCTTTTAAATTTAGGTTGGGAAAACGACGAGTGAAATACCTTTTTTGTATTTTTTTTTTTTTGGGGGGGGGGGGTTTAATGGCTCGGTAGTTAAAAGGCCAGGGGCCCAGTGCTGAAGTGAAGCATAGGTCTCGAGCTAGCTATTGGTCCACTGTAATTTTCTGTTATTTGAGAAGTGAAGCAACTCAACTCAAAACCAGAAAAGATGAACGACCAATGGAGCCGAAGGTCGAAGTGAATGAACTCCCTGTCTTCGTTCTTTCTGCAACCCTCTGAACCTTAAACTATCTACCTTGTTTGAATCCGAATAAATCCATAAAAATTACTTGTAAGAAAACCATGAAGTTCCAAATCGAAGACGTCACCGTCTACTTCCCTTATGATCACATTTACCCGGAACAATACTCTTACATGATCGAACTGAAACGAACCTTAGATTCCAAAGGACATTGCCTTCTCGAAATGCCTACCGGAACCGGAAAAACCATCGCCTTACTATCTCTCATCACCAGCTACTCTCTCTCCAAACCTCAAAGCCCCATGAAGCTCATTTACTGTACACGCACTGTCCACGAGATGGAAAAAACACTGGCCGAATTAAAGATTTTGCATAATTACCAGATTAAACATTTGGGACCCCAAGCTAGGATTCTTGCTATCGGGCTTTCCTCCAGGAATAACTTGTGCGTCAACCCAACGGTTGTAGCCTCGGAGAACCGTGATTCGGTGGATGCTGGGTGTAGGAAGTTGACAGCGAGTTGGGTTCGAGCTTTGGCGGCGGAGAATCCCGATGTGCCTACGTGTGAGTTTTTTGAGAATTATGAGAAGGCTGCTTCTGCCGCCGTGTTGCCACCCGGAGTTTATACCCTTCAGGTATTTTAATATAACCAGTGTATAATTTGAGTTTCGATTTCCGCTTGTTTGCATCCGGAAGTAGAAAGCAAAATGCGCAACAATTTAAAAAGCAAAGAATAAAGTGTTTATGTTATAATACTAGTTTGCAGTTAAAAAGTAAAAAAAAAAAAAGAACCAAATTTTAACGACAAAAGGAATGATTTTATCTTTATATTGGACTGCTAATGTTATAACTAATGTAACATTTTTGTAATCTCTGTTTTTGGCACTATTCTTTCAGGAGTTGAGGGCCTTTGGGAAGGAGAAAGGGTGGTGTCCGTACTTTTTGGCTAGACATATGGTGCAGTTTGCAAATGTAGTTGTTTATAGTTATCAATATTTGCTTGATCCAAAGGTGGCTGGAATCATATCAAAGGAAATGCAGAAAGAGTCCGTTGTGGTCTTTGATGAGGCTCATAATATTGACAATGTGTGTATTGAAGCACTTAGTGTTAGTGTTAGGAGACAGACACTTGAAGGAGCTACAAGGAATCTTAGTAGGATAAGTCAGGAGATTGATAGGTATGTATTCTTTTAGTAGGATTCTTTATGACTCGAGTAGTTCTCGGTAAATATTTTGGTGCAGCTTTTAGATTAGTTCTTGAGGATTATACCGTTGTCAATTCTGAAATTGGATCATGGTAGGAAGGTTCAAGGCCACTGATGCAAGCATACTTCGTGCTGAATACAACCGACTTGTGGAGGGTTTGGCGCTGAGAGGAAACCTACCTAGTATGTGGAAAGTTCTTTTTCTCTAAATGTTTTCATCAATTTTTCTTTGCTTTGATGATAGTCGCACACCATCAATTTTACTATCTTCTCCCATGCAGTCACTGACAATTGGCTTTCAAATCCTGCCTTACCCGATGATATTCTAAAGGAAGCTGTACCTGGAAATATCCGTCGAGCTGAGCACTTCTTGCATGTTCTACGTAGATTGGTTCAGTATCTAAGTGGTAGACTGGACACTGAGAATGTTGAGAAAGAAAGCCCAGTTGGTTTTGTTGCCTCTATCAGTAGTCATGCTGGAATTGACCAGAAAACATTGAAGTTTTGTTACGATCGTTTGCATTCACTCTTGTTGACCCTAGAAATAACTGAAACAGATGAGTTCTTACACATCCAAACAATATGTGACTTTGCAACTCTTGTAGGCACTTATGGTCGTGGGTTTTCAATTATTATTGAACCCTTTGATGAAAGGATGCCACATATTCCAGATCCTGTCTTGCAGGTTGGTCTTAGTTATTCTTCTTCTTTTCTAAATTAGTGATTTGAGTATGTTGGCAAACTTCCATATCTATGGAAATAACATAAGGGTTTTTCCCTACCATTAACATGTCCCTGTGATAATTTCCAAAATCCCCTTTTTATTGAGACCCTGCGTTTGGAAGCTTCATCTCTGTGTTGTTTTGTAGGGGAAGAAAATGAAGAAGATAAATTTTCATTGTTATTAGTTTCTGTGTATAGGATCTTTAATTTCATAGCTTCTATTTGTCAGATGTGGTCATATAGATGATCTGTTTTCCATGTTGACGTCATTGTATGCCTCGTTTCACACTGCAATCTAATTTAATGGTTTTCCTAGTGCTTGCATTCCAATGTATTCTACACATTTTTTCACTTAGGATATTATTAGTATCTGATATTATTTAGTTTTCTAATATTACTAAACTTCATGATTCGGGGTTCCAGCTTAGCTGTCATGATGCTTCACTTGCCATAAAGCCTGTGTTTGATCGATTCCAATCAGTTGTTATTACATCTGGCACACTCAGCCCAATTGATCTGTACCCTCGCCTTCTTAACTTTCATCCAGTTGTTAGTCGTAGCTTTACAATGTCCATGACTAGAGATTGCATATGTCCAATGGTTCTCACACGAGGAAGGTAGGCATATTTTAATCTTTACCTTGAACTTACAAAATTGTAACTTGTAAGATATTGAAGCCTCATGAATATAGTCATTTTGTGTGAATTACCATTTAGCTTGTTCTTGCAGCGATCAACTTCCTGTTAGTACCAAATTTGATATGAGAAGTGATCCTGGTGTCGTGAGGAATTATGGGAAGCTCTTGTTGGAGATGGTCTCTGTTGTCCCTGATGGAATTGTCTGTTTTTTTGTCAGTTATTCATACATGGATGGAATTATTAACACTTGGAATGACAGTGGGATTCTGAAGGTAAAAGGATATTTTGTTTCTCTTTTATGTTCAAAGAATTTGGGCATCGTTCACTTCCTTCTGGACTCTACCCTTCTTTATTTTCTTTCATTTTTTTCCCTTGCCTCCTATATATAGGACTGGTTCTTGTGAATAACCTTATATTTGTACTTAAAGTAGATACATGTCGTTTTCCGGATGAAATGTTATTAATCCATCTCTTGTAGGAAATAATGCAACATAAGCTTGTCTTCATTGAGACCCAAGATGTTGTAGAAACGACATTGGCTCTGGACAATTATCGCAGGGCTTGTGACCGCGGAAGAGGTGCAGTATTTTTTTCTGTTGCCAGGTACTATTGATAATGAAATGTGTAATTTTAATCTTTGTTGGTAGAGTGTGCTATATACGGTGGTAGTTAGACAGGGTCATGGGCTTAGTGTCACTAGATTGTTAGAATTCTCATGTATGTTGCAGAGGAAAGGTTGCTGAAGGTATAGATTTTGATCGACATTATGGCAGACTAGTAATCATGATTGGTGTTCCTTTCCAGTATACATTGAGCAAGTGAGTGAAATCGAATCATTTAATTACCTTTCCAGTTTCCATTTTGCATATTGCACTTTGTAGGCATAAGGCAATCTATAGTTACAATAGTTTTCTATTATTGAAGTAGCATAAGTTAGATTTCCCATGTTTGCATGTCAATAAACTTCGGTTTTCTTTCAGGATATTGCTGGCAAGGTTGGAGTACTTACGAGACACATTCCAGATAAAGGAAGGAGATTTTCTTACTTTTGATGCCTTGGTATGATTCTACATCCATCTTCGTCACCAAAAAAAAAAAAAAAAACTTTCATTCCTTAACATGTAATCATGAAGTGTGACACCTGTTTTCTTGACCATGGGACTTTATTAAGCAGAGGCAAGCTGCTCAATGTGTGGGCCGAGTTATCCGTTCAAAGTCTGATTATGGGATGATGATTTTTGCTGATAAGAGGTTTATATATCTCCCTGCTCTTTTTCCTGTATATTTAAATTAGAAGTTGTGTCCTTGGGCTGGAAGAATTGCCTTTTTCAGTTAGCTGCAGAAAGTATTTGAACTTATGGCTTGTATTTTTTGTCTTAAATTAATGGCTGGAAATAAACATCCTATGTTTGAAATTTTTGGAAGCTGTTATTCTGTTAATTGCTTGTTAAGGGCTATGAAAATGGAGCCTGAGAGTTTGGTGTTTCTTTATTGAATCTATTTCTTTTTGGCATCTTTCATCTTTTTGGTATTTCAATAAGAAAGCTCTGCTAGAGTTCTGTAAGATGACATTTTGAGCCTTCTAGACTGTTCATGGTGATTTTTCTGTATCTTACACATCTTTTATTTGTTAATAAAGTCGTGTCCTGAAAATTTTCCTATTTTCATGCTCAATTGGACTTCTGATTTATTAGTTGATTTTTTAATTAATGCAGGTATAGCCGACATGACAAGCGCTCAAAATTGCCAAGTTGGATACTGTCTCATTTACAAGATGCAAACCTGAATTTGAGCACTGACATGGCTCTGCATATAGCAAGAGAGGTGTGTCCTTCCATTTATCCTTGAACTTGGGATAAAAACGATAAATACCTTCTAGACTGTAACACGGTTAGTTGTATATATAAGCAAAAGTATAATCAAGGTTTTCTCCAATGGTTTGTTTTATATATAAATGAAAGATATAGTAATGAAATGGAGTTGTTTTGACTTTTGAAGTAATTTGAATTCCCTTAGAAAATTACTTTTATATGAATCATTGAGGTGGTAAGATTATAAGTTGAGACCCTTCTGACTGTTCTTTTGATACTAAAAAGCATATTTAAATATATATAGATCATAGACCCTGGATTATTGTATCGATATTTGGATATCAGAATTACCATATTAGAAGTTAATGAGCTATGGCTCTCATATCTGATCATTGTAATCGGTTTCCTAAGTTTTGCTTTCTTTTTCCTTGGGAGTGCAGTTCCTAAAAAAAATGGCTCAACCATATGACAAGACTGGTAGCAGTGACAAGAAGACTTTACTCTCACAAGAAGAGTTGGAGAAATTGGGAGACGGAAGCATGCATGAAATGTCATATTAAGATTCTTTTCCTTCATCTCTTAATTTTTTCAGATTCTGAAATTTTTATCAGCAGGGAAGCTATTGATGTTTTAGCGGATTAGTGGAGTATAGCTGCAAAACTTTAAAAGTATTTGCAAGAGCCATTGCTATCTAGCTAACCGCTTCCTCTTCACCTCCATTGCTGGAGCTCTTTTTCAATTCAATTCTCTTTTATTGCAAAAAATGAGATGGTAATAAAATTTCTACAACTTTGAAATATGATTTTATTTATCAAGTTTTTTCCCCTTGAAATTTTCCTTGAGTAATGATTACATTGATTAAAAAGAAAATATGGTTTAGCTCGTACTTAATAGTGTGACCAAGGCAATGTAGATAATATGCTGAAATTTCCACCAACTTCTTTGTCTTGATCAATAAAAAATAATTAAGTAAAATGGTAAGAAAAAATCATGTAAAAGTAGCCATATCTTTGGCTGGGGCACCTACAGTCTTCTTGGGTCACAACACAGTGGTAACTGGCAATGAATTAGTTCTTAGTGGAACCTCCACTTAATTGTTGATTTTGTGTTAATTGACTTCTTCTTATCACTTTATTTGCACTTTTTTGTTTTGGGGTTATTGTAGAGATTAGCTTAACTTTTGTTTTGATATGTGAAATGCTTTAATTATTCGTCTCGAGTCTTCTTCTATCACTAGAAGAAAAAATGCTGATGCTTTTTAGTTTTAGTTTTAAAATAGCACTAGAAAAAAAAGCTTGTATTAATATTGATATTTGTTCTGAAGCTGTAATGGGCATAAATTATGAGGTTACTTTGTATGATAATCGATTAATTAGTCACAGTATGCACCATGCATGCTAATTGCTATTGCTTGGTGTTTTTGGGGGGGTTGAGTCCTAATTAATTTGCTAATCGATATAGAAGTGAATTGATTGCAAAAATTAATTGTTGTTCAATTCAAAAACAAGAAAGCCTTGACCTCCCTATTCTTTTTCTACTCTAAAATGGGGGTACAATATGTAGTAGTTACTTGTTCATGTCAAATGATGAGGTTTTGGACTTGTGGCTGCATGTTCCATCTCCTATTATAATAAAACTGTTTCTTCGCTTGGGCCATCGTGTTGGGTCTTGTATAAGTTTCGGTTAAGTTGGATTTGGTGAATTTGTTTCACTTGAATGTGATATATTTGACAAAACTAGAAGCATAAGTTGACTTGAATATTGTCTCCCAATCGACTCCTTGAGGTGGTTTGATTTGATTAGCATGGAAACCTTATTATATTTTGATCATTAAAAAGCTATTTTTTAGAGATAAATATCAGATTTATTCAATGTAGTTTTTCAAGGATTTATATGTTGATTTAAAGGAGGTTAAAGTCTATCAAAACATTGTTGATTGATCACTTGAAAAGACCTATAAATAGGTTGTTTTGTGTCGTACATCAAGAGCAGTTTTGGAGTGTTTTTGTTGACTGTTTTGCTGTGTTTTCTTCTGGTTATTTTGTCACTCTTTTAGGTATTCCATGGAGAATTTATTAATTGTATTGTGAGGTATTTGAGCGAGTGATCTGTGACAATTAGGGCCGGTATTGGTGTTGCAATTATTTCTTTATGTAAAGGTAAATTGAGCTTAAGCCAATATGTGATCCAAATGAGTGTTGAATAGAATCATTCACTGGGCAAAACTTCGCGGATGTAAGAATGTTGTGTCTAAATTGTATTAAAAAAGAGTGGTTGTGTTGATCCTTTTTTGCTTTTATTTTTGCACCACATGTTTTTGTTTTAACTACCGTTATAGCAAATGTTAAACAAAGTTGATTTATCATATCGCTACACTAATTATTTTTTAATTGGTATCAGAGTAAACTTCGAGTGTTGTTCGAAAGAGATCTTAAGCTATGATTTGCAATAATGAAGTCCAAGAAAAAAAGGTTGTTCTATTCGCTGTCTATCTTTGATGATTAATGTATCAAATTTAAACAGTGACATTGATGAGAGTGTTTAGTCATACGTTGAAAAATATGGAAGTGTTGTGTTCAATTAACGAGTCATTGAGAAAAGAAGTTATCATTCTCAAAGGAGAAAAAGAAAGGCTCACAACTGTGGTTAAAGAGAAAGATAATGTGATTATTGATCTTAGAAAGGTTAACAAGATGTTTGTTGGGACTATCAAGAAAAAGGATGAGATGATTGCTAAAACTAATGTAACTTTGGAAGCAACTAAGAAAGAGCTAACTGATTCCAAGTCCATTCTTAAAAAATGTGGAAGGCTAAGTGAAGATATCTTAATTGTTGGGAGATTCGAACCTAATTATAATGTACTTGGTAAGAAACTTACATCTACAAATTTTATTAAACCTAATGAGATTATTGCTATTTCTTCCTATGAGAAAGGTAAAAAGAAGAATGGAAAACATGTTTGTTACTATTTTGAAAAGATCAGGCATGTTAGATTTCAATGTTACAAGTTGATCAATGATCAAAGAAAAAGTACAAGGAACACTTATTTTAATGATGCAATAACTAATGAAAGAATGCTTGGACTGTAACATATATATAACAAAGAGAAAGGAAAATTTGCACCATTATTGTGGGAAAGAAAGACACATCAGACCTTATTGTTTTAAGATGATGCTTGATTGGAAGAAGTTTAGCTCGATTGCTAAACATGTTCGACTGACAAATAAAACAAGGAGATCATAGCATAGGCAGATTTGGGTAAGGAAGGATCGAGCACATTTAAGTAATGAAGATCAGCATTTGATTGATGCTAGTTTAACTCTTGATAACCGTATTAAAGATACATCGAAGATTGGAGAAGCGTCATCTAGGTTTTGTAGAAAAGATTATTGTTGTTCCACGAGCTACAACTCCTCTTGTTGATAAGGTAGCATTCAATCTCATCCCCACTAAATAACATGATGAAAGTCGATAAGGGATAAATAAAGTAAAGGGGAGTAATGATGTTGACTTTGTGATTTTGTCTACTTTGATCGCACTTATGGTTGCACTTTTGACATCTTTGCTAAACAAGGGGAGAAAATGGTAGCAACAAATGAAATGTTTTGTTCTTGATTATGATTGCTACATTTCGCTTTGTCAAATGAAGAGATGGTGATTTTTTATTATATATTTATAACCTTGGTGCATGCTTAATTGATTGTGTGATGAACAAGCATATTGATAGGGGGAGTCTGTAAATCAAGCATGGTGCTACCTCTTAGGGGAGACATTCTAATTCCCTTTTTATGTGATTTGCTTGGATTGTGTGCTAACTATTTCTTGCAGGGTTTTGTAAAAAAGGCCAAGGGGGAGGTTATTGGGAAAGTTGTTGCTGCTTGTTTCATATCCTATTATAACAAAACTTTTTCTCTGTTTGGGTTATCGTGTTTGAATTTTTATATTTAAATTTCACAATGAATTTAGTCGAAGTTTCTTCTGATTTGTTCAAATATCTTTGGTTTATTAATTTAAATTTTATGTGTGTATTGATTGATTTGGATATATTTAATTGTAACTTTAGAAAGAATATCTTGAATAATTTTAAAATTAGAGGGGATAATTATCAAGGTGTGAACGTATGTTTTTTTTGATTTTTTTAGTACTATATTAATGTCGATGTATTTTGTTATATACTATTTTAAATTTATTGATTTTTTTGAATATTTTTCATACATATTATATATATATATGTGAATATATTCAAATGTAAATATACATTTCAAAAGTATTCATTAAGTTTTAATTAAATAATTATATTTTCTTTTTAAATATAATTATAAACAAATAAAAGTAGTTAAAATAAAAAAAATTGTTGATTTAAAATATTGGACCAACATATATGAATAAAACCAGATCAGTATTAATTGAAATGGATGGAAATTAACTGAAAATATCAATTTTTTTTTATCAAAATGAAATTTAGATGACTTAATATTTGATTATTACATACTATCATTATAAATACAGAAATGCCCTTCTTTCACCCAAGCCACGAGCTATAAGGGCCTTCTATTTGATTGGGTGATAATTGAAATGCATTTGGGGCGTTGGTTCGGGCGGGTGGGATGACGATGCATCAACTACATTCGATTTTCATGGCGACAGCAATGGAGAATTAACCAACATTTGTTCATCCCACACCAATCATCTCTATCAATCTGGCTTTATTTCCTTTACTTTCTCATTCAAAGGGGTCAATCAAATGTACGGATGTATTTAGACTCCGTGGCACGGAAATATCTTCTATTTTATTGCTTAATGTCTCCTCTAATATTCTTTCAATTTATCCCCACCATACTCCTTTGATTTTTTTTTTGGCATAAATGCAAAATTAGCCCTTAACGTTTGGTGGTTTTGTCACTTTGGCCCTTATCATTTTTTTTGGGTCATTTTCATACACAACCTTTGTTTTTTTTGTCAAATTGGTCATTTTTTAACGGTCTTGCTGACGTGGCCGTTAGTTGACTAACGGTGTTGACGTGGCAAAAAAATTTTCCCATGTGGACACTGCCACGTATGCAACTACTGACGTGGCATACAAGACAAAGTATGCCACGTCAGTAAAAAATTAATTATATGCTGACGTGGCATATAAGACAAAAGAGTGCCACGTCAGCAGCTGCATATGTGGAAAAAATTTTTGCCACGTCAGCATCGTTAGTCAACTAACAGCCACGTCAGTAAAACCATTAAAAAATGACCAATTTGACAAAAAAATAAAGGTTGTGTATGAAAATGACCCAAGAAAACGATAAGGGCTAAAGTGACAAAACTACCAAATGTTAGGGGCTAATTTGCATTTATGTCTTTTTTTTTCCTTTATAGGTTACTTCTTGCTCACATCTGCTTATGATCGGGTCCGAAAAATAAGAGGATTTGAATAAAATAATACAAGACTCAAAAAATGGATTTGCATAAAATTTAAGGTTAATTTTTATATAGACTAAGCATTTGGTAATATATTATGTTATAAAAGTATTATATTAATTATATATATTTATATTTATATTAAATCACCAACTCAATAACAAAACTTAAAATATAAAATTTTAAAAATTATATTTAATACAATAAAATATTTATTATATTTATTTTTTTAATATAATAAAATATTTATTCTATTTATGGTTGTGTCTTTTTAATGTGTTACAAACATTTTATTTTAACCTTTTAGTGCATGTATTATATTTTTTAAATAAAAATAATCTAAAAAATCAAATATGGACATGGATTGATCCGAATTTGACCCTTCCTATTAACACCTCTAGTCTTCCTGCTTGTCATGGGTTTGTCAAGATTTGTAAATTTTAGAAAAACAAGCAATCAAATTTTCAATTTGGCATTATGGGATTTAAATATTTACCATTATTTTATGGTTTTTATTTTTTTTTGTTAGTATTTATTTTCATAATAATTTGACGTACCCTCACATTGTTAAGAGTATGTGATAGAATTTAAAGGAGCTTATAAACGACCCTTTGCTGGAAACGGTCCATACGCAATTTTCCATTGGGAACCATCCGTAATAACTCCTTACTTAGGACGACCCCATGGATGATCCCTCGTGCATACCCATATGAGCTTGCTTAAGATGACTCGCTACACACTCTCAGTGAGGACCACTAATTACACATCCTCCGAGGAGACCACTAAGACATAACAACTTCGTACAACCTTAAAAGAGAGAATGCTAGAGCAAGATCACACAATATACTATATGGTGACAATTGACTTGTAATGGCCTTGCCACTTGCCAACTACACAACCTTGCAGACCCTCTTACTTGGCTACATGGCATTACAAGACAAGGGGTAACTCCTTCATATAAGCCTTAAAGCACAAGGGATTGAGGATCTCTCCTTCTCCAGAAACCCTAAGTATCACCAATTTTCTTCCTCTTTCTCTTGTTTATTCTCTTTAATAGTAGAACCCTAACTCTTCACCTATGATAGGTGAACCGACATTCCTATCTCTACCACCTTTTTCTGCTTGTTGAAATCTTGTATAAAAATTGGTGTGGTGAACATGGATCAAACACCTTATTTTCCTTGTTGAAATCTTGTATCAACAATTGATGTGGTGAGTGTAGACCGAACCATAATGTCTCACTCTTTTACTATTATCTCTAACAATGCAACCAACCAAAATCTAAAACTCCCTTCAACACAAACAAAGTCCTAACAACCTCTTCAAGTTACTCAATAGTCGATACTCAACCCAAGCCAACAACAAACCACCAAACGTTACTCTCAACCTCCATTGGAAACTTCCTCTATAGTTCCTCATGATATTCACACCTATCCTCTATATTACCAATTTCCACTAACATCATCATGGTATGATCAACCTCATCAAGACAACACTAATGTCCTGTTGGATTTGGTGCCCTAAGTGTGGTATATTCGTTTGTAAACTTGTAATTTTTTTTGAACATATTGATTAATAAAACAAATTCATCGATTACATTAATATACTTTGTATAATTGTCATCATGTGGTTTTGCACGTAGAGCAAAATAGAAGCTAATGTTTCTCATTGGTTGTCTAATGTTTAAAGTAATACTAAGCGGTATTACGTGGTCGAATTGTAATACAAAAAGACAACTTATATTAGTAGACGAACCTAAATATGTCTCTAGTCTAATCGAAAATGAGCAAACCGATTGGAAGACTAACATGTCGATCGGATCAGCTTGAAGACCATACTATCCTATCATTGACTCGGTAGATTTTTTTATCATTTTAGCTCGGTTATGTGACATGTACATAGGTGTTACTATGTGTGTTAAATTTGAGTTGGTAGTTGATTAAACTTGGTAAATGTTTGAATTATAGAATGTTAATGTTCAATTGTGTAAATATGTGTTGGTAACTTGTATGATATGGTGTGTGGCATTTAAACAGCATAATTGAGCTAACCACTAAATGTAACCCCCTAAATTCGACCTAAAAGATATTGCAAAATCTAGAAGGTCACTATCATATTTTCGTCCTTGGAAACCTTTTAAAACAATTATATAATTTAATTTGTAAATAAATTAAGTCATGATAAAATAGTTAGTCACTCACATTTTTGATTAGTTTCAAACTTACAAATTATTAATCAAATACCTTATGCAAATGTCTAAAATCCCAAATTAAATAATAAAATAATAAAATAAAATAAAAACATTACAAACTCAAAATAATTTAATAATATAATTTGAAAAATATATCCTCAAAAATAATTTATAATAAATAATAAATGAAAATAGAAGAGATCCTCCGAGTACCAAGTCGCCTAAGTTCGAATAAATCTGAAAGGAAAACTGAGGGGGAATGAGCTAAAAAGCCTAGTGTGTCTCTAAGTGCAAGCAATCACAAACACAATATCACAGTGATTTCATAAAACATTTTAAAACAAGCATATAGTTTATAACACAAATGCAATACAATCACAAGCACAATGCAATGCACCCAAACCTCCAGCACACCAACACAATGGAAAGGTTCCCTAGAACCCTTTCCCATCTAATTGTCACCAATCATAGTGGTTTTACTATTAGCCGTTTGAAGAGGTGATTACCATAATTTCCACCGTACAATCCCAACCCATGTACACACAATGATATAATGTCACAATAATCTCAGTCTCAACACAATCTCATGATATTAAATCAGAGTTTAAAAATCCGTACACATGATAATCAAAGTATCCACAATTTGACAGATATGCATGAAAAATCATATGTGATACACAACATCGAGTAATAATATCACAGAATAACATTACACAAGTAACACATCAACGAGTAATATCACACAACGAATATATAGCACAGATAGAGACACACCTCTAGTGACAAAAGCTCTGACATTGAGGAAAACGTATTCCACGCTCAGATATATCACCAGGTCTAGCTGAATTAGAACCTACAAGAATAAATTCTACATTAAATCTATCACTATGCCACCTACTAAACCCAACACTAAACCAGAACAAATATTCACGTGCTACTATCGGAGCTTGTGCAAGGATAGTCTGCACAGGTGGAGAAGGTAACTCGTTGTTCTCAAAGTCGTAATCACCTATACACAAAATATCCCAAGTCAACTCCTTTATTCATTTTTCTTAAAAAATTTTACTAAGTATAATAACTTGTAAATAGCTAAAACAAGGCTTTTGGGTTCGAATTTGACGAAATGGACTACGGATTCGAAATTAAGATGTCGAAAAATGGCAGGATAGGGTTGGTAAAAAAAAGTCAACGGTCAATAATCAAATACAACGATCAACGACCAACAGTCAAGGTCAACGGGTTGAAGTCAACGGGTCGGGTTAACGAGTCAATCAATGGGTTAGGTCGGGCTCACGAGTTTGGGTCGATTCGAGTCGGGTCGATTTGGATCGGGTCGGTTCGAGTTCACACACTTGGCTTGGGTTACATGATTGGGTTTGCTTTAGGGTTTTGGTTTGGGTATTGGGGTGGCACAATTGGGTCAAAAACCAAAGGAAAAGGGTTAAAGGTTTGGTTTTCACACTTGGAATAAGGATTGGATCATGGGCACTTACCTTGGGCCTCATTTGATGGCCCAATCCTATGCTATCATTAGCAACAAGGCAAACTAGGGTTTAATCACCCTTATTGTAACTGTCGTCAATGCCCCAATGGAGCAACGCCTCAATCGTCGAAATAACATACCCCAAGGCCAAAAATCGAAGCCTCCATCACAAGGGGCTACTTATCCATTATAACGAAGAGGTGGAGCTCGACAGAGGTGAAGAGCCAAAAACTTTTCAAGTATTGTTTCTCACAAACGGTGATGACGAAAGAGAGTTCGAGGGCAAGGTTTTGTCCACACAAAGTCAAGAAACGTAATGGTGGTGGTGGTGCACAACATGGACAATGGAAAGGTGATCGTCAGATCATGATCGAAAAAAAAGAAAAGGGAGAGGGGAGAAGGATTTTTTGTTGGAGAGAAAGATAAATAGGAAAGGGAAAGGGTTTGGAAATTAGAAAATAAGGTTTAAATACCAAGTAAAATGGGCAAATTTCTTAAAAGTCCTCAGAGAACTCCAGGGTTTGCAAAATTACCAACAAGCTTAACTCACATTACTAATTAGTCCTCAAAATCGTAATTTTGTCCCAAAATCTTAATTAGAGTTCAATTAAGTCCCTAACTTCTCTATAATTACGAATTAAACCCTAAATTTCATAAAATTTAAAATTATACCCCTAAAACCCACTAAAATTTTGATTTAATCCTTAAAGTAAAAATTGGGTTTTTACAAGTATAGCATGGTTAATGGTTGTTTTGAATGGTTTAAAAGCATGGTGAAATGGGTGAGACTTGAAATGGTTGAATTGGGATGTTTTGATTTGGTTTAGTATCCAAGTAAAACTTAATGGATGAGCTGATATTGGGATCGGATATATGAAATGTTTGACATGTATTTTAAATGGTTTTGTGTAGGTACAAAGGTACAAATATGTACCAAATAGGTTAATGGTGTAATTGTCTTGAAATGGGTACCAAAAGACGTATTTTGTGCCAAAAACAGAGTCTATGTTGTGACGAGACTTGGACCTTAGGATACGGTGTGACGAGGAACCCCGTCGTCACAATGAGACAAGTCAGTATGTCACGTTGTGGCGTCGTTTTAAAATTTAAAAATTATTGCAAACTGGTCCTTGATTAATGTCAGGTCAATTTTAGAGCATACGTAGGCTCGTACAAGACCCGAGAAAGGTAGTATATGGTGATTATGAACTGAAATGGTTATGATTGTATGATTTATGTTTAATTTGAATGTTAATTGTCTATAGTTGCTCCGACAATGATTATAGCATCTCGTAACTCAAACCGAACAATCGAGTTAGGCGAGAGGTGTTACAAATATAAGTCCAAACGTTTGTACAAGGATCCCAAGTAATGTGAAGAAAGAGGAAGGACTAATCTGGAAAACTTGGAAGCACATGGCATGCTTATCGCATAACCAATAATGTTATCAATTCAAACTCATAGTTTGGATAAGTGAAGTTTGGACTTTCACCTTTTTAACATTATACTTATGAAAGAAAAGACTTATCTAGTAATAAAACCAATGATACCTATCCAGTTATAAAACTACATAACACAGAAGGTACTACTTTGGCCCAAAAACAACTCCCCAAAGAACTTTTAGATATCTTCATCCTTTTTGTAAGCTTAATAAAAGAAACATCAGAACTTCCAAACCAGGAAAGCTCAAGTAAAAAACAAACATGTCTTCTAAAGTAAATGTATACTCACCCAAGCAGTAATCATAGTATAAGTGAAAGTTCTCCACCTAAGGAGAATAGCATGCCACACATCCAACCTCTTTTCTTTCCTTACCTTATAATGCTTAGAAGTAACTTGAATGGCATTAAGTACTCCTTCCTTTGAAACTTAAGTATGCATTGGCAAGTTTCTTCAAAACTTTGTCTACTCATTCATCCCAACTTGAAACTATCCAATAATTGGCGTGTCTCATTGCTCAAATTTAAATTTTAAATTGGTGTTGGGTGAGATATGTACTCTTTCTTGCACTTCTAGGGAAATAAACTAAAAATTGTACCAAACTAATAGAGAAATATTTTAGTTGAATTATTTCTCTTTCACCTATTATCTTCAAACGTAAATAGAATACCTAGCTCGACCTATGATAGTGGGTGTAAAATGCAAAAGCTTTTAGATGGAATGATAAGAGTTGGGAAGAGGGATGATGGATCCTTCTGTTTTGATAGGATCATCCACACTGGTCAGCTACCAATGGTGTATATGTCGTAAGTGTAACGACCCGAATTTGGGGTAGTAAAAAATGACATTTTTTTTGAGACTCTGTATTTATTAATCGGACTCGTAAATATTTAATAAAAATATTTACAAAAATAAATAGTGGTATATTAGTCTATCAAATAAGTAATTTTAGTATGATAGTGTTTTAACTAGGTATGAGGACTAAATTGCATAAGTGATAAAAGTGCGATTTATAAAAGGGATTTTAATTGAAATCAATAAGGGAGGATCAAAAGGACAAATTCCCCCTCTAATTGTTTAGTGTCATTAGGTGGAGGGGAAATGTGGCTTAAAATTTTAGCTGAAATGTTGATTAAAGAAAATTAAAGAAAAAGAATGAAAATTTGCTTATATATGTGAGAGTTGTTGAGAAGAAAGCAGCAACATTCAAACCAGAGAAGGGGAGAAGAGAAGTTTGGGTGCTTTGGTTCAAGCTTTAAATTGGTAAGTTTAATCAAGTCCTTTTCTTGTAATTTTTATGTTTTTGGAATCTCGGTACCTCACTATTCATGACCAATATCGTATTTTTCATTATTGTTGAAAAAAAATTAAATACCTCCATTGTTGAGTAGATAGAGCTTTAATGATAGTTTGGAGTATTTTAGAGCTAGAAATGAAATAGAAAATAAATGAGTAGGATAAATTGCTAATTTCAATTGTATAAGGGTCAAATTTGAAAGTTTGATAAGTTGATGTAAAAATGAGAATATAGAGAGTTAATTTTAGTTAGAATAATATGGATGCGTTTTAATAAAATATATTATGTATTTAATTGCGTAGCTAATGTCGATTTGAATTCCTTGAAAAGGAAGGACAATGACAAGATCGTAGACGAGTAGCTCGAAAACTACGGTTGGTGTTTCTATAATTTTAACTAGTTTATTAAATTGTCAAATTATCATTAATTGCTCAAATTAGAAGTCAAGGTATGAAAATAAGATATGAGATTCTCTACTCAATTAGGTTGCTTTAAAAAAATTGATGGTATGAGAATTTAATTGTATATTCTCCATATATAAATGTATGATGTGAAATGGTGATATTGATAAATTTATACTTATTACTAGATTTCATTTTAAATGCATTTTTATTGTGAATAAAATTAAATGTGGAAATGTGGTTTGATATTAAATGGAAATTATTACCCTATTAACTATTCGGGCCGAGTAGGATATAGATGGTATGCCATAGGATAGGAAGAGTTAAGGGTTACAATGTACTTCGATTTAACCGATGAGACATTGGGTGTCAATTTTATTTAGCCAGGGTGTGATTTATTACTTCGGATTTATCCGATGAGGCACTAGATGTCAAATCGGTGTGTTGGTTGGATCTGTGTATCTGTAAGAGTCCGAGTCGTGTTAATAGGGAATTATAAATAATGATTATTATGATCACATAGAATGAAAATGTTATGAATGTTGAATTGGAAATCAAAGAAATGGGAATTGGTTATGCATGATGATATTATGCATAATGGACATGGAAAATGTAATGAGAAAATTTAGGAATTGTATATAAATATGTGTAATGATATTATGCATAATTGAATAGGAATGGGAATATAAAATGAATTGTGCATTGATGCTTAAAGAAATGGTATTTGTATATGTATTAAAATAAAATGCACAAAGGAATGAGAATTGAGAGATAAATATGATCAATGATATATGGTATATATATATATAATCATGTGTGGATATTTTAATGGTTCTTCTGTAAAGTGACAAAATATGGTATTTGACTTAACATGAGCTAATATTAGATTATAATCTGTATAATACATATATTGTTTAATGTTTAGTTATGGAAATATCATCGAGTAATTCTCATGCGTGCAATTGTTTTTCGTGCACAGGTTAGGTACTTTTTTTAGATTCGTGACTCAACATCCAAAGACAATCACGCACTCCTGCATTAGCGAGTTTTGTTTTATTTTTGAGTTGGCATGTACCTAGGATGGGTCGTGTTTGAGGATGCCACTTATTTTGATGATTGTAATGTTGTGAACATCCCTAATAATAATTGGTAGATTGCTATGAAATGTTTGATGACGTATAGCCCAGGTTGGTATGTAAATGTTATGAAACTGTTGACTTGTTCCAGTAGATGTAAGCTAGTATCGTTAGAACTCTGATGTTTAATTGTGGTTTCGAAAGAACCAATTAGAGTATCTGTAGAAGTACAAGGGGAGAATGTATTTTAGATATTGACTTGTGTTGTGTCGGTAGAAGTTCTTTTAGTATCGGTAGTCCTATAGAAGTATCGGTAGTTGGTTTTTAGGTTACGATAGAAGTCCCAAACTAAGATTACTTTGCTCTCTGGAATTTGTAATATCGGTAGTAGGATATGCTATATCGGTTGATTGCAGGATTGTATCGGTAGAACACTTACAACTACCGGTAAGATTTTGCAGTGATTTCTGAGTCTTTACTGACTTGACTTCTACCGGTACCTGCTCACCCAAGTATCGATAGAAGTTCACTTCTTAAAATAAAATAAATAATAATAATAATAAATAATACAATAACTTAAATTGTTTCAAGGATCGATTTTACTTATACTCACAAATAAATTATAACATTAATAATAATATACTTAATTAAGGTTTTTAATTAGGTTCTTATTAGATTTAATTAATTGTAACACCTATTTACTCGGATCTGATGACCGGATCAGGTAAAGGGTGTTACAGTAAGTATATCAGATAGTAGAAGTATTGACACCAATTTTTCAGGTGATCCAAGCAAAACAAGATAAAAGACAAATAAATCATTCGGATCACTAAGTATTATTACTATGATTTGATTTTGTATTTGCATGTGAGGTGAGGTCCCTGTTTGCTTTGGAATTGACCTAAGTATACAAGTCTCAATTTTCATTTCTAATTTCCACTCAAGGAGGAGTTAGGTCTTTGTCTCCCCCAAGAAAATGAATTCGAGTTTTTAATTAGGCTATTGTCTCAATTTTAATTTATCTTTTTAAGAGTAATATTTAATAAATCGTTTTAATTGGTGAAAGGTATTTCATATTTTTTATTATTATCAATAAGTATTGGTGTAATAATAAAGTGGATGTAAATTCAAATATTGAAAACGATATTATTAAAAAAATAATCAAAAATTGTAAATATAAATCATAAAACGAATATGAAAAATATAAAAAATTAAATAAAAATCTGTGGTGAATATAGGCTAACATTATTTATTATAAATCATCCTAATTATATATGAACCATAGGAATTGGGAAGCACTAACATATTTAAAATGTTTAAAATTTAAAGGCTCACATAAAAGTGTTTTAAGCCCCAACTCCACCTTCCACAACGCATGGAGCTCACCCCCCACTTTGTTTAATTAGTGCTCCCAAATTGCCAAGAGCATCCATCGTACACCCTTCGTACAAATTAAATAAACAAAAAGAATTATTACAACAGGTTGAAAAATTTTAAATTGAAAATATTATTTATTCGAGATCTTATAGGCAACTCAAAATCACGTAACAGACAATTTAAAGTGGACGCAAATGCCACATTCTCCACTTTGGCTCGCTTGCTTGTTGCTACCATCTCTCTATTTTAATCATATAATTATAATAGATATGTATTCTTTTGATATTTTACTTTTATTTTGACCGTGATGATATTCTCAGTGGCGGAGCCACGCTAAGGCTCAAGAGTTATGGACTTCTCAAGTTTGAATTTTTTCAATTTAATTTTTTTATAAATTTACACTATGATCCTACCAAAAATATAAATAGGCTCCTTAAGGTTTAACATTTTTACATTTTTCTATTTTGTATGTATATTATAGCCCTTTAAAATGGTAAATTTTTAATTTAGATTCTTTATAATTTATAAAATTTTAAATTAATAATGGTAAAATTACACTTTGACCCCTCAAAAATGATAAAAATTTAATTTAACCCTTTAAATATAATAAATATATAAGCTATTAAAATAATGAAATTACATTTGTACTATCGTAAAAATATACAAATTTAATTCCTCCCTCCAAATTTTTTTTTTGGCTCCACCACTGGATTTCGTGATACATCAAAGAGTGAGTATGAAGAAGAGAGAGAGTGATGGTTGCTATAGAGGCTAGTACACTCGGTCGGGATAAAGAGCTAGGGGTTAAGAAGAGTGGTGGAGAAGAGAATGTAAAGTGATAAGTGCCAAAAGTAATATGTTTTAGCCTAATTCTTAATGCGTTTTTGGATGATTAATCGATTTTAAATAATGAATTTTATGTTCATAATCCTTTAAATTCATGTTTCTATACTTAGGAAAATATTTGGGAGCGAAATGAGCAAAAACAAGTGAAAACCGGATAAAAAGAGTAAATTTTAGGAGCCACACGGGCTGGACACATGGTCATGGACTAAATCGAAGACAAAAAGGAAAATTTGGGGCAAAAAGCATGAATGTGGAAGAGAAAGTGCCGAAAATGTGAAAGTGTGGAAGAATTAGGAAGAGATTTATTAGACATAAGACTTTATTTAAATTTAAACTCTATTTGTTAGGATTAATATTTAGGATTATTATTATATTGTTTATATTTAATTTTAATTTATCTTTTAGGTTTTATAATTTAGAGTTTAAGTTGGATCCAACTAGAGAATTATAGTTTAGATTTAATTCTAATTATCTTTTTAGAATTTAATTTGGATCAAACTAGAGATTTTCATGTATTATAAATAGGGGATGGAGTGATATGAATTAGTGACTTCCAATTTTCTGTAAAATCCTCCGTTCCCCAAACTCAAGTCGTCAGAGATTATTCAAGAAAAATAACTGAGAAAACACCATAGAAGCTATCTTTGAAGCAGATTTCCACAAAGATTGAAGACCTCTTTTTAATTTCTTTTAATTTTATTATGAGTTTTTCTTTATCTTGCGGTTATATTGTCTCTAAGATGTTTTTATTCGTTAGCATGAACTAATTTTCTAAATACCTAAGGGAGATGAACCCTATGATGAGTTCTGTCATTTGATTTCTGTTTTTACGCAATAAATACTTAGATTTTATTCTCAATTGTGTGGGCTTAATTCTTGATTTAGTATTTTTGAGATATTAATTCTTATTTGATATGCTTAAATTAGAGGAGGAATAGACCCTGTTTAAGAGTAGATCTAGCATAATTGAGTAGAGTTGCATGCAATCCTAGAAATAGGACGACATAAATCTACCGAATTAGAGTCAAATCTAATAGGAGAATCCATAGATCGAATTAATGCGACAATAGGTGTTTTAATTAGAAAGAAATTTCAATTAATCAACCTAGAGTCAATTGCTTTTATGCTTGAATTGAGGTATTAGCATAATTTAGGAATTTTTATGGATCAAATACTAAGTGAATAAATTGCTTTATTCAGAATGATAATGACAGATGAAATCTAGGTAAATTCTTTCCTGGGTATTGTCTCGCTTCTTGGTATTAAAACATTTGTTATCTCTTGATTTATTCTTTGTTGCACTTTTAGTTTATTAATTTAGTTAAATTTAGTTTTAAACAATAACTTTATTCAATCGGTTAAATAATAGGAAGATAGCCATTACTAGTACTTTTAGTCATTATGGGAACGATATCTGTACTCACCGTAACTATACTATTAATTTACAGATGCACTTGCCTTAATCATATTTTTAGTTAGCTTCGACTGCATCATAAAGGTTGAGGGCTAAAAGATTATTGGTAAAGTGTTGGGTTAGTATTTTTGGAAAGTCCATCCCCTTTTCCTTATTCCTGGAGGTACTTATAGGTAGAGGTCTCGTGTAAGGTGGTATTAACGTGTTGTACTTTCTATCTAACCATTATTATGGAGCATGTGGGAGGGATATCTTCGATAGGATGAGGATGTCTATGACATGAGAGATCTTTTCATTTATTCTAACTCTAATGGGATAAAGTAGTTGAGCCCATGTGATTTTGGTGACCAACAACTTGTAGTAATCCTAAGAAGGTGAGCTCGCAAGTGATCTCTCGGCTTGCTGGTGCAGGCTTACTATTCAGGCATCTTCTTGTCATGCCACGTGTCCTAACGTGGATGGGGTATAAAATTATTCTCCCCCTTTTGAATTGAGAAGAGGGTTACAAAATGGCCTTTTTCGACACGTTCTAATATGGTAACTCTCTCTTTTCTAGGTTGTTTCGAGTGTTGGTTTTACTTTTTAATGAAACGTATGTCCAAACGTTTGAGATTATGCCATAAATGTACTCTAAAGACTGTGTTTTTAGGGAGTCGTGATAATAATGAACAACAGTCTTTTGTGACAGGTGATGAATTGCCGTTGGATGCTAGTTGTCTTTTAAAATAGGGCTTTTTGAAAGATAGATCTATATATTCTTGGTTGCCTTTTTCGAATTTACTTCACCTCCTTTTTTGTTTGAAATTTCTGCAATTGGTATTGGTGATTTCTTGCTTTTGTTAATTTTCTTCAACTATTTTTGCATTTTAATGTTTTATTTGCTTTAATTCACCCTGTAGTGCTTGTTTTTTTTCATTGTTTCAGCAACTTTTTTGCACTTCTGCTGAAAAATGGTCAAGGGAGATGAATGGTCTGGAAAGAGTCAAGTTAGGGGTGGTAGTTGTATCTGTTGCTTAGGTAGTCATCCCGATAAGGTTAGCTCGTAGGTGACCTACTGCCTTGCTGATGGTAGGCTTATTGTTCAGGCATCTTCTTGACTTGCCACGTGTCTTAATATGAATGATTGTATAACAGAGTGTATGAATTAAATAAGGTTATTTAAGGAATTTTTAACTCTCTTATGTATAATTTTTTTAAAAATAAATAATTAATGATAGAGACTTATTGATAATGCTTAAATATGACATACTTTTGGATATTAATTATATATATTTTGTGAGTATGATCCTATTAATTTGGGCTATTTGTGATCCTTTTATTTTGTAAGGATTAAATTGAAGACAAAGGACAAATTGGGGCAAAAAGCATGATTTTGGAAGAGAAAAAGAAGTTGTGAAAAGGTGGAAGGCTTGAAAGAGGGTTTTTATAGGATAAAAAGACTTGATTTTATTTTATTTTTATTATGAAAATATTTAGGATAATATTTATATTTTATTTTTATTTAATTTATATTTATCTTTTTATATTTATCTTTTAAAGTTTAAATTGGATCCAATTAGGGAATTATTGTTTAGATTTAATTCTAATTATCTTTTAGAATTTAAATTGAATTCAACTAGGGATTTTCTATGTACTATAAATAGGGGATGAAGTGATTGAATTATTAACTTCCCATTCATTGAAAAAAACCTCCATCTCCCAAAAACCCTAGTTCAATAAAAAGCTCTATTTTTATTATATTGTATTTTTCCCCAAAAACATGAGCAACTAAAAACTCTTCTAGCCGAAGGTTATCAAATATTCTTTTAAGGTTCATGAGGCTTAGAACCTGTGCTTAGTTCCTCTTACCTGAGTATTCATCAATTCTCTGTATTATGGGATCGACGTTTCTGTCTAAAATCTCTACAAAAGTAATCTTTTCATCTTGTGTAAAGACGACCGCTTTGTGTGTTTTGAGGAGATTACATAGTCGATTTGTTAACTTACTGTGTCAGAGGTTGCCGAGCCAAAGAGACAAAATGACGTGGCATTCGTCGTTGGGAAAAGATGATCTAGTGTAAGACGGTCCCATTAGAGTGACAGTTGGCTAGAGTCAGGTTCCTCTAAAAGTAAATTATATCTGGAGCTGGTGGTCGTAGGCGTCCTCTTACACTATAACTGGCTTATTCGGGCACGAGAAGAACCATCCAAAGCCTATGATTGAACTGAGGAAGAATAAAGATAACCGGAGGCTGGATCTCTAAATATCGATAAAATCTTTCTTCCTTCGACTTTGTTTATTTTATGCAATTTATTTTATTTCGACACCTCTATTTTTTTTCTTCTTTTTATTCTGTTTTTCTTATTTTTCCCTAGATTTCGCCGTTTTTCTTGGGCAAGATTTTACCCATGATTTCGACAGACAAGATTCTTTACATTCCATTCCTTGAGGATCAAACCCTACTTCCCTTTACTGTTATTTTTATTTATTTTCGAAATAAGTTATATTTAGTGTTCTCGATGACACATCACTTATTTATTACATTGAGTTTACAAGCTTTACGAGTAAGTTTTTTCATGCCAATGAAGTATATTTGGGTATCGTTTATCTTTACTTCCTAACCAAATTTCTCAACCAGTGTTAAAATCTCAATTAAATTTCAACAGTAGAAAAATGATTACCTCATCAACCACAAATCTTAAATGGAGAGATTGGTATACTTAAACATCGATAATCAGTGACGTATTTAGGGGGTTGGTAGTGACCTGCCCTAAAATGAAAGTTTTTTTATTTAGATTTTTTAAGATTTTTAAAATTTTAAATTAATAAAAGTAAAATTGTATTTTGGTTCCTTAAAATTGATAAAATTTTAATTTAATCTTTTAAAAATTATAAAAATATAGACTATTTAAATAGCAAAATTATATTTTTACTATTTAATTTAATTTAATTATAGTTTATAATTTTGTTTTTGGGTTTGTTGTTAGTTGTTTAAACATTAATATTGCTTTACCTTTTGACTTAACCAATTTCTCAGTTTGTTGCTTTTACCCGTTTAGACATTTAACTTTACACGTAAAAAAGGCAAGTGTTGTTAGCATGATCAATGATTTATCAAGAATGGAATAATCACGAAACATATAATTGAAAAATATGAAACATCAATGAAACATATAATTAAAAATATTAATTGTATCAATTTCATTTGAAATATAATTCAAATTATTACATAGTTTGAAATACTTCCAAGTAAAAAAATTTGATTACACTTTTAACATAAATAAAGTTTAAAAAAACCATCATTATCACTATGAAGAATAGTTACGAATGAAATTGGTTCTATCATCTTCTAAAACATAAACATTAAGATGTTAATTTTTAAAAATTAATTAAGAGTAGAATTATGGTGGAACACTGATATTTTGTTAATCAATTAAGATTGATGCTTGCAATTTTTTTTAAGTATCCTCCCTATTTATTGTCATTTTTCAATTATTTAATGATATTTTAATAATTTTTTATATCATTCACACATAATTTTAATATTTTTTTACCTCAAACAAAAACCCGAACCTTGACCCTAAACATCAAACCTTAAATCTTGAATCCTAAAATCAAACCCTAAGTCTCAAATCATAAACTCTAAACCTTAAACACAAATCCTGAATCTTGAATTTTAATGTTTAGTGTTTGGAGTTTGTGTTTGGGGTTCAAGATTTAGAATTCAATGTTTTGGTTTTCGGATAAAAAATATCAAAATTATGTATTAATGACATGAAAAAAATTATTGAAATGTCATTAGATAATTAAAAAGAGACTACAAATGATGTGGTGAGAAGGATCAATAAAATAATTTCTCCAACATTTCTATATAATTAAAATTTTTTGATATGATTAAGAAAATAGAAAAAATATATTAATATATAAAAGACAAAAAAGAAATATTCAAAGATATTTTTAGAGCCGTAGTGATTGCAAACTCCCTATTTTCGATGGATAATTTTTTGTGGAATATAAATATGTGAATGAAGAATTTTGAGTTGAGAAATCTAATAAATTTTTTTGGTGATAATAAGAAAATATCAAATTAATTATACAGTAATATTTTGAAAAGGAAGATTATCTTTGGCTTTATCCATCTTAGAAGTACGAACCACTGTGGGGACTTCAAATCTCTACCGTTCATCTTTCCTGGTCAAAATTTATTTAGTCAAATAATCTACGACTTGATTTTATTTTTTGGAGATGCAGCGTAAAAGTTTTTCTAATAAAATTTTAATAGTATTGGAATTGGAAACATTTGTAAATAAAGTTAAGTGTTCGATTGAATCGAATCAAATTAAATAAAAAAATTAATCTAGTTGATGAATCCTATTTTATCATCTTAATTCGATTTTTTTTCGAATCGAGTCGAGTGTGATGGAATTCGAATCGAATATATTTGTTTGAGTTAATTTTTTTTTTTTAAAAACTTTGGGTCCTTATAACCATTGTTACCCATCGTAATTAAATTTGTTTGTCGTAATCAAAATTGTTATTAATTTTCATCACCTCATAATTTATTTATTAATCTTTTATATACGATTAGCTTCTTTACTTGCTTCAATTATCTTCTAATTCTTGTCACTATATATTTTGAAATTAAAAAATATATTAAATGTAAAATTGTGATTTTTTAATAAACGTTATTTTAAAGATAAAATGTAAAATTGATATCAACATAAAATTTTAACATGAATATTTTATGACATCATTAATAATTCAATTTTAATATAAATAATCAATATGATTAAACAATTCAATAATATAAATAGTACAAAATGTGAATTTTACTTTGATAATATAAACAATAGATAAATAAAATTATTATTATTTAGGTTTAGCGGTTGTTTGGATGATTTTAATTTTTTATTTGGGGTAAAGGGCGAGAAGTAAAAGTTTAGGGGAAAAATAAAAAGTTTTAAGGCGTTTTGGGAGTAGAATTTTGAGGGAAAGTAAATAGGGAGAGTAAAATTTTGGAGGTGAAATATTCAAAAAAAAATTGGGAAGGGAGAATGGGTTTGAGTAGATGGAGGGTTGGATGGGAAGGGAATAAAAGTTTTAGGGAAAAGTGAGAGAGAGTAAAAGTTTTGGGAGAAAATAATGAGTTTTGAGAGTTTTGGGGGAAAATAAATGGGGGAGTAAAATTTTGGAGAGAAAATATTAAAAAATTGGGGGAAAATGGGTTTGGGGTAGATGGGAGTGAGATGGGAGAGGAGTAAAAGTTTTGGGGGAAAGTGGGAAAGAGTAAAAGTTTTGGGGAAAGTAAAATGGTTTGGAGTTTGGGGTAAAAATGTAAAATATTATGGTTTAATATTCGGTTTAGTCGAATTATTCCAGTTATTCGAATTCGAAAACTCAACTTAATTCGAATTCGAAAACTCAACTTAATTCGAACTCAAAATTCGAAAAAAAAAATTAAGTTAACTCGAATAATTTGATTAACTTTAATACTTCGATTCGTTTAACTCGAAATCCGAATTTTTTTTTTATTTTTTCGAGTTTAGTTATACTCATTCCTAAAGGTAAAAGTAAGCGGTGAGCAGGAAAGGAAAAGGAAAAGGAAATTAAAAGTCTGACATTACCAATGAGAATTGACGACTGTGAGGTAAGTTGCGGTACTAATATGATTAGTTTTATTAATACTGAGATTTAGGGTGTGTCATGTTCATGCAATCATGCTTCAAATGTAATAGCTCCCACAATATATTATTTGTAGCTGAATTAAGTGGCCATGTCATGAGGTGTAGGATTAATAAATGATTTATCATAATTCCATTATGATTTTTATCAAGCTGAAGTTACCGAATGAGCACCTTTTAAGTAGTGGATGTAGGATATATACATACATGACCTTAAATTTATCAAAGCTATGTAGTGCCAAGCTATGTGTTCCACTAAGTTCACAAATGAACCGATAAATCCCTAAAACATTGCAAACATATATGTATTTTTCATGCTTCATGGCTACACAAAGTGGTAGTATTAGTCTGTGTCCACTTTTGAGCTCAGCAATCGCACTTGTTCCCATTTCATGCTTTGTCCCCATCACCTCTCCCTCTCCCTCTCCCATGCTTATAAATGCTCGCTTCCTCCTCACCCGAACTAGCAATTGAGTTTCAAACTCCATACAGAATCCTAGCAATGGCCTCGAGTACTGTTGTAGTTATTAATGAAGATGGAGAAGGGGTTGCACTTGCTCCTCCCTGCAGCAGCAAATCACAAAAGAAGAAACTTGATAGATTTTATTGTCAACCCATAGTTTCGATTCTTAAACAAAAACCAATGAATGGGCATGACATGAGACAAGTGATTCACAGTGTCAAGGTTGGTGTAGCTCTCGTTTTAGTTTCTCTTCTCTACCTGCTCGATCCTCTGTATGAACGAGTCGGAGAAAATGCCATGTGGGCCATAATGACCGTCGTGGTCATCTTTGAGTTCTTTGCAGGTTTGTATATACATACATATATACATATGTCTGTGCTTAGTTTTAGGATATAATTGTGATTCATATTAGTTGGTAATGATGTCAGGGGCAACACTGAGCAAGGGCTTGAATCGTGGGATTGGGACAGTACTAGGAGGTGGACTGGGATATTTAAGTGCAGCTTTTGCGCAAGCCGTGGGTGGTATTGGCAAAGGGATAGTTGTGGGCATTGCTGTCTTCATTTTTGGTAACACTTCTTTTGAGCTCAAGATTCAAAGTTTTCTTACATCATTAGAAATGGTTTTAAAGTGGAATCAAAACCTTTTGTTTTGCTTTCAGGTGCTGGCGCAACATACACTCGACAAATGCCGAACATTAAAAAGAAATATGATTACGGAGCTCTAATATTCATATTGACGTTCAATCTGGTTGTGGTGTCGGGTTTACGTGCTGACCAAATCTTGGACTTGGCCCGAGACCGTCTCGCAACCATTGTCATGGGATTCGCTATCTGCATTTTCATTAGTTTGCTGGTCTTCCCCATCTGGGCTAGTGATGAGCTTCATCACTCTTTAATCTCCCGATTTGAAGACCTTGCTCGCTCTTTGGAAGGTATGAATATAACTCTACATTAATGCATAGTCTTTAAGGGTTCATTTTGCATGCACAATTAATGCTTTTTTATGTTTCATTTATTATAGGGTTCTCTAAGGAATATTTTGAAAATGACAACCACAAAGAGAAGAAGTCCAGTGCTAATTTCAGTAGTAAATGCAAATCAATCCTACAGTCCAAGGCAAAGGATGAATCATTGGTATAATCTCATATCATTCTGTCTATGTCGTAAAGTCACCACTTAATACACATAGTCCAAAATGATTCATAATGCTGATATGCAATGGCAATGGTGCAGGTAAACTTTGCAAGATGGGAACCATGGCATGGGAAATTTGGGTTTTCTTACCCTTGGGAAAAATACCTAAAAATAGGAGAGGATCTAAGAGATTTGGCTATAATCATCCTTTCACTTAAAGGTTGTCATGATCAGTCATCAGAAACACTTGAAGAATCAGTTAAAGAAGGATGTGAAGGAATCATAGCATCACTTGCATGGACCATAAAGGAGCTTGGAGAAAGCTTAAAAGAGATGAGTAAATGTAGATACGAAGAAATGATTGTGCCTAAACTGAAATCAGTAAGGATAGAGGTAAGTGCCATTGTGAACCCTTCTGCACTTGGGACCGATTTAGAGAATAGTGCTGGGCTTGGATTAGCAAGCTTTGTACATTCATTGATGAAGATGGTAGAAAAGTTGGAAGAACTGGCAAAAGAAGTGGAAGAACTTGGAGAACTTGGAGGTTTTCAAGAAAAACAGTTGATAATTCAAGCTACCTATGAGCATATTGTACTGTACATATATGATCATGTACTATATATAACCCCATATTTGACTGGCTATATATACAAGAATTTTGAAATGAAATTTTCCAAAAAAAATCAAATAAATAATATATTTATTTGGTGAAAGTAACTAAGATTTTGTGAGTAATGACTTGGGTAAATTTTTATTATAAAATTGTTGGTAAATTAATAAAATTGAAGTATCTAAAAAAAATTGTTATAATTTATTTTAAATATATTTTAAAAATCAATTTAATAATTTCAACATTAAGTGATAGGTTGGTTATCTACCTATTTATTTTATTAAACACTTTGTTTTGAAATTTTTTATATTAATAAAATTAATATAATTATCAAACACATTAAAAATATACAATGTTAAAAAAAATATTTTCAATGATTTATCAAACATAATTTAAATTAATTTATTTAATTTAATGATGTAGCATCGGTTATAATGAGAAAAAGAATTAATAGACTTGTCCATGGGTTGGGTCATATTCGGGCCGGGCTCTGTCAAAATTTTAGATCCGTTTACTAGGCTCGAACCAAAAAATGAGCTTAAAATTTTTCCCAAACCCGACTTGAATAATGTTAAAACTCGAGTCCGGGCCAGCCTATTCGAATTTATTTTTTATATAAAAATTAAAAATATAATACATCAAAAACACTAAAAACATTAAAATAAATGTTTCTCAATAAATTAAAAATTAAAAATTTATATTTAAATAACACTAAGATAGGTGTAACTTAACAAACAAATGCCTCTAAAATAGTAACAAAATTAATAATAAAACAAGAATTATACAATATTCAAATAATAATAATAAAATAGTAATTACATAATAATCAAATAATAGCAAAACAATAAGAAAACAACAACAAAAAAAACAGCAAAATAGTAAGTAAATAGCATTTTTTTTTGTCTTTTTGCTAATTCAGGCCGAGTTTGGACCAAAAAAATTACTCGAGACTTGATTCATTTTTTAAACAAATCTTTTATTTTTACCCAAATCTATTTTTTAAATCTATATTTTTATCTAAATCCTCCTACTTTTTCATGTCAACCTCTGCACTGAGCCATGAACAATGAATATACATTAGATGGTGATGCGGCTTGTAACTATAAGCTTGCACTACTTGCTCGGGTGGTCGTACACATTCATGTTTGGTACCTGTCAAAATCGAATAGGGCAGGCTTGGTGCTCCATTATTAATTGACCTACTCTACAATTAGGTATGACCAATTTCCTTATAATGATATTATAGTTAATAATTCAAGATTCAAACAATCATAAGAACCCACATTTGTAGAGAAGGTAATGGAGTAGGGACAACAAACTTTGTTAAATTAATTCTTCTGATATGTTCTGCTTCAGTATCCCTCGCATATATATAATTTTGAAAATTATTATTATTTCTATAGATGTTGGATGCATTCATCTTTTTCTCGTTTTAATTTAATTTTTACTATTTAATTTTATTTTTTTTTCAATCTTTTTAAAATGAAGTAAATATTTAAACATAATTCTTTAAAATAAATTCAAACATAAAATATATGATTTTTTTTTATATTATGTTATTATATTTTTACTCTTTTAATAGTTAATAAATAAAAATAAAATGATAATTTTATATAGTGAAGCAGGTTAATAAGAGATGAGTAATTACCATAACCACTTTATACTTATTCATCTCATCTTGTCCTACATCCACTTTTCAAACAAAATAATCTTCTCCATTTGAAATGGATCAAATCGAAATCAATGGGACGATATAAATTTTACCATCCCTACACATTCATTCATTCTCCCTTGCAATTTAAGTATTAAAACTCGTTTAAAAATCCAACATCATCAACCAATGACTAAACAAACTGAAACCTCATCCATTTGGTGTTATAATTCCTGCAAATACAAACTGCAACAAACCCTTTCAATGCTTTGGTACCCCAAAAAAATAGATGTTTTGTGGAGAAAATGTGATTTTTTTGGTTGTCCAATATCCTTGGCCACTTAACTTGTGTGTAATATGGTGAATTATATGACATGATATCCAGGAAACTTTATATCATGAAAATGGAGAGTGAGGATGTACAAGCGAGCACCAGTGACTACTATCTTCTCTTCATTTCTGTCTGCCCGACCTGACACAAAATGTTAGGCCATCTTGTTCATCTTGGATACGTGGTGGGAGTCACATCCATCGTTTTCATCACTTTCTAACCTCTATCTCGGCACGCTTTTGAATTCAATCCGGTGACAATGTCCACCATTGCTCCGGCACCACCTCTGTTACATCAAACCAACATCAGTGCCCTATATGACACTAATGTCAACAATGTTTCAGCTTATTTAGGGATAGATTGCACCTTCACAATATTAGCCTAATGTGGAAATCATATGTTGGCGTTTAGTTTTATTTACGTTCCTTTTCAACTTTTTTAGGATCTAATCAATTGTTTCCAGTAAAAATGCAATGAATTTCAGTCTTATCCCTTATCTCTTTTGAATTTCAGTCTTTTGCTCCACTGCAGGGAAGTCCAGTCTTAAGGACAGAGACTCATCCTAACACCTTTTCGGGCTCCTCGTGGAGCACTTCCCTGGGCCACTAGAAATGGAGTTCTGTAGCATTAAACCGTGCATTTATAATCCACAAACTTGAAAACCAAGGACCCTTTTATGCTTTGTCATTGAGCTTTCCATATTGATTCCTTACTGGCAAGAGCAGAGCTCAGCAGGCAGTCTCCCATTTGGTTCCTTCCCGTTAAGTCACCAATAAAAGCAATACGCCGGTTCCAGTTAAATCACCCTGAAATTGAATGATTTATTCATAAAAACAGATGACGGATATTCATTAATCTCTTTCTTGTTTTTAAAGACTTGCATTTAAAGAAATCATTTGGAGCTGTTTCAAGAAATTAACATGGGAAGCATGAAAACAAGGGTGAGGTGGGAGAAGAAAGCTTTAGGTGACCTGAATTCCAGGACAAAACTCTCTCAATCTATCACTCTAAAAAATTACCCACCTATCACAATAATTTCATAGCATAAACTCCAACCCCATTCACTTTTGATTAACCAACTTCTATTTGCATCATCTTTGAGATACATATCAACGCATATATTATTTTGGACTTCACATGTGTTTTTGCAATCTCATCCGCGACTCCACGTGTGACTTCGCAAAAAAATGTAAGTATTCCTCCTGCGAACACTTAACATCATACGAACTCGATCTACAAACTTATTATGAGAGCTCAACATGTGAACCGTGTAAGACCCGACTCAAACCCATTCAGAACAAGATAAATATTATATTTTATGGAGTGAAACTAAAAAGCATGAGGCCACAACTTTAGTTCCAGATCCAACCCATAAAGCCCATAACTTATAAGGAAAACATAGGACCATTAAAGGCCTATTTACATTTGGGCCCATAACTTACAAATTACCTTTCCCACTTCACTCTGTGGATTGTTTCAAATTTTTTTTGAAAGAATCTTTTTATTTAAGTAAAGATAATTAAGATTTTTGAAAATTCACAAAGAATCTCAAAAGAAGATTACAACAACTCAAATTCTTAATTTAAATTTATATTTTCAAATTTTCTCAAGATATTCTTTCTTTTAATTCGCACAAACTCATTTTATTTAATTCTAATATATACTTTCCAAAAAAAATCTAATTTTCTTTATTTTTTTTATTTTATCAATCATATTTAAATATTTTTATGAAACGAGAAGCAAAGATCAGTTCCATTGAAATTTACATATTTTTATAATGTAATGATACACATTATATTTTGATCCATTCATATATATTATAGTTTCTTTTCTATAATTATTTTAAATTTCCTATTAAATAATATTTCTTCTAACAAAATAATTAACAATTATCCACTTCAAAATACCTATATCGTTAAACTTTTTACAAGTGTTAGGATGAAAAATATGAGATCTGTAAAAAATTATAAATATTTTTGACAATATAAAATTTAAAAAAAAAACTTAAATAAAATGGTACTTTGAAATTTACTTTATAACAAAAAAATTTGAACGACCGCCTCTTTAAGTAAATTTTTTTTAAAAAAAATGAATTTTGGCTGTTTTATTTAAATTATTTTTATTGAAACAAATATATTCGCCTAAATAAAAATGAAAATCTTCCTCCAAATGTCAATGGTCACACCCTAAGATTTTCTATCTTGACATGTACTTGTAATTTTATTTTTAAAAAACTCATCAAAATAAATTATACCTTTAAATATTATTTTAAAAATAAAGAAACCAAGATAGGAGATATATTGAGAATTCCTCCTTATCTGCAGGCACGCTATTCAAAATTGTTTCCAGGAAAAGACACCATTTTCATTTCTCAATCACAAAAGCCAAAGTAGGACACTGGGTTCTGCCTTTATCTAATAATCATAAAAATGAAGAAACAGCAGCAATAAACTATTCTCTCAACATTAATTCTTAAGGCTAACCTAGAAAAGCAGCAGCAAGACATCTAAAATAAGATAACATCATAATTCCATTCATCATAAAAACGACTGGACGAAACACAAGAAACTTGTCCCTAACTTGCACCCGCTGTGCTCTTGCCGACGGCATCAGCGTAAGAGGTAGGCTTCCGATCGGGAGAACCCTTGTTTCCCTCCACGACCTCCTTCGTTTTAACGTCGGAGTCGTCCTTGTGAGCGGAGTCGATGTCGTCGGGATCCCGATCAGGGTCGGAGTTGTCCATGGCGGAGCGAGCCCTGTCCAGTAAAGGCTTAAACGCCATCTCTATAGCCATCCAGCCGAAAGCTAGCGCCCCCAAAACCACCGCCGCTTGTTTCACAGGAGTTGATTTCCCCATTTTTCTTTCCTTCCTCTTTCTTTTTCCGGATTTTTATCTTCTTTTTTGGGGACTAAATAATTTGGCTATTGATATTGTTAGGTCTGTTTATATAGTAACACTTCGCACAAAATGAACGGGACTAGGCTAAGCAACCCTGTGGGTCCCACCTAACAACGATGTTTGTGATGAACGGTCACGATTCAAATTTTAATTTACTAGAAAAGAAAAACCATTAAAATAATGTGGATGAAACAACTTCGAGAAACGGTAAAAAAATAGTGCCGATTATGCATAGCTAAAAAGTGAGGCAGATATATTAGAAACCTCATGACGTGGTAAATATATTTCAATTATTAATTTATTTTTTGTTATAATTAATTCAAATATTTTTTTGAATAATCATATTCATCCTTTGCTTAAAATTATCCATAACTCTTTTTCAACTCATAAATAAAAAAATAATACACTTCAACACACTCAAATCCATGTTAATGCAACAATCTCCATATCAATTAAGTTAAAGATTCATTCAATAATTAATCCAAATATTTTATTGTACAAAAAGAAAGGAAAAAGAAAGAGTTACGATCGAAGGCAATGAACATGATCAAGAATGCCCCATTCCTTCATTTTACAACATAATCATCAGAGGTATTTAAAAATCTGCTAGTTGGGAATTTCAGGATTCATGATTAAGCCGTACAACCAACGCTAATAATCATATAGAAAAGTAAATATCAATACAATTCCTTCTAATATTCGTAACTTCACCCATAAATTCTCCCCACAACAAAGTTGTCTACAGATCCAGCTGTTACAAAAATTTGGAAGCATGGCAGCATATTTAACGGCCTCGACCTCGCCCGCGTCCACGCCCACGACCCCGACCACGTCCCAATGGCTTCCCTGAATTTGGAAATGCATTAGGAAGATCAATACTAAGATAAGATAAAGCAGATATAGGTAGGACACTCTAAAAGGGGGGGGAATGAAATGGCAATACCAGCTGTTGGCTTCTTTGGTTTCACCCTAGGTGTCTCTTCAACCAGCAATGTCTCAAGATTTAAGCTGTCAGGCAGGATATAGTAGCGAATATTGTTACCCCTGACACTGAGGTGATCCATAGTCACTGGATTTTTTCCCTTCAATGTAAGTTTCACAGTTTTGAGATGGGTGTTCATACTGATATCCACACCTGAAACAAACGAGCAAAGCACTCAGAAAAGTAGCATGCCGACATGCTGTTGTCTGTTTGGTCTGGAAATGACTCAAAACCAATTTCGCCGTAAAGAAATAGTGATGAGATAGACATACAGAATAATAAAGAATGAAAAGCACTCCAGCAAAGTAGCCAACTAAATGCATGACAGCCAACTAGCGTCCAGAAAATGGGATCTTGACTATACACAACTTCAAGCAAAAGAAGCAAAGATGTTTATGCTCGTGTATCCAAGTACATGCTCTTACAAATTATTGCTTCCACTTTGTGAGGAATTATCACTATCTATCCACCGACTTAAACCATCATGAGCTTAAAGTGCCTTAAGTGATGATCAATACAGGCAAAGAAACTTCGCATATTTTCCAAAAGAACAATGAAATATGTAGCTTAAGTCCCCTTGTTAATGAAACCAGGAAACAAGTAAATCATTCAATGAAATCTGATGTTAATAAAAGGGTGTAGCTATCCAAGAAGAATTGGGTTTTGTACAACTTTTCCAATATTCAGCAGACCAGAGATTAGAAACAATAACAGTAAATAAAATAAATAACCATTTTCTTTTATACCAAGTCACCCTATAAAAAGGTGGAAGCAATTGGTTAACCACATAAAAACCGAGATTGGAAATGGCCTAATTTCATCTAGCAAGAGTTACCAAGGAAGAATAAAACATCGTATAGGCAAGTTAATTACTAATTAATTAACACTTAACAAAAAAAAAAAAAACTCGCATTTCCAGAATGACCATATTTCAAGCCAATTATTGAACCTAAGAAGACTGCCCCAATCGAAACATAATTCAGGTAAATAGCAAACTAAGTTCAGATTTCCGAATCCGAGTCCATTCTTACATTACTCATTACTCATGAAAACAATAAACCCTAATACGTATGTCAGTTTCTACAAACAATCTCAAGCTTTTACAACTTCACTAAAACGAAGGGCTAGGGTTTATCAAAAACGCTAATGCTGGGGCAAAAAAAAAAAAGATGAAAAGGGAAACAGAGGAACCTGTGATGGTGCCGTGAACAACGGTTCCATTCTTGAGCTCAATCGACACCGTTTCATTGTTCAACTTCATCAAAAACCTGCTCATGAATTTTCAAATCAAAGCCAATATATTAAGAATCTAAAAAGATCGTTTGCTCGTCACTTGGTTAAAAACAAAGAAACAAATGAAATAGATTTCAGTAACCTGACGAGCTTCATGTTGAGGAGAGGTAAGGGTTGAAGCAAAAATGTGAGAGAAAGAGAGGCAGCAGTTGTTGAACTGTGGATGGAAGCGGGAGAGAGATGGAGCTGTTTGCCCGTTTGTGACTTTGATTTTTGCCGTCTGGTTTTACTCTGCGATGCGAGAGAGAGGATTTAGGGCTCAGGCCTTTGTCTACATTTGGGTCAAACCTTTACTAAATATCGACCCAAAACTCTTCCGCCGACTGGTTTTAATTTTGTGACTTGTGGATAAGTATATCGTGGAAAAATTCACTTGCAATAGTGTAAAATTTAGTATAAATTATAAATAATTTTATATTTTTTTATTTTTATATAATTAATATTTTAATAATTTAATTATTGAATTTATCAATATATTTTTACTCGTTATGTAGGTAAATTTTTTAATCGATTTAAAATATTATCTAAATTATTTAATAGTTGAATTTTTTTTACATAAAATGATTATTTAAACATTTTTAATTTATGTCAAACGTGACATACATGATATACATGAATGGATCGTGAAATATGACAATTGAATTGTTAAAATATTAATCGTATAAAAATTTACGAAATAGTGTAAAACTACTTAAGTGGATCCCTCCCCAAGTATAAATATAAGGATTATTATTTGAGACAATGTTGGATAGGGGTAAGCATTAGATCAAATTAAGTGAAAACTTTTGAGTTAGTTCAGTTGATGAGTCTTATTTTATCATCTTAAATTTATTTTAATTTTTTTTCGAACCGAGTTGAGTGAAATAAAATTCAAATCAAATCAAATAAATTTATTCGAGTTAAATTAAAAAAAATTAAATTGAACTATTGTTGAGAATATGACTAAATTCCTACTTAAACAACATAAATGCCATGTATATATTTGAAAGCTCTTTCAAAACAAAATAAAAGAATAATTTTAGATAATTAGTATGATAAACTTGATTTGATAATTTACTTATGTAAGACCTCAAATTTATGTTTTGGATTTTTTTAAAAAATTATAATTTAGCCTTTTTTATATATTTTATTCATATTTTTTATTTTTTGAATATATGTTAAATAAAATTTTGGAAAAAATTAATTCATAAATATTTTGAATTTTAGAATATTATTTTGAATTATTATTATTTTGAGAGGGATTAATTTGAACATTTTCAAAATTGTCAGGGGTCTAAGAGGTATTTACATCAATTTATTCTTCGGATTATTTGAGTTGTAAAATTCAACTCGACTCAAACTTGAAAAACTAAATTACTTATTCAAATTAATCCAAAAAACTGAATAATTTAATTCGATTAACTTAAAAATCGAAAAAAATAATTTTTTTTTCAAATGAAGTCAAGTTTTGCTCATCCTAATGACAATGAAGTTTTTTAACTCCATAAATGCGATTAAAATTTGTTATTTAAACTTGTCCTCAATCCAATCAACCTGAACCCAAACTAGTTTCAATCTTATTTAACCATGAAAAGTCAATAAACCAAACCTGCCCAACCTAAACCCAAAATACTATCAAAGACCTTATCATTAAACATCCTTTAAGACTTTAAATTACTCAAAAACACATTAATAAAATGAGTTGATATAATTCAAATGTTTTTGAGTTAATCTAAAATGATTTCAAGGTGTTTCAAGCATCTCTCATACATTTTTTAGGCATAGGATCGATCCCCCTTTGGAATAATTGTTCATGTAAACTATCAAGTAGAAATGAAATACAGAAGTTTATTATTTTTTTACTTGTTCTGTTTTATTGCTTTCTGTCTCAATGATTTCTTTCATCAAATATGCAACAGGAAGGGCTATGGCATCTTTTGGAGGCGGTGATATATTAACTTGGGTAAATTACAGCACTAATTATGATAATTTGTACCACGGATATTGCATTGTTCATACATAAAAAGACATAACTATATGCTGATTACCGTAAAAGGAGAAAAAAAAAGAACATCAACTATAATTATTTAGGATTTGATCTGCTCTCACTCCAGCCATTTACATGACATTTAGACGATTCTGAAATTAAAAATTTCTCATGGTTGAAGAGTGAAGACCTGGCTCAAACACAGTCACCTCTCTTTGTTCACTCTCTGGCTAAAACAACCGCCGGTCCGTCCACCTGTTAGTCAGTTGCATCATTATAGGTTTAGGTTGAACTATATAAACAGAGTATTTAAAGCAAGTCAACTGCCAAGTTCTTTTATTTGCTTGACCTTGAATGTTGCACCCCAAATCTCTTCATCTGGTGCAGGAATGGCAATGATCTTGTTCTTGGGATTTTCATAGCTTTGTATCTCGCCTACTGTGGTTGAAAAGAAGCACCCTGTAAACCATTGGGAACAATCTAAATCAAAAACTCTAATCTCATCAATGTTACTAAGTAAATCAAAATTAGTGGCAAAATTAAAGATGACGATACCCTGAGGGAAAGAAGCAATTGATTTGCCACATGCACTTTTAAGCATCTCTGCATCATCTGAAAATGCCACAAATCCATCAGCTGTAATCCCCCAGTAAAGAGGAACCCTGCCTGACTGATCCTGGTTTTTGTTTTAACCACGTTAAAACAGATAGATTGTGAGTCAGTAAATGCAAGCAACAGCGCTAGCTAACTGTTTCACCAGGCAACCAAAATCAACTTACAGAAGCCACGAACAATGTGGATGTGGACTTATCGAATACTAGAAACGCGAAATTGCCAGCGAGATGACCGACAACATGGCTGGCAGGGTAAGGAGCTCGGTCACGCAACGCTTTGTATGCTTCAATCACCAGCATCACCTCATCCGCACACTTGGCTAGACCGTATTGTTGCCTGAGGCTGCCTAAGTTATCGAGCATGCCTTCAAATAAGCAGAATATATCGTCTTTGACACCAAATGATCTGCACCCATCATCCATTTCCAGGTCAAAGAAAATGAAACCAAAGGAAAAACACAAACGTATCGATATAAACAAGGAGGAGCCAACTGCCAAAACTTTGAGTCCTGGTAATTTTGACACGAGGCAGACATGCAAATATAATCAGACGTTGATTATTACATGCTCTCACAGACAGTGGACCGGCCTGGTCCCAAAATGAAAGACCTGCTCTACGATGAAATCCGAAAATTTTATGCAATAATCACATTAGATACCGATTAAATCCGGAGCCAGGAGCGAGATCAATCATCTTACCTTGGTTGAAGAAGAGACTCGTTGTGGCGAGAATAAGCCAAGTGAACTTGATCACCAATTTGTATGGAAACCGAAGATGGGTTAGAGTTGATGTAACGTTTCATCAAAGCCAAGGCCGTGGTCCTCGGGGACGGACTCCGGTCTCCGGCAGCCACCAGCTCCTCCGGTGGCGTTACAATTTCAATGCTGAAAACACCTAGCATGGTCTCTTGTGTGTCTCTCGAGTTTAGCTAATGAAAATTGCTATGAATGTGGATGTATATATAAAGCAAGTGGGCTTTGTCAATGTGACTCATACCGACATTTTTATAAGAAAAAAAGACAAGGTTAAAACTGTCCTTTCAAGATATTGTCGTCTCAAGCTAGTCGATGCCTCCCATGAGTGTGTATTCGGCCGGAAAAGCAAAGGCATTAATTCGCCAGTCGTGAATCCATATTATTTCTATTAAAAATTTCATTCATTTTTACTATTAAAAATTAATTTTGATGATAATATAACTAAACAATGATATTCAACATGTCATTAGTATCTCACAGTATTACTCTATTTTTTTAATAAAAAAATAAAATATAATTCAATTCTATAATACCGATAACCTAATCTCAACCTAAATTGAATATTTTCCCTTTCCTTAAACTTTGAAAAAGAATTCTGAATCATTTCGATCCCTTTCATTGTTATTGTTCCGGGAATCATGGTGATTATTAATTCGTATAATTAAAAGGAAAATCTTTTTCGTTTTCTAATGGTTAATTGGTCAGTCCATTTTTAATTCTGGGGTTCATTATCAGTACGTAGAGTGGAAAGACACATATGAATAAAGAAATGGAGAGAAAGTGTAAATAATTGGGAATCTTATCAAGAATATACCAAATCTAACTAAACTATCCCAAAATTGAAATTGAATCTATTTCGAAAGGGAAACGGAAGAGATGGCGACATCCATTAGAATTATATATCAGCCGGCTCAGGCATGTTGCTTTTTTATTGGATAAAGGTAGGATTCAAAACTCAAATAAGAAAAAAACAATTAACCCAAGACTTAATACAATGTTTTTATGTTGTTGAGTGGATAAGTACATAGATTTTAATTTTGATATATATTAAGTTTTTTATCTCATGCGATGCATGAATTGATTTTAAGGATGTCAGTGGGTAGGTTTTATGATAGTAAAAATATAATTTTTAAAGAATTAAATCAAAATTTTATTATTTTTAGGGGGTAAAGTATATTTTTATTTTTACTAATTTAAAATTTTAAAAATTTTAAAGGGTTAAGAAATAATTTTTTCATTTTAGGGGGGCCAAGGCCCCTGTCACCCCTGGATCCAACCATCATCCTAGGGATCCCGGTTCGAGCGTCTGTGTGTGCAAGGTGTGTGTGCATTGTCAAAGGGTTAAGAAAGTATGAACATATACTACCATCTAATCACACCAGTACATTCAAAAAAAAATTCTAACTCTTTGTTTTATGTAAAAAAAACTTTGAACCGTTCAATAAATATTTATATATACAATATTTTAGATCAGTATGATAGAAATATCAGATCAATTCAAAAATTTACATGTAAGACAAGTACAATTATATCATAAATTTATCAATTGTATCATTAAAATATTAATTGTATAAAAATATATATAAAAGAATATAAAATTATTTTAATTTTACACTGGTGTAAGTGTATCTCTATATTAAATTTTAAAATTTTTATAGTTTTATATATATATATATATATATATTTTGAAGAATATAGTTTTATATTTGAATGATAATAATGGGTAGAAAATAAAATATAATAGGAAAGTCCAAAATCATAGAGATGGAAGGGTGGATTACTTTGTCATAGGTTTTGAAGACATATTTAGTAGTACTAATTTTCAATTGACCCATGAAATTAGCTAAGGTTTATGGATTTTGGCATAGGATCCACGTAGATATTACTGTTTAAAGCAATTATTTTAGTTTTTCTTCTTTACTTGTCTTTTACCATGACGTAACAAAAATAATGCATGGTTTGGTATCCCAACATAATTTTTTATGTTACATGTACATTTTAGGTTTTATATTCGAGGAAGTGGAGGAGTTAAAAAAAAAAATTTGGGTCAAAATTTAATTATATATTTTTACAATAATAAAAATGTAATTTTATCATTTTAATAATTTATATTTTTATCATTTTTAAAGGATTAAATTAAAATTTTATTATTTTTGGAAGGTCAAAGTATAATTTTATCATTACTAATTTAAAATTCTATAAAATATAAATAACCTAAATGAAAAATTCTCTATTTTAAGAGGCAGGCCTGCCAGCTTCTTTGGCTCTGCCACTTATTCAAGGTTTGTCATTAATGTTTTCAATAATTTTATCTTTTAAGGTTTGAATATATGGTTTTTTTCAAGTGTAATATAATTTACATTTATATCCAAAATTTGTTGGTAAGTATACAAACACAAGATGGTATACATCAATAAAGTGAGATGTAATAAGGCACAATTGAATTTCAATTCAATTATAAGTTTAGAATGAATTAAAATATAATTTTATTATTAAATTAACTTTAATTTTTATAAATTTTTAAAATAAAATAAAATAAAAATTTTGTTTTTAAAGTATCAAAATTGAATTATTAAATTTTGAAGGTTAAAGCGTAAATTTATCATTATGTTGACTTAAATTTATGATTATGTTGACTTAAATTTTTTATTTGTAAAGAGATTTTTTTTTCATTTACAATGTCTTACGTCTTTTAGATTGTGCTTGATTGGGGTGAAAAGATGATGGATGGAAAGAGAGAGTGAAAAAGTAAAAAAAAAAAAAATGGAGTGTGCTTGATAGACTAGAAAAGTGAGGAAAAAATAGGAGGGTGATTATTTTCTATTCTAGTATATAAAAATTAGTCCTTCCAAATTGAAATGATGGGAGGAGAGAAAATTGGAGAGAAGTGTATGTTCGTTTAAATTATGCATTTTTCAAATGTTTTATTTTATTTCTTTTAATTTTCAACTCTACTAAGTATAAGGATGGCAATACATATTGCAGATTCGAATACTCGTTAATATTCGACTTGAATTTTACGGATTCGAATAATATTCAAATTCAGATGTTAAAATAATTATCCGTTATGAATTTGGAGCGGATGTGATAAATCCCTTAAAATATCCATTATCCGAATCCGCATTACAACAATCTTCCTCTCATAAACACATTTCATGTTGAGGGAAGCTATTCTTTTGATCAAACCAAGGTTACCCGGCTCTAGGTTTGAATCAAAGGCAAACTAACCGAAACACTTGCAGCCTTCATGACCATTCTTCAAATCATAAAGCAAAGCAATTGAACCAAAGGATTGGAGTTGATGTTGTTAATCACAGGCTAGATGCCATGTTTGAGTTTTGATCAAACACCATAAAGCTTCATAATAATGTCCGAGAAGACAGCAATAAAACTAAGAAAAGAAACACCTCATGAATGGCCTTCAAGAGATAGAAAAATAACAGAGGAAAATGGAGAAAAATAGACTACTTAGCTCATATTTATACAAAGAGACCGATAGAATCGATTAAAGTAAAATTATTCGTTCAATTCTAAAATCTAAAATTTTAGAAGATTTAAACAAAAATATTAAACCCAAACGATGGGTTTGAATAAAAAATTAGTCTCATTTAAAATACAAATCAAACTTAAATTTCAATATTTAAGGTCTAAATCCAATCCAATCCGATCTAATTTTATTTTTATATATATTATACAACTTGTATCATATAAAATTTAAATCTATAGTAGTATAGTAAATATTAATAATATGTCAAGTTATTTATATTTAAATTTTAATAAAATAAATTAAAATAATATAGATGTTTGTAAAAGAAATATAAACCCAAAACAAGCTTCATTAATCATGTAGTACTTTAGTATAATTTAAAGCTTATGTTTAGGGCGAAAGCATAATCTTATCCAACTGTATATTATTTTTATTAATGGCTTCAACTCATTATTTGGTGCAAACTGGCAATAGCAGAAATTTTATAGACTTCTTATAATATACATAAACCAGATATTCCTTCCACATAGATTACCATAGGCTCTATAGCCGACCGGATATGTTTGTGGATAGGTTTAATATGTGATGTGATATCTGAATTTGGTAATTTATATTTTTTTGGTATTTAAATTTTTTTTGAATTTAATTGATATATAAATTTGAAAACTGCATGTCAATTTAATATTTTTTTAGATATTTGATTAATATTGTTAAAAATATATTGATATGACACTATCGATCAATATTATATTTTGACACATAAAAATAAAATATTTAAAATATTGTTAGTGTCACATCAATATATTTTAACAATATAAAAAAATATCAAATTAACTTATGGATTTCAAATTTAAGTATCAAATAGATATAAATTACTAAATTCAAATATATCCGTATATATTAACCTTTGGGTATATTAAATTTGGTCCTTGTATAAAAAATTTTAGTCAATTTAGTCTGATCATGGTACTCATGCACGAAAACATCTAAACATATTAAATATAAAATCTTATCCAAAAAAAAAAAAATTCATTCAAATTAATTGTAAGCTATAAACTTCAGCTTTTATTTGGAATTTGAATAAAAAGTAAATCGAGGTAGAATGCAGATTATTATTCTCTTATGGCCATTGATTGCTCACAACATTATAATTTGTAAAAATTATTTCTGCCATATGCCATCTAAGCATTAGATGTGAAGTTGAAATTGGCGCAAGTAGTTTGCCTACCCAAAAGGGTAGAGCTGAACCCCAGCCTTAAAGTTGCCAAATCAAACTGAAGAAGAGTGTTCTCCAATTGGTACCCTCCAATAACAACGGAAGTCATTGGGTTCGAGCCACCATTCACGAACCCAAGACACAACACTTCCCTGCTAACCTCGACCATCGAGTTTGCCCCAAAAATCCTCCAAAAAGTATTCTCGTTCTGCAACACGAGGTCTATTGATGGCACTGCTGCTCCCAAACGTGTCCCTACAATGTTTCTTGAGCTGAAACACACCTCAAATGGGGCCACACCAGCCACCCTGGTGATGTTCCTAGCAGCAGCTTCATTAATGAAGGCCTCAGTCACAGCTTTGAAGATGGAAGTCTCTAGGACAGTGTAGGGATTCACAGTGCTGATCTTTGTGCCCCCAACACCTTCGCTGTTAATGGACAGTAACGTTGTGTTCAGTGAGACGGGTTTTTCGTTCACTTTGATTGACTTAACGCCGATGAAATACTCGGCGGAAGGTTCACCGAGAGGGAAAGAAGGGGCTGTGCTGATAGGGTTAATGAGGAGTGGTGTGTAAGTAAGCGATTCTGATGCATCAACTCCAGGGAGGAAAACATAGGGACCATCACCGAAGAAAATAACACCATTGCCAGACGAGAGACAAATGGCGAATTTCCTTCGGAAACTGAAAGCAGCAGAGAATTGCGAAGGAAGCCCAATCCTATACCTACCGAAACCAGCCATTCCCACAACACCGTTAGCAAGGCCTTGAAGCAGGGATGTTGGTGCACAAGCGAAAAGGAATCTAGGCAAGGTTACCACTCTGCCAGGATTCCTTCCATCAGTTGATTGCAGAGAGACAACATCTTGTGCAACCTCACCAGGACCGGCGGTGTTAGTGACGGTGTTGCCAGGTCCGACAGCACATGTATTGTTGTTGCACCCTGGCCTTGGTCCATCGAAACAATCTCCGCACCCATTGGCTCCAGCCAGCGAGCATTGGGCTGAACCGCACCTGGCGGGACGGTAAGTCGATGAAACATAATCCCGGTCACAATCAACCCATAAGTATCGGCCACCGAGATCAACCACAACGCGTATAGGAACAAGGGGTGTTCTTTGGTTAATTGTGGTGAGGTATTGAAGTGTGGGGGCGTCTTTAGAGACTGGAACCACCAGGGCCTTGGGGCGGAACGACTGTTGGGCTAGACCAGGAGAAACAAAGAAAAGTAAGAATGAAGTGAAGAGAAGATACTGAAGAGAAGCCATGATTGAGAGATGAAAGGGAAATAGGTAGTGAGAGGCAAAGGCAGAAATGAAAGATGTATTTATACTCGCGTTGATCAACGCTTGCGACAAGCCGCCGACGCGAGGGGCCGAAAGCATGCGCTAGAGGTCAAAACAGGCTGCTAGAAGCAGCCAGGCAGCCAGCTGCTCTGGACGTGTTTGCATGCAAGAGAACTTTTGACTTTGACCACATTATCCTAATCCATTATCTCTAATCAAATCTATACATTAATGTGAGAATGAGAGTTAGTATTTGATGTATGGATAACATTTTCAATTAAATAATTTTCTTTATTATATTTTTAATATTTTAAATTCACAAACAATCTTTTTATTAAGTTAAAAAACGATATCGTGACATGTTTTATTTGTTGAGTAATTATTTATTACACTGGTAATAAAATCTAGGATTGAAATTTTCTTGTGTGTTATATTTAAAAAATTAAAAAAATAGATAAGACGTGTAATAAAATTTCAATCTTTTTAATGGATTATTTAGGTACCAAATAAGTATATATTTTTTATTAAATATAAAAAGAAGTATGCGTCATTTTTTTTTTAATTTTCACGATTCATAAAAATTAATTCTTCCAAGATTTATGGTTAGTTGGTTATATCTCTTAACAATATCGTTTTCAACGTTTAATCTCGAATCTTCTTAATGAGAGTAGGGATGAATCCAAAAATTCTTTTAAACTTTACGTAATAAAATAAAAAAAAATAAAAAAAAAAAATTGAAGGGATAAAAAACTAAAATGGTTGAAAACATATTTTAACAAACATATACATCTCTTTTATTTTCTCTCGCTAATAATTTTTATTGATGTGATTAAGATTTAGAGTTTTTTTCAATACTATTTTCTTTTCTTAATTTATTTCGTGGAAGGAACAATCTCTACCTTTGTTTTTCAAACTTAGATTCTTTTTTAACAAATAAATCTTTTTTTATCATTTTCATTTGTAATGGAATGACACGTATGATGCAATAGCGATGGAAATCTGTTTCTTTGAAAACGGCATTTTTTGTTATTATCGATATTAATACTTGATTAAGATAGTGACAAAGGGGCGAGACGACTTCATATTTTTTGGAAAAAGATTTCTGTATTTTAAAAAGAAATACAGATAATATTTCACTTTTGATTTATCATCTAAATCAAGTCGATAATTTTTCTGTTTTTCTTTCTTTTATTATCTAATAATTTAATTAACAATAATACAATATCAATTAATCCTAATACTGGGTTCATATTTTGTTTCAATATAATTCAATTTTGAATATAACTGTAACAGCATTTTCATCTTTCATATTTTTATATAATCTTCAAATAAAATAATTAAAAAATATTATTTATGAATTCAATACAAAACTAATAAATTTATATAAAAATTCATTGTTAATCCATTAATGATCATTTGTTGATATATTTTTATAATATAAAACATTTTCTTTCACCCATATTATGGATTTGTGGGTGTGATAAAATCTAGTTAACATTGTATCAATTAGATCTTTCCATTAATTTAATTGTCGAGTTGCGTTGAATGTTAGCTCAGATTTGACATGGTACATGTTTCAAACATGTAGATCAAACTTTAAATGCGTTTGTACCTTTTAAATATGTAGCTTGAATTTTATATATTTAAAAAAGAAAGAAAGATATAACCTTGTTAAATTTTAATGACGTAGTTTTTCTTTTAACATATTATATTCAAACAATTCATATAGTAAGTATATAACCATGAGATGTAGAGTGGTAATTGTTCACCTTATCCTTTAACTATAAGATCGGAGATTTGACTCCCCCGTATATATGCACCACTTCAATTTTGAGCGGCATTTAAAGCTCAAGTTGATGCTACATTAATAAAAGAGCATAGGTGATCTAACTAGGAATAATAAAGGAAGTGAAGACTTATTCTAAGCTTAATTAAGAAAAAATTCAAATCCACACCAAACCTTTTCCCACGTCTCCCCACTTGCCCAACCAACTTGCTATTTAACTACGAAGTTCAAACCTTTAAGATAAGTGTTTGCATAGTTTTATTAAAACCGAATTAATAGATAAATCTCAACTAAATTAGTTCTAGTCCGGCGGCTCTATTTCCTCTGTGTACAATGAACACATCCCAATCCTTTTTGAGTTAGCTCCAGATCGATCGAACCAATGCATTAGTAGCTATTCCTTATGTTTCTTTGGTAATCTCTCTCTAGAATAACCTATTGTACATAAATTTCTCGAGCTATCTTCAATCTGTCATTCATTCCCCATAGCTTTGTGTCCAATATAGAGGTGCAACCAATATTCCTTATAAAGCCTCGTATCTAATTCCCCACAATCATTCCTTACAACTCCACCTGAATCAGCCTTGTTATTTGTTCTATCTACAACATCATCCGCAGTTGACCTTGATCCAGTCTAGCGATTGTGGAATCTATTGAACTACTCTCAAGTGTTGATCTCTTGCTTACGCATCCTCTCTTTGGTTCAATCACATAGGTTGACAAACCTCCTTGCACATATCATAATTGGTTCATAATTTATGAAATTCATAATTTCAGAGACTAAATTTATGAAATTCATAATTTCAGAGACTAAATTTATGAAATTCAATTTCGAAACCACATTTTTCAACACCGATCAAAGTCGGATGGTTACAGATATCATAATTGGTGGCCAACATATCATATGTGAATTTAGTAGTAAATTATAATTGTAGCTACAATCTCGTCATGGAATAAATGGTTGAACGTATTCAAGTACCAACTCCCACGCTCCAAGACAAACAACTTATAGGAACATGGTACAACGAATTACATCAGGGGGTCAACGATGTGTTAAAGGAGGATCAGAACTTGGTACCTAATTGTCTCTCCAAAATTTAACATTATCACCTCACCCGACATTTTAAATAATTCCATGTGGCATAACCTCTCCCATACACTACAAACTCCTTTCCAAAGACGTGAGTAGTTAGAATGGTTGAGTGCTATGGGAAGCTACCCCTCTCATTTGTATTTCGATCTTAGTACCCTTGCCCATTATTAGAATTAATGACTAATGTATAATTAGCAAAGTTTAGATAACAGAATGAGAGCTAAGTTACAGAATAGGAGTTGTTAGGCAGGTAGTTAGCAGTGGTTTAGATAAGCTATGTAGCTATAAATACATGAGTGGTCAACATTCAATGTACGTGATTTTCATTTAGTAAAACTCTTATACAAAGTTTAGAAATATATTCTTTGTGTTCGTACATACTGTTTGTGTATATCTTTACATGGTATCAGTCGCCTACGATCCTAGGCATCTCTATTGATTTTTTTCTTTATTGTGCGATGGTTGATTCTGCAGAGTCCAACACTAGCCCTGCTCCTCCTCTCGTTCAGCCAGATGTGCAACCGCTTGTAGATCCGTCAGTTCCACCACCATCTGAAGAAGTTACTTCGAGTGTCGATCTTGCCAGATCTAGGTTGGTTCAAAGCTTCCCTTGACATGAAACAAATAAGCTTGATGAAAGCAATTAAGTGCAGTGGCAATAACATGTTCAGTTGATCATTGATGGCTATGAACTAACTGGTTTTTGGATGGATCGTTGCCGTCTCCACCGAGGTTTGTTCCAAACTCTGATGGTGTATTGGTTGCTAATTCTGAGTTTTCTTTGTATCAACAGTAGGACAAACTGTTAGCGGCGTGGTTGTTATCCACGATTAGTTGACTGCTCCTCTCCTGTTTTATTGGAGTTAAAACTGCAAATGATGTTTGGAGCACAATGAACAGACTGTTTACAGCGGTTACTGGAGCAAAGCTTTCCAAGATTAAACATGATCTTCATACGATAAAAAAGGTAATCCCTCAGTGAAGGAATATGTTTCTAAGATTAGGAATACGTGTGCTTTAATAGAGGCACCTGGTCATAAGGTTTTGGAATCGAAAGTGGTAGAGGTTGTTTTAGTTGGTCTCTCGACGGACTTTGATGCCGTTTTGACACTTGTGTCTTGGTCGTGTGAACCGTTATCTTTACGTAAGCTTGTTGATATTTTGTTAGAGTATGAAAATAGAAAACAGAAGAGTGTGCTTGAGAATAACTTGCAGGCAAATCTGGTTGGTGTGTCACCTGATTTAGAGGTGGGTAGAAGTTCGAATGTACGTGGTGGTCGTGCTTCGACTGATGGACATGGACGTGGTGCAAGGGGCAGATCTCAGTGTCAGATTTGTGGACGATTAGGATATCTTGCCCAGCGCTGTTATTATTGCTTTGATCGACAATATTGTGATGCTTCAGTGGTGCCAATGGTGTCGCGTGAGCAGTTTACTCGTGAGTCAACAGCGTTTGGTCTCAACTGGGGCTGACAATCTGATTATTCTTTGCGTGGAGGATTTTCCTTTCGTGGTGGTACGCCTGGTCGTGGTGGTTTTGTTGGCTGTGGGATGAGTTATGGAGGACGTGGCCCATTCGAATGGGCGCTTGAGTGGTCTACTAATAATGGGGGTTTTGCGTTGAATGTAAGGCAAAATGTTACTGCAAATAAAGATGTTTCTCCTAGCGTGCAGATGGCAGATGGGTTTTTGCATGAGATGCCCCGTTGGCAACAAGGTGGCATAAGCAATGATGGGCATGTTGGTGGAGTAACTGTAGATTGAAGTGATGATGATAATTATGTTGGGTCACTTGGGCCTACTATCAATAATATGCAGGTAGAGACAAATGGAAAATGGTGTGAGCAACAAATTCCTTTTGTGCCAAATAGGTTTCGTTTTGGAAGGCAGTTTTACACAAAGCCCAAAGCACATGTTTTATCTCCAAAGTCTGATGCAGCATTTTATTCTGGATATTTGGCTGACTCATCAAACTATGAGTTTGGGACAGATTTGTCCACTGATAGTGAAGCCCAAGTTGGTGTTGCTGGGTTTCATGATGGTTCAGGTTTTGAGGCTAATGTTGCTGTAACCGGGTTTGACTCTGATCTGGAATTTGGTTTCACTGCTACTGATGAACCGTATGTTCCCACACCAATGGTGCATCAAGTTGGTGTTGATTGGTACCCTGATTCTGGGGCAACACATCATGTCTGCAATGATCCTTCAGCGTTGAATGTTTCTACCCTATATACAAGTAATGCCCCTCTTTTGATGGGCGATGGCACTAGCTCTACTATTACATCTGTGGGTAGCTCTAAAATAGGGACGTCACTAGAGTGTTACGTTTAACTAATGTCTTGCATGTTCCTCGTATACGTAAAAATTTATTATTTGTGTCACAATTCGCTCGGGATAACAATGTCTACTTTGAGTTCCATCCTTTCCACTGTTTAATCAAGGACATCCAGACTCAAGAGGTTTTAATGCAGGGCCTCACGCATAATGGCTTGTATAGATTCTCACCGGTTTCATAGAATAAGGTTGCTCCTGATCCTATAACGAATGCTGCAAGTCTAAGCTCAGATTCAGTGACTACTGGTACTCTTGAGTTGTGGCATCGACGATTGGGTCACCCATCCATTCCTATAGTACGTTCAATTTTAAAGTCATGTAATGTAGTTGTCAATAAGAACTCCCTTGACTATGTTTGTGTGGCTTGTCAGAATGGGAAGGCACATAAGTTGCCATTTTCTAATTCTAGTACTGCATACAATTTCCCGTTTGAGTTGGTTGTTTCGGATCTTTGGGGTCCTGTGGCAGTAGGGTGTAATGGGTCTTGGTACTACGTATCTTTTGTTGATATGTTCTCTTGCTTTACTTGGGTATATCTCATTCAACGTAAATCGCAAGCAGTAGAATGTTTTGTTCAATTTCAAAGGTTGGTTCAAACACAATTTAATGCTTGCATTAAGCAATTTCAAAGTGATTGGAGTGGTGAATATCAGTCTTTCAGAACAATTCTTGCACAAAATGGTATTGTGCATCGAGTGACATGTCCACAAACCCCGGAGCAAAATGGCGTGGTAGAACGCAAACATTGTCATATTGTGGAGGTAAGCCTCACACTTCTTGCTCAAGCAAATTTGCCTATGAAATTTTGGGGTTTTGCGTTTATGTGTGCTGTGCATGTGATTAATAGGTTGCTTACACCTGTTTTACAAAATCGATCTCCTTTTTCTGTTTTGTTTGAGAAGATACCTAAGTATGGTTATTTTCGAGTATTTGGGTGTTGTTATTTTCCTTACTTGCGACCTTTTAATAAGCACAAGTTAGAGTTTCGATCTCAGCCTTGCACTTTTCTTGGCTATAGTATGTAACATAAGGGTTATCAATGTTTGACATCAGATGGGAAAATTATTATTTCTCGTCATGTGGTTTTTGATGAGAAGAGGTTTTTGTTTGCTGAGTCTCATGTGCGTTCTACTGATGAAGCTGTAGTTACTTCAATTCTTGTGGTACGACATCAGTTTTCTACTAGAGTTACCCCACTTGTTTCTTCAATTCGATAGCCGGCTACTTCTGGTAGTGCTATCAGAACTTCTGCTGTGGTTCTAGAATTATTCGATTCTCGACTTCAAACTGCTGTTGGGATAGTTGATCATAGTAATAATACTCCTGGTGTTACACCTGCGGTCGTTCGATCTGGTGGTTCAATGTCTCATCTATTAGATAATAGTCTCACTCAGTCATCCACTTCAGAGGTTGCGGTTCTTGCCTCTGACTCGCTTCCTCCAGTTGGTAATTTGCATCCTATGATCACAAGGGCTAAAGCAGGGGTGTTCAAGCCCAATATTCTTACGGTTGAGGTTGATGATCGAGAACCTCGCATGATTGAGGAGGCTTTCACTAGTATTGAGTGGCGTGCAGCAGCACAAGCTGAGTATGATGCATTAATTCGTAATCGGACCTGAGAACTTGTTCCGTTACCGTCTGGTCGCAGGACGATAGGGTGTAAGTGGCTGTTCAAAACTAAGAAGAATCCTGATGGATCTGTGGCTCGACGGAAAGGGCATCTTGTAGCTAAAGGTTGCTCACGGGTACCTGGGTGTGATTTTCATGAGACGTTTAGTCCGGTTGTAAAACCAACTACTATTCGTACAATTTTATCAATTGTTGTGTCTAGAGGGTGGTCTCTCAGGCAAGTTGATATTAACAATACCTTCCTTAATGGTGATCCTTCTGAGGAGGTTTATATGCACCAACCCCTTGGCTATGTGCAATATGGTCTAGATGGGCAGCCACTTGTGTGTCGACTAACAAAAGCATTATATGGTCTTCGTCAGGCACCACGAGCTTGGTTCGATAAACTTAGGTCTTTTCTTATCTCTGTGGGTTTTGCCCGAGCTCGGTCTAATACTTCTTTGTTTGTCCGACAGTGTGGTTCTAGTTGCATGTATGTGTTAGTTTATGTGGATGATATTATCATAATTGGAGATTGTTCGTCTACTATTGATTGTTTTGTTAATCAGTTACATGCTGAATTTTCGCTCAAAGATATGGGTGATCTTTATTATTTTTTGGTATTGAAGACACACAGATGTCTGGTGGGCTCTTCACTTATGTCAACGCAAGTATATTCTCGATCTACTTGATCGTTGTGGTTTGTTGGGTGCCAAGAGTGTTCATACTCCGATGGTTAGCTCCATTTATTTGGTGAAATCAATGGGTACTCCTCTTGCTGATCCGAGTGTTTTTTGAAGTGTTGCAGGTACTTTGCAATATGTTGTCCTTACACGGCCTGATTTTGCGTATGCAGTGAATCGAATTTGTTAGTTTATGCATGCACCTACGGATGAGCATTGGGTTGCTCTCAAACGGATTTTGTGCTACTTGTGTAGTACTGTCAACTATGGATTGGTTATTACTCCGTCTTCAAGGTTGTCGCTAGTTGGTTATGCTGATGCAAATTGGAGATTAGATTTTGATGATAGGCGGTCTACTTCAGGGTATTGTGTATATTTTAGAGATAATCTGGTTTCGTGGTGTTCCAAGAAGCAGTCAGTTGTATCTCGGTCTACTGCTGAAGCTGAATATCGGGGCTTGGCTGCTGCCACTACTGATGTCACTTGGCTAATGTCTTTGTTAGGTGAGCTTCATGTCCATTCGGTTGATACTCCGACTATTTGGTGTGACAAGTGCTGTTGTTGTTGCTGCTAACCCAGTTCAACATTCCAAGTTTAAACACGTTGAACTCGACTTATTCTTTGTTCGTGAGAAAGTAAGTTCTGGGGTGTTAGTTGTTGGTGAAGTTCCAGCTTGTGATCAGGTTGCTAATATTTTAACCAAGCCATTGTCAGCTTCATTGTTTTGTAAGTTTATTCAGTTTTTAGAGGTCTTGAAGGTAGGAGAAGCTAGGTGAGTATCTAATGTATAATTAGCAAAGTTTAGATAACAGAATGAGAGCAAAGTAACAGAATAGGAGTTGTCAGGTAGGTAGTTAGCAACGGTTTAACTGAGCTATGTAACTATAAATACATGAGTGGTCAACATTCAATGTACATGATTTTCATATAGTAAACTCTTATACAAAGTTTAGAAATATATTCTTTGTGTACGTACATACTGTTTGTGTAGATCTTTACACCCATAATTGGTCTTTTGTTCATAACAAAGTTGAAAGCCACCTTCACGAGGAATGATTGATTTTGCTTGTCAATATTCTTAAATCTTAATCCACCAACTTTCATAGGTCGACATACCTCTTCCATTTGATAAAGCTTATTCCCCATTTCTCTGAGCTGCACCTCCAAACAAAATTCCATATAATCTTCTCTATCTCCAAGCATATAATTTGCCATGCCCCTGCTTGCTCCCCTCTTGTCGTCCCTATATGTGGTGAATATATTATCACAGCAATCCAACAAAATTCCATTCGTTGATTTGAAAGCTTCCCTTTGCTCTCATCTTTTGTCTCTTCCTTGCCCAGCAATCCAGCAGCCAGGTTTTCCCAGCGTCTCGCTCCAGCCAAGAAGCAGAGTTTCCAACCCTTGTTTCTTGTCTATTTTGCCACCGTCCACTTTATGGTTCAACTCCAGCTCGCCTGAAAGACCATCATCTGCATTTTCAGATATGTGTTGTTATCCTAAATTGTGGAAGAGCCTTTTCAGATCAAACAACCATTTGCCTCGAGGGGCTGATAAAGCCCAATTGCTTGGTCGTTGAGTAGCTAGTCACCACCCCCAACTTACCGCCTTTGCTACACCATCAGCCGACAATCGACCCGTTTTCCAACGTGATAAAGAACAGTTGCGAAAGAATAAATTTTGGACTCGGAATAGTCCTCTTCCTTTTTTGGCAAAGGTGGTTGTTGTGGTGCTTACTTCTCACTTGGCCTTCTTTAAGATCGTGTCTTTCATTCGAGTGTAAAGACATGTCCATCCGTTGTGCCGATTTAAGATGGCAAGTTTCTCATGTAGTTGATTTCAATTTTAATTAAGATCCTAGTCTTATACTTACAAGATTTCCAGAATCTTGCATTTGCCGATTTAAAATCGAAACTTTCTCATGCAGTTGCTATCAATTTTGAAGTTGCAAAACCCTCAGCAAATTGACATGGTTTTTCAGTACAGTTAGCACTATTTTTACAGTGAAGTCCACAGTATTTTGGCAACATTGTACTATTTTACAATACAATTTGCAGTATTTTCACAATACAACTCGCAAAATTTTGCTGTACAAATTACACTATTTTTAAAGCACAACTCGTTGAATTTTTTGCCATATGGTTCGCCATATTTTCGCTATGCTGCTCACCATACACTTTGCTATTATCCCCAATGTTACATTCTAAATTAAGTGGCAATTTTAGTGTTATGAAAAAAATATATATATCAAAACCCAGATCAGCACGACCCGTCACACAATAAAGTTTACTCAGTTTCGATTAAAGCTTATGTAACAAGCCCTCAATTGCACGAGTAAGATGTATAAATCTGTCTAAGAAGAATCACTTTATAACTTTTCTTCATCAAAGTGGGGGAAAAATTGTTATATAATACTTCAGAAACTCGAAATTTGATCTGCACTGGTGATCCAGATTTCGACCCAAATGAGGAAGGGATGTCAACCAGCTCACCACTCCTTCCCCAGCTCACCTGTTCGCCAGCACAGTTCACCACCTTTCTGTTCACCAGCTAGTCAGTTTGCCGCTCTTCAACTCCACATCCTAGCTCATTGTTCCCCAGCTCTTCTACTCGCGAGGAGTCTCCTTCAAAGATACCTCTCAAGTTACGTGTCAAACTTAGAGGGGTAACGTGTCGTTGTACATAGCACCTAATTATCCCCTAACATGTTCTATTAGAGAACCGTGCCTTATAAATATAAAGAAAGCTTACATGAGAAAGGGACCAGTGGAAAAAGCCCTCAACAATACTACACCTGTTTTATAAGTAAAATCTGCTAGAGCTCCCAATGGAGTGCTTATTTCAATCAAGGTTTTTAGAGAAAATGAAAACAACAGCCTATTGTTACTTAAGACCTCATTTAAACTTAGCCCAAACAGAGACACCAAATTGCACAGGTAAGAAATTTAATAAAAAAACAATGCCTTGTAATTATAATTATAATTTAATTTTAGTTAAATTAGAAATTAGCTTAAATATTAATACTTGATTATTATGCTGATTGCTAAGGTATTATTATGCTTTATGATTAATTTTAATGCATTGGGGCTTCACCAATTCATGAATTAAATAAGATTATCTCAACAACTTTCAAACTCAAACAATCTCTCATTAAACCACCACTTCATAAGCCCATTTATTAAAGATTGAAGTTGCAGGGAAATGTTGGAGGCAGTATCCATCATTAGAACTTGCAATTCATCCAGGACCAGGGTAGGGAAATTGGAACTCCAAATCTACACCAAAACACAGCCTTCCATCACCGTAACAGCTTTTCCTCGCAGAAGCACTCTCTGGTTCTGCTCATCTAAATGGATCTTCACTATTCCTCCTCTAGGTGATGCCTGCGCGAAGCAACCAACACAATCAATGTCATAACAACAAAGGTTTCTTCGGATGGTTCAAAGGAAAAGGAAGGGAAGAATACCGCAAGTGCAACAAAATCTAACTTTCCCAGCTTTTGGCTCCAATAGGGTGCCAAGGCACAGTGTGCGCTTCCACAAACCGGATCCTGATAGACATGAGAAAGAGAGATTAGCATGTCTGCATAACGATCCAGCAATGTCGAGCCAAAGAGGATCATGTTCCAGGCAAAGCTATACATGCATCGAGCACATATATGCATGTATCTCAGTGTTTACTTATTTTTGCAAGTAATCATCCACTACGTTATCCAGACAGCAGACAAATTTGATAGTTAATCATTCCAGGGACATAAATACGATACATTTCATCCTCAACAAAGGGCATGGAGCATAAGTTAAGCAAAAACTGTCTGCTTAGGTGAAATAAGAAATGTTGGATACTATGGCTCACCTCTTTAATACCATACTTAGGGCAAAAGAACCGACTAATAAAATCAAATTCAGAATCTGGAGGGGCAGCCCCTGAAACAATTAAGCCTCGTCCAGGACATTTCAGTATGTCGTCAAACCGTGGCTCCATTTCAATAACAGATTTTCCAGATGGGAGCACAACCTGCAAGTATCAAAGTAAACACACACACACACACACAAAAAAAAAAAGAAAAGAAATCCCCTATCATTACACTATCATTACCAAACAGTAACAAATGTGTCAACAAAAGCACACTATCCCTTTTTAGTCACTTGGAGAACCAGTTACACCATATATGCATATAGCGTGCTAATCATAACTGAAAGCAATAGGAGTACTCAGGCTTTGCTTATGCAAATAAAATCCACATTTTTAATCGTACTTCTATTTCAAAAGTAACTTTAATCTCTCTCAAAAAAGAAAATCGATGTACTCAGAAGCACGTAGTGATTTTAGCTAATAACCTTATACCAGAAAGGTTAATGACCCTGATCAAGCATGCGAAAAGAGAAAATCAAGAGAGAAAAAGATTACTAGTGTTATTGAGGAATTACAAAGATATCATCTGCGGTAGTCGTTCTCTTAACATCAATAAGTGGAGCACCGTTCAAGGCTTTTGATATAAGTGAAGCCTCAGCAGAATTGAAGTCGGTGACTGGAACGGTAGGAAAATTCAGTTCGATCAGAAAGCAGTCACTCACTCCACCGTTCTGAACCTCGGAGACATTGGTTGGACTAACATCTGGAACCTTTGTAGCAGTTAGGATTCCAGATAATGTATCAAATTCGATAACGTTTGAATTTACCAAACCAGTTGTAAAGAGAGTATGAGCAGATGCTAAGGTTGCATGACCACATAACTTAACCTGCAAAATAGGTAGACCATTAATATCCAGGTCACAATTGCTATATCACCACTTCACATTTGAGTCGAGTTTTAAGGTTCAATCAAGAATAATTGAGCATATCAAACATTCAATCTATTAGTGAAGGGTGCTGGAAATAAGAGAAGTGACCTCGGTAACTGGGGTAAACCATCTAAGACGAAACCTGGTGTTTGGAGAAGTGGAATTGGGGATCCGAGTCAAGTAAGCAGTCTGGGAGATATTAAACTCAGCAGCCACTGCTTGCAGCCATTTCTCATCTCTTTCTTCCTCCAACAAGCAAACCGCTGCTGGGTTTCCCTTGAAGGCGGAGTCGGTGAATGCGTCAACCTGTTCAAGAACCACACATTCCAACCTGCTTATGACTTAACCCCACTCATCCTTTAGGGATAAGACTGAGTTGAGCAGTAGCACAGAAATAAACGAGCAAACATAAGAGACAGAGATATTACCAGATAGTATTTGATGGGTGTTTTGGCCATGTTGTTCAGACTAAAACTTTGAGTTTGAGAAAACACAGTTTTTCCCACTTTGGAGTTCAACGCAGACAGTTGCAGACAGTTGCAGAAGTAAAAACTCAAAAGCAAAAGCAAAAGCAAATTTAAACAAGACCACTTCAATTTGCCAATCATTTTTTAATCAATTTTCCCCTTTAATTTTTTAATCATTAGAGTAGACTTTAGGTCAAGTTAAGCTATGTCCATAAAAAAGATATATTCCAAATCAAATATTCTATTCCTGTTTTATAAGTAAAATCTGCTAAAGCACCCAAGTTCCATTGGAGATGGTATTTCAAGCAAGGTTTTTAGAATTGAGAAAATGAAAAAAGCCTACCGTAAATTAATTATTAAAAAATTTGACATCTTTTTTCTTCTTAAATCAAGTTTACTTTATACAAGAAGTTCATCATGATTTTATGGACTTAAAAAGAGGCGGATGTTATAAATGACATGGTCACATGAGCCTCGTGCCCAAGACGAGGATCGAACTTTCGACCATTGATAAAGATAGAAGAGACACTTGTCATCTCACTTAACTCCCGTGGTTATTATTATTATAGTTTTAACCATTGTTTCAAATAAATTTAAAAAAATTTCAAATTGAACCCAACAAGTTATTCCAGTGGTAAAGAGTATGTTGTTCATAGTTTAGAGTTTTATTGTATTTGGTAATGCTATGACTTCATTTAATGTATTTTTCTTGCTGAAAAGAAGTGGAGATTAGTTTTCTTTGTATTGTTGCACGTTTTGCTTCATTGTCCTCTGCTCCTCTTTCTCAAAAACACCAACAATTGGTATGTTTGACGGTCATTGTTGCTCGATAGAAGCGGCTTCGTTTTCATGTTGTTGTTTTCAAATGTCTTTAGCAAGTTTCTCACCACCTCCAACTCCTGTCTTCACGAGAGAAAACTACCATATATGGGTAGTCAAGATGAAACTTACCTTCAAGCTTTTGATCTGTGGGAAGTAATTGATGCTGACAGGGAGCCACCAACCATTGCTCAGATAAGGCAAGACAGTGATAGTGTGCCAAGAGATATAAAACAATGTCATGCTTGCAGAATGATGTATCAGATGTGATCTTTACCAAAATTATGGCCTGTGAGACTCCCAAACAAGCTTTGGATAAGCTGAAGGAGGAGTTCCAAGGCTCAAAAAAGACAAGGCAGCAACAGCTCATCAAACTAAGGAGGTACTTTGAGAACTTGAAGATGGAGACTAAGACTGTCAAGCAGCATCCAGACAAAATTATGGTTGTTGTGAACAACATTAGGCTGCTTGGAGACCAGTTCAATGACAGCAGTATTTTGGAGAAAGTCATCATCACTTTCCGTGAGAGAAACGAGTCTAAGATTGTTGAGGTTTTGACAGCAGCAAAAGAAGAGAACAAGACATTGAGCAAGGCAAGAAGAAACAAAGAACAATTTACTTGCTCACAAACGTGCAGCAAGGAAGCAATCTGCTTTACACAACTAATATGCTTACTCATTCAATGTGAAAACATTACATTTATAATCAAAATACATTAGCAAATATTCAACTAATCCCACTAATCAGCATTGGGACTGTAAAACATTGCTTGTACGCATAAACAAGCCACCTAAAACAAGTCACTCAACACCAAAACATATCAAGCAGTCATCAGCTTGTTCATTTTCAACTAAGTTTAGTTACAATGTAACAAAACAAAAACCTTGCTATTACAGCAAGCATTTGTGCTGCAGCATTTTTACAATCTGCATGCACTTTAACAAAAACATAACAGCGGCATGGTTGGCCATTTTCGAAAAAGATCTCCTCTTTGAAAGACTTAAGAGACCTGTCATCGATCTCCTTGTTTGAGTTGATAAATGTTCTCTATGCTCAAGAGCAAAAAAGAGCAAACATACAAGAAGAGTATTCTAAAGCGGCATTCCGGCCCAGAAGGAAGCAAGGCTCGAGCTCCTCAAGCTATAAGGGAAAGAAGAGTTGGAATGAAAGAAAAACAAAAAGCAAAGAAGAGATAGTGGAAAAAGAAGTATCCACCGTCTTCTCATTGCAAAAAGAACACTCACCTGGGAATGACAAATTCATTGAAGCCATATGACCTCTGATGAATGTATTTTCAGAAAGGTTGACACAAGCTTTGTCTCTAGAGTCAGAATTGGGAATGACAAATTCATTGAAGCCAAGGGAAAGTGAGAAGTTTTGATCAACACTCCCTCAAGTACAAAAACTATTTCAAATGTCCTTTAGTGTCTGAAATGGATCAAAACTTGCTCATTGTTGGCCAACTACTAGAGAAGAATTACTCTTGTTTTCAAGAACAAAACATACATGACCATAGACTTATCTGATCAGGAATTAGTGTCAGCAGCCATGACTGATAGAAGTTTTGTTTTGGATTTGATTTTGATGAACTCAAATGCTTATGCTAGCTCTGTAAATGAGTCATGTTTATGGCACAAAAGATTGGGACATGTCAACTATAGGTCCTTTAGTTAGTTGTACAAATCTGATTTAGTTGAAAATATGTCCAAAGTTTAAGACCTAAGTGCTATCTGTGAGGTGTGTCAGCTTGAAAAGCAAGCCATTTCTAGCCAACAAAGCTTGGAGAGCCATTGACAAGCTACACTTGGAGACCCGCTAATTCTTGGTCCATACCTATATCACCACTGGAATAGAACCACAATAACAGACTTGAATATATATTTTTAAACGATTAGATAAATGAACTGAATGGGTAGAGTTTGAAGACACTTATTTCGAATTTTTTTTTTAAAATAATAGTAATTTTCTTTAGGGTTTTTTCCCTGCATGAAAATGCTATCCTATGAGCATATGAAATTATAATTTGTTTCTCATCAAGTTGTATTTCTAGTTAGTAACATTTCTCTTTTCTATCTTTTCCTTTTGTCGCATGTATTGTTATGAAAATTGATAGAAGTGATGAAGCAATGATTTGTGCCATGTGATTTAAGTGCTTGTGTTCAATATTTTTAATAAAAAGAATTAATTACAATTACGCAATCATAAATTTATATGTTTTCTAGTTATATACATAATGGCGTATATCAAATATTTTCTCATCATTTTAAGCAATAAATTTTGGGAATTTATTTGATACACCATCAATAATAGAATTTTTTTTCAACTTTGGAGTTGAATGCAGATAGAGATGGTACTGAAAGAGTAAAAACTTAAAACAATGCCTTGTAAAATTAAATTAGAGATCTGCTTAAATATAAATACTTGATTATTATGCTGATTGCTAAGGAATTATTATGCTTTATGAGGGGCTTCACCAAATCATGAATTAAATAAGATCATCTCAACAACTTTCAAACTCAAACAATCTCTCATTAAACCACCACTTCATAAGCCCATTTATTAAAGATTGAAGTTGCAGGGAAATGTTGGAGGCAGTATCCATCATTAGAACTTGCAATTCATCCAGGACCAGGGTAGGGAAATTGGAACTCCAAATCTACACCAAAACACAGCCTTCCATCACCGTAACAGCTTTTCCTCGCAGAAGCACTCTCTGGTTCTGCTCATCTAAATGGATCTTCACTATTCCTCCTCTAGGTGATGCCTGCGCGAAGCAACCAACACAATCAATGTCATAACAACAAAGGTTTCTTCGGATGGTTCAAAGGAAAAGGAAGGGAAGAATACCGCAAGTGCAACAAAATCTAACTTTCCCAGCTTTTGGCTCCAATAGGGTGCCAAGGCACAGTGTGCGCTTCCACAAACCGGATCCTGATAGACATGAGAAAGAGAGATTAGCATGTCTGCATAACGATCCAGCAATGTCGAGCCAAAGAGGATCATGTTCCAGGCAAAGCTATACATGCATCGAGCACATATATGCATGTATCTCAGTGTTTACTTATTTTTGCAAGTAATCATCCACTACGTTATCCAGACAGCAGACAAATTTGATAGTTAATCATTCCAGGGACATAAATACGATACATTTCATCCTCAACAAAGGGCATGGAGCATAAGTTAAGCAAAAACTGTCTGCTTAGGTGAAATAAGAAATGTTGGATACTATGGCTCACCTCTTTAATACCATACTTAGGGCAAAAGAACCGACTAATAAAATCAAATTCAGAATCTGGAGGGGCAGCCCCTGAAACAATTAAGCCTCGTCCAGGACATTTCAGTATGTCGTCAAACCGTGGCTCCATTTCAATAACAGATTTTCCAGATGGGAGCACAACCTGCAAGTATCAAAGTAAACACACACACACACACACACAAAAAAAAAGAAAAGAAATCCCCTATCATTACACTATCATTACCAAACAGTAACAAATGTGTCAACAAAAGCACACTATCCCTTTTTAGTCACTTGGAGAACCAGTTACACCATATATGCATATAGCGTGCTAATCATAACTGAAAGCAATAGGAGTACTCAGGCTTTGCTTATGCAAATAAAATCCACATTTTTAATCGTACTTCTATTTCAAAAGTAACTTTAATCTCTCTCAAAAAAGAAAATCGATGTACTCAGAAGCACGTAGTGATTTTAGCTAATAACCTTATACCAGAAAGGTTAATGACCCTGATCAAGCATGCGAAAAGAGAAAATCAAGAGAGAAAAAGATTACTAGTGTTATTGAGGAATTACAAAGATATCATCTGCGGTAGTCGTTCTCTTAACATCAATAAGTGGAGCACCGTTCAAGGCTTTTGATATAAGTGAAGCCTCAGCAGAATTGAAGTCGGTGACTGGAACGGTAGGAAAATTCAGTTCGATCAGAAAGCAGTCACTCACTCCACCGTTCTGAACCTCGGAGACATTGGTTGGACTAACATCTGGAACCTTTGTAGCAGTTAGGATTCCAGATAATGTATCAAATTCGATAACGTTTGAATTTACCAAACCAGTTGTAAAGAGAGTATGAGCAGATGCTAAGGTTGCATGACCACATAACTTAACCTGCAAAATAGGTAGACCATTAATATCCAGGTCACAATTGCTATATCACCACTTCACATTTGAGTCGAGTTTTAAGGTTCAATCAAGAATAATTGAGCATATCAAACATTCAATCTATTAGTGAAGGGTGCTGGAAATAAGAGAAGTGACCTCGGTAACTGGGGTAAACCATCTAAGACGAAACCTGGTGTTTGGAGAAGTGGAATTGGGGATCCGAGTCAAGTAAGCAGTCTGGGAGATATTAAACTCAGCAGCCACTGCTTGCAGCCATTTCTCATCTCTTTCTTCCTCCAACAAGCAAACCGCTGCTGGGTTTCCCTTGAAGGCGGAGTCGGTGAATGCGTCAACCTGTTCAAGAACCACACATTCCAACCTGCTTATGACTTAACCCCACTCATCCTTTAGGGATAAGACTGAGTTGAGCAGCAGCACAGAAATAAACGAGCAAACATAAGAGACAGAGATATTACCAGATAGTATTTGATGGGTGTTTTGGCCATGTTGTTCAGACTAAAACTTTGAGTTTGAGAAAACACAGTTTTTCCAACTTTGGAGTTGAATGCAGAAGTAGAAACTCAAAAGCAAAAGCCAATTTAGACAAGACAACCTCATTTTCATTCATTTTTTAATTATTAGAGTAGACTTTAGGTCAAGTTAAGCTATTTCCATAAAAAAAGATAATATACCAAATTAAATATTCTCTTCCTCTTCTATAGGTAAAATCTGCAAAAGCTCCCAAGTTCCATTGGAGAGGGTATTTGAAGCAAGGTTTTTAGAATTGAGAAAATGAAAAAAGCCTACTGTAAATTAATTATATACAAAATTCACATCTTTTTTCTTCTTAAATCAAGTTTAGTTTATAGAACAAGTTCAACATGGTTTTACGGACTTAAAAGAGTTGGATGTTATAAATGACATGGCCATATGGGCCTTGAATAAGCAGTAAACATATAAAAATAGTTTTCGATCCATCATATCATACAACAGCTTGGAATCATCTTGTTCTTTAACTAAACCCTAAACCAGCAATCAACCTGTTCTGTTGACTGGGAAGAAATTATAAATTAAATCCAGGAACCTTAGCTTCACAATGCTACAATACAGATGATGACTAAACGCAAATAAATTACTTCTTTTATTTATGAACATGAATTTGGGGGGGGGGGGGGGGGGGCGAATTCCTGCCCCTAGAACTACCAAATGCCCTCCTTTGACATTTTCAGGAAATTGGACAAGGTGATATTAGGGAGCTCAATCACCCCTGTCTTCTTCTTCTTTATCCTCGTCACCTTCAGTGACTCCGCACCCTTCGACTGTGTAACTGTTACCGAGACCAAGTTGTAGAACTGTTCAAGGAATGTTAGGGAAGAAATTATTACACTTTCACCGTGTAAGATATTCATCAATATTCAATAATAAATCAAACACTAGTTGCAGCAAGAATCAGAGAGCTATTTTCTGAACAAAAATTTCCATCAGTAACCAACTCAGCATGTTCAGAAAAAGGGAGAAGATTGAAGGGTTACCTCACAGACACCATGCAGCAACAATCTATGGAAAGGATCTTGGACCTGTAAAGCAAGGACATCCCCATCTCCACGTTCCTGGATGAAGGTCCGGATGCAATCCTGAAAAAGGAAAAAGGGTTTACGTATTACCAAGTTGAATAGTGAACATTTCAGTCTTCAACAGTTCCATGCCTAAGAGAAAGATTGGGAATATTTAACTTGAGTGGTCTTATGTTGAACCATATTTTCACTCTCGTACATTACCTGTTTACTTATCTAGATAGTTAATGACATAAAATTTTCAACCAGAAATCTGCTCTCAAGCCTTTTGAGCATATGAATTCCAACTCTCATGGAATACATCTGCAGTCTGGAATGCTACTAAACACAATAATCGCATTAAGTCTATCTTAACCACTACTTATCCCTTCAATTATACTATTATAGCATAAATATTAAGCTGGGATCTATAGCATACTCATACCGACATTAACCGGGCATAGTCCTACCCTCCTTGCACTTGATTTTGAGAAAAGCAAACAACATAGTGAATGATTTGAAAACAAAGTAGAAGAAAAAGCTCATTAGAAGAACCTATTAATGATAATCATTCTCAAAGAAGCAAAAGCAAAATCATGTACCTCATAGCTCGCAATAAGATCTGAAAGAAAGCTACGGCGAAGTGCTTCTCTTGTTCGACAATCAACTCTTTGCCATGCACTCAAGAAAGCTGCCTTATCAGCATCAGCATGAAATTTCTTCTTCGCAGATGAATTATTTAAGGCGCCAATAATATTAGCCTAACATAAAGGAATATACAATAATGTGAGCATGTATCCACAATAGTTTTCCTATTCTGGAATTTGCTTAAGGTTATCTTCTTCAATTACAAAATCAGACGTAACATCTTCCTCCTTATACACTTACCCATAGTTTTCCTATTCGGAATTTGCTTAACGTTATCTTCTTCAATTACAAAATCTTTTTATAACATTGACAGAGTTTTGATGAACAAGGGAAGTAAAATGACCTCTTTGTCCATATCTATAGTCCTAAATTTGTCCCATTCTCCCACATTCGCCATGCAAAATGCTGATGGTGGCACATCATCACCTGTGAATGAATTTGCAAATAAGGACTGATTATATTCCTTTGAAACGAATCATTCAAAAGTATAATGGGACACCAAGTGACCAAGACTACGAGTATGCCACACAACAACAATGTTCTCATCCCTTCCACAACTATCATGTTAAAGTTGCACATTCTTAATACCTAAAGGCAAGTACAGAGCATCAATTAATACACATTGCCCATGGCTGATGTTACACGGTTATCGTACTCATGAATGCAGTTACTAAAAAGTGCATACAGTGAACTGAGGGATATCCAGCAGGACATGTCATTACCCCATGGTGGTGGAGCAAAAAGGCCTCTTACTTCTTCTGCATTCAAGCGAGGAACAAGTTCCATCAACAACCTATCATTTAACCATCTTCTAGAACGTCGGTTTGTAACCTGAGGCAAATATGCAAGCATTTCAGGGAATGAAAAGCTTATTCTAGAAATATCCCAAACAAATACAGCAATGAAACCATTAACTCAATAGAATTCATAAATGAACTAGTCCAAAAATAGTCTCAACGAGTTAAATTTTCAAACGCGCAAGAAATTTGCAAACAAAGAAAAAGTTAAATCAATACAACACCTATCATCACTAAAATGGATCCTATAATCAATAAGATCAGAATGGAAATTGTTATAAAAATGGACCCATTCGCAAGTGATAAAGAACGTTACTTTTCCAGTCAAGCTCTCGAGAAGCTCAATCTTCTTCTCAATCGAGAGCCCACGAGATTTTCCATTTTCTCCTGCCGAAAAAGTTAAAACAAACATCACTTAATTTTCCCAGAAGGGAGAGATTTGAACTTTTTCAAGAAATGGCGTAGTTTTATCCACATAATAACACACAATAACTAAGGCTAAAAAAGTTAAAAATCGATCTGGGTTCATTCCATCAACAACACAAAAAAGAATGGAACAAATAAAACACACAAATATATATATATAAAAAGAAATTACCTTTACGAAGCTCAATCAAGGGAGATGACAAGAGAAGGTCGGTTTCTCTTTGAAGAACCCCAGGAGTCGCCATGACTGTTGATAGTTTGATCGGGGATTGAATGATATTTGGAGATGACTAGATCTGTAATTGATGGGTGTTTCCCGGACGTTCTTTTTGGAAAAAAATTAAAAAAAATATCGAATCCAAACGCAGCCTTATCCTTAAAAAGCCCTTTCAGACTACCTCCGAACACTGATATAATAGAAACGTGAAGAAAGCTTGAATCCTAAAATCAGCTGCTTCGGCTATGCTTTGTGGACGAGATTTGCCCGATTCGGTGATGAGAAATTGATGTAGCTGGGAAATTGACAGAGTCGTGGGAAGACACGTATGAGTTTAAGCTGTGGCACGTGTGAGAAGTGGAGGAAACCACCGAGGAAAAATGAAGGTATGCCGTGTATGATTCTCTTTGATTCTTCTTTCTATAATTATAACCTTAATTTCCTAATTTGTACTTCTTTTTTTGGTCAATATATTCGCCTTTGACATTTTATTTAGAGAAATCCGACACTGATGAAACACATTAGGCCCTTATTTATGTCCCAATCTTAAACAAGTTTAATTTCAATATTAAATTCAAACATTTTTCATCTATTAATAATGAGTTATTTCAACCATGAATATGGTATTTTATATCCGATTATTTTTTTTAATCTAGTGTAAGATATTACTACTAGATGATATTGTGCTTAATTGACATAATTTTTTTATTCGTTTTAATGATTTTTGGACATGAATTTTATTTATTTTGGCATTTATTTGTATTTTTCAATGTACATATGATATTGTTCTTTGAATTTGAAAACAAGTTATGGATTAAAACGAAGAATTTGCATGAGAGTTGAAGTAGAGCACAAAATTCTTAAATATTAGGACTGTTTTAATAATTATTTTTTATTTATTTAATATTTTAATTAGGGTTTAGATTTATCTTAAAAGAAAATACCAACATGTTTTATTTTAGAGTTTTGTTAATTTTTAGGTTATTATATTTATTATTATAATTATATTATATTATATAATACATATATACATATATACATATATGCGTGAGAAAGTGTCACGGACTTAGATTTTTCCCACGCAATCCGTGCGGCCTTAGATCGCTTCTTTGCTCAAAAAACGCCTAAGTCAGCCTATTTCCCAACAAATGAGGATTCAACAGAATTTCCTCTAAGGCACCAACACAAAAGCGGAAGAACTCAAGATGAACGAATGAAAAATCAAAGAACAAAAGAGAGAGAGTTTTGAGTGAATGCTCTCAAGAATTCTTATTACTCAAAGAATGAAGTGATTTACAATGAGGGGAAGAGGCCTCTATTTATAGTTGAGCCTCCCCAAAATCAACGGTACAGATCAAAGTACATCAACGGCTAAGATTGAAAAGTATCTACAAAAAGAATCTTTAAGATTACAATCAAATCTCTAAGATCACAAGGATCATATCTTCTAAGATTACCTATCTTAAAGATTACATTCCATATTTGCCAAATTTGTAGATGGACCATCAATCTCTCCAAGTACTGGGCCAGTCCGATTGGGCCAAAAGACCTCCCTTGAACTCGATGGATCACTTAAGTGTGCCATGGTTGCGGGCTTCCATACGCAACCCATGACATTCTCCCCCACCGAATCTAGCGACGTCCTCGTTGCGTCCTTTGCATGGAACTGGTCGATCTTGTCTTGGAATTGCCACAAGGCCTCGGCAGGTTCCTAACTTGTCTCACTTTCGGGAAATCCTTTCCATCGAACTAAATATTCATGCCACGGCCGATAGTACTTCCTTCTGAACACACGGTCTGCCTCGATGCTCTCAACTTCATGATCGTAGGAGACCTTTACACCCATTGGTGCTCGTTCAAACTTGCCTCGATTTGGATCCTCCTGATCCTCATGGAATGGCTTAAGCATACTTACATGGAATACTGGGTGGACTTTGAGCTTTGCAGGCAACTCAAGCTTGTATGCCACCTTGCCCACTTTCTTTACAACTCGAAATGGTCCCTCATACCGTCGTACAAGCCCCTTGTGCAAACCATTATGTCGCAAAATCAAGTGGAGTTTAGCAAGGACTGAATCACCAACCTGAAATTGCACGTCCCTTCGATTCTGATCTGCCCATTTCTTGTTGCGTTTGCTTGCCTTGTGAAGATAAGATCGAGCCAAATCATTTTGCTCTTGCCAATCCCTTGCAAATCGGTAAGCTGCTGGATTAGGTCCCGCATAACGAGTTGCAACAGCATTGGGTGTAAGTGGCTGTTGACCCGTCACTATCTCAAATGGACTCTGATTCATCGCCCCACTTCGTTGCAAATTGTACGAGAATTGGGCCACGTCCAACAACTTCGGCCAGTCTCTTTGTGTGGCACTCACATAGTGCCGTAAGTACGTTTCCAACAACGCATTCACTCGTTCGGTTTGCCCATCGGTTTGTGGATGCATGCTAGTGGAAAAGTTCAAGTCTGAGCCCATTAACTTGAACAATTCCGTCCAGAACCGTCCCGTAAATCGCCCGTCTCGATCACTTATGATAGACTGTGGCACTCCCCAATACTTCACCACATGTCTTAAGAACAAACGAGCTGCCTCCTCAGCAGGACACTCCTTGGTTGCTGGAATAAAAGTTGCATACTTCGAGAACCTGTCTACCACAACCAAGATACTTGCAAACCCATCAGATTTAGGCAAACCCACAATAAAGTCCATGGATAAGCTCTCCCATGGACGTTCCGGAATGGGCAAAGGTTGTAACAAACCGGCGGGAGTCTTCAACTCGACTTTATCTTGTTGGCATACCAAACAAGTCTTCACATAGGTCTCCACATCATCACCCATGTGAGGCCAATAAAATTGATCCTCCAAGAGAGCCAAAGTGCGGTGCATACCTGGATGGCCAGCCCATTTTGAATCATGACATTCTTTCATAACTTCTTTTCGCAAATTCCCGTATTGTGGCACATAAAGACGGTGTCCCCGAGTAAATGCTGCGAGTAAGGTACATCATGAACACCTTAGTAGTGTTGTAAATTCTGACTTGTTGGCTTGGCAAGGTCGTAGGGTCCCTTTCAAAGTTCTTGAGCAATGAGGCCAAGGGACTGTGGGAATTACGAAGCCAATGGGTGTGAATCAAGAGGATTCAGAACGAAGCAAGTCAAAATTAGGGCAAGTTGGAGTAGAGACTTCTTGCCAGCAAGATGTACCAACGAGTGCAACGGTTCAAGATAAGAAGAGACGGAAGTCGAGGTGAAAGTTCCGAAAGAAGGGACAACCCGATAGCAAGACTAGTCGGGAAAAAGCCGAGGCAACGAAGCAAGATCAAGGAGAATCAAGTCAGTGCCATTCGGGAGCCGCAACGATGGCGTTGCGAGAATGGGTGGGGGAGAATGTCACGGGCCAAAGCTCAAAGCCCGTGACCATCGCACACAATGAGTCCCATGGAGGTCTGTCATTGACATTGGGATCATTTAGCCCACATGAGCTGGCCCGATTCAGAGAGCTGTTGATCAAGCCTATCAGATTAAGGCCTGGGTGGCCCAATGATGAAGATTTGGCAACTTAAGGTAGCTTGGCAAATATGGGAGCTAATCCTAAAAGATAAGAGAATCATATCTTTAGGATTAGATTGGATTAGATTTGATTTTGTAATCATGTAAATCCCATGAATTAAGGGATAGGCTAATCTTGACCGTCAATGTAATTCGATCTTAACCGTTGGTTGTGAGGGAGCTCAACTATAAATAGGAGCCTCTCCTCATTTGTAACTCATTCATTGGAATTCATTCCATTCATTGTATTCTTCGAGAGAAAGTAATATAATTGAGAGCATTTACTCAAACACTTGGTGTTCTTGTTCTTGTGGCCTTTCTGTTGTCTTTTGAGCCTTCTTTTGGCTAGTCGCTTCCGCTATACAAGTTTTGGTGCCTTGGAGGAATTCTCTTGGTGAATCCTCATCGTGGAAATCAGGCTTACTTAGGCGTTGTGCGATCAAAGAAGCGTCTAAGGCCGCACGCTCCAAGATTCAAGGTCTAGGGACGTGACAAAAGAAGGTACACATAGAGAAACTATTTTATAGATCCTTCTTATCATATTATTCATTATCCATTTTTAATTATTTAATGATATCTCAGTAACTTTTTTCATGTCATTGACACATAATTTTGATAACTTTTTTACCCTGAGCCCTGAACCCAAAATCGTGAATCCTAACCTTGAACCAAAAATCTTGAACTCAAATCCGAATCTTGAATTCTGAACCCTAAACCCCAAGCAATTTGGGTTTGAGATTCGTGTTCAAAATCCAAGGTTTGAATTTAGGGTTTAAAGTTCATGGTTTATGGTTTCAAGTTTAGGGTTGGGGTTCATAGTAAAAAGTTACTAAAATTGGAAAAAATTGCTAAAATATCACTAAATAATTGAAAAGGAACCATGAATGATGTGGTAGGAAGGGTCCATAAAATAATTTCTCAGCACGAGTAATATGAACAAAAATAAAAAAATTGAAGGTATAATAATTTGTTTGGCCTTCTAACTTTATAAAAAAATTATTTTAGTTTTCGAATAAATCTTTAAATGATTTTTATTTTTTAAAATTTTAAAAAGTTAATTAATTGCTTACATGGCTTCCATATGGTAATTCATGTGTATATCACGTCATCAAAATTAACAAACTTCCATCGATTTTGGAGTAATTTGACAAAAACACAAGTTTAAGAGCTAATAGAGACAAAAAATTAAATAAAAAACTAAAATAATCTAGTTAAGCAATTAATTAACTACGAGTTAAGCAATTACTAATCTAGTTGAATTGGAAATTATTAGTTCAACCAAATAAAATAATATTTGAGCTATATTTGAATTAACAAATAAAAATATCAAACTAACTTTCTTTCATTTTACTAGAAACAATGCAAATGGATTGAAATGATGGTTGAATGAGTCATGAATTACTAACTAAGCTAATAAACCTATGATGATTATATTGTCTGTCACTCTTATCTAGAAATCTCCTTAGAGTCTCATCCTAAACTAAAAGATACCATCTAAACTTTCCTCTCGATCTCACTATTCGGCATAAATGTATCAAAGTGCTACATGATAGGCTCTCCTCTCAATATTGTCTATCTAAAATCTTCCACTAGAGACGTCAATTCTAGCGTAATATGCAATTTAATACACTTGAATAAACAACTAATCAAGGCATAGTTAATAACTTAGTTAAGTAACTCACTCATCAATCAACCAATAAAACGATTCAGCACATGATTAAACTTAAATTCCACACAAGCATTTTAACAAAACATGGTAGGCATAAAATATAAAAGATAAGAGTTGAGAAAAGGCTCATTAATAGATAGAAATTCGATGAAACACGAGGGTTTAATCCATCTCCATCCATAAGGTTCCAGTAAAATTTAAGAAACAAAAATGCTAAAACAAAAAGGAAAGAAAAAGAAGAGAAGAAAAACGAAGACCTAAACTAAAAAAAAAAAAAAGAGTAAAATTTATTTAATGTCTAACCTAGTTTTCTACACTAGTCTAGCCTCCCAAATAGTTTATATAAGGTGGTATTTATAGGTAAAATATATTTGACCTAACATTGACAATTATGCCCTTTAAATGAAAAGTGACTTAAGCCTGTTTGGACACAAAATTACCCTCACAATTTTTTACTTGTTAGACTTAAGTGTCGCGACACCCAAGCTTGGGTATTGCGACATTCGTGGCAGTGGGCACGATTTTAGCTTTAGGGGTTCTCAATGTCGTGACACCCTCAACAGTGGTCCTAACTCCTTCACTTCAACCATCAATAGTGGTATCACGACCTTGTTATCTTCCTCGATTTATCATACTTATTTGATATCTATTTTACCTCATTAGACTATTTAGTTTGGTTTATCTCTCAACCTCGTTAAACTAAATTAAGACAATCAAATTGGTTCGCAATAAGTTCTCCTCTCGGTCTCACCAATCTAAATGTTCACCTAGAGGTGTCAATTCTAGGTTTTGAAGTCTATTCGATTTAGTTTAATTTTTAAAATTGTAGTCTCTAACCCAAAAACTAACCATGCAACATTATCATCAACCAACCACTCTAAAATTTAGTGACTATCAATCATCAACATACAAATATCAACCAAGTTCATGCTTAAATGAATCATCAAAGAAAACTTAAAAAGGCAAGGATGAGAAATTCTGTTTAAGGACAGCTTATTTCTTGTATTTATGTTGTCCAATCTTGGACAAAATGAATGTACTGCTATGGTTAAAAGTCATAGATTTCTTGTTGTGATATGTTGTCCGTATTATGTAAATAATAAGGCTGTTTGATGCAATTTTTATACTGCTCGTATGGTGTCAAATGTTGTCCAATTTGTGAAAGAAATGAGGCTGCCCGAACTGGCATAAGGATGTGGTTTGTTGATGCAAGTTTTGGCTTCCCTTATGAGGGTTAATGCTGATAATGTGATGTGTGTAATAAAATAAAATTGGAAATTTAAAGGCTAAAAATTTGGTGAATAACGAGGTTGTTTGAATAATAACGAAGGGGTGTTTGCTTGGGAGATGATAACAGGTTTGGCCATTCTGTGCATAATGGGATGGTTCTAATAAATGTATTCAAGTGTGGTTCAAAATTTGCATGTTTAATTATTATCTAAGAATCAATATTAAGTTATTGCTTAGAAGTGCATGACTAGGAAACAACTGAATTAACGCGTTTAATTGTTAATCAGGTTACATGCTTGGATGTTATCTGAATTGGCGTCTTAATGGTTTTAAATGTTCATTTTTACATTGTCAAAATCCGGTTTATTGATATGGGTTGAGATATTTAGGGTGTGGCCGTCCAAAGATCAAATTAAAAATAACAAATTCATCTTTCATTAAAATGGTATTAAAGTACTGAGGTTATGATTTAGTATGGTGAACTAATGCTGTTAAATCATAGCGTATATTGTGCTAATTTAAATGACGAAGATTATGATGTCTTAAGTTGAAATTAAAAGAAGTTAATGACCATAAATATGTTGTCTTGCTGTTGTCAATTAAAATAGAATGTAATTAATCTTGTTGTCTTAGAACATAAATTGAAGTGGGTTAAATGCTGTAAATTGAAATGCAATAATAACGAAATTTTGATATCTTCAAGCGGAAATTTGAGAGGAGAGTATGTATGTAATTTATTTTGTTATGGTGTCATGATTAAAATGCATAGTTTTGGGAATGATATAGAAGAAGTTGATATTAATGCATGAATTGAGTTTTTTAATTGATGAATAAAATGATACTTTAGAAATGTAATCTGACTGTTGCAAATGACAAGCTTGATGTTGTTATAAGTAAGTGATTTAAGTTTCTTCATATGGAAATTGTATGGAATTGCTGCCCAAGCCTAGAACAAATCCATGTATGTCCATTAAGCGAATACATCTATCATTTTAATTGTTGTCTAAGATAGCCCAGGTGCGTGCGAAGGTGAAGGTATGCTTATGAAGTTTTATCAGGTGCTAGTGACGTGAAGTCAAAGCAAGAATTAAGCATATGATTGAATCTTACTATTATAAGTATAATGATATGCGAATATAATTCGCATTGAGGTGGGGAGAATTGTTATTACTCTTGGGCACCTAAAATGTTAAAGTTGAATATGCATAGCGCAGTAACTTCGATTATTAAGTACGAGGTAGATATATATATATATATATATATATATACCCCTTTTACTCAGGATAGTTTTGATTAAACTAATATTACATGTTTAAGTTTGAGAATACCACAGAGTACTTTTCTCAGCCCGTGCGCAGGTTAGGGTTACTTGGTGATTTTCTGAGCAACGACCTCAATATTTCATTCACAATCCTGATCTCAAAAATGTTGGTTGTTCCACCTTTAGTTATAGTTGGCATGTAACTAGTAAGTTAGGTTCTGCGGTATTAAATAACATTACAATTAGACTTTGATCTTCATAGTCTATATATATATATATGGTTGATCGACTGTATGTTATTAGTTGCATAGTCTATATATATATATATGGTTGATCAACTGTATGTTATTAGTTGCATATATATAGACAAAACTCGTTTTGAGTTAAGTATGTTTAAGAAATGTATTTTCGTTTGATTTTAGTCATTTTAATTGTATAATTTAGTTATGAATTATCCGTAGTTGCTTTGACAATGTTTGTGACACTGTAGCTCGAACGATCGGGTCGAGTGTAGGGTGTTACAAACTTTTTCTCCCTTGAGGTGATGAAGGTTCAGTGTCGTGATATCTTAGCATTAGTGTTGCCATACCCACATCAGTTGAAGTTTTCCTCAAGGTTTGATAGTAGTTGTTTCCTTAATCAAACTCAAATACACCATTTGACTCTCCAAGACATAATTTTTCTAATTTGGGTCTCAACAGGATTAGAATGAAGGGAAAATGATCATTAATAATAAAAACTAAAAATTAACAAAAAAACATAAAAAAGACTCGTACTTTGATTGAGAATAAACTCATCAAATATTTGAAAGAATCTAATTTAACGTATTAAATTACGGTAGATAAATACACAATATGTAATTCAAATAGAAGATGTTCTGATATGTTTTGACCCGAAAAATGTTTAGAAATTCATCAAGAAAATAAAAAATAAAATAAAATAAAACTAAGGTGACTATGTTTAGGTATGTTTTGGTATTAACTTAATAATGTTTATTTATAATGTAAAAATAATATAATCGAGAAAATACAAAAGTATCTTTAATTAGAGGAATTTTTTTAGGTTTTTTGGTAATTTTTGTGTCAAACTTTCAGTCCAATTTCAGACACCACGTTAATTTTTTTAGGCTCAAGTTGTGAAATAATTTTTGTTAGATCTTTCTGTTCTTTCTGAATCAGTATTATTGGTCCAAAATGGATTCTTGTAACAGTCTAATTTTCAGTGGTGTCGGAAACAGTGGTTTCGAACCACAATTCCGATGAGTCAAGTCGTAATTTATTTTTTCTAAATATTTTTGGTGATATATGCATCGTATGAAATTATGATTTGAAAATTTCATAGAATAAATAGTTAATTGAATAGAAATGACTAAATTATAAAAAAAATAAAAGAATAGATGTTTAATTAGAAGGACCAAATGAATAAATTAACCAAAGGAGTATTACTTAGTGGATTGGTATGGTTTATATTAAATATAAATAGATTTAATTAAAGTTAAAAATGGTTAATTAAAGCTTAATGATGAAAGTCTTAATATTTACAAAATTGTCATTGACTATATATATAAATTAAATAAAAAAATTGAAGAAATTCACTATTTCTTCATCTTCTCCACGGCAAAGAAGAGAAAACTAGATTTTACACATTCAATCTTTAAGCTTTGATTTGAGTAAGTAAACTTTGATCGTTTTTAGTAATTTTTATGTTTTTGAGTCCGTATCAGCTTAATCTAGCTTATGCAACGACTGATTTGTGAATCTGTCATATGTTAGAAAATTTATCATTTTTGAAATTGCTTGTTCTTTAAAGCTTTTGATGTATTTGAATGTTTGATACTTGGGTTAAATCTTTTTGTAAAGTGATTTTTCATTAAATTAGGGTTAAAGGAATAAAATGTGAAAATAGTGAAATTACATGTATTGTTGTGAAAATAAATATGTCAATGGGTTGGATAAGTACCCAAGAGAATTCGGCTATGGTTAGTTGTGCGAGAGAATGGTTATTTTGCATGTTTTGTGTTGAAAGGACTTGATTGAATAAAAGGAAACTATTAGGGGTAAAATCGTAAATTCCCTAAAAAGGACTAAATTGTGTTGAATGACTAAATTATGTAACTAAATGTGAGGATTGAATGATTTGTGGATGTAGACTACGATCGTACTACCGACCGTGAAAATGAGAAATTAGCGGATTAGTCCTAAAGTCTTTCCTAAACTACAATCCAATCCGGTAAGTTCGTAGTGTAAATCTTACTTAATATTCCTTGTACATGTTTATATATTGTCAATGTACAATAAATCGTAAATATTCGGTATTGAAGATGATCGAAGAAATGAAACGCAAGAGATAGTAGGCTTTATGCCGTTGAAATAGTACCGACACGATGACTGGGGTACCGCATGTGTTGCGAGTCTTGGACAACTCGTGTGAGTAGCATCATGACTTGAAAAAGAGATATGGATCCTTATGGATTACAAGTCATACGATGGCTGGGATTTATGCTTTATGCATACTCTTGACAGCTCGTGTGAGCAGCATCATTAGGAAATAGTTTGTAGTACAGATAGACACCGTACCGATGGCTGAGGTACCGTATATGTTACGAGTCCTCGACAGCTCGTGTGAGCAGCATCGGGTACTGGTAACAAGAAGATATGAACATGAAGAGAAGTTGTAAATACTCAAAGAGAAATGGAATTACGTTGGCTTGATGAAGTCATTGTTGCTTATTACCATGTTGGTATTTCTTAACTATCGAACTTACTAAGCTATAAAGCTTACCACAGTTATTGTTATTGTTTTGTAGATCGTTTTTTTGATTGAAAATCGGATCATCGTCCTCACCCGAAGTCACACTATCGCAGAGTTTGTCGGTAGATTTTGGATCACTTGGTAATATGGCATGTAGTAGAATGATATTAATCTTTGATATTGAACTAAAGATGTTGGAATCTTACTATTTTGATTGTGTAAATGCATGAAGTATAACTTAGATGCTTAAGCTTATGATGCTTATAAAGACTTAGTAGTTATGTATGTCGTGTGATGTTTTAATGCATAACTTGTATTGGTTGTGTTTGAGACATTATTCTTGAGATTCTGCATACTTGTTTCGATAGAATTTTATGCATGTATAGGTAGAAGTACAGGGTAGGAGAGAGGTTGTTCTCTAACTTGGGTTTTATCGGTAGTTGAATTACAAGTGTCGGTAGTTTATAGTACTGATGTATCGGTAGTATGTATACTTATATCGGTAAAAGTTACAAGGTGAAGATTTTTACTCTCTGGATTTTTTGGTATTGGTAGTTGCATGACTTGTATCGGTAGTACTAGCACAGGTACCGGTAGAAGTCTACACAGTTCTAAATTGTTCCTTTAATTGACTACTACCGATACTTGACCATCAGGTATCAGTAGAAGTCCCATAAAATGTTGGAAATGCCATTTTTACCCTTGATAAAAATTATATTATTGTCGAAACCACCTTGAAAACGAGGCTTCGAAAAAATTATTTAAAAATTTAGAAAATAAGGAGTAAAAAGGGAGTCGCCACCAATCTTTTATTTCAGGTGTGATTGGATCACCACAAAACGTTTTAGACGTTTAAAATGTCGGTCTACGAAATCCAGAAAGAATGGGTTCGGGAGTCGATTACGCATGAGGAAGGATTAGCACCCTCATACGCCCAAAATTGGTACCACATGATTATTTTTGGATCTTGTTTTATGAAAACAGTGAAAATTCGAGTGAAGTTTAAAATGCGATGTTCATTTTAAATGGCTTTGTGTAATTTTAAAGGAGACCTTTTTTAAGAAAAACTCGTCCCCGCATTTCGATCCTCTTATGAGAACTAGAAGATGTATCCAACACATTAGGGCACTATATTCTAGGAGTTTCAAAATTGAAGGACGTTTCGGGAAATTTTGAAGAGAGTATTCGATCGCATGATTTGTACGAAAATCGCACCCAGCACGTTAGGGCACGATTTTCGAAGTCTTCACGCGAAGGAACATTGTCTCGTTTACTTCAAAATCTTGGAAATAGATAGGGATGTGTTTAAAAACTTTTGAAGAGGATATTTCTTTCGCACGAATTACGAAAATCAAACCCCGCACGTTAGGGCACGATTTTTGAAGTTTCCACACGAAATAATATTACCTCGTTTTTGTCACGAAAATCATTCGTATATATATATTTTGAGAACTTAAACATTTCGTATTAGGGTTAAAATGCAATCCTCGAACATATGATTTGAAGGATTTGGAAATGGGTTACCCGTTCACGTCGATTTTCGCGAAGAATTAAAGTCGCGACCAACACGTTAGGACACGACATTCTCGGAATCTCGAGGTGAACAGGCGTAAAAACTTGAAAAGGATATTCGATTCGCGCGAATTATACGAGAAAATTACACCCGACACGTTAGGGCGTGATTTTTCGAAGTTTTCGTTCGGACCGGACATTGCCTCGATTTTTAAAATAACTTGTAAATGAAAGCGTAAGTTTAAAAACACAAGTAGTGATTAATAAGAGAAATTAAATACGAAGCAATATAATAAGCAGATAAATAATATGCGAAAATATAAAATACGGGTGCAAATACATGCAAACATCGATGAGGAAGAAGAAACGATGAAATCGGGATTAAAAACGAGACTTTTGGATACCCGAGGGCAAAATGGTAATTTTGGTGAAATCAGGGTTAAAATGGAATTTTGGAAAGTTCGGGGGTAAAATGGCAATTTTGGTGAAATCGGGGTTAAAAATAGAATTTTTGAGAGTTTAGGGGTAAAATGGTAATTTTTGGTAAAATCAGGGTTAAAAATGGAATTTTGATAGTTTGGGGGTAAAATGGTAATTTTTGGTGAAATCAAGGTTAAAAATGGAATTTTTAATAGTTTAGGGGTAAAATGGTAATTTTTGGTGAAACCGGGGTTAAAAATGGAATTTTGGAAAGTTTAGGGGTAAAATGGTAATTTTTCTGAAATTTTGAGGTCCTATTGACAATAAAACCAAAGGGTGGATGACACGTGGCAGCCTCACAGGCATCCAGCAGTCAAAGGACTAAATTGTAAATCTTGAAAAATTCTTGGGCCAATTTTATAATTAAATAAAAGCTGATTTAGGGATTAAATTAAAACGAATTAAAAATAACAAGGACCAGATACATAAATAAGCCAAAAAGTGACACATGGCAGCCTCTGGTGCAGTCAAACAGTTAAAGGACTAAATTGAAAACTAATTAAAATTACCGGGCAAAATTACAAATAATAAAAAAATGCAAAAATGACTAAATTGAAGCAAATAAAAAATGCGGAAGAACCAGACGCATAAATAACCCATTTTCCAAAAACGCGCGGATCTTGAGGCGGGTCGGGCCGGATCGGGTCGGGTCAAGCGGGTTGTATATATATATTATTTTTATGTTTTTTAAAAAATCATTTTTTTCATTTTCTTAGAAATCAGCCTTCCTCTCTCCCTTTTTTCTCTCAACTCACCCCCCTTTCAAGTCCGGCCATGTTCCAGCCAAGCTCCGGCGGTCGCCTAACCCGCGCGTGGCTGATGCCCCGGCCACGCTCTGACCTCTTCGGCTCATATCCGACCCAGCTCCGCCGTCGTCGGGTTTGCACGCGCCCTTCAATCGTCGTCCGTTCGCCGGTAAGTTCAACAATCTCCTCTTTTTTAATTAAAAAAACCTCTTTTTTTTAATTTAAACCCTTTCGTTTTTGTTTTTTATAAAAATATTCTATCATTATATTTTCCATGTGCAACGATTCAGATCTGGAAATCCAGATCTGAGGATTTCCACCATGTTCTCCTTTTTTTATTTCGTTTCGGGGTTATTTTAATCTCTTTTTTATAACTTGGTTCTTTCTTTTTGCATATCCTTACGACGGAGTACGGTCGGCGTTCGGTGGTGACTCGCGACGGTGGACGATGGTCCGATGGAAGCAGATAAGTTCCAGTCCTTTCAATTTCTTTTTTTATATTAACAATATTAATTATGTATTATTAATATTTATTATCATCAATGCATCTTTTATTATAAGCATTATATATTTTTATTAATAATAAATGATGATGATGATGACATGGACTGGTACATTTAATGATTTTTGAGCGTTTTAAATACATGCATATGTGCTTTAAAAAACGGCAGCATTAAAGAGGAATGTATGAGTGCATTTGATGTGTACCTGAAAATGCTCAAAGTATTGATTACTTGAATGTCTGCTTTGCTTTCAAACTTTTCTTGCTATTCGAATGCTACTGCTGGGATTATTGCTTCTGTTTTTTATTTTCAAAGTAGTATTTCTGTATTGATCTTTTTGAAAAGAAAATTGTAACCCCTTACAACCGAAATCAACTTGGCTTTTATAGCCAAATCTTCAATCATGCAATTTTGTTTTGTACATTTAAATGCTAGTCTTAATCTCTCTCTTTTTTGCAGGCTCCATGGCAGTGGCGGTTTGGAGCAGGTGGAATAGCCGAAGGTGGCAGAGGCAAATTGCCTGATGATGGTGATCAGTTGATGACGTGGCGGCCTGCCATTGGCTGAGGTGGAGGTGATAACAGTAGCAGATTTGGGCAGATTTTCTGCTTTGGGCTAGTGTTTAATTAGGTCAAAGGAATGGGTGTAAATGGGCTAAGGGAATTGGGCCAATTGGGCCTTGTAAATGAACTTTATGGACTTTTAATTTTATGTTTAAATTTAGTATTTTAATTTTAATTTTAATTTAAATTTAAGGTAAATTTAAATAATTAAATTTAAATTTAAGATAAATTTAAATTTAAACAAATTTAAATTCAAATTAAAACAAGAATTCCAAGCACGGTCAAAATTGGGCTCCAACAGCTGCCCCTCTTTGCTCGTTGTTGTGTAGCAGGAACGGAGCAAAGATTGAAAAGGAGGCCCAATTTTGTCCAGTTTCGTTAAATCTCGGCTCCATCGTCGACTACTTTATATTGATAACACTTTGACTTGCAGTTCTATTCCAATCTATCGTGACTGCGAGAAAAATGGGATCCGCCATCTGACTTGCTGCACCCTCGACGTCGAAGTTTTATCTTGCTCTTCAGAGAGATAAAGACTTGCTATCCAATCTTTACTTCGATTTCTAGAGGATAGGAAGTGATATTTGATGCTTTGTCTAACTCTTATTTCAATTTCGGAGAGATAAAGACTTGCTATCCAACTCTACTTCAATTTCAAGAGGATAGGAAATGATGTTGCTCTTACTTTGATTTCAGAGATAAAGACGCGTTTATCCACTCTACTTCAATTTCAAGCGGATAGGAAATGACGTTGCTCTTACTTCAATTTCAGAGATAAAGACGCGTTATCCACTCTACTTCAATTTCAAACGGATAGGAAAAGATCTTGCTCTTACTTCAATTTCAGAGATAAAGACTTGATATCCAGCTTTACTTCAATTTCAAGAGGATAGGAAATGATTCTGCTCTTACTTCAAGACTTGATATCCAGCTTTACTTCAATTTCAAGAGGATAGGAAATGGTCTTGCTCTTACTTCAATTTCAGAGATAAAGACTTGTTATCCAACTCTACTTCAATTTCAAGAGGATAGGAAATGATGTAGCTCTTACTTCAATTTCAGAGATAAAGACGCGTTTATCCACTCTACTTAAATATCAAGCGGATAGGAAATGACGTTGCTCTTACTTCAATTTCAGAGATAAAGACGCGTTATCCACTCTACTTCAATTTCAAACGGATAGGAAAAGATCTTGCTCTTACTTCAATTTCAGAGATAAAGACTCGATATCCAGCTTTACTTCAATTTCAAGAGGATAGGAAATGATCTTGCTCTTACTTCAATTTCAGAGATAAAGACTTATTATCCAACTCTACTTCAATTTCAAGAGGATAGGGAATGATCTTGCTGTGGTCTGATCCACCTTGGCTTCTAGGTGGAAGGTCCATCGTCGTGGATTCGACCCTTCATGTTCGTAAAATGCTAGATTATTCGTTGTGACTTGGAACTTTCCCTTCAAATCGCAGTGATGCAGGATCTTCTATCGCAGCGCTGGCTTTTCATCGTGCATCCTATGACGCTGAGACCTGCTAGAAAATGCTCAAATGGTCCTCTTATGTAGGCTCAGTATGTTTTAGGATGTTATGCTTGGAAATGAGTTAAAATGCTCTTAACCTAGAATGAATGTGTATGATTTAATGCTTGAATTTTTCAAAGATTAGTCTTTTCTATTTTGAAGCCATCTCTTGACGTTTCCTTGAATTCAACTTGGCAAATTCAACATTTGAATTGCTTCTTTCAGGTTTTAACTCTTTCAACTGGCAGTTGTTTAGGATTCTCGTGTCTTTTAGGAAATTCCTAAAATAATACTCGCGAATCCTTGTTTCCTTTTATGACCTTTTATCCATCATCTTAATATGAAAATACTTGGACAATATGGGATTAAATTTGGAAATTTATTGGCTATGATATCAAATATTTACAAAGAATAAATAATTACAGAAGAACGGTATTAGACTTAGATATCAGATATGAGTTTCCTTGATCCAAAGATCATCTTTTGCTTGCTATGTTTTTGGAGGTCCTGGGATTACTTCGTTGATGCCCCAAGATGTAAAATATTTCCATTTTGCCACTTCTGAGGGAGCAATTGGTTGTCCTTGTTTTGTATTTGAGTTGCTCTTTTCGAGTTTTCAACTCAAAACCCCTTTGGTTTCAGGATGCCCTTCCACGGGTTTTCATCCTGACCTCTCCGATTTTTTTTTATATGTAATATTTCTTCACCGAGTCTGAATTCACCGGGTTGTATAATTCCTTGCCATCCATTTCAACCAAAATTAAGGCTCCTCCAGAGAAGGCTTTCTTTACAACGTACGGCCCCTCCCAATTAGGCATCCATTTTCCTCGAGTCTTTATGTATTGGAAGTATCTTTTTCAAGACTAAATCTCCCTCATGGAATTCCCTAGGACGAACCTTCTTATTGTAAGCGCGCATCATCCGCTTTTGGTACATCTGACCATGACGGATAGCCTTTAATCTCTTTCCTCAATCAAATTTAAATGATCATATCTGGCTCGGACCCATTCTGCTTCATCCAGATTCAACTCTGATAAGACTTGGAGAGAAGGAATCTCCAACTCGATGGGTAAAACAGCCTCCATTCCATATACAAGTGAAAACGGCGTTGCCCCAGTAGATGTTCTGACAGAAGTTCTATAAGCAAGGAGAGCAAAAGGTAATTTTTCATGCCAATCTTTATAGTTTTCTGTCATTTTTGCAATAATCTTCTTGATGTTTTTATTGGCCGCTTCCACTGCTCCGTTCATCTTTGGACGATATAGGGACGAGTTATGATGTCTGATCTTGAATTGCTCACAGACCTCCGATATCGTGCTGTTGTTCAAGTTTAGTGCATTGTCTGATATGATCTTTTCTGGCATTCCATATCGACATATGATTTCCTTTTTCAGGAACTTGCTGACCGCAGACTTTGTAACATTAGCATAAGAGGCAGCTTCTACCCACTTGGTGAAGTAGTCGATAACCACAAAAATAAATCTATGTCCATTAGAGGCCTTTGGTGAAATTGGTCCAATAACATCCATACCCCACATAGAAAAAGGCCATGGGGATGTCATGACGTGTAGAGGTGAGGGAGGCATATGGATCTTGTCTCCATAGATCTGGCATTTGTGGCATTTCTTGGCATAATTGATACAATCAGTCTCCATAGTCGACCAATAGTACCCAAATCTCATGATCTGCCTAGCCATTTTGAATCCATTCGCGTGTGTTCCACAAATCCCTTCATGGACTTCTTCTAGGATCTTTTTATCCTCGATTGAGTCCACACACCTCAATAACACTTGATCCTTTCTCCCCTTATACAAGATCTCTCCATCTAGGATGTACTCGTTCGCGAGCCTTCTCAATGTCCTTTTGTCATTTTCAGTAGCTCCTTCAGGGTATCTTCGGTCTTTCACATACTGGAGAATGTCCTGGTACCAAGGATGTCCCTCTTTTCCTTCTTCTTCGATGTCACAGCAATGGGCTGGAGTTTCGTAGATGCTCATTCGAATGGGCTTCATATCCTCTGGCTTATTCACTTTTATCATCGAAGCTAGAGTGGCCAAAGCATCAGCCATTTGGTTTTCCTCGCGTGGGAGGTATCTGAACGTGACCTCATCAAATTCTTTGATCAGTTCGAGGACCATATTTCGATATTCAATTAACTTGGAGTCCCTTGTCTCCCATTCTCCTTTGAGCTGGTAGATTACCAATGCTGAATCTCCATAGATTTCTAAGGCCTTGATCCCTCGATCTATGGCTGCTTGGATCCCCATGATACATGCTTCATATTCTGTCATATTATTTGTGCAATTGAAGTCAAGCTTACTGGTGAAGGGATAATGGTCTCCTTTTGGAGACACTAAAACTGCACCGATCCCATTGCCTATAACGTTTGAAGCACCATCAAAGTTTAATCGCCATGAATGTTCGGTCACTGTTTCCTCTTCGGTATTTGCGACATACATCAGATCCTCATTTGGAAAGTCAAAATTTATCGGCTCATAGTCCTCCAAAGCCCTACTGGCTAGGAAGTCTGCTATTGCACTTCCTTTAATTGCCTTTTGGCTTACATAGACTATATCAAATTCTGACAGCAAGATTTGCCATCTAGCCATTCTTCCATTTAACGCAGTTGACTCCATCATATATTTTAGAGGATCCAACTTCGAGATTAACCATGTCGTGTGGTATAACATGTATTGTCGCAATCTTCGGGTAGTCCAGACCAGTGCACAGCATAGTTTTTTCTATTGGAGAGTATCTTGCTTCACAGTCAGTAAATTTCTTACTGAGATAATATATGGCTCTTTCTTTCTTTCCCGTCTCGTCATGTTGAACCAAGACACATCCCATAGAATTCTCGAAAATCGTTAAGTACAAGATTAATGGTTTGTTGGGATTTGGTGGTACTAGTACCGGAGCATCAGATAAATACTGGTTAACTTTATCGAAAGTTCTTTGGCACTAGTCATCCCAAATGCCTGGTTTATGCTTTCTGAGAAGGCGAAATATGGGGTCACATTTTCCGTTAACTGTGAGATAAACCGAGTAATATAATTAAATCTCCCAAGAAAACTCGAACCTGTTTTTGCGTACGAGGTGAGGGTAACTCTTGTATGGCTTTAACTTTGTCTAGGTCTATCTCGATTCCCTTTTGGCTGACCACAAAACCCAACAGTTTCCCGATGTTGCTCCAAAAGTGCACTTGGCAGGGTTCAATTTTAGCTGGAACTTCCTCAATCTCATGAACAATTTCCTCAAGACATTCACATGTTCTTCCTCTGTTCGAGACTTTGCAATCATGTCGTCGACGTAGACCTCAACTTCTTTGTGCATCATATCATGAAACAATGTCACCATGGCTCTTTGATATGTTGCCCCAGCATTTTTAAGTCCGAACGGCATCACCTTATAACAGAATGTTCCCCACATTGTGACAAAGGTAGTTTTCGCCATGTCTGTAGGGTCCATCTTTATTTGATTATATCCGGAGAAACCATCCATGAAGAGAAAAAAGGCATGCCCCGCTGTATTATCTACCAGGGTGTCGATGTGTGGCAGCGAAAGTTATCTTTTGGCTGGCCCTATTCAAATCGCGGTAATCTACGCACATACGTACTTTACCATCTTTTTTGGGGACAAGAACTATATTGGCGACCCATTCCGAATATTCAACCACTCGGAGGAAACCGCATCGAACTATTTTCGGACCTCTTCTTTTATTTTAAGCAACACATCAGGTCGCATTCTGCGAAGCTTTTGTTGGACGGGCTTGCATTCTTCCTTTATTGGGAGCTTGTGAACCACGATGTCGGTGTTTAGCCCCGGCATGTCTTGGTAGGACCAGGCGAAGACGTCTTGAATTCTCTTAGCAGCTCAATAAGATTTCTTCGTGTTTTTCTGAGATGCTGGTCCCAATTTTACTTCTTTCTTCTCTTCCTCATCCCCTATGCTTACTGTTTCTACCACCTCTTTGTGGGGCAAGATTTGCTTTTCCTCTTGTTTCATCATTCGTTGCAATTCAGGAAATATATTACAATCCTGGTCATCTTCGAAGTCTTGAGATTCTTCAGACACATATCTTGCTCGAAATGAGGTTCGGAGTTAAGTGTCACTCATATTACTGATATCACAAGATTTTGAAATGTTCCTAAAAGCTACGGGGAGCTCCTCTTCTACCCAGTTGTCCAAACTACTCCCAGGTGCGTACGGACAGATTTGAAATGAACTCCTTTCTTCAGCTTCTTCGGAAACAGCATTTATGTTCAGTTCCATCACAAACTTTGCAACTTTTTCCTTCTCAAGCCTTAGCCCACCAGAAAACGAAAGTTTTAGAAATATGAGGGAAGGTCATCGGTTTCCAACTGATTTCTTCCCCGGCTTGTCGTGCTCTTCTTGTCTCTCTCTTCTTTCTATTTTTTTCTTCCTTTCTTTCACGTCTGGCTTGTACCCCAGCCCGAAACGGTTCCATTTTCCAAATGGCAGCGGCGCGCTAACTATTCCTTGGAGATATTTCGAGCCCTTTTCTCGGCAATGCTCCTTTTTCAATCGTTAAACGCAACCCCATCTTCGTTGTTTGTGACAATTTAGGTTCAGGAATTTTACTTCCCTCTCCAATAAATGTGGCATTGACGAATTCCAACGAACGGAAAGAACATTCTATTGCCTCTTCATCTTTGTCTATGTACGGGGCATCATTTGTTACAAACGCAACAATATCCTCCTCGTATTGATTGTAACCAACCTTCCGTCGGTTACCAGCTTGAGCTTTTGGTGAACTGAGGACGGTACTGCCCTGCTGCGTGAATCCTTGGGTCTCCTAATAAGCAATTATAGGAAGGTTTGATATCCATCACCAAAAAATCAACCTCGTAAGTATTTGGGCCTATTTGTAATGGTACTTCAATCCTGCCATCACTTTTCTTTCAGTTCCATCAAAAGCTCTGACTATGTTGTGGCACGTCCTCATATAGGAGCTATCGATGGGTAGTCTTTCGAGAGTGGCCAACGGTAAAACGTTTAAAGCTGAGCCGTTGTCGATAAGCACTCCGGTAGAGTGTACCCTTTACAGCGAGTGGTAATATGCAATGCCTTGGTCGATCCCATACCTCCAGATGGGATTTCATCGTCATTGAAGAAAATAAAATTATCAGCGCTAATGTTGTTAATCAATCGATCCAGCTTGCATACCGATATATCCTGGGTCACATAAGTCTTGTTGAGCGCCCTCATCAATGCGTTACGGTGTGCCTCTGAACTCAGCAGTAACGCCAAGATAGATATGCGTGCGGGCTGCTTATGTAACTGCTCAACTACGCTATATTCGCTGTGTTTCAAGAATTTCAGGAACTCTTGTGCTTCTCTTCTGCCACTGGCTCATTTATCGGTTCCAACTTGTCAGTCACCTTTTCGGTTCAACTCGCTATAGCTTTTCCTTTGGCAGCTGCTTTCTCTTCCAAGTTGTAAGTTTTACCGCTACGTGTGACCAGGTTCACATTTTGCAGCTCCTCCACCTTGGGTGCCACAATGTTGCACCCGTAATTCCAAGGAATTCTTTTGCTGTCTTCATAAGGAAACAGTACAGGTTTCGTATGATAACACATGGTGTCTCTTGTCTTCTCGTCTCAGCTCCCTTGGATGTGGAGATAATTATTATCGGGTGATCAGGCTCATGTGTCCTCTTTCCTTCAGAGGAGCAAATGTCCCCCATATCTTTTCCTTCTTCGAAGAACTCCAATTCCTTGCGGTCCATCAACTCTTGTATTAGAACCTTGAACTCTGTACAATGCTGAATCTCATGACCTTCAGCGTTGTGGAAGTCACAATAGTTTCTCGCCATTACCATCTTTTCGCCGTCCTGTGCAATTATTCCTCTAGCCACCAGTTGACGCCATACCCATTTCATAGGAGATCTGACCTTTTCAATGTGAGCCTTAACCTTTTTCCCTTCCACACTCGTAATCGCATTTACTCCTTGATCAGAATGGACGGGTAAAGGGTTCCCGGCTACATTAGGTCTCGATGGCTCATCAAATCTTATTTTTTTCATCTTAATTAATTTTTCTACCAATTTCTTGAAAGTGAAACAATTTTCGATGGAATGCCCAATCACTCATCCATGAAATTCACATTGGACGTTGGCGTCGTACCATTTTGAAAATGGTGGTGGTACGGGCTCTGTGATATATGGGGCTACCACGTGCTGATCATATAACTGCTGGTAGAGGTCTTTGTACGTAACAGGAATTGAAGTGAACTGAATCTTCTCGGTATTCTTCTTCCAGCTTGATTCTGATCTTTGATAATTGTCAGAAGGAGGTTTTGATTGCGTCATCGAAATCGACTTGGCATAATTTGGTCTGTATGTGCTTACATTATTCACCCCGACTTCCTTCCTCTTAGGTGCTGCCCTTTTTCCACCGTCTCCTGCGTCGATTTTTTCGCTTTTAATCGCGTTCTCAATCATTTCTCCTGACATCTCCACATCCGAAAAAACTCCTTGTAGCGTTACCTACCAAGCGATCGAGATACGGTGCCTTTAGCGTATGGACAAAAAGCATCGTTGTCTCTTTTTCTGTCAAGAACGGTTGTACCAGGGTAGTTATATCCCTCCAACACTGAGCATATTATCGGAAGCTTTCACTTGGTTTCTTCTCCATGTTTTGCAAGGTAATTCTGTTTGGAGCGATATCAGTAACATGGTCGTATTGCTTCATAAAAGCTTAGGCCAAGTCCTTCCAGGAATTGATCTTTGTGCGGCTTAGTTGGTTGTACCATTTTGCGGTCGATCCAACCAATCTATCTTGGAAACAGTGAATTAATAATTTTTTATTGTGGACATATCCTGTCATCTTCCGACAGAACATCGTAATGTGTGCTTCTAGGCAGCTTGTCCCGTTGTATTTTTAAATTCGGGTATTTTGAACTTCGGGGGTAGCACTAGGTCTAGAACCAGACTTAGTTCTTTGGCATCGATTCCACTATAGGCGTCAATCCCCTCCATTGCTCTAATCTTGTCTTCCAACCATTTGTACCTTTCTTCTATTTGTTTGGATACTTCTATTTTCGTTCTTTCTGCCTCCATCGTATCATCGAGGTCGGGGTTGATGGGATTCGCAGTGGTTTCACCCGGGTTCGATCCTGATCCGACCAGGTAATTAGTTTGGCCTGATGCGCCAATGGGCTGTTGTTGCGCCCGAATGAAGATGGGTGTCTCTCGCGGGTTTGTTCCTGGCGGGGCCTGATAGTGTATGGGTGTAAAGCCAGGAGGATATTGAGGATCCTCGTTTTTCTCTCTCGGGCCTTCAGCGATATCTTTTCCTTTATCTGAATCTCGCAACAGCTGGGTTAACTGATTAATTATATTGCTTTGAGATTCGATTATTTTGTCTCTCATGTCCCTTTGTACTCTCTCTAGCTGGTCTTGTAACTGAGCTTGCATCTGCTCTTGTATTTCTTTTTGCATTTGCTCTAGCCTTTCTATTCTCTGATCCATAGCTTTGGCCCTCTTACGCGTATAATAACGATGTGGGTTTTCAATGTTTACTGTTGTTAATTGAATGTTTTAACTTTACTTAGTTAGGAGATGTTATGTCAATAATATGCAAGATGTGATGCAAAATGCATGTATTCAAATGAGAGAAAGGCATTGATTCTAAAGTCCATTTTCATTTAGAGCAACTTCTCGAGAAGAAAACTTCTTTTCATAAAATAAAGTTTATACAAATGGTTTGGCCTTTCGGCCCAGATCCTTAATCTTTTCTAGCAATCCTACTAACTTCTTTCCTCGTTCCGACTTTGACTCGTACTGAAGGCTCAAAACGTCAGCTTCAGCGGCCAGCTCCTGCATGTGATCGGCCGCTTATCTCATTTGAGTTAGTGTCCTGCTCATGATATGATCTCGTTCCCCGACCTCTTTTTGGGCCTGACGGGTGTACCATTCACTGGTTTCTAAATTTCTTTCCATGATCTCGAGTCGGATTTCATTATTATGGAGTGTGACCTCCAGTTCTCGCACTCTTTCTCTTAGTTCTTGTCTTTCGGCCATGCACGTCTTCAGCTCTGATACTGTGTTTCAATTTCGGTGCCTCCATAATGACTCCTCTAACTCCTTTATTCTCGCTTCTAGACTGGCCATCTGAGCTTTCAACTCGGTCTCCTCGATTCGTTTTTCTAGTAGCTCTCCCTTCAAGGCGTTCTCTCGGGCTTGACCATCTTGGAACTTTCTTTGCCAATGCTCCGTTTGGTCTTTTTGTTCCTGAATTTCCTGACGTCATTGCTCAGAAGTTTTCCCTAATCCCGCAGTCCTCATAGATTGACGAAGCTTTTTGTAGTGTTTTTTCAAATCTTCAAGGTCTTCTTCAGCCTTATTTTTCCCTTTTCTCAATTTCTCGGCCTCTAACCTGTGAAAATTCACATCTAGCCCTAGCTGCATCTTATCTTCCTCCAGTACTTCTATCCTCTTTTTGAACTCCGAGCTTTTCCTTTCGAAGTCATGCTTAAGGATGTCTATCTCAGTTGGGACCTCTTGCAAATATTCCTATATTCCTCCACAGGGCGAACGTTTTCTGGATTCGGTGCAGGGATGTTGTCATTCACTCTCCTACTTCTCCACCAGTCATAATTCGAGGTTGTCAATGGATTGGTACTGAACTTCTTCATTCTTTGCACCCTTTTCCATAAATTCGCTATTTCCCGAACTTTTTTCTTATAGTCGTTTCCTTTATAAGAAAATTCGCAATGTGCCAGGCCATGTGTAGCAGGGACAAACTATCTTGTCCTATACTGTCTCAAAATAAGCAGCGGAGCACACCATTCGCAATGTGCCACCCCAGACTCTGAGTAACGAGACCCAATCGAAATCACCACATCGGTAGAGAATCTCATCTGGGAGGAACCAAGGTGCACACCATTCAATATTTTCATCTCGAAGATTCTGGAGAACAGCTGCCCATTTTTTTCGGATACATTTTGTTCACGTTGCGTGGCTACAAAGCCCTTTAAAGGCGAGAAATCTGTTGAAAATACCTTACAAGAGAATTTCTCCACTTTCTAAAAGTGACTGTGAAACCAGACCGTTAAAAGTTGAGCGCAACCAATAAATCTTCCTTCTCCTTCTCTCCGGCATGCGCTTAGCGAGTGAAAAGTTTCTGCCAGAATAGCAGGGACTGGGGTGATTCCCCTACTAAGTCGATCAAATAATGCTACTACCGCGTCCTCGACATGTCCCAGAGCTTTCGGAAATAAGATCAAACCGTATATACCGAGGGCGAAGATATCAACACGTTTTCTCATATCTGGATGTGTTGCAATCAGCTCTTGCAGACTCTTCCAATTAATACATTTGTTATCTCCTTTCCCCTTAATTCGAGAGGCAACCCATTGCTCACTCATCCCTGTGACACTCATCAACCTTTTCAGAAATGTCGGAACACTTGCGTCTTTTGAATATGCTTTATCGGCTTGGACTCTAGGACAACGAATTAAAGCAGTGTATTCTTCTATTGTTGGTACTAAGTCTAGATGACCGAAGGTGAAGCAGCTATAGGCAGGATTCCAATGTTGGGAGAGGGCTCGAAACAGGTGCTTGTCGATCTTTACTTCAAGTAGGTAAGATAGATCTCCATAATCTCGGTGAAACATCTGCCTTATTTCATTATCCCAATGCCCCCAAATCTCTCTTAACCCTTGCAAGTTATTCTGAGTTACATTAATACGAGTGTAGTCCCAGAATTCTGACAGATGCCCGTGTTTCAGGCTGTCACCCTTTTCACGCTGTTGCTCTTCGGACCATAGGCGTGCCACCATATTGTCTTCTACTTTATCTAAAAATCCTTCTTCCATGATGAAACTGCCTAATTTGTAAACGGACTTATATCAAACCTTTTCGTTCATGATGATGCAAATTCAAGTAGAAAGAGACAAAACAAACACGGTTAGTAGCATGTAATAGTAGAAAAGCATTCAAATATACATAACACAGAACCTAAAAATACTTCGGGTATATGCTAACAGGGCTCGACCTAACTCTATCTAAGGTGAGTACTTACGGTTCACTATATGCAGTTTAGGTTCTAAAGGTGAAAGGTACCCAAACCAGCAGATTCCTCGATCCTCACCCATTACAGGCTCATACGGACGAGTTCGATTTAGGGGGACGCATTTTCCGCATGTTTGCACGGAAGTGAAAACTTCACGAAAACAAGGGTACTCTGTAATCCCGAAAGCGATTCACTATCCTGCACGGAGGTGAAGACCTCACGAAGGAACAGTTTCCCGCTTCCACTTAAGAAGGGTAATATCACAATGCATATGGATGCAAAATTACACTAGCAAAGTCACACAGTAGAATATCACACAAAGATGTCGAGGATTACATGTTAAACAAAACCGAAGTTTAAAAGTTCTCAAAAAAGACCCGAAAATTATCAATTTTGGCTTGACTCTCATTTATTTTGAAAAAGTCCCCAGTGGAGTTGCCAAGCTGTCGAAACCACCTTGAAAACGAGGATTCGAAAAAATTATTTAAAAATTTAGAAAATAAGGAATAAAAAGGGAGTCGCCACCAATCTTTTATTTCAGGTGTGATTGGATCACCACAAAACATTTTAGACGTTTAAAATGTCGGTCTACGAAATTCAAAAAGAATGGGTTCGGGAGTCGGTTACGCATGAGGAAGGATTAGCAGCCTCATACGCCCAAAATTGGTACCACATGATTATTTTCGGATCTTGTTTTATGAAAACAGTGAAAATTCGAGTGAAGTTTAAAATGCGATGTTCATTTTAAATGGCTTTGTGTAATTTTAAAGGAGACCTTTTTTAAGAAAAACTCGTCCCCGTATTTCGATCCTCTTATGAGAACTAGAAGATGTATCCAACATATTAGGGCACTATATTCTAGGAGTTTCAAAATTGAAGGACGTTTCGGGAAATTTTGAAGAGAGTATTCGATCGCGTGATTTGTACGAAAATCGCACCCAGCACGTTAGGGCACGATTTTCGAAGTCTTCACGTGAAGGAACATTGTCTCGTTTACTTCAAAATCTTGGAAATAGATAGGGATGTGTTTAAAAAATTTTGAAAAGGATATTTCTTTCACACGAATTACGAAAATCAAACCACGCACGTTAGGGCACAATTTTTGAAGTTTTCACACGAAATAATATTACCTCGTTTTTGTCACGAAAATCATTCGTATATATATATTTTGAGAACTTGAAAATTTCGTATTAGGGTTAAAATCCAATCCTCGAACATATGATTTGAAGGATTTGGAAATGGGTTACCCGTTCACTTCGATTTTCGTGAAGAATTAAAGTCGCGACCAACACGTTAGGACACGGCATTCTCGAAATCTCGAGGTGAACGGGCATAAAAACTTGAAAATGATATCCGATTCACGTGAACTATACGAAGAAATTACACCCGACACGTTAGGGCGTAATTTTTCGAAGTTTTAGTTTGGACATTGCCTCGATTTTTAAAATAACTTGTAAATGAAAGTGTAAGTTTAAAAATACGAGTAGTGATTAATAAGAGAAATTAAATAAGAAGCAATATAATAAGCAGATAAATAATATGCGAAATTATAAAATACGGGTGCAAATACATGCAAACATCAATGAGGAAGAAGAAACGATAAAATCAGGATTAAAAACGAGACTTTTGGATACCCGAGGGCAAAATGGTAATTTTGGTGAAATCGGGGTTAAAAATGGAATTTTGGAAAGTTCGGGGGCAAAATGGTAATTTTTGGTGAAATCGAGGTTAAAATGGAATTTTGGAGAGTTTAGGGGTAAAATGGTAATTTTTGGTAAAATCGAGATTAAAAATGAAATTTTAGAGAGTTTAGGGGTAAAATGGTAATTTTTTGTAAAATAGGGGTTAAAAATAGAATTTTGGAGAGTTTAGGGGTAAAAATGGTAATTTTTGGTGAAATAGAGGTTAAAAATTGAATTTTTGAGAGTTTAGGGGTAAATGGTAATTTTTGGTGAAATTAGGGTTAAAGATGGAATTTTTAAGAGTTTAGGGGTAAAATGGTAATTTTTGGTGAAACCGAGGTTAAAAATTGAATTTTGGAAAGTTTAGGGGTAAAATGGTAATTTTTGGTGAAATCGGGGTTAAAAATGGAATTTTTGAAAGTTTAGGGGTAAAATGGTAATTTTTCTGAAATTTTGGGGTCCTATAGACAATAAAACCAAAGGGTGGGTGACACGTGGCAGCCTCACAGGCATCCAGCAGTCAAGGGACTAAATTATAAATCTTGAAAAATTCTTGAGCCAATTTTATAATTAAATAAAAGTTGATTTAGGGATTAAATTAAAATGAATTAAAAATAACAAGGACCAGATACATAAATAAGCCAAAAAGTGACATGTGGCAGCCTCTGGTGCAGTCAAACAGTCAAAGGACTAAATTGAAAACTAATTAAAATTATCAGGCAAAATTACAAATAATTAGAAAATGCAAAAAGGACTAAATTGAAGCAAATAAAAAATGCGAAAGAACTAAACGCACAAATAACCGATTTTCCAAAAACACGCGGATCTTGAGGCGGGTCGGGTCGGATTGGGTTGGGTCAAGCGGGTTGTATATAGATTATTTTTAGGTTTTTTAAAAAATCATTTTTTTCATTTTCTTAGAAATCAGCCCTCCTTTCTCCCTTTTTTCTCTCAACTCAACCCCCTTTCAAGTCCGGCCATGTTCCAGCCAAGCTCCGGCGGTCGCCTAACCCGCGCGTGAGCGCGCGTGGCTGATGCCCCGGCCACGCTCTGACCTCCTCGGCTCATATCCGACCCAGCTCCGCCGTCGTCGGGTTTGCACGTGCCCTTCGATCGCCGTCCGTTCGCCGGTAAGTTCAACAGTCACCTCTTTTTTAATTAAAAAAACCTCTCTTTTTTTTAATTTAAACCCTTTCATTTTTGTTTTTTATAAAAATATTCTATCATTATATTTTCCATGTGCAACGATTCAGATCTGGAAATCCAGATCTAAGGATTTCCACCATGTTCTCCTTTTTTTATTTCGTTTCGGGGTTATTTTAATCTCTTTTTTACAACTTGGTTCTTTCTTTTTGCATGTCCTTACGACGGAGTACGGTTGGCGTCCGGTGGTGACTCGCGACAGTGAACGGTGGTCCGGTGGAAGCAGATAAGTTCCAGTCCTTTCGATTTCTTTTTTTTATATTAACAATATTAATTATTTATTATTAATATTTATTATCATCAATGCATCTTTTATTATAAGCATTATATATTTTTATTAATAATAAATGATGATGATAATGACATGGACTGGTACATTTAATGATTTTTGAGCATTTTAAATACATGCATATGTGCTTTAAAAAACGGCAGCATTAAAGAGGAATGTATGAGTGCATTTGATGTGTACCTGAAAATGCTCAAAGTATTGATTACTTGAATGTCTGCTTTGCTTTCAAACTTTTCTTGCTATTCGAATGCTACTGCTGGGATTATTGCTTCTGTTTTTTATTTTCAAAGTAGTATTTCTGTATTGATCTTTTTAAAAAGAAAATTGTAACCCCTTACAACCGAAATCAACTTGGCTTTTATAGCCAAATCTTTAATCATGCAATTTTGTTTTGTACATTTAAATGCTAGTCTTAATCTCTCTTTTTTCTGCAGGCTCCATGGCAGTGGCGGTTTGGAGCAGGTGGAGTAGTCGAAGGTGGCAGAGGCAAATTGCCTGATGATGGTGATCAGTTGATGGCGTGGCGGCTTGCCATTGGCTGAGGTGGAGGTGATAACAGTAGCAGATTTGGGCAGATTTTCTGCTTTAGGCTAGTGTTTAATTGGGTCAAAGGAATGGGTGTAAATGGGCTAAGGGAATTGGCCCTTGTAAATGGACTTTATGGACTTTTAATTTTATGTTTAAATTTAGTATTTTAATTTTAATTTAAATTTAAATTTAAGGTAAATTTAAATAATTAAATTTAAATTTAAGATAAATTTAAATTTAAACAAATTTAAAATCAAATTAAAACAAGAATTCCAAGCACGGTCAAAATTGGGCTCCAACAATTATGATTAAATATTGATCCAAAATATGACAGGTGAATTTTGTATTGAATAAAGATTAAATATTTTGATATCCTAAAAGATGACTCAGTGTTAAATGAATAAAAACAGCAGAATCTTAACCGACGATGGTGTTCGTGATTTGGGTTTTACATTTAATGGTATCAGAGCCTTCGATTTAACCATTTCTTAGACAGTTATTGTTATATTAAATGATTTCATAGTACATGTCATATGAACCTGTGATAGTGTGATACAGATGAATCCGATCTAACCATATTTTTTTACAGATAAAAGTAAAAATGCCTAAATTTGAAAGAGAGGAGACTAACGAAGTAAACAGTAATGACCCGACAAATGATTTCGGGGCTAGTCATGGGGTTCCTATTATACCAATGACGGAAAGCGAAGCTAAAAAAATTTCTTCGACTTAATGGGATAATGGTTCTCGAAATTTATGCAGAATAATCGGGTGGTGCCACCTCCTCCCCCTAGTTACACAGCCTGCTGCCCGACCTATGACACTTATTATAATGCCTCCACATTCCCCGATAATTGAAAAAAGGCATCGTATTCTAACAGATAAGGTAAGGAAGTACGAGGCAGAAGAATTTCGTGAAAATGTTGAGGATTATCTATTTAGGGCTGAGTATTGGTTAGAAAACACTTTGAGAGTGTTGAATGAGATGGCTTGTCCACCCGAAGATTTTGTGAGGTATGTTGTTTCGTTACTAAAAGACGAAGCTTACAACTGGTGGGCAATGATCGCAGCAGTGATACTAGAAAACGAAGTTACTTGGGAATTCTTCTAGACAGAATTTAAGAAGTATGTCAATAAGAGATATCTAGATATGAAGAAGAAAGAATTTTTTGAGTTGAGACAAGGAAACAAGACAGTGGCAGAATACGAACGGGAGTTTGTATTTCTTAGTAAGTATGCCTGAGAGATCATACCCACTGATAAGGCTATGTGTGTCCGTTTTGAAGACGGTTTGAGTGATGAGATAAAGATGATGGTGAGTGGTTTAGAAATTCGGCCATTTGTCGTACTGGTAGACCAAGCACAAAAAATAGAGGAAGTATATATCAAAAAAGATAGAAAGAGAAGAGACTTTGGGATTTTGGGAGGAAAAATCCCACCTGAACTTTCTCAATGCCACCACTGAAGAAATTTAGAGATAGTGAAGCCCTTGGAGCAGTCTCTTTTGATTTTCTGAGCAGAAACCGATCAGGACCACCAATATCCAGATTTCAAAATCGGCCTGCTAATAGTGTGACAAGTGTTCATAACGTGCCAACACCAGTGTGCGAGCATTTCAAAAGGATTCATTCGGGTGAATGTCGGTTAGTTAAAGGAGCTTGCTTAGGTGTGGAAATACCGGTCATTTCATGCGGAATTGTTCGATGAACTCAGAAGCAAAGGAAGATCGGAGTGTTAACCCTCTGATTACACCGCAGAAAGGTAGACGCTCGGGGCAGAGTAGTGGTACAGGTGGAAATCGAAGTGAACAGAGAGATAATGGGAGCAGGCCAGAAGCTCGAGCACTTGCATGGACTTACGCTATATGAGCTAGAGAAGAAGCTACCACTCCTGATGTGGTGACTGGTATATTCTATCTTTTTAATGATATTGTATGTGCTTTGATTGACCCAGGGTCAACTCATTCTATATTTGCGCTACTTTAGCTATTGATAAGAAATTGGTCATTGAATTGACTGAATTTGATGTGCAAGTCACAAACCCTTTGGGTCATAATATCATAGTTAACTTGGTATGTCGTAAGTGTCCACTAAAAGTTTGGGGCTGTAAATTTCCTACCGATCTAATGCTATTACCATTCACCGAGTTTGATGTGATCTTGGGTATGGATTGGTTATCTGAGCATGATGCGATAGTAAATTGAAAGCAAAAATATATTAGTTTGAAATGTCTGACGGGTGATGTAATTATAATGGAGTCCAACAGATTAAACAGTGAAACTAGAGTGATTTCGACTATTTCGGCACAGAAGATCGTTCATAGAGGCTATAAAGCATTCCTAGTATACATACTTGATACTCGAGGCTCGAGAACAGAATTGGATCAGGTACCAGTTATTCAAGAGTATACAGATGTATTTCCGGAAGAACTACTTGTTTACAGCCAGTTAGAGAGGTAGAGTTCGGTATTGATTTACTACCTGGTACCGCTCCAATCTATATTCCACCATATAGAATGGTATCGATTGAATTGAAAAAGTTGAAAGCTCAGCTGCAAGAATTGTTAGACAGAGGATTCATACGACCTAGTGTATCAGCATAAGGTGCACCCGTATTATTTGTGAAAAAGAAAGATGGATTGATGAGGATGTGTATAGATTACAAACAGCTAAATAAGGTGACAATCAAGAACAAGTATTCGTTACCTCGGATCGATGAGTTATTTGATCAGTTAAAGGGTGCAACCGTGTTCTCCAAAATAGACTTTCGGTCAGATTACTATCAAATACGGGTGAAAGATTGTGATATAGAAAAAACGACATTCAGAACTCGGTACAGACTTTATGAGTTTTTAGTTATGCCATTTGGGTTGACTAATGCCCCCGCAGCATTTATAGATCTGATGAACAGAATATTTCAGCCCTAGTTGGATAGGTTTGTGGTTGTGTTTATTGATGACATATTGATTTACTCCAAGACAGAATCAGCGCATACTCAACATTTGAGAGAGGTGTTGTGGATTTGCGAGAAAAGCAGTTGTATGCAAAATTTAGTAAATGTGAATTCTGGCTTCGAGAGGTTGAATTATTTGGTCACGTAGTATCTTCGGAAGGAATACGTATTGATCCAAGCAAAGTTTCAGCTATTCTCAACTGGAAGGTACCGAAAAATGTCTCCGAGGTACGTAGTTTCTTGGGATTGGTAGGATATTACCGTCGATTCGTGAAAGACTTCTCTATCATAGCCTTACCGATGACGAGGTTACTACAGAAAAACATTTAGTTCGTATGGTCTAAAAAGTGTCAGTAAAGTTTCAACCAGTTGAAAAAGTTGTTAACTGAAGCTCTGGTATAGACGCAACCAGATACAGGAAATGAGTTTTTTTTATTTACAGTGACGTATCTTTAAGCAAATTGAGGTGTGTTTTGATGCAAGAAGGTGCCGACAGTTAAAATCACATGAAAAGAATTACCCGACTCATGATCTAGAGTTAGCTGTAGTAGTTGTTACATTAAAGATTTGGCGACACTACCTTTATGGAGAGAGATGCCATATATTTATAGATCACAAGAGTTTGAGATATCTGATGACACAGAAAGAGTTGAATCTGCAACAGCGCCAATGGTTAGAGCTATTAAAAGACTATAACTTTGTGATCGATTATCATCCGGGTAAGGCTAATGTTGTAGCTGATACCTTGAGTCGAAAATCAATGTTTACCTTGAGAGTAATGAATGCCCATCTGTTACTAGAAGGTGATGGTTTTATTATCGCGGAGCTTAGGATGAGGTCATTATTTTTACAGCGGATTCAAGAATTACAGAGAAAGGATTCAAAGCTTATATCTAAAAGGGAGAAGATATAAAATGATGCTACTACGGGATTTACAGTTGATACAGAGGGTATGTTGTATTACAGAGGTAGGGTATGTATTCCGAAAGATTCAGATTTGAGACGAGACATTTTGACGGAGGCTCATAGTAGCACTTATTCCATACATCCGGGGAGTGTGAAAATGTATAATGACCTGAAGTTGTATTGGTGGTCAGGTGTGAAACAAGAGATTTCAGAGTTTGTGACTAGATGCCTTATATGTCAACAAGTATAAGTTGAACACCAGGTGTCATTTGAGTTACTACAGTCGATTTCCATCTCGAAGTGGAAATAGGAATGAATCAAATGGATTTTATCACAGGACTTCCGGTAACACCGAGAAAGAAAGATTCAATCCGGGTAATTGTTGACAGATTTACGAAGTCCACTCATTTTATCCCCATTCGGATAGATTATCCACTTGAGAGATTGGTTGAGCTTTACGTGTCTGAGATAGTTTGATTTCACTGTGTACCAACCTCTATCATCCCCGATAGAGATCCATGCTTTACCTTGAGATTTTAGGGTAAGCTACATGAGGCTTTAGGGACCAGGTTGAATTTTAGTACTGCATATCATCCGCAAACGGATGGTCAGTCAGAGCGAGTGATACAAATTCTGGAGGATACGCTACGATTCTGTACACTTGAATTTGAGGGAAGCTGGGAAAAGTATCTATTGTCGGTGGAGTTTGCTTACAATAATAGCTATCAATCTAGTATTAAAATGACACCATTCGAAGCATTATACGGTCAGAAGTGCAAGACACCTCTGTACTGGTCAGAATTGAGCGGGTTTAAGTTTATTGGAACTGATTTGGTTCGTGAGATTGAGGACAAAGTACGGGTAATTTGTGATTGTTTGAAAGCAATGTCTGACCGACAGAATTCCTACGCAGATCTTAAGAGAAAAGATATAAAATATGCTATAGGAGACTGAGTGTTCCTAAGAGTTTCACCTTGGAAAAAGGTGCTGTGATTTGGTAGAAAGGGAAAGTTGAGTCCGCTGTTCATTGGGTCGTATGAGATCATAGAACGGGTTGGTCCAGTAGCATATAAGTTAGCTTTACTACCAGAACTAGAGAAGATCCATAATGTATTTCATGTTTCGGTGTTGAGTCGGTATAGATCGGATCCTTCTCATGTGATCGCACCCTTTAAGGTTGAGATACATCCAGACTTGTCGTATTCGAAAGAACCGGTGAAGATTTTGCTTGCGAGGTGAAAGAATTAAGAAAAAAAGAGTACCATGAGTGAAGGTACTGTGGAACCATCATAGGATTGAATAAGCTACTTGGGAGACGACGTCTTTAATGAGGTCACAGTACCCTAACCTGTTTACGAGTAAGAAATTTCAGGACGAAATTTCCCTAAGGGGGGAGAGTTGTAACAGCTCGATTTTCAATGGTGTCGGAAACAGTGGTTTTGGGACCACAACTCCAATGAGTCGAGTCGTAATTTAATTTTTTTTAAAATATTTTTGGTGATATATGCATCGTATGAAATTATGATTTGAAAATTTCATAGACTAAATAGTTAATTGAATAGAAAGGACTAAATTATAAAAAGGATAAAAGTATAGATGTTTAATTAGAAGGACCAAATGAATAAATTAACCAAAGGAGTATTAGTTAGTGGATTGGTATGGTTTATATTAAGTGTAAATAGATTAAATTAAAGTTAAAAATGGTTAATTAAAGCTTAATGATGAAAGTCTTAATATTTACAAAATTGTCATTGACTATATATATAAATTAAATAAAAAAATTGAAGAAATTCACTATTTCTTCATCTTCTCCACGGCAAAGAAGAGAAAACTAGAGTTTACACATTCAATCTTTAAGCTTTGATTTGAGTAAGTAAACTTTGATCGTTTTTAGTAATTTTTATGTTTTTGAGTCCGTATCAGCTTAATCTAGCTTATGCAACGACTAATTTGTGAATCTGTCAAATGTTAGAAAAATTGTCATTTTTGAAATTGCTTGTTCTTTAAAGCTTTTGATGTATTTGAATGTTTGATACTTGGGTTAAATCTTTTTGTAAAGTGATTTTTGATTAAATTAGGGTTAAAGGAATAAAATGTGAAAATAGTGAAATTACATGTATTGTTGTGAAAATATATGTCAATGGGTTGGATAAGTACCTAAGAGAATTCGTCTATGGTTAATTGTGTGAGAGAATGGTTATTTTGCATGCTTTATGTTGAAAGGACTTGATTGAATAAAAGGAAACTATTAGGGGTAAAATCGTAAATTCCCTAAAAAGGACTAAATTGTGTTGAATGACTAAATTATGTAACTAAATGTGAGAATTGAATGATTTGTGGATGTAGACTACGATCATACTACCGATCGCAAAAAAGAGAAATTAGAGGATTACTCCTTGAAGGCTTTCCTAAACTACAATCCAGTCCAATAAGTTCGTAGTGTAAATCTTACTTAATATTCATTGTACATGTTTATATATTGTCAATGTATAGCAAATCGTAAACATTCGGTATTGAAGATGATCGAAGAAATGAAACGCAAGAGATAGTAGGCTTTATGCCGTTGAAATAGTACCGACACGATGGCTGGGGTGCCGCGTGTGTTGCGAGTCCTCGACAGCTCGTGTGAGCAGCATCGTGACTCGAAAAAGAGATATGGATCCTATATGGATTACAGGTCCTACGATGGCTAGGACTTATGCTTTATGCATACTTTTGACAGCTCGTGTGAGCAGCATCGTTAGGAAATAGTTTGTAGTACAGATAGACATCGTACCGATGGATGAGGTACCATATAGGTTGCGAGTCCTTGACAGCTCATGTGAGAAGCATCAAGTATTGGTAACAGAAAGTTATGAACATGAAGAGAAGTTGTAAATACTCAAAGAGCAATAGAATTACGTTGGCTTGATGAAGTCATTGTTGCTTATTACCATGTTGGTATTTCTTAACTATCAAACTTACTAAGCTATAAAGCTTACCACGGTTGTTTTTGTTATTTTGTAGATCGTTTTGTTGACTAAAGATCGGATCATTGTCCTTACTTGAAGTCACACTATCGCGGAGTTTGTCGGTAGATTTTCCATCACTTGGTCTTATGGCATGTACTAAGATGATATTAACCTTTGATATTGAACTAAAGATGTTGAAATCTTACTATTTTGATTGTGTAAATGCATTAAGTATAACTTAGATGCTTAAGCTTATGAGTTTTGTAAAGACTTAGTAGTTATGTATGTCGTGTGATGTTTTAATGCATAACTTGTATTTGGTTATGTTTGAGACATTAAACTTGTGTCTTGGCATTATTCTTGAGATTCTGCATACTTGTTTCGGTAGAATTTTATGCATGTATCGGTAGAAGTACAGGGTAGGAGAGAAGTTGTTCTCTGACTTGGGTTGTATCGGTAGTTGAATTACAAGTATCAGTAGTTTATAGTACTGATGTATCGATAGTATGTATGCTTATATCGGTGGAAGTTGCAGGGTGAAGATTTTTGCTCTCTGGAGTTTTTGGTATCGTTAGTTGCATGATTTGTATCGATAGAAATTATACTTGTATCGATAGTACTAGCACAGGTATCAGTAGAAGTCTGCACAGTTCTAAATTGTTCATTTAATTGACTAGTACCGATACTTGACCATTAGGTACCGGTAGAAGTCCCCTAAAATGTTGGAAATGTCATTTTTATCAAAATTATGTTATGATTAAATATTGATCCAAAATATGACAGGTGAATTTTGTATTGAATAAAGATTAAATATTTTGGTATCCTAAAAGATGAACAGAGTTAAATGAATAGAAACACCAGAATCCTAACTGACGACGGTGTTTGGGATTTGGGTGTTACAATTCTTGTACCTCAAGTTATGGTTAAAATACTAAAGTAGTATTGTGTTGAAAGTTCAATCAAAAAATTTGTAAAAAATAAACGTTAAATTTTTCTCCAATTATTTACCTAAATAAATAATAAATAAGATATATAAATAATATATTTAAGAACTTAAATAGTATAATTTAATAGGAGGATTACATCAAATAATTAAGAAATTACGCACTTATTACCTAAACATGAAATTGACTAGACTCAAAATGATAAAAAAATTTCAAAACCTGAAATGATCTAGTTTGAAATCAACTTGATCTACCTAGTGTGTTCGTTTCACAGAAAAAGACTTACAATTTTTTTTTTTACATTTTCATGTATTTGTTTTATAGAAAACAGTTTGGTCAATTAAAAATAAATTTTTTTTAAAGTTTAACTTAGTCATTTTTTGGAAAAGAATTTATTTTTGAATAATTAAATTTTTATATAAATAATTTAAATCACGAAAAATATTATTATATTACTAATAAATTTTTAATTTCATAAAAATGTAAAAATATGGATGTCAAATATTATAATTTTGAATATTATTAAACATATATATAATTTTATATTTTTAATTATATAATAATTTAAATTTTAAATAGCCTTAATATTTTTTTAATATTTATATGAATATTTTAATAATAAATAATTTATAAATATTTGGTAATAAATTTTTAATATAATATATGAATATTTTAATAATATAAATATGAGTTCTTTTTTAAATAGTTAACTTAATTTATCTTTTCGAACTTCAAATCCACTCTCACATATGTAATATATGCAAGGTCAAATTAAGTTTTAATTAAGATTTTTTTATTATTAAGTTTATACAAAATATTAATTATTATAAAATATGAATTTATTATAAAATAAATTTCGGTTTCCGCAATGAAATACTTTTATAATATTTTATAACAATTATAATTTATGGTTTGTTTGTTTCACTAACAACAACTTTAAAAAAAAGATTTAAAAAAAATTATCAAACAACAAAAAATATTTTTTGTAAAATAACTTTTCGAGAAAATCATTTTTCATAAATTATTTATAGTGAAACAAATACACGCTTGTATTTAGCCAACAACGTTTCTTTTGTTGACGATTTATTCGACTAGTTCATGTTTTGTTTTAGTTGATACACAGTATCAATGGAAGACCAGAAAAAGGGAAAAATCATCTGGTTGAGGGGTCAAGAGGAAGAAGATACTCTCCCTGGGGTTCTTTCCGTCCCTCCTTTCCTCCAAGAGGATCCTAGAATTTTATTATGTCGGATCGGATTATAATTTTTTTTGTAATTGTATAACAGTTTTCGAAGTGGTTGGAATTTGTGTTTGTTCTTTCAATCCTCTGAAGCTCAAAGACTTAATGTTATGGTGTCAGCAGCTTCACCATCTTATTGCAATTGCATGAAAAAGGCTTGGAAATTTCATTTCAAGTAGTGATGGATCAATATCAACAATTTGTCACCTAACAACGTCGTCACACTCAATGAATGAAAAATATAAATGGATAATAATAATGCACAGTTGAGAACCTAACTCTTCCATAATATCAACAAACCATCCCTCATTCACTTCGTCATCCTTGTTATTATTATCTTTAATATTCTTAGTTGCCTCACAATAAACAAAGCAAGAAGTTTATGAATGAACATAGTATAAATTGAAATATCAACAACTGTGGGATATATACCAAAATCCCCTCCTTTTCGATGCATAGTGACCAACACAAAAGATAAATGAAAAAGGTCGGAATTCCAATATTATTTCTCAGCTCCACCATCTTACTACAATTGCATGAAAAAGACTTGGAAATTTCGTTTCAAGTAGTGATGGATCAATATCAACAATTTGGCACCTAACAACGTCGTCACAATCAATGAATGAAAAATATAAATGGATAATAATAATGCACAATTGAGAACCTAACTCTTCCATAATATCAACAAACCATCCCTCATTCATTTCGTCATCCCTGTTATTATTATCTTTAATATTCTTAGTTGCCTCACAATAAACAAAGCAAGAAGTTTATGAATGAACATAGTATAAATTGAAATAGCAACAATTGTGGCATATATACCAAAATCCCTTTCTTTTCGATGCATAGTGACCAACACAAAAGATAAATGAAAAAGGTCGGAATTCCAATATTGTTTCTCAGCTCCATGTTCTTGGTGGTAGTATCCTTGCCTATTAAACTGCCTGTAATGTCGCCGGTGCGAGTAAATTCGCCTCGGGTCGTCCCGCTTTGCACTTCCCAACTGATGTTAGTGAACTACGCATGTGGAACGGTGCCATTAGCCCCATCCCTGTTTCTATCTTCTGACACATCAGATGTAAGAAATGAGAATGGCAATGGAACAGGGAGTAGTCAAGGAGATGGAAATGGGACCAAGAATGGAGCAGGAGAAGGGGAAAACAAGCATAGGCATAGGCATAAGCATAAGCATAGGCATAAGGAGATGACACCCGAACAAAGTTATTGTTGTCGATGGATGCGAATAGTGGAGAGAGATTGTGTGTGTGGTATCCTAGCACACTTGCCCCTCTTCCTTTCCTGGCATCTCCATCACTACACTGTCCTTGTTGCTGAAGCCTGCAAAGTCACCTTCACATGTGGAGGGCGACTAAGACCATGATTTTTCACCACCCTTATTTCCATCTCATTCTACTTTCTTTTATGTAATCGAAGATATCGAGTTGGATGCAAACATATGTTGCTATTATTATGTTTTTTTTTAATTTTCATATATCTTTGAAAAAGAACATCAAACAGTTTGAGTTGGATTCTCAGCATTTGTTCCCAAACTACAACCTCCATTGTACTAAAAAGAAGGTCCAGATGTCAACTATAACCGGTTAGATACATCGTTGGAAGAGTAGAGTCAATTCTACTATTAATGGAGTACAAACACAAAATGAAAAAAAAAATTCCCCAACATATGAAAGGTAGCTTAAAACATTTTAAAACAATGTATTAGAATTGTTAAATATAAATTAAAGTGTTAAACCATTTTGTAATTTGGATATTAATTTTACATAATAAAAAGTATTTAACTCAATAAATAAGTGTACTACACATCTTATCAGGTATGTTTATTTTGAAAAGAGAATAATGGTACTAGAGCAACTCTAGATTATCAGATAGATAGGGTGGATCAATTGTGATGGAAGAGATTAGGTGAAGAATAGACCTATCCAAAGGTTAAGTAACTCATCCGACCCTATATGCTCACCTCGACTTGGGTTGAGTTTAGACAAGAATTTTTATACTTTGGGCTAACTTTACTCCCGTTCAACCTAAATACTAAAAAAGTACTTTTAAATTAAAATTTAATTATAAAAATTATATAAAATAGCAACTAAAACTTATATTTTTAATAGTAAAACAGATTTTTTAGGTAGGTTGATCTGACTTGAAAACGAATTTGGATTTGAAAAATATTTTGAAATTAAGTATTGATCGGCTTGACTTGACCTATGGACACTTGTAATGAGAAAAATGTCACATCAAACACTTCTTTATATGTGTTCATTTCGATCGGAGCACATGGTAAAATCAATCACTTCAAATGAGAAAGTATTTGCTTATAGTGGACAATGAAATTAAGTGAAGAAAAATTGTCACACCAAGCACTTCTTTAAACATGCATAATATCATTTTGAAAGTAACACTTCACCTTCACCAAATCAATCACTTTAAATAAAGAAGGATTTGCTTATGCAAAGACTCGTTCAACAGAAGATTTTCATATACTTCTTATGTTAGCCAGCACTAGATGACACTATAGTTCACTCACAGACTTCATTTAAAGTCTCTCTGAACTTTGCTACTCATATACTACCCAAACTCTCCCAAACATCTCCACCACCCTCCAACACTCCAACCTCCTACTCAAAAATGGTCTCTTTCATATTCCAACTCAATGGAACAATGTCATGGATAATTATAAACCCTACAAACACATTATACTAATTGGACATCTCCAGGAAAATACAACTGCATGATACTTTTGATAAACTCGTCTAGATATTTCAGAACCAGAAGGAAAGATTTCAACCCCGCTTTATGAATAATAGAGCAGCCAAAAGGAAAGATTCAAAAAAATCATTCTGGAAAGGAGCAACACATGATGCAAAAGCTTTCACCAAAGGCTATATAGTTTCATGGGATTGGATGCCCCCAGAGTTACCATCATAATCCGCAAGAGAATATTGTGTATATCAATTTACAGAGACACTGGTGATTGATTGAGTAAAAGTTTAATATTCCTGGGCGTAGCTTTGATTCTCAAACTACAGAAAGCACAAGAATAAGTGGTAGAGCAGTCGGTTTCATGTTGCTCCATATTCATTCCATATGTCTGCTTTAAAACAATATCCTCCGCCGAAAAACAATATTGGACCACTCCCCAACTTTTTATGTTGGAGGAAACCTCCATTTCTCTTTTTCTTTGGTGCTAAAGAATCTATCATCCAAGTTGAATATGTATGTATTTTAAAGTCAAAGCTTTGATTCTCATACTTGGAACAAGGAAATTCTTTTCCTCACTACAAAAAGAAAAAAAAGGGTTGGAAGGAACCTTTGATTCTCATCAAAGACACTGACTCAGTTAGAAAATTGGAAGGAAAAAAGAAAAGAAAGTGGTTTCCAAAATTTGCAGAAGCATTGTAATCCGATATGTTGCTGTTCTGTAGGACCAAGAGCAGCTGTTATTTTAATGGCCATTGAGATATGAAAACTACATTGATGGTGTGAAGAGTAGTGGACCAACAACCTGTTGTTTGTAAAAGCAAGGGTCAAATCTTAGACCATCTCTTTTGTTTAATGAATCACCTAATAAAAAATGATTTCTGAGTAAAATAATCAAAGATAAAAGTCACTGCATTTCTGAATAATGAATTACAATCTTTATGGCTCACACTCACCATTTAATTACATGTATATAAACTTTTTGTTAGACTTATATTTATACGTAAATTATAAAAAAGTATTCAGAGTTAGTGGCGAATATCAGTATCAAACCTTTACTTCTGTTGTTATGTACATTTGGCTTTTTTTAATTTTAACAAATGCGGCTGTCAGTATTCTGTCTAACAATAATTTTTGTAACAATTTATTCTAATAATTAAGCTTATTGTAAAATCGATTTTTATCTTTTTAATAATTTTTTATTTATAATAGCAACAATGATACAAATATATTTTTAACTAGTTTTATTTTTTATAATAGTCTTTTATATTGAATTTTAGTAAAATCAATTTTATCCTTAACTGAAATAATAAATAATAAATTTTAATGAAGATATTATTTCAATAAAATGTTTAAAGTTTGTATAAAAATATATTGATCATATTTTATTCATAAATTTACATTTGGAAATTTTATTAAATATGCAATCTAATCTAACTAATTAATGTTATTATTATATATAAATATATATAATTTTAAAAATTTAAAAATTTAAATACAATCACAACACTCTTTATAAGTTGATTGAGTACTCTTAGCTCAATTGCCATGAGCATTGTTGTCAATGTAGGAAAACGTGAGTTTGAGTACGCTGAAACGTATTATTCTTCTATTTATAGGTTGGGAGGAACTATAGGTAGCATTAAGCATTATGTTGAAAAACATATATGATTAAACCCGTAATTGTTGTATAGAAAAAATCTCAAATTTTGATGAGTTGAAATTACCAGTTGAAGTAGGAAAACAAGTAATGGTGTAAAAGAAGAGCCATATATTTCACATCAGCTACGTACTAGAGTCTGTAAATACTCACAATAATTTTAATTTATAAAGACATTTAAATGAACAAAATTGTGAGACACAATGAATCGAAATACACAATATCTTATAAGTTGGGAAGTAGCATAACACATGGCAAGCACCAACTAGCTAACCTAGCCATGGGTGCATGCATGAGGCAGCAGGCAGGCAGGCAGGCAGGCGGGCAGGCGTGTGCTTCCAACAGCGCCAACCTCCCCCACTAAAACTCATAAGCAAGTCAAACCGAGCCAGCACCTGGGTTTCTAAGGTGCATTCCAACTGTACGGGCACTAATCAAGTACATGAATTTCAGTTTCAATGATCTGTTTTTGTTAAAAGAAAAGTTTTTACTGATCTACCACTTGCATTGCCAAATGTAAAATCAAAGCTGAAGTTTGGGATATAATAAGTCATCTCTCTGTGTGTATCAGAAAAAGAAAATAGGTATCTAAACTGACAAGACACCAAAAAGATAAAACCAAAAATGCTTTCATATCATTAAATGACAGGGGCCATGAAATCTAAGTATCTATTTTTCTCCCCCCCAAAAGTGACTTCCATTAAGTAGCATATCTTCATTATTTTAAGTTTATTAACATTAAGATCTATGGCTTTACTAGTTATTCCTGGGTCAGATACGATTTTACAGCATTATACCGCAAGGAACTCAATGGCAGGACTAGTACTGAGCAGTGCTCCTGAGCTGATATTACATAGAAATTGTGCTACTATCTCTGTACTTGGATCAGCTACAAGCTCTTCCCACGCCTCATCAGCTCCTTTTCCACGCCTGAGGAACACTTCCGTGGCGTCGAGCCTGTGTATCGTCCAATTCTTCTTGTTCTTCAGCCGCTGAATCTTCTCCAATTGACGACAAGCTAATCTGCAAGTGTTTCTTTTGATTTCTTGGATTGCTTCTTGCAGCAGTTTAGCACGTTGTCTTTTGTCTAAAAACGGTTCGGCTCGGAAGTACCGGTCAAATTCGGGGACTCCGATGGCTTTCCTAATCCCCTTTGAATAATTTGCATTGTAATCAAAGAAGCTTCTTGCCTCCTCAACCATCCCATTTTCAACCATCTTATCTACTCTCTCTGATACATACTGATGTAACACTGGCATTGCCACATCTACCCAAAGGAAACAACATTCGTATTTCGACCGGAATCTAGACCGTTCGTCATCAACCAGGGCCTCAATGTACGAATTCGAGCCGCCGGCTATGATTGGAAGCTGTCTGCGGGACACGATCGAAGCCGTGGCACGTGAAGCCATGTCAACAAAATTCGTCACTGTAAAATCTATGTTGGGACTTATTACACCTAACAAATGGTGCGGAATCCCACACTGTTCTTCCTCACTGATCTTGTTGGTAACTATGTCAAGCCCTTCGTGGACTTGTATCTTATCCGAATTTATAATTTCTGCTGGGAACCGGGTTGCGAGATCAATGGACAGCCTCGATTTTCCGGTTCCAGTCACTCCCAGTAGGATCACAACCTTTTCTTTATGTCTCCTAGGACTAAAGAAGTCCGATTTCAGCACCCCGGAACTTATGTCCAGTAAAGACACCATTTCTTTGCACATTGACATTGAAACTCTCATCATCATTAACCTGTAAAGAAAAAAACATCAACCTTTTAAGTAAAACTAATCTTTCACTACAATTTACATTAATCATTGTTGCCTTTGGAAATCATACCTTTCTAGTCCAAAGAATGATCAAACAAAGATTTGTGCTCGGGATGAGAGAATTATAGAGCTCGGAAACCCACGGACAGTTCGAAATTTGATTGACTATGTAAAGAAAAACATTCCAAAAGAGTAAAGAAAGTAAGTAAGCTAAGAGAATGATAATTTTTAACTTGCAAGTTCAAACAAGTGCACGACTCGCAACAAATTTATAGGCAATGGCAAGGGGGGGGGGGGGTCAACTTGCAATCTCTTTTTTGTGATTGTGTTCGTGGTGAATTACAAGAGGGCTGCAAAGTTCTAACAATGACGCGACTAACGTGACTCGAATTCAGGTCACACTTGAAATAATTAACTCCCTAATCATCATATCAACACATGGGGTTCCTTGATCATTTGGCTAAGTATATAGATTTACTAGTGGCAAAAATTTTAAATTTAAACCCATTTAACTTATAATAATAGTGAACCCAACGAGTGGCTCCAATGGAAAAGAAGATGATCTTCATCTTAGAAGATTCGGGTTCGAGCACTTGTGTGTGCAAAGTGTATATAAATCAATAACCAAGTTAGGTAATATTAGACTTGTGGTTCTCCAACTAAAATGATCAAATGATACCACTAAAATTTTACCTAATTAAGTACTTAATAAGACATGAAATAAAAAGAGATCATCTTTACTTTAACTTCTTCAAATATGGTATCTCTCTAAATAAGATAAATAGATCATACTACGACTCCTTTTAAAATATCTATGCTTCACCGACTCTGATCATCAAACATAATCTTAATAATTGTTGCTCAATATCCTAAAAGAGGCATATAAGAAAATAATGAATATAAACAGATCAAAACATGACAACAAATAAGGTTAGTTGCACAACCTTTCGTTGTAAAGTGAGTTGCAACTGGAAAGACTAACAATGTTATTAATTTATCTAAATAGTTAATACTGCTAAATACACTAACTAAAATGTTGGTATGAACCCCGTGTATTGGCTTGATGGTCAAGGGTGTTCATTGTCCCAGATATGATCTAGGTTTGAATCGCGCTAGATATTTTTTATAATTCACCCAAAAACAAATGTTGGTATGAATTTTTCTTTAAAATACCATTTACAAGAAAAAATCCATATCAACATAATTGATGGAGGTAATTTCTTCAACTTAACTAATGAAATCAAATTATGACAAGTTATAGAGACTGAATGTCAAATTTGAGTATAATAAGGGACCAAAACTATAATTTTAGCCAAACAAGTGTAAAGATGGGTGACCCAACCTTAAATAGGAAAGTGGTGGGTCATGCCTTATTCCAAGTCTTACTTTGAGCCTTAACTATATCATGTAGGGTTTTAATTAAATTAATTTAGCCTATGAAGCTCCTAAATTCTTTAAATTAGGTCCAATGTTATCTTTCTCATTAATTTTTTGGCAACCCATTAAGTTTCTTGATATTTTAGTGATAAAAATAAATATTATAGTACATAATAAGTTGGGATTATACGAGTCTAATCATTTGAATTCATCATTGATTCTTTAATTAATCAATCTTATATTTCTAATTAATTTATTATTGTCATCTAGCAATGAGTCATGATCCACAACTGTTAAGAAAATATAAATGAGATTTGACCAACTAATTAGCACTTCATTTCTTACTATAATTATTATCTACTCATCACTTAATGTCTCCATTAACCTTGAGCATGTGTTAATAAATTAACTTAATACTAGCAAACATTGAATCTGTGTATTGACCTGATGATCAAGATGTTCACTGCCTCAGTTATGGCTTGAGTTTGAATTGCACTAATCGCTATTTGTAATTCACCAAAAAAAATTTACTAACAAACATATTGAGTATAGTGTTAAAGTAACATTGTTGAAAAATAATAATTATAAACCTCAAATATGACAAAACACCATAATTTTTAACATCTTTATCATTTCAATAAAAAATTAACTTCATCCTTAAAATATTTTTTAATTAATTTATTTGTTATATTTTTTTTTACTCTGATGTGATATAATTAGTTTATTTATCCACATTAAGCATAAGAATAAAAAGACTGCCTTTTGAATAAGCTTTTGAATTATTCCGAAACGTCTTCACTTTAATTAAAATTTCTTGGTCTAATTCCTTTAAGACTAGTTGAAATATTCTCTTTAAAGGTGATGAATCTTATCTTCATAAAGTTATGCATTTTCTTATAAATTATTTTATGGATTCTTCTCACCACATCATTTATAATTATTTAATTTTTTAATTATTTAATGATATTTTAGTATTTTTTTATGTCATTAACACATAATATTGGTAATTTTTTTTCATTAACCTTGAATCTTGAACTCTAAACCCTAACATTAAACTTAAAATCTCGAACCCAAACCCCAAACTTTAAACACTAAACCTAAACATCAAACTCTAAGCATTATACCCAAACCTTAAACTCTAAATCCGAATCCTAAACCTTGAATCTTAAGTGGTTTAGATTCGAGGTTCAAGGTCAGAGTTTTGAGTTCAGGGTTCAAGATTAAAGTTCATGGTAAAAAAAATTACCAAAGTTTTGTGTCAATGACATGAAAAAAATTACCGAAGTGTTATTAAATAATTAGAAAAAAAAAACTATAATTAATATAATGGGAAGAGTCTATAAAATAATTTCTCATTAAGACAAGAAATAAGGTAAAATCAAAGCATAATTATCACCACATTGGTAGTATAGAAAAAAGTGTTTGATTTGTAAAATGTAACATCATTTTGTTATAATAAAATTAAAATAATAAAATATTACTTAGCACAGCATTGAATATGTCATATCATTGGGTGTGTCATGTTATCCTATTTGATTTATTTGGTTGAAATGTAAAATTTTATAGCTTGATATTTTTTTAGCTTAATTTATTTGATTAATAGAAGGTGAAATTACTTAAAAGCATATTTTATTAAATCATTATTAATCATAAAAAAATAAAAAATTATTAAACTATATTGAAAGTGAAAGTTAATTATAGAAGTATATAAAAATTTAAACAATAATAATATATACAAAATATTGAAAATTTCAACTAAAATATAATTATTAATAATAAAAATTTAGGTATTGAAAATTTTCAACTATTACTATAAAAAAATGGTAATATTATAAAAAAAATTAGATTATCCAGCTAATGTAAGAATAGCTAAGAAAAGTTTATATTGAGACCACTTATCAATAATCTATAATATATATAAAAACACGAGTTTGGCAAAACTATTGAACTAATGAGAATCTCTTTTATTTTTCATTTTATTACTAAATTCACATCGAAAAATAATTATAGTTAATTTAAGATTATTAGTTAAAAAATCGAAATAAAATATAATTTTTGATAATTTTACATTTAAAATAATTAGAATTCAAATTCAAATTATTAAATTAAAAAATTGTGCTAACTTTAAAATAGATTTATTATTTAAGTATAATTCTATGCATAAAATATAGGGAATTTTTTTTAGTTTGTGCTAACTTTATTGATGTAAAATAAAGTTATTATTTGAACAAAATTTTAAGCATATTAATTATCACTTAATTAATATTAGAGTTAATTAGGTTAAGTAATTATTATTTTGAATAATTATTTTACATTAATTACATAAAGCAAAATTGTATTATATGTTGAATAAGTTAAAAATGCTTTTATTATTATTTGAAAATTTTCTATTATAATATTTGAATTGATAAGTTAATATATCCAATAACTGAAATAAGAAATATATCTTATGCTAGTTATTGTAATTAAAAATAAAAAAAATTTAAAAAATTAATTAAATATTAATTACATGAAATGCACGGGACATTAAAAGGTAATGTTATTAAAAAGTGATTTGTTGAGTGAAAAATAGAAATAAAATAGATATCAATTTGAACAATTTTTACGTCATATATTCACAAAATATTAGTGAAAAATAACTTAAAAGAAGAATATTGTTTTGTGGTGAATTACAAGAGAAGGGTAATGTCCTGACAACGACGCGACTCGAACCCAAGCTACACTTGAAGCAATGAACACCCTGACTATCAGACCAATAGACGAGGTTCTAAAAGAAAAATATTTTGATCCAATAATAATGATCTCTCAAGTTCGACCTTTTTTTAATATAATTGAAGGAGAAGAATGAAATTATTTAGAATCAAACTTAAAATCTTATGCCTATAATGTAATATTTTTTGCCGTTAGGGTAAAAGGTTGTTAGCTCCCGATTTTAACCTTTCATTTAAATACTTATAGAAAACTTAAAAAAAATAAAGAATATCTTATTTAACAATTATAATATTTAATAACATATATTCGATAACCAATGGGATTGATTTTAACAAAGATACACCGACGGATCTATCCTTGGTCAAAGAAACATTAGTTTTATTCATGTTACTTCCCAAGTTTAACTAATTGCTTTGTGTGGTCTCTGGATCTCAAATTTTAAGGTATATATATTGTTTTTAATTTATAAAAGTTGGTCCCTCCAATAACATATATATATATATATATATATAGCACTGTTTAGCAAAGAAGAAATGGCAAAAAGGGGTTCTCTTTTGGTATTTCTATATGTGTTTATAGTACTAACAAATTGCAGAAGAATATGGTTTTAATTATTATTTTTTAAAATTAATTTTCTCATGCATTTGCAATGTATATGGTGACAATAGTAGGTGCTTTTCCACGCCTGCTATCTTAGAAGATATAATTAAAAACTTGTAAAAAAAACTATTTACATGATCATCAACTTCTGCAATTTGTGAGGATGGGAAATATAAATAAATAAAACGGCTATTACTTTCAATTTGTCAATACAAATATAGGACATAACAGGTTTCCTTCAAAATCAATACATACTTTTTATAAAGAGAATCAACAAGGGAAAATTGGGGAGAAGGTGGTGGTGATTAAAGAACTACTTCATTTGTGTTAGGCGAAGAGCCGGAGTAGGATTAGGGAGCTTAAGGAGGAAGAGAGGAGAGTATGGAGGAAGGATAAGGTTGGGGAACTTAGGGTTTTCTTGGATAAGGAGAAGATCCATTAGCCTTCTTGCTTCAAGGTATATATAGAGGAGTGGAGATGTTCATGAGTCGGGCTGTATCGGATTCGGGCCGGGCTCAACAAAAAATTTAGGTTCATTTGCTAGGCTCGAGTCCACTCCGTCCCGAAAATGAACCTAAGTTTTTGCCCAAGCTCGACCTGAATAAAAATGCTAAAACTCGAGCTCAGCTCGGCCCGTCCTTTTTAATTTTTTTATATAATTTTTAAATATATAAATACATTAAAAATACTAAAAACATTAAAATAAATATTTTCTAACAAATTGAAAATAAATTTTAAAAAATATATACTTAAATAACACTAAGATAGATGCAACTTAACAAACAAATGCCTCTAAAATAGTAACAAAATTAACAAACGCCTTTAAAATAATAATAAAATTAACAATAAAATAAGTTTTATATCCAAACAATAACAACAAAATAGTAACAACATAATAGTGAAATTGTAGCAAAATAGGGAGAAAACAACAAGAAAATAGCATTAAAAAACAAAAAATAGCAGATTTTTTTTCCTTTTGTGAATTCGTGTCTAGGTCGGGCAGGGCCCAAGCCAAAAATGCCTTACTCAAGACCCGACAAAAAAAAACGGGCCTTATTTTTTTTGCCCAAACCCATTTTTAGGCTTATATTTTTACCCAAACCCTCCCATTTTTCGAGCGAGCCTTCGGGCCGTCTATAGAGGGGGGACCTTGTCTAGTAGTACAATCTCACTGACAATACGGATGGTAGGCTTGCTTGCATGATTAGCTAGGTGGCAATTGTTGCCATATATAATACTGTGTGGTTCTACTCTAGCATTCTCCTTGTTGAGGTTGTACGAGGTTGTTACGCCTTAATGGTCCCTTAGTGGTCCCCACGGAGGGCTTATAGTGGGTTTGCTTGTAGTGGGTAGCCTCTCAGCTAGTCCAAGTGAGATTCCTAAATGGCTAGGCAAGGATGATAGGATGGAGGGCCATCCTGAAGGGTGTGAAATAGGAGGGCCATCATGACTGGTGTGAAATAGGAGGCCACCCGTGGGTTGTGCCTACCAAGGGTGCCTGCTTAGGCTCTTGCTAGGTTGTCCTTCATTTTGTCACGTGTCATTATTAGAGGAGGGGTATAACATAAACACAAATATATTGATGTTTGTTAATAATATATATAAAGAAAATACAAGTGTAAAACTTTTTCCTAATTATATGTAACACACCTTACTCGACCTGATAATTAGATCCAAGTATGGTGTGTCACAACTTAAAACATACGAATTTTAGCAAAAGTATTTGATGTTTATTTAAGGTTTGAGACCTGGGTGAGAACAATCAAATCGGTGGTACACCATGTAAAACATTTTTAGACAAATACATAGCAAAAGCCTTATAAAGGATTACATGTTTATGAATATAAAACGTAAGCCATGTTATTCTCATACAATAGTTTCAATGTACATCATTGGTAGTTGAAACAACATTTAAAACCACTTGACGTATATGTTCAAAAAGGCGATCTCATAGAACAAGATGTATATTAGATTAAATAAAATCATCGAAGGTTTATAAAGATTTTCAAAAAATGTTATCTTGAAAAAAGTAGTAAATTGATATACAAGTCGGTTTCACAATAAAACTACACGTCACCCCCAAAAGGTCATGCATGATACAAAATAAATCAAATGGCTCACAATCAACGGTTCTCTGACGTTGTCCTTTCAATAGAATTCCCTCTTTCAATCAACACGCCTAAGAAGGAAAAGATAAAAGAGTAATTTCATACGAACTTAGTGAGTTCTAAAGAATAAGAGAGCACATACATTAATACTTAAGATGATACCAAACCTTTTAGAAGGGTCTAATAGTTTGATCGTAATACGCCCAATGACATTCACAAAATACAAACACACTTGATACGCCAACTTACATAACACATGGGCTATTACTATTCGCCAACTTAACATGACACATACAACCCATCCTTATGCCAACCTCATACCCAAAATTCAAAATCAGAAGCATATTAGACATTCATATTCGTATACGTACTTCCCCTCAACTCCTCATAACATTTTGATTCATCTAAATATGTTTTCTCATGATCTGCCTGTCCGATTTGCAATATAATTGCCCTATCAGAGGCATCACAAACATAATACCCTTCTTCATCATCACATCTCACATATTGGTGGTATTGGCTTGAGCATGAAGTGTAACAGCCTGATTTTCAGTGAAGTCGAAAATAGTGGTTTCGAGACCACAACTCCGACAAGTCAAGTCATAAATACTGGATATTTAATATTCATGAAGTCACGAATGTCGTATTAAATTTTGGTTAAGAAATTTTACCGTTTAAAAAGTTAATTTAAATGGGAAGGACTAAATCATAAGGAGTGCAAAAGTGATGATCTATTAATTAAGGGCATTATAAGTTAATTGCATGTTAAGCTAAGGCCCTTATATGGTAAATAGACCATCCTCAAAATGAGTGGACGGTCTTGGCTAGGTTTGAATGGAAAGTCATGAGAATTTTAAAGGGTAATTAAGTAAAATTATGAGAAAAACCATTTTGTTAAAATTAAAAGAATTAAACATCATTTTCTATTATTTTCATCTTCTTCCTCAAGATAAAAACCCTAAAGAAACTAGATCATATTTGGCCAAGCTTGGAGCTAAGGATTGAGTAAGAAATCTTCTTCCATTTTTAGTAATTTTTATGTTTTTGAGTTCATATCAACTTAGTCTAGAGAACCCAGAGATTAATTTACGATTCTGTCAAATGTTAAATATTCTACCATTGTTGAAAATGTTTGTTCTTTGAACTTCATGGTAGATTTGTATGTTTGGTGTTTGGGTTTGATGTTTTTGTAAAGTGATTTTTGATGAAATTAGGATTTAAGGACTAAAATGTTAAAATGATAAAATTGTGTGTTTTATGTGAGAAATAATGAAGTTGTAGGAACTTGTGGAGATCCATGATCATGTTGGCTGGTATTGATTTTGTAAGAAAGGGGTAATTTTGTGTGTTTTATGCTTAGGGACTAAATTGAATAAAAGTAAAAGATTAGGGGTAAAATCATAATTCTACCAAAAAAGACTAGATTGTGTTAAATGAAGCGGTTGTGTGATCTAATGTGAGAAATCGAATGATTTGTGGATGTAGAATACGATCGTGCCACCAATCGCGGCAAAGAAAAATTAGCAAAATAGTCTATGGAGTTCATCCACGACTATAATCCAGTCTGGCAAGTTCGTATTGTTAAATTCCAATTTAAATTGCATATTCTTGTATTGTAAACAATTGCTGTGAGTCGAAACAATGATCAGAAGTGTGGAAGACGGGAATAAAGGAAAGGAAAGGCTAACGGGCTTTGAGCCATAAATGAAAAAGGTCCGATGACTATGTGTCATCGTGAGTATATGAATCCTTTACGGATTATAAGGTCCGATGACTATGTTTCATCGTGAGTATACGAATCCTTTACGGATTATGAGGTCCGATGACTATGTTTCATCGTGAGTATACGAATCCTTTACGGATTATGAGGTCTGATGACTATGTGTCATCGTGAGTATATGATTCCTTTACGGATTAAGAGGTCCTATGACTATGTGTCATAATGAGTATTAAATGAAATGAATCCCACTATGGATTAAAGGTCCGATAACTCTGTGTCATCGTGAGTATCAAATGTGAATTGAAACCTACCTCGGATTTATACAGCTTACTCAATTCGGTTGATTAGATTTTACAACTCTTAAAGTTTTGTAAATCTATTTAACTTTATGAACTTACTAAGCTTTGAAATGCTTACCTGTGAAAATTGTTGTTGTTTTGTAGATTCAATTTTGCTGTTCGGAGATCGGAGTTATTCGGTGGTAATCATATCATTTGGTCTTATGGCATGTACTAGGATGAGTTATCCTTTTGCTTTATGTAATTAAGGTTGTGGAAACCTTGTTATGTTTGATGAAATGACAAAAGTAGAAATGTATGTTTGTGCAAGATAGATTATAAACTTAAAAGTACTATGTAATGACTTGAAAACTATGTATTTTGTGATAGCTTAATGCATAATTGAAGTTGTGAATGATTTGAGTTGATAAACTTGTGTTTTGGTATGATTATTGAGATTTTGCATACTTGTTTCGGTAGAACTCATGCATGTATCGGTAGAAGTACAGGGTAGGAGAGAGGTTGTTCACTAACTTGAGTTGTATCAGTAGTTGAATAGTAAGTATCGGCAGTTCTATACTTGGAAGTATCGGTAGATTGTGTTCTTGTATCAATAGAAGTTGTAGTGTTAGACTTCTTAGCTCTCTAGAGTTTTTAATATCGGTAGAAGTAATACTTGTTTCGGTAGAAAAGTCACTTGTATCGGTAGACCTGTCACTTGTATCGGTGGAAGTATGCACTATTCCTGAACTGTTTACTGACTTGACAACTATCGATACTTTTCCAACAAGTACCGGTAGAAGTCTCCTAAAATTTTAGAAATAACATTTTTGCCCTTACTGAATTGTGATTATAATTAATAGATAATTTCTGGCATGTTGGGTGTATTTCTCTAAAAATGTAAGATTAAATGACATGATTTTAAAGATGAATAGTGATAGATGAATAGAGTGACACTGAGACCCTAACCAGTGACGATTTTCGGATTTTGGGTGTTACATGAAAGATGATATTTTCTCATAACGCAGACGAACTATGTTCACACTGATGACACTACATTACCATAACCGAAACAGACACTATTTATACGTTGCAAAGAGTGATTTCTTACCTTACACAATATATATATATAAAACAGAGAGATTTACAGCACATGGAAGTAAGAAAGAACTCACCGAAATTCTAGTACAAAATCTACACTACAAGTCCTTTGCTTGTCGCTATAAGAAATATAAATATGTCTATCAGATAATTAAACTATCAAAACTTAACATTCATGCAAGAATCGATATCAAAAAACCCAGAATCAGGAAGTTTCCTTCCTCAAGAACAGTTATATGGTCTATGAATGAAATACTATAAATACGTGAATTTCTTCTACAATAACCTAAGAGTTTACTAGAAATTACCAGTAAGCTAGTACAAAGGTAGATGTTATCTAAACACTATGAACCCTTTTCGAAGAAGCTTTCTACTCTAAGGTTTATCAAAAACTTACAGACTGATTCAAGGAAGAAGAAGATGTAAAGGTGACTTATGATGGCCAACTATATCATTATAAACTCATGCAACAAGGACAAGATTTAATGGAAAAAATCAGATAATCCCACTAACACCCTTGATTCCCGTGATTAAATGAACTTAACAAGTTTTAATTCTAATCATCTACAACACTCTAGTTCGATTCTAAGTAAGTCTTAACAAAATCCCAACATGACTAAGTTATCCTACTATGCTCTAAATATAAAAACAAGTCTAATAAAACTATGAACTTATCAAGTTTAAACATCTGGGGGTAGATCTTAACAGACGAGTCCACCAAACCCTAGAGTTGGCTAAAACTTAGAGTTCACCGAATGATGAATCCCACAAAGTACTCTACTTAGCCAAAACGATTACTCTACTTACTAAATTCTACCCTTGACTTTACCAACTATTGTCACTAGATACATCATTAACATTGGGTCTACTTTTGTTGGTGTTTTAAGAAACAAAACATTGTTTCCACTCGTCTATGAAAACGGAGTATTGTGTTGTAATTATCACTTTTTCAAAAACAAACTAGATCATACACTTGCTCAAGGACCTTCATGTATCTCTCTAATTCACCATTGATGTTGTGTGATAATATTAGGGTAACTTGTATTGCTAAAAATCTAGTGCATCACATCAAATGAAGCATTTGGATGTTGACCTTCACTTTGTTCTTGATTAAGTTTATAGTTGTCAAGTTCGAGTCTCTCACATTCACTTAGCTGGCCAACTTGTTGATCCTCTCATCAAGATCTTATGAAAACTTGCCTTTCAATAAGAATTTCTCAAATTAGGTGTTGTTGCACCACACTTCAGTTGAGGGGCGCATAATAACGCATTCTTATCCTCGTTTCATTACTAATGTAATAACACGAGGGAAAAACTTATTTATTATATATGTATTACAATAGCTAAACATGAAATAAAAAATAATTAGTACAAATTTAAATTTGAAATTAGCAATTGAATTAACTTATTACTAAAACATATTTCTCTTTTTAATTCCTATCTTTTTCTTGTTTTGAGTACGTCTTACTTTTCTTTTTTTTTTACTCTAGAGAATGACGTTTAGCTTGGCATTGGCTAGCGTATTTATACAAGATTCCACACTAATTTCTGCTCCATGTGGTACTCCCTTCGCATCAGCCGTGCAAAAAGTCACCTCACTTTCTTTCCCAATGTCAATATCCCAACCGTTATATCATAATTTTCTTTCTTTTATGAATGCTAGAGACGTCATTCTTGGCAAATTATGCAATTAATCATCTCTTAATTATTCATTACTTTCTTTTTGAGAGAGAGAGAGAGCTATCAACAATTTCCATCCCTTCTTTTTCAGCCATCGAAAATGGTCAAAGTTTTGAGAATATGGGGGGTTATGGAAAGCGTGTGTAGCGTTTATCACAAAGAATCTCCAACATCCAACTTCCCAACAACAACAACAATATTATTAATTGCTTGCCTCAAGTCAATGAGTTGTAAAGTTTTTTACAATGATTTGTCCTTTCTCACCATCCAAATCTATATAATAATAAAACCACACCATTTGACTATTGGTTTTGTTGATTTAAATCATGGGATTTAACAACTAACCAGATATTTACAGTAAAAAGTATGGGTCGATTAATTCAGTTGATTAAATACTAGTGCCAGTATCAAAAATCAATAAGTGAAAGACAATTCACCCTTGAAGAAAGAAAGAGACTATGGGAGGAAAGAAAGAGAAGGATGGATGGATGAAGCGTTTAGAGAGAGAATAAAGCTTGTCTATATACCCTTCCTGCTGAAGTGAGAGGATTTATACATGAGATACATGGTATGTCACCAGTAAGCACTTTGCCGATGGCAGCAGAGTCACATCTATTCCCTTGTAAAGGTGGGAGGTTGGAGGCGGGAGGCGACTATATAACTTTGTAAATTAATGATATGACAATGTAAGATAACTTGATAACCATTGAATAGCTTAACCCTAAATGAGATGCACTCAAATCTTTTATAAGTATTATTCTCTTACTGTTGGTAAATGAATAGCTGGGTTATAAAGTAAAGAAAGATGCAGGCATAGATGTGAAAGGAAAAGATGGGAAGTGTTGATTCGGAAGATCAATGCATCTTTTTATATTTTTTTTTTATTTTTGCCAGTTTTATGTTTTTGGTTTCTTCTTTGCTTTTCGGGAATTCAATAATTCAGTTTGTGCAAAAAGTCTTCCTTATCCGTACTTGTTTGCCAAAATCAAGTGATGGGTCGCTCTAACCTAATTTTGTATATTTGATTTCATCAGTTTAACAATAATTCTGTGCACGAACGTCGACCCACACTGCTGTCACAGCAAAAATAAATTATATATTCTTTGGATTAATTCCACGAGACATCCCCAATTTGTGACCCAAATTTTAAATTCATCTTTATACTTCAAAAATATTCTAATTCAACTTTAAAATATTAGTATCGTATCAATTAAGTCTTTCTATTAGTTTAACGTCAGTTTGAGCATTAAATGCCATCGTAGATCTAATATGGAGTACAAGTGTGTAATACAGTTTAAAAATACTTCTTGTTTAGGTTAATTACAGTTTAATTATTCTTCGATGTTTTATTTGAATGTACTTAGTTATCCTATATAAAGACCTCTTCATTTTTGTACAAGATTTTTTTTTCTTATGATTTTTAGAAGTAACTTTCTTCTCAATGTTCTTCAAGGAGTCAGAGAATTCATTCTTCATCCAAATTAAAGATTCAATTGAATACTTATCCTTCTATTTAACATATTCATTGGTTTACATGTTTCATCTCTCACCTTGTTTTAACTATTTTTTATTTAGATATCATTTATATTTATTCTTTATTTTTAATTTTCTTATTTTTGTTATTTTCTTTGTTTTTTTTTTTAAATCTATTTGGTTTCTTCCTTCTAAATCACATCCAAATATTTCTTTTTCGAGTCGAGCAACTTGAATTCGGTCCTGATCTGCTTTCTCCTCTCAATCCTCTATCAGTGTGGATCAAATTTTAAACATATGTTTACCAGTTTGATTTTGACATGTAAAAATAAAAATAATGTGATTAAAATTTAGGAATGCTATTCCTTTTTTAGTTAGACCCCATTTGATAGGCTCAAGTGTATTTAAAACTTAATCCACATGTTTTAAATATAACTCACATCGTATTCGAGTTACTATTTAATGTTGGCTTGACTAGCATAAATATCTTATTGATACAATAATAACATTTATCGACTCGACTAGAATGTTTTAAGTTTAAAGTTCTAATTATTTAGAATATGGAGCATAGTTTGAGGATCTGTTTTGCAATTGACCCATATCTTTTATGCTTACTTGTATAGTACACTCCATCTTACCTCAACACCTGTTGAGCTATAGTATAGACACTTGTTCATGTTCCTCACTAGCTTCAAAACAAGTCGATGAAGACAAATAGTACTATTTCAGAAATTTGTATTTAAAAGAAATAAAAGAAAAAAAAAAAGTTGAAACTCGTGGATTGATGATATAAAGAAATGTCAGTCCAAAAAACCTAAAGTTGTATACTTTGGAGCACTAATTTTTTGGAGTCTCTCGCAGGTTTAGTGCTCTTCTTGAAACCCTACTTAATTAGCCACCGCTACTCTAACTAAAGCATCACCCAACCATTGGTTGATTTGCTTAAGGGTTAGATTTAACCTAAACCTTACCCCTCCACCATGAAAATCTCTAAGCATTAGTATTGTGCTGCTGAAACTAAAATGATGATGAATGACATGCTGGGTCGACAACCAAAGGTTATAAGAAGGATAGAAATAAGGACCTAATCTTAAATAAATTACTACCGAGGACTTGATCTTTTCTCATGCAAAGTGGTATACATCTTGTCAACTTATATTATCGAGTTATCATTGCATCAACCGACATGACTTGGCTAATATTTGAGCAACTTTATTTTAGGGTTTCTATGGTAACCAACCAATTAATGCGATAAGATTATGGATCCTACCGACGAAATTATGAAGGGCATTGCGACTCTAGAAGCAGCAAAAAGGTAGCCATTCAATCATTGAATGGGGAGAAAATTTTCCATATAAAAACAATATGCTCCCATCAATTCATATATGAATGCTAGCTATGGCAGTCTAGGCTGTTTATTTACTAATTTCTTTTCATATCAATCGATATCCCTTTTCTTGTTTATGTAAGCAATTGTAATCTTTATATGGGTGGTTGGCCGAGTGCCTGCTATGGATGTAATGTAATGATTGGAATGATAGGGTCAAGTGGATAAACTTTAAATATATATATATAACTGATATGGGTTCGAGTGTGTTAAAACACATTATGCTCTTATTTATGAGTTGGGGATGAACTAATAATTTTAGGCTTTGGATCAAAAAGATTTTATCATTTGATTGACGAAATCTAACCTTGCAAATATAAATACATTTTACTAAATTGTCTTCTATTATGATGCGTGTTCTTTTTCTAAATATTACTTTACATACCTCATCAAAAATCCCACCGGACCTTGCTAGGGGATTATTTCCCCGAGCACCGCATCTCGACGTAAACAAAGGTCACGCCAAGTTCAACCACTGCAATAAAATTATTGTCACTCGTCATTAATATGTCTTGTAATTCGTCATATTAATTCACATCGTCAACCTAATAAGAAATCTATGGGATGATGAAAGACAACTTACCTAGAGGACAGTGAAAAACAACACCACTTCCCCCCCTCCCCCTCTCCTCTCCTCTCCTCTCCTCTCCTCCTCCTCTTTCGATCACACCTATGGGTCTCGAGCCACTATTTGTAATGATAGATGAATGTTTGCGTTTCCTTTTAGTGAATTAATACATTTGCATACATGATTGTAAGTATGTTGAAATCTGAATTAGATTCCACCAGCAATATTTGGTTAAGGCGATTTCTATTTTAATTTTTAAAAAAATTATTCAATTTAATTAAATTAATTCCTTAGTTTTATATAATTTAGACTTGATTTAATTATCACAAAATGATAGAAAAAAAAAAGTTGAAATGGATTAATGTTATAAATAAAATAAAATTTTCATAAAATCAACGTTATCCTCGAAATCTCATGTTATCTAAGGAAGGTGCGATATTAAGATTATTACTTATATTACCAATTCTTAATGTAAATTTAGTATTTAGTATATAATATTATTATAGTTTTAAAAAATTGTATTTATTTTTTTTTGATGAAAATGTAAATTTAAACAAACACAGATTATAAAAGATAGTTCGCTCCCAAGAGGGATACTTCATAAACTAGTAGTTCATGGCTTCCCCCATGTGCCAGTGTGACCAGGCTATCAGTCTCCCGATTATCCCTCTAGAAATATGTGAAATACTCCAATGATCAAACTATGATAATAACTGAAAAATCTTCCTTAACAAAGTCGAGTTAGATCCTCTCTTATGATTCTTTTTAATAACCTTAATTGCCTCAAAACTATCGGTCTGGATTTTCACATAATCATAATCTCGATTAATTAAAATACCTAAACCATCCAATATGTCCTAAAATTTAGCCTCAAACACTGAGCAACTCCCTAAAAATCGATTAAAACCAATAATTCACTCTCTATTACGATTCCTCACAATACCCCCATAGCTCCCCAAGATTCGAGTAAAACTACTTTAGTTTTAGTAAATTCCCTCCCCCCTTCTCTCTCTCTCTCTACATATATGAAATTAAACACTTTATTACAAATTCAGTCCAACAAATATCCCAATCTTATGAATACTGCATACATAAAAAATAAATTCTATACACTATATAAAATAGTATCCAAACCATTCCTCCTTTTGACATCTGTCTAAAAAACCAAAGGTTTCTTTTTTAGATTTTAACAATGATATAATTTCAGTTTTAATCCTTAAAATATGCTCAAATTTTAAATTTATGTCTATAAAATAAATAGGAAAGGAAGGCCTTAGGGAATTCCAACAGGACCATTTACATTATAAAAAATGGTTCAATTGCAATGACAACCCTTTTACTTTTGTTAATTTATATAATAATGGTCAAATTTTAATTTTGGTCTCTATACTATACTCACATGTTATCCTTCTCTCTCTCTCTCCATTATAAGATGATGGTCCAATTTCAATTTTGATCCCTTTACTTTTTTTTATTATAAACCAATGGTCAAATTTTAGTTTTAGTCCTTATACTATGCTCAAATTTGAGATTTTATCTCTATAATTAATTTTGACATAATTTGGTTTTTTTAAGAATTATTTATATAATTTACATAGTAATTGTATAAAGATAAATTACTTCATTTATTATTTTATTTTTGAATTATCTATAATATATATAAATTTACGAGTTTAGAAAATCTTTTGAACCGATGAGAATACTCTTTATTTTCTATCATCTTACTAAAATGACATTTAAAATATTTAAAATTTAATTTAGAATTATTAGTTATAACTCTATTTAAAAATAAGTTGTGATAGTCGATTGAGTCTTAACTTGATTGGCATGGACATTATTGGTAATATAGGAGGATGTGACTTCTAGTGTGCTGAAGTGCATTATCCTTTTACTTATGAGTTGGGAAATAGGGAGTGACTATCGGAAATTTTAAGCATTATATTTAATGTTTTAATTCTATTACATCATATTCTTAATCTCATATTTTGTTAATTTATTTAATTTAATTCCAAATTTATTTTCATAAAATATTTGAATTGAAAAATGTTTTTGAAAGGTATTTTAATTGACAGTTATTCGATATAATTACAATTTTATTTTCAATTAATTATTTAAATCTCTAACGTCGTGAGGGTATAAAATCTAGTTAATATATAAAAGGGAGGTATTGTTTTAGAATACGATAACCTTTAAATGATTATTAGGACATTAAATCGTAATGTATATTTGATGAAATTTAAAGATCTTATTGGATGGTAATCAAACAAGATGATTTCAAATCACGAATGAGAAAAAAAAATCAACAATTAAAGTAATCATGATTTAATGTAAATCTCAAGATCCATAGCAACTATCCCTATGTTATTAGGGCACATACAATCATTAAGAACATGACCATTTCGAGGCAATGCCATGCCAAATATTGCATCTTGTACAAATGGATGCCATGCCAACATTCAATATGATGTTAAGAAGTGGGAAATGGGAACTATTTTTGTTTTATTTTGTTAGTAGAAGACAGAAACTAGTGGTGGTCTTACAGGATCTATGATGCTAACTTTCGAATCCTAAATTTTCATTACAGGAACTTGCTTCTTTTCTTTTTCTTATTAATGGGTATTTAGGGTGAGTTTGGATTGACAGTTTAGTGCGGTGCAATGTGTTTAGTTTACTTTTTATCTCACATTATAATATCGTTATTGTATCTAATCTTACCGTCACCTTTATTTTTACACTAATCATAAGCAAACACGCTGTCATCCAAACCCACATTTAATCATTATCTTCTCCTTAATTCTAGAAAAAGACCCACAATGATTCTAATGTATACCGGATTTGCCATTCTATTTGGGATCAAAGTAATCATCTCACCTATGCCAAATCGAACTGTATCTCAAGTTCTCCCGTGCTTGTGTTATGTCTAGTTGGGCCTAAAAGACAGGCCTTACTAGGCCCCATAGGTTAGGCAGGCCGGGCTTGTGGATCTAAGCACCAAAGTGAAGCCCATGAATAGTTGGATCTGTCATCAAATGGACTTTTCATTTGCTTCAAACATGTCACGAGTCTTTGTAATATTTATAAATTTAAAATTTAGTCATTGATTTTTATTTTTAAGAATTTAATTTTTTTTATTTTTTAGATTTTATAATTAAATTGTTAAAATTATTTTATTAAATTCAAGTTTATTACAACGTTATTTTTTAAATTGCATTGTTACCAAGTGATTTTTTTTATTTTAAATTATCACACCGATAAATTTAACAATGCTAATAAATTGATCAAAATTTTGAAATTTGAAAAATAAAAAAATTAAATTTTTATAAATAAAAGTATAATGATTGAATTTTAAATTTATAAAGAACGAAAAGATCTATTGCATATTTTAACCTTTTTATTTTTAATGTTTATGTAAAGGTTCTCCAATACTTGAATTTATTCTCACGCAATTCGAATATTACCAATTCAGATATAAATTGTAGATTCGAAATGGATGCAAATTAAACTCTCTCAAATCAGATTCCGATTGAATCTACTGGTTAAAGTCATGTTTTAACTATCAATGCTTGCCCTAAACATTAATTATTGTTTACATAAATTAAGAAATAACCTACAAAATCATAATAAAAATATTTTCAAACAATAAATATAGTAATTAACTATAAAATTATATATAATAACTTTTTATTAATATATATATATATCTTTTAAAAAAATTAATTTTTTGACTTCTCTTAAATCATATTCTTTTGTATCATAAGTTTATTCGAACAATGAGATGAGATCATTGAAATCTTTAAATTTGTGTTTATCCTTTTTATTATTTGATCAACTCAATTAGTTAAATTACTTTAAATAAAAAATTGTTATGAATATTTTATTAAGTAAATGTCCATCAAGATAAAAATTAGTTTGGATGAAGTTTAAATTCTAATAGTCATTAGAATTAGAGTTCTATTTCATTTATATTTCTATGTCTATAAATATAGACCTTGGAGAAGCATTGTAACACACGTCTATTGATCAATAAAATACGCTCTCTCTCTCTTTTGTTCTCTCATTCTCTTTGTTATTTACTCTCTGTCTCTTTATTTTATAACACGTTATCAACACGATTCTCTTTTAATTATTTTTCTTTTAGTTATCAATTGAGGCTGACGCACTATAGGTAATCATTAGAACTTTTAACCACTCAATGCTCATGATGATAGATTTTGATTTGAAATCCACGCATGTTTGTGATGGTGATTATAGAAAAAATAATTTAGTGGGACATTTATAAGTTCGTCTTACTAAATTTGTTGCATTTCCAGAAGTGAATGCAAACATAAAGAAAATAAAAGATATAATTATGGACCACTAAAAATGGGAACATAGTGATGAATAAGAAAATAATCAGAGTTATCAAGATAACTCTTCAAATGGCAAAGATAACTTATGTTATTAATGCGATATGAAAGGTTATTGGCCACATTAGGGGTGAGTAAAACTCGATTCGAATCGAAAAATTCGAAAAAAATTTTGAATTTCGAATTATTCGAATCGAGTATTCGAGTTAAACGAATCAAGTTGAATTTTTTTCGAATTTTGAGTTTAATATTTGAATTCGAATAAACTGAATAAAATTATATTATTTTTAATTTTAAATTTATATTACCCAAACCCAATATCCAGGCCCAATTTATTATACTCATTTTCCCTCAAAACCCAAACCATTTATCTTACCCAATTTTTCCCTTAATATTTAAAACCCATCAACAAATTAAACCCAAATATTTTTAAACCCAAATATAATTTCATTCTTCAAAAACACTCATAAATTAAACCCAAATATTTTTAAACTCAAATATAATTTTATTCCTAAATAACACTCATAAGCAACTCCTTTTCGTGTCTAAATTTATTGTTCCTTTTTGTTTATTATTATTATGGTTAGGTGTACTTATTTAGTTTTTATTTGGAAAAGAAATTGAAGATATTAATTTTGTAAACCCAAAATCTATTTTTTTTCCTAAAAAAAATCTTAAATTAAAACCCTCAAAAGAAGAAGCTTAAGCTATTCTACAATGGTTTTGTGTTATTACTGTTCGTTTATTTGACTTTTGTTATGTTGTTTTTATTTTTTGTTTTGTTGTTTTGAATGGTGTTGACGTGTAGGTTTTTACTGTATTTTAAACTTTTGCTTATGTTTTTTTATAATCTTGTTGTGTTATTGTTGTTACTTAGATTTATGATGTTTACTTGAACTTTTGCTTATTTTTTTTTATTATAATCTTATTGTGTTGTCATTGTTTACTTGGATTTTTTCACTTATTTATTTCAATTTTTCGTTGTATAGTCATGTTTAAAAACTTTAAATAAAAATATTTTTTTTAAAATTACATAAAATTAAACAACACCAAATTAATTTTCTTAATTTAACTCGAACAAATATATTCGATTCGATTCGATTCGAATTCTATCTCACTCGACTCGATTCGTAAAAATTTCAAATCGAGTTAGGATGATGAAATAGGATTCGAAAACTCGATTAACTCGAAAATTTTTCATTCGATTCGATCGAATGCTCACCCCTAGGCCACATATGTGGCATATGCCCAAATATTTTATTTTTGTTAATATTCTTTGTGGAAGGATATTAAAATGTAATAATGAATTCTATCATTAAAGATAAAAAATATTTATTTTATTTGGTACTGAAACAAATCAATATTATTCTAATATTTTGTAGTACAAAATTAGTCGAAAGCTCCAGAAGAGCTAATATATTAATATCTTATGATGGTTAATCTATTGGTTTTAAAAGATAATCATAATGGATCTCATATTTAGATTGTGAATGAGGAAAAAATTATATTTCATATGAATCAAAAGAGGATTGGATTATTGATTTATATTTATTATAAATTGAATTGATTGTGACTATCTTTGTGATATTCTTTTGTCATTATCTCCATTAAGGGGTTGAAGTCAAAATATTTGACTATGAAATATCTACTTAAATTGTGAAAGAAAAATATGAGCAATAGAATATAATAATTCTATCTAAAGCTCGTTATTGTTAGATGCACCTGAAGTTACAAGTTTTTAGAATTGTGAGTATCACTTTACAGTATTCAAAATAAGTTCTCAATTAAAATTACATGAAAAAATATTACTGATGAGACCCTTGCAAGAGAGAACTTATTTAACTTTTCATGATTCAAATGTGCTCCTACAGTAGCAATATAATGAAAAAAAATTACTTATGGTTGAACAAAAGTTTTTAAGCATGAAACCTAACAATTCCATGAAGAGAATGTAACATTATGTGATAAATTAGAATGACATAATATTTGACATGGATGTAGTAAATTGGACTATAATAATAGTCATGGGGGATGGTTGTGATAATTTTTCTCACCACCAAAAGTGGGAAAATGAAGAAAGTAAGAAAAAACCAAACATTTCCAATAACTCTTTAAGAAGAGAGACAACTTATGCATGAAAAGTTATTGGTTATGTACCTATTGCACACTTAGAAAATAAGATCTCTCAAAGTTTGCTATTAATAAATTTTGATTGGATTCAAAGTCTACTACAAGAAGTTTAATTTGTTTACTTCTTATCATCAAGACTCAACGCAGAACGAAAAATGTACATCTTTAAATATTAAATCGACTGAATATATGGTTTAAATGTTTGAAATGATTTTTTTTAAGTTTTGATTCCATGAGTTACATATTGTTTTAAGCATCGCATTGTTCATGAAAATGAATATTAACTGATTTATTTATGTCGATATAGTAGGTTTTATAATTAAATAACATATTTGACTAAAACATATCTAGTATGCAAATTTATGTTAATAACCAATAAATTTTATGGTTATTCAAATTTGATTTAGTTCAAAGAATTGTTAAAAATAATAGTTCATACGTTTTATACTATTTCATGTATTAATTATTTAGAGAAATGACATGAGCAATTGTAAACGAAAAGTTCTATGAGCTTGAATGGTTGGATTTTGAATTAAATTTCATGCATGTTTATGATTATGGTTATGAAAAATTTGCTAGTTTTTCATTATGTCATATTTTTTATGTTTGAGATGTGACTTTTATTGATATATTTAATATAATCTTGTTTCTATACATGACCTAAGCAGTTATTCTTGACAGTTAAATGGATTCTGCAAAACTCTTGTTAAAAGGGTTTTAAAAGTATTTTGAATTGATCTCATATCTCCTTATGGCTATACAAAACAACGAGTTATTCGTTCTGTCAGTTTTACTCCATTCCCTGAAGTGAATGTAGCAATACATAACAATTATGAAGATTTTGGACATGTGAATATTTTGGCATATTCCCTGAAGAATATTGCATATAATTATTTGGAAATTATATTATACGACTTAATGTCATTATAAACTTCACATTGATTTAGACATTTCCAGTAGTAAATGTCACAATGATATTTTTATGTGGATACAAAGTGAAAGGAATGATAGTAAAATTATCAATTTGCTACAATTTAGTTTAAATTGAAACGAATGTTAAAGTAAACTAGAAGTTTACTGGTACAAATATGTTTACTACTTGGCATGACCAGTTAGACCATCCTGGATCATATATGATACGAAAATTAATTGAGAATTCATATAGACATTTATTAAAGAGCCAAAAGATTATTTAATTTAAAGAATTCTCATTTGTTGATTGTTCTCAGTGAAAATTTATTGTTAAAAACTCACTAGCTAAAGTTGAGATTTAATGTCTTACATGAATATGGGCCCATTAATCCACCATGTGGATGGTTTTGATATTATATGATTTTGGTAGATGCATCTACAAAATAATCACATATATGTTATCAACTTGCAACCTGTCGTTTGCAAGATTGTTTGAATAATTAATTTCAAATCATCCAATTAAGGCAATTCATCTTGCTAATACTGATGAGTTTATATCTTAGTTTTTATTGATTCAGTTTGAAAAACTTTGGTAAAAGTTTGTTATTTACGCGTATAATGATTTTGAGAAACTATTGATCGAATGCTTCTGATTAATGGCTAAAACATTACTTATGAGAACTAAACTTCCTCTTTCAACATGGGATTATGTTAATTTACGTGTTGTACGCACCAAGCCAATAAGTTTTAAATACTCCCCATTACAATTGATTTTTGGTCAAGAGCTAAATATTTCTTATCTTTGAATTTTTGTATGTGTGTATATGTTCCAATTGCTCTACCATAACGCACAAAGATGAGTGAATCCTCAAAGAAAGTTGGAAATATATATTAATTATGGGCCTCTTTTTATTATGATATATTAAATGTATTGAAGATTCAATTATGACATGATTGTGATTACTATTTTGATTTGATAGTTTTCCCGATATTAGGGGGAGAGAACTAATAACTTGTAATGAGTTAAGGAGAAGAGTAATTTGAACCAGAAGTTCAACAAAGATAACTCATTAAAGTTCCAAATATGAAAATTTTCATAAGAGAAAAAAATCTAGATGGTTATATAGTGAAGGCGGGTGCTCTAGAAGAGACCCAAGACATAACTAATAAATAAAACTTTAGAAGAGATTCAGGTACCTGAAAGTGAATATTAAAATAATAAAAATAAAAGATATTGATAAAGTTATGTCAATTTGAGAAAATGTCAAACTAATAATAAAAGTGGTCGACAATGGTTTTGCATGCAATATTATTTTTGAAATAATGAAATAAAAGGAGTATATTGAATAAATCTCTTGGGAAATATAGATATGGAATAAATTAGCCAAAATAGAAAGACGCAACTCAAATACAATTAAATTCGTGAAGTTTTTGCACCATCAATCCAAATATCTAAAGGTATAAAGCCAGTGAGGATACAAATAAAGTAGTTTTGCAAATGCAAAATAAAAATATGAAGTTTTTCGCTAAGTCCTGGCATTGATTATGAGAAGATATAATATTTTTTTTATGGTGGATACAATAACCTTTAGATATATTATTAAACTGATAATTCATACTTGCGTCTCATGGTTGTTGTTATAACCTTTTGTGAATCACTATATAGTAAAGTTTATATTAAAATCCTTGAAGGATTTGAAATGCCAGAAGCATATTGAAATTATCGGGAAATTGTTCATTTATATGAATTGAAATAATTGAACATGTGGTAAATTTGACTTAGTCAATAGTAGTTGAAAGAAGTTTATAAAATGATCCAAAATACCTATTTGTATTTTTATAGAAGAATCATAATTAAAGTTTGTTATGATTATTGTTGAAACTCCTGAAGAGATCAAAATACATTTCCCCAAATTTTTCCTCACTCATGACTTTCAAAAGAATGGTGATATAAATGCTTAGCAAATACATTCAAATAGTCATTTGAAAGACTAGTATTCAAGATTGAATACATAGAATATGAGATTTTATGTGATGTTTTTATGAGGGGGAATAAATACGTGTTGTACTATTTTTCTCTTAACCAAGGTTTTGTCCCATTGGGTTTTCCTAATAAGGTTTTTAATAAGGCAACATGTTATGCGTATTATAGATATGTGTACTCTTTTTCTTGTATTAGTAATTTTTTTCCCACAGGGTTTTTATCTTAGTAAAGGTTTTAACGAGGCACAATATCTACCAATGAACATCCAAGAGAAAGTGTTATGAATATTTTACTAAGTGGATGTCCATCAAGATAAAGATAGGTTTAGATGAAGTTTAAATTCTAATAGTCATTAGAATTAGAATTCTATTTCATTTATATTTTCTATGTCTATAAATATAGGCCTTAAAGAAGCATTGTAACACACTTCTATTGATCAATAAAATACGCTCTCTCTCTTTTGTTCTCTCATTCTCTTTGTTATTTATTCTTTGTCTCTTTATTTTATAACAAAAATAAAATAATATTTGTCGAAACCACCTTTAAAAACGAAGTTTCGAAAAATTATTTTAAATTTAGAAAAATGGGAGTAAAAAGGGAGTCGCCACCAATCTTTTATTTGGGTGTGATTGGATCACCACAAAACGTTTAAAACGTTAAAAATGTCGGTCTACGAAATCCAAAAAAAATAGGTTCGGGAGTCGATTACGCACGAGGAAGAATTAGCACCCTCGTACACCCAGAATTGGTACTACATGATCATTTTCGGGTCTTGTTTTATGAAAACAATAAAAATTCGAGTAAAGTTTAAAACGCGATGTTTATTTTGAAAGGCTCCGTGTAATTTTAAAGGAGACCTTTTTAAGAAGAACTCGTCCCCGTATTTCGATCCTCTTATGAGAACTAGAAGGCGTGTCCAACACATTAGGACACTACATTCTCGGAGTTTCGAAATTGGAGGACGTTTAGGGAACTTTTGAAGAGAGTATTCGATTGCGTGATTTGTACGAAAATCATACCCAGCACGTTAGGGCGCGATTTTTCGAGGTTTTCACGTGAAGGAACATTGTCTCATTTACTTAAAAATTTTGGATATGGATAGGGGTGTGTTTGAAAACTTTTGAAGAGGATATTTCTTTCGCACAAATTACGAAAAATCACACCCCGCACGTTAGGGCACGATTTTCAAAGTTTTTACACCAAATAATATTACCTTGTTTTTTCATGAAAATCATTCGTATATATATTTTGAGAACTTGAAAATTTCGTATTACGGTTAAAATGCAATCCTCGAACATATGATTTGAAGAATTTGGAAATGGGTTACCTGTTTACTTCGATTTTCACGAAGAATTAAAGTCGCGACCAACACGTTAGGACACGACATTCTCGGAATCTCGAGGTGAACGGGCGTAAAAAAACCTTAAAACGATATTCGGTTCGCGTGAATTATACGAAGAAATCACACCCGACATGTTAGGGAGTGATTTTTCAAAGTTTTCACTCGGACCGAACATTGCCTCGATTTTTAAAATAACTTGTAAGTGGATGCGTAAATTTAAAACACGAATAACGATTAATAAGAAATTAAATGTGGAGCAATATGATAAGCAGATAAATAATATGCAAAAATATAAAATGCAGGTGCAGATAAATACAAATATTAATAAGGAAGAAGAAACGATGAAATCAGGGGTGAAAATGGGACTTTTGGATACCCGGGGGCAAAATGGAAATTTTGGTGAAATCGGGGTTAAAAATGGAGTTTTTGAGAGTTCGGGGGTAAAATGGTAATTTTTGGTAAAATTGGGGTTAAAATGGAATTTTTAAGAGTTTGAGGGGTAAATTGGTAGTTTTTGGTGAAACTGGGTTAAAAATGGAATTTTAGAAAGTTCAGGGGGTAAGATGGTAATTTTTGGTGAAATCGAGGTTTAAAATGGTATTTTGGAAAATTTAGGGGTAAAACGATAATTTTTGGTCGAATTAGGGTTAAAAATAGAGTTTTTGAAAGTTTAGGGGTAAAATGGTAATTTTTAGTGAAATCGAGGTTAAAAATAGAATTTTGGAAAGTTCGGGGGTAAATGGTAATTTTTGGTGAAATCGGGATTAAAAATGGAATTTTGGAAAGCTCGGGGATAAAACGGTAATTTTCGAAAGTTTCGGGGTCAAAATGTAATTTTTTGAAATTTTGGAGTCAAAATGCAATTTCTGGGCTGTTTGGGGACCTATAAACAATAATACCAAAGAGTGGGTGACACGTGGTAGCCCCACAGGCATCCAGCAGTCAAGGGATTAAATTGTAAATCTTAAAAAATTCTTGGGCCAATTTGGTAATTACATAAAAGTTGATTTAAGGATTAAATTAAAACAAATCAAAAGTAACAAGGACTAGATGTATAAATAAGCCAACAGGTGACACGTGGCAGCCTTTGGTGCAGTCAAACAGTCAAAGGACTAAATTGAAAGCTAATTAAAATTACCGAGCAAAGTTACAAATAATTAAAAAATGCAAAAAGGACTAAATTGAAGCAAATAAAAAATGCGAAAGGAGCAAACGCACAAATAACCCATTTTCCAAAAACACGCGGATCTTGAGGCGGGTCGGGCCGGATCGAGTCGGGTCAAACTGGTCCTATATATATATTATTTTAAAGCTTTTTCTTATTTTATTTTCATATCATTTTTCAAACATTCTAAAAAAACTTTGTTCTCTCATCCTCTCCCTTCCTTCATCTCCAAGTCCGGCCATGGCCCTCACGCCCGGCCGCTCCTCGCCACACGCGCCTCGGCCACGCCCTTGCCGGCGTACACGCTGTCGACCGGCGCCCGTAACCACCACTTTCACGACGTCCAACGCTCGCCGATGTACGCGCCGTTCTTCCAACCTCCACGCGCCACTAACGAAGGTAAACCAAAAACCTTTTGTTTCCCTCTTTCGTTCATCATTTTTTTTTTTAAAAAAACCTTTTTTCTTAAAAAAATTTAGATCTGGTTTGACTCAAGATCTGGAAATTTTCCTTTTATTTCTTATTTCGCTTTCATTTTGTTTGTTTTGTTTTCAAAGGGAAATCGGCTTTAATCATTTTGCTTTGTTTCTTGTGTACTAAATACCATTTTTCTGGGTTAGCCGCGTTCAAGGTGGATAGATCGGCGATATGCGAGGCTTGGGACGACGATGGCTCGGCGGTTATGTCGGCGGCTCCGGCGATGGTACAGCAAGGAAGGGTCTTCTCTGTCCTTTCAATTTCTTCTTTTTTATTTAATAATAATTATTAAAAATATTATTATAACATTTATTATTAGCATTAAAAAATTTAAGATTATTATTTAATAAACTCTGCAAATATTTATTACCATTACCGTTTTTATGACTTCCATTGTTATCACCGAAATATTCATTATTATTTAATACTAGTAATGTGAGAAATTAATGTTAATATTAATAATATTTATTAATACGTTTTGAAAGAAGAAATAATAAATACCTAGATGGATAGTAAATGCATGTTATTAACACAATTAAAAACTGATGGACTCATATGCTTGAATCATGAATAACAATAAATATATTAGCAGTACTTGATTGCTTTTATGCTTGAACTTTGAGTCTTTTCGGCTACTGATTCTGGGTGTTCGAATACTGTAGGTGAGTTTATTCTGCTACTGCACTAATATTGAAGATGGATTTTATATTTGAATTTTCAAGAACAATGTTTTTATATTTTGATTTCAAGAAAAGGGTTCGTAACCGGCCCCAGAATGGAGTTTTGTTTGGCTTTTTATAGTCATTTATTACAATCATTCTGTTTTGTTTCATTCATTTTAATGCATTTCTAATCTTTCTTTTCTCTTTGCAGGTTTGGCAATGGCGGTTTGGAGCTGGTGGAGAAGGTGGCTGATCAGAGCAAGTGGCTGCTGACGTGGCGCACTCCCATTGGCCAAGCTGGAGGCTGCCAGTGCAAGTGGTTGTGTTTTGGGTTTTGGGGTTGAATTGTAATGGGTCATTGAAATTTGGGCCCAATTTGGGTTTGTATTTGTTATTGGGTTTGAATGGGTCTTTTGTAATTTGGACTTTTGAATTTAGATTTATAATAATTTTAAATTTAAAAATAAATTTAAACTCAAATTAAAATTAAATTTAAAAACAAATTTAATCTTAAAATAAATTTAAAATGGGTTTGGTACAGGCCCGGTCAAAATTGGGCTTCAACAGCTGCCCCTCTTTGCTTGTTGTTGTGTTACAGGAATTGAGCAAAGACCAAAAGAAGACCAATTTTACTTTAATACTGTCGAATCTCGGCCGCATCATTGAATACTTCGAAGTGGTAACACTTGACTTGACGCTTTTTCTCCATATATTGCATTACGGGAAGAGTGAAATCTCTTGTCTAACTTGTTGCATTCCCAACAATAGGGTTGGACGTTTAGGCTTCGTCTTGCTCTTACTTCAATTTCAGAGATAACGACCTTTTATCCAACTCTACTTCAAATTTCAAGAGTATAGGCAATGATGTTGCTCTTACTTCAATTTCAGAGATAAAGACGTGTTATCCACTCTACTTCAATTTCAAGCGGATAGGAAAAGATCTTGCTCTTACTTCAACTTCAAAGAGATAAGACTTGATATCCAGCTTTACTTCAATTTCAAGAGGATGGGAAATAATCTTGCTCTTACTTCAATTTTAGAGATAAAGACGTGTTGTCCACTCTACTTCAATTTCAAACGGATAGGAAAAGATCTTGCTCTTACTTCAATTTCAGAGAGATAAGACTTGATATCCAGCTTTACTTCAATTTCAAGAGGATGGGAAACAATCTTACTTTTACTTCAATTTCAGAGATAAAGACTTGTTATCCAACTCTACTTCAATTTCAAGAGGATGTGAAATGATCTTGCTCTTACTTCAATTTCAGAGATAAAGACTTGTTATCCAACTCTACTTCAATTTCAAGAGGATGGGAAACGATCTTACTTTTACTTCAATTTCAGAGATAAAGACTTGTTATCCAACTCTACTTCAATTTCAAGAGGATGTGAAATGATCTTGCTCTTACTTCAATTTCAGAGATAAAGACTTGTTATCCAACTCTACTTCAATTTCGAGAGGATGTGAAATGATCTTGCTCTTACTTCAATTTCAGAGATAAAGACTTGTTATCCAACTCTACAGAGGATGTGAAATGATCTTGCTCTTACTTCAATTTCAGAGATAAAGACTTGTTATCCAACTCTACTTCAATTTCAAGAGGATAGGAAATAATCTTACTCTTACTTCAATTTCAGAGATAAAGACTTGTTATCCAACTCTACTTCAATTTCAAGAGGATGTGAAATGATCTTGCTCTTACTTCAATTTCAGAGATAAAGGCTTGATATCCAGCTTTACTTCAATTTCAAGAGGAATGGAAACGATCTTGCTCTTACTTCAATTTCAGAGATAAAGACGTGATATCCAGCTTTACTTCAATTTCAAGAGGATAGGAAATGATCTTGGTGCGGTCTGATTCACCTTGACTTCTAGGTGGGAGGTCCATCGTCGTGGATTCGACCTTTTATATTCGCAAAATGCTAGGTTATTCGTTGTGACTTGGAACTTTCCTTTCAAGTCGTCGTGATGCGGGATCTTCTATCGCGGTCTTGGCTTTTTCATCATGCATCCTATGACGCTGAGACCTGCAAAAAATGCTCAAATGGTCCTCTAGGTAGGTCAGGATGTTATGCCTGGAAATGAGTTAAAATGCTCTTAACCTAGAATAAATGTGTATGATTTAATGTTTGAATTTTCAAAGATTAGTCTTTTCTATTTTGAAGCCATCTCCTGACATTTCCTTGAATTCAACTTGGCAGATTCAGCATTTGAATTGCTCCTTTCAGATTTTAACTCTTTCAACTGGCAGTTGCTTAGGATTCTCGTGTTTTTTAGGAAATTCCTAAAATAATACTCGCGAATCCTTGTTTCTTTTTATGACCTTTTATCCATCATCTTAATATGAAAATACTTGGACAATATGGAAAAGAAATAGGATAAAATTTGGAGATTTATTGGCTATGATATTAAATATTTACAAAGAACAAACAATGATAAAAGAACAGTATTAGACCTAGATATCAGATATGAGTTTCTCTGATCCAAAGATCATCTTTTACTTGACGTGTTTCTGGAGGTCCCGGAATTACTTCGTCGATGCCCCAAGATGTAAAATATTTCCATTTTGCCACTTTTGAGGGAGAAATTGGTTGTCCTTGTTTTGTATTTGAGTTGCTCTTTTCGAGTTTTCAACCCAAAACCCCTTTGGTTTCAGGATGCCCTTCCACGGGTTTTCATCCTGACCTCTCCGACTTTTTTTTTTCATGTGTAATATTTCTTTACCGAGTCTGAATTCACCGAGTTGTATAGCTCTTTGCCATCCATTTCAGTCAAAATTAAGGCTCCTCCAGAGAAGGCTTTCTTTACAACGTACGACCCCTCCCAATTAGGCATCCATTTTCCTCGCGAGTCTTTATGTATTGGAAGTATCTTTTTCAAGACTAGATCTCCCTCATGGAATTCTCTAGGACGAACCTTCTTGTTGTAAGCACGCATCATTCGCTTTTGGTACATCTGACCATGACGGATAGTCCTTAATCTCTTTTCCTCAATCAAATTTAATTGATTATATCTGGCTTGGACCCATTCTGCTTTATCCAAATTCAGCTCTGATAAGACTCGGAGAGAAGGAATCTCCACCTCGATGGGTAAAATAGCCTCCATTCCATATACAAGTGAGAACGGTGTTGCCCCGGTAGATGTTCTGACAGAAGTCCTATAAGCAAGAAGGGCGAAGGGTAATTTTTCATGCCAATCTCTATAGGTTTCTGTCATTTTTGCAACAATCTTCTTGATGTTTTTATTCGCTGCTTCTACTGCTCCATTCATCTTTGGGCGATATGAGGACGAATTATGGTGTCTGATCTTGAATTGCTCACAGACCTCCGATATCGTGCTGTTGTTCAAGTTTAGTGCATTGTCTGATATGATCTTTTCTGGCATTCCATATCGGCATATGATTTCCTTTTTCAGGAACTTGCTGACCGCAGACTTTGTAACATTAGCATAAGAGGCAGCTCTACCCACTTGGTGAAGTAGTCGATAACCACGAAGATGAATCTATGTCCATTAGAGGCCTTTGGTGAAATTGGTCCAATAACATCCATGCCCCACATAGAAAAAGGCCATGGGGATGTCATGACATGCAGTGGTGAGGAAGGCACATGGATCTTGTCCCCATAGATCTAGCATTTGTGACATTTCTTAGCATAATTGATACAATCAGTCTCCATAGCCGACTAGTAGTACCCAAATCTCATGATCTGCCTAGCCATTTTGAATCCATTCGCGTGTGTTCCACAAATCCCTTCATGAACTTCTTCTAGGATCTTTTTAGCCTCGATTGAGTCCACACATCTCAATAACACCTGATCCTTTCTTCTCTTATACAGGATTTCTCCATCCAGGACGTACTCATTTGCGAGCCTTCTCAATGTCCTTTTGTCATTTTCAGTAGCTCCTTCGGGGTATCTTCGGTCTTTCACATACTGGAGAATGTCCTGGTACCAAGGATACCCCTCTTTTCCTTCTTCTTCGATGTCACAGCAATGGGCTGGAGTTTCGTAAATGCTCATTTGAATGGGCTTCATATCTTCTGGCCTATTCACTTTTATCATCGAAGCTAGAGTGGCCAAAGCATCAGCCATTTGGTTTTCCTCGCGTGGGAGGTATCTGAATGTGACCTCGTCAAATTTGATCAGTTCGAGGACCATATTCCGATATTCAATTAATTTGGAGTCCCTTGTCTTCCATTCTCCTTTGAGCTGATAGATTACCAATGCCGAATATCCATAGATTTCTAAGACTTTGATCCCTGGATCCATGGCCGCTTGGATCCCCATGATGCATGCCTCATATTCTGCCATATTATTTGTGCAATCGAAGTCAAGCTTACTGTTGAAGGGATAATGGTCTCCTTCTGGTGACACTAAAACTGCACCGATCCCGTTGCCCATAGCGTTTGAAGCGCCATCAAAGTTCAAACGCCACGAATGTTCGGTCATTGTCTCATCTTCAGTAGTTGCGACATACATCAGATCCTCATTTGGAAAGTCAAAATTTATCGGCTCATAGTCCTCCAAAGCCCTACTGGCTAGGAAGACTGCTATTGCACTTCCTTTAATTGCCTTTTGGCTTACATAGACTATAGCAAATTCTGACAGCAAGATTTGCCATCTAGCCATTCTTCCATTTAACGCAGTTGACTCCATCATGTATTTTAGAGGATCCAACTTCGAGATTAACCATGTCGTGTGGTATAGCATGTATTGTCGCAATCTTCGGGTAGTCCAGACCAGTGCACAGCATAGTTTTTCTATTGGAGAGTATCTTGCTTCACAGTCAGTAAATTTTTTACTGAGATAATATATGGCTCTTTCTTTTCTTCCCGTCTCGTCATGTTGACCCAAGACACATCCCATAGAATTCTCGAAAACCGTTAAGTACAAGATTAATGGTTTGTTGGGATTTGGTGGTACTAGTACCGGAGCATCAGACAAATACTGCTTAACTTTATCGAAAGTTCTTTGGCACTGGTCATCCCAAACGCCTGGGTTATGCTTTCTAAGAAGGCGAAATATGGGGTCACATTTCTCCATTAATTGCGAAATAAATCGAGCAATATAATTCAACCTCCCAAGAAAACCTCGAACCTCCTTTTGCGTACAAGGCGGGGGTAACTCTTGTATAGCTTTAACCTTGTCTGGTCTATTTCGATTCCCTTCTGGCAGACCATAAAACCCAATAATTTTTCGAATGTAGCCCCAAAAGTGCACTTGGCAGGGTTCAATTTTAGCTGGAACTTTCTCAACCTCATGAACAATTTTCTCAAGACATTCACATGTTCTTCCTCTGTTCGGGACTTAGCAATCATGTCGTCGACGTAGACCTCAATTTCTTTGTGCATCATATCATGAAATAATGTTACCATGGCTCTTTGATATGTTGCCCCCGCATTTTTAAGTCCGAACGGCATCACCTTATAACAGAATGTTCCCCACATTGTGACAAAGGTAGTTTTCGCCATGTCTGTAGGATCCATCTTTATTTGGTTATATCCGGAGAAACCATCCATGAAGGAGAAAAAGGCATGCCCCGTTGTATTATCTATCAGGGTGTCGATGTGAGGCAGCGGAAAGTTATCTTTTGGGCTGGCCCTATTCAAATCCCGATAATCTACGCACATACGTACTTTACCATCTTTCTTGGGGACAGGAACTATATTGACGACCCATTTCGAATATTCAACCACTCGAAGAAAACCTGCGTCGAACTGTTTTCGGACCTCTTCTTTTATTTTAAGCAGCACATCAGGTCGCATTCTGCGAAGTTTTTGTTGGACGGGCTTGCATTCTTCCTTTATTGAGAGCTTGTGAACCACAATATCGGTGTTTAGCCCCGGCATGTCTTGGTAGGACCAGACGAATACGTCCTTGAATTCTCTTAGCAGCTCAATAAGATCTCTTCGTGTTTTCACTGAGATGCTAGTCCCAATTCTTACTTCTTTCTTTTCTTCCTCATCCCCTATGCTTACTGTTTCCACCACCTCTTTGTGGGCCAAGATTTGCTTTTCCTCCTGTTCCATCATTCGTAGCAATCCAGGAGATATATTACAATCCTGGTCATCTTCGGAGTCCTGAGATTCTTCAAGACACATATCTTGCTCGAAATGAGGTTCGGAGTCAGTGTCACTCATACTACTGATATCCCAAGATCTGTAAAGAATGAGAATGGGCAAATGAACAAAATAAATCAAAGAATGACTGTATGATATGATTATGGGTGTATGTATTCAAGAATGATTTATTTTTATATGTTACTGCAAAATAAAACTCAAAAGTCCTTTTACAAAAGATTTCTATCACCCCGGGCATAGAATGATAGAGGTGTAACGAGTATTACTTTGAAATGTTCCTAAAAGCTACGGGGAGCTCCTCTTCTACCCAGTTGTCCAAACTACTCCCAGGTGTATACGGACAGATTTGAAGCGAACTCCTTTCTTCAGCTTCTTCGGAAACAGCATTTATGTTCAGTTCCATCACAAGTTTTGCAACTTTTTCCTCCTCAAGCCTTAGCCCACCAGAAACGAAAGTTTTAGAAATATGAGGAAAGGTCATCGGTCTCCAACTGATTTCTTTCCCGGCTTGTCATGCTCTCCTTGTCTCTCTCTTTCTTTCTATTTCTTTCTTCCTTTCTTTCATGTCTGGCTTGTACCCCAGCCCGAAACGGTCCCATTTTTTAAATGGCAGTGGTGCGCTAACTATTCTTTGAAGATATTTCTCGAGCCTTTTTCCCGGTAATACTCCTTTTCTAATCGTTAAACGCAACCCTATCTTCGTTGTTTGTGACAATTTAGGTTCAGGAATTTTACTTCCCTCTCCAATAAATGTGGCATTGACGAATTCCAACGAACGGAAAGAGCATTCTATTGCCTCTTCATCTTTGCCTATATACGGGGCATCATTTGTTACAGACGCAATAATACCCTCCTCGGCATTGATTGTAACCAACCTTCCGTCAGTTACCAACTTGAGCTTTTGGTAAAGTGAGGAAGGTACTGCCCCTGCTGCGTGAATCCAAGGTCTTCCTAATAAGCAATTATAGGAAGGTTTGATATCCATCACCAAGAAATCAACCTCGTAAGTATTTGGGCCTATTTGTAATGGTACTTCAATCCTACCCATCACTTTTCTTTCAATTCCATCAAAAGCTCTGACTATGTTATGACACGTCATCATATAGGAGCTATCGATGGGTAGTCTTTCGAAAGTGGCCAACGGTAGAACGTTTAAAGCTGAGCCGTTGACGATAAGCACTCCGGGAAGAGTGTACCCTTTACAGCGAGTGGTAATATGCAATGCCTTGGTCGATCCCATACCTCCAGAGGGGATTTCATCGTCGTTGAAGAAAATAAAATTATCAGCGCTAATGTTGTTAATTAATCGATCCAGCTTGCATACCGATATATCCTGGGTTATATAAGTCTCGTTGAGCGCCCTCATCAATGCGTTACGGTGTGCCTCTGAACTCAGCAGTAACGCTAAGATAGATATGCGTGCGGGTTGCTTATGTAACTGTTCAACTACGCTATATTCGCTGTGTTTCAAGAATTTCAGGAACTCTTGTGCTTCTCTCTCTACCACCGGCTCATTTATCGGTTTTAACTTGTCAGTCACTATTTCGGGTTCAATCGCTACAGCTTTCCCTTTGGCAGCTGCTTTCTCTTCCAAGTTGTAAGTTTTACCACTGCGCGTGACCAGGTTCACATTTCGCAGTTGCTCCTCTTTGGGTGCCACAATATTGCACCCGTAGTTCCAGGGAACTCTTTTGCTTTCTTCATAAGAAAACGGTGCAAGTTTCCGTATGATAACACATGGTGTCTCTTGTCTTCTCATCTCAGCTCCCTTAGATGTGGAGATGATTATTCTCGAGCGATCATGCTCATGTGTCTTTTTTCCTTTAGAGGAGTAAATGTCCTCCATTTCTTCTCCCTCTTCAAAGAACTCCAATTCCTTGCGGTCCATCAAATCTTGTATTAGAGCCTTGAACTCCGTACAATGCTGAATCTCATGTCCTTCAGCGTTGTGGAAGTCGCAATAGTTCTTCACCATTACCATCTTTTCGCTGTTCTGTACGATCATTCCTCTAGACACCAGCTGACGCCATACCCATCTCATAGGAGATCTGACCTCTTCAATGTGAGCCTTAACCTTTTTCCCTTCTACACTCGTAATCGCATTTACTCCTTGATCAGAATGGACGGGTAAAGGGTTTTCGGCTACATTAGGCCTCGATGGCTCATCAAATCTTATTTTCTTCATCTTAATTAATTTTTCTATCAAATCATATAACTGCTGGTAGAGGTCTTTGTACGTAACTGGAATTGGAGTGAACTGAATCTTCTCGGTATTCTTTTTCTAGTTTGATTCTGATCTTGGTAAACTCTGATAATTGTCAGAAGGAGGTTTTGATTGCATCATCGTGATTGATTTCGAATAAGTTGGCCTGTATGTGCTTACATTATTCACCCTAGTTTTCTTCCTCTTTGGAGCTGCCCTTTTTCTACTGTCCCCTTCGTCGATTTTTTCGCTTTTAATCGCGCTCTCAATCATTTCTCCCAACATCACTACATCCGAAAAACTCCTTGTAGCATTACCCACCAAGCGATCGAGATACGGTGTCTTTAGTGTGTGGACAAAAAGCATCGTTGTCTCTTTTTCTGTTAAGGGCGGTTGTACCTGGGTAGCTACATCCCTCCAACGTTGAGCATATTGTCGAAAGCTTTCACTTGGTTTCTTCTCCATGTTCTGCAAGGTAATTCTGTCTGGAGCAATATCAGTAACATGACCGTATTGCTTCATAAAAGCTTGGGCCAAGTCCTTCCAGGAATTAATCTTTGTGCGGCTTAGTTGGTTGTACCATTTTGCAGCGGATCCAACCAAGCTATCTTGGAAACAGTGAATTAATAATTTTTCATTGTGGACATATCTTGTCATCTTCCGACAGAACATCGTAATGTCTGCTTCTGGGCAGCTTGTCCCGTTATATTTTTCAAATTCGGGCATCTTGAACTTTGGGGTAGCACTAGGTCTGGAACCAAACTTAGTTCTTCGGCATCAATTCCACTATAGGCGTCAATCCCCTCAATTGCTCTAACTTTGTCTTCCAACCATTTCTACCTTTCTTCTATCTGTTTGGATACCTCTATTTTGGTTTTTTTCGCCTCCATCGTATCGTTGAGGTCGAGGTTGATGGGATTCGCAGCGATTTCACCCGGGTTCGATCCTGATCCGACCAGGTAATTCGCTTGGCCCGATGCGCCAATGGGCTGTGGTTGCGCCCGAATGAAGACAGGTGTTTCTCGCGGGTTTGTTTCTGGCGGAACCTGATGGTGTATGAGTGTAAAGCCGGGAGGATATTGAGGATCCTCGTTTTCCTCTCTCGGGTCTTCAGCAGGACCTTTTTCCTTATTTGAATCTCGCAACAGCTGGGTTAGCTGATTAATTATATTGCTTTGGGATTCGATTATTTGGTCTCTCATGTCCCTTTATACTCTCTCTAACTGGTCTTGTAACTGAGCTTGCATCTGCTCTTGTATTTCTTTTTGCATTTACTCTAGCCTTTTTATTCTTTGATCCATAGCTTTGGCCTTCTTAGGCATATAATAACGATGTGGGTTTTCAATGTTTACTGATGTTAACTGAGTGAATTAACTTAAATTAGGTAGGAGACGTTATGTCAATAATATGCAAGATATGATGCAAAATGCATGTATGCAAATACGAGAAAAGGCATTGATTCTAAAGTCCATTTTCATTTAGAGCAACTTCTCGAGAAGAAAAACTTCTTTACATAAAACAAAGTTTATACAAATGGTTTGGCCTTTCGGCCCAGATCCTTAATCTTTCCTAGCAATCCTGCTAACTTCCTTTCTCGTACCGACCTTGACTCGTACTGAAATCTCAAAACGTCAGCTTCAGCGGCCAGTTCCTGCATGTGATCGGCCGCTTCTCTAATCTGAGTTAGTGCCTTGCTCATGACATGATCTCGTTCCCAGACCTCTTTTTGGGCTTGACGGGTGTGCCATTCACTGGTTTCTAAATCTCTTTCCATGATCTCGAATTAGATTTCATTATTATGGAGTGTGGCTCCAATTCTTGCACTTTTTTTAATTCTTGTCTTTTGGCCATGCACGCTTTCAGCTCTGATACTGTGTTTCGATTTCGGTGCCTCCATAATGATTCTTCTAACTCCTTTATCCTCGCCTCTAGACTGGCCATCTGAGCTTTTAACTCGGTCTCCTCGACTCATTTTTCTAGTAGCTCTCCCTTCAAAGCGTTCTCTCGGGCTTGACCATCTTGGAACTTTCTTCGCCAATGCTCCGTTTGGTCCTTTTGTTCCTGAATTTCCTGACGCCATTGTTCAGAAGTTTTCCCTAACCCCGCAGTCCTCATGGATTGTTGAAGCTTTTTATAGTGTTTTTTCAAATCTTCAAGGTCTTCTTCAGCCTTATTTTTCCCTTTTCTTAATTTCTCGGCCTCTAACCTGTGAAAGTCTACATCTAGCCCTAGCTGCATCTTGTCTTCCTCTAGTACTTCTATCTTCTTTCCGAACTTTGAGCTTTTCCTTTCAAAGCCATGCCTAAAGATGTCTATCTCCGTCGGGACCTATTGTAAATATTCCTCCAGAGGGCGAACATTTTTTGGAATTGGAGTAGGGATGTGGTCATTCACTCTCTTACTCCTCCATCAGTCATAATTCGGGGTTATCAATGGATTGGCACTGAACTTCTTCATTTTTTACACCCTTTTCCATGAATTTGCTATTTCCCAAACTTTCTTCTTATAGTCGTTCCCTTTATAAAAAAATTCGCAATGTGCCGGGCCATGTGTAGCAGGGATAAACTGTCTTGTCTTATATTGTCTTAAAACAAGCAACGGAGCATATCCAGTAGCACCCCAGACTCCGAGTAACGGGACCCAATCGAAATTACGACATCGGTAGAGAATCTCGTCTAGAAGGAACCAAGGCGCACACCATTCAATATTTTCATCTTGAAGATTCTAGAGAACGGCTGCCCATTTTTCTTCGGATATATTTTGTTCGCGTTGCGTGGCCACAAAGTCTTTTAGAGGCGAGAAATCTGTTGAAAATACCTTACACGAGAATTTCTCCACCTTCCACAAGTGACCGTGAAACCAAACCATTAAAAGCTGAGCGCAACCAATAAATCTTCCTTCTCCTTCTCTTCGGCATGCACTTAACGAGCAAAAAGTTTCTGCCAAGATAGCAGGGACTGGAGTGATTCCCCTACTAAGTCGATCAAACAGTGCTACTACCGCATCATCGACGTGTCCCAATGCTTTTGGGAATAAGACCAAATCGTATATGCCGAGGGCAAAGATATCCATACGTTTTCTCATATCTGGATGTATTGCAATCAGTTCTTGCAGACTCTTCCAATTAATACATTTGTTATCTCCTTTCGCCTTAATCCGGGAAGCAACCCATTGCTGACTCATCCCTGTGACACTCATCAACCTTTTCAAAAATGTCGGAACACTTGCGTCTTTTGAATATGCTTTATCGGCTTGGACTCTAGGACAACGAATTAAAGCAGTGTATTCTTCTATTATTGGTACCAAGTCTAGATGACCGAAGGTGAAGCAGCTATAGGCAGGATTCCAATATTGGGAGAGAGCTCGAAACAGGTGCTTGTCGATTTTTACTTCAAGCAGGTAAGATAGATCTCCATAATCTCGATAAAACATCTGCCTCATTTCATCATCACATTGCCTCCAAATCTCTTTTAACCCTTGCAAGTTGTTCTGAGTTACATTAATACGAGTGTAGTCCCAGAATTCTGACAGATGCCCATCTTTCAGGTTGTCACCCTTTTCACGCTGTTACTCTTCAGACCATAGACGTGCCACCATATTGTCTTCTACTTTATCTAGAAATCCTTCTTCCATGATGAAACTGCCTAATTTGTAAACGGACTTAAATCAAACCTTTTCGTTCATAATGATGCAAATGCAAGTAAAAAGAGACAAAACAAACACGGTTAGTAGCATGTAATAATCAAAATCAGCATATAACACAGTACCTAAGAATTAATCCTGGGTGAATACTAAAAGGAGGTTTGGCCTAACTCCATCTAAGGTGAGTACTTACGGTTCACTATATGTAGTTTAGATTCTAAGAGTGAAGGGTACCCAAACCAGTAGATTCCTCAGTCCTCACCCATTACAGGCTCATATGGACGAGTTCGATTTAGGGGGACGCATTTCCCGCATGTTTACACTGAAGTGAAAACTTCATGAAAACAAGGGCACTTTGTGATCCCGAAAGCGATTCACTATCCTGCACGGAGGTGAAGACCTCACGAAGGAGTAGTTTCCCACTTTCACTTAAAAGGGTAATAACGCGATGCACATGATGCCAAGCTATACTAGAAATATCACCGCATAATATTTCACAAAAAAATGTCGAGGATCGCATGTTAAATAAAATCGAAGTTTAGACGTTCTCAAAAAAAGACTCGAAAATTATCAATATTGGCTTGACTCTCGTTTGTTTTAAAACGTCCCCAGTGGAGTCACCAAGCTGTCGAAACCACCTTTAAAAATGAAGTTTCGAAAAATTATTTTAAATTTGGAAAAATGAGAGTAAAAAGGGAGTCGCCACCAATCTTTTATTTGGGTGTGATTGGATCACCGCAAAACGTTTAAAACGTTAAAAATATCGGTCTACGAAATCCAAAAAAAATAGGTTCGGGAGTCGGTTACGCACGAGGAAGGATTAGCACCCTCGTACGCCCAGAATTGGTACCACATGATCATTTTCGGGTCTTGTTTTATGAAAACAATAAAAATTCGAGTAAAGTTTAAAACGCGATGTTTATTTTGAAAGGCTCTGTGTAATTTTAAAGGAGACCTTTTTAAGAAGAACTTGTCCCCGTATTTCGATCCTCTTATGAGAACTAGAAGGCGTGTCCAACACATTAGGACACTACATTCTCGGAGTTTCGAAATTGGAGGACGTTTAGGAAACTTTTGAAGAGAGTATTCGATCGCGTGATTTGTACGAAAATCATACCCAACACGTTAGGGCACGATTTTTCGAGGTTTTCAAGCGAAGGAACATTGTCTCATTTACTTAAAAATTTTGGATATGGATAGGGGTGTGTTTGAAAACTTTTGAAGAGGATATTTCTGTCGCACAAATTACGAAAAATCACACCCCGCACGTTAGGGCACGATTTTCAAAGTTTTTACACGAAATAATATTACCTTGTTTTTTCATGAAAATCATTCGTATATATATTTTGAGAACTTGAAAATTTCGTATTACGGTTAAAATACAATCTTCGAACATATGATTTGAAGAATTTGGAAATGGGTTACCCGTTTACTTCGATTTTCACGAAGAATTAAAGTCGCGACCAACACGTTACGACACGACATTCTCGGAATCTCGAGGTGAACGGGCGTAAAAAAACCTTAAAAGGATATCCAGTTCGCACGAATTATTCGAAGAAATCACACCCGACACGTTAGGGCGTGATTTTTCAAAGTTTTCACTCGGACCGAATATTGCCTCGATTTTTAAAATAACTTGTAAGTGGATGCGTAAATTTAAAACACGAATAACGATTAATAAGAAATTAAATGTGGAGCAATATGATAAGCAGATAAATAATATGCGAAAATATAAAATGCAGGTACAGATAAATACAAATATTAATAAGAAAGAAGAAACGATAAAATCGGGGGTGAAAACGAGACTTTTGGATACCCGAGGGCAAAATGGTAATTTTGGTGAAATCGGGGTTAAAAATGGAATTTTTGAGAGTTCGGGAGTAAAATGGTAATTTTTGGTGAAATCGGGGTTAAAAATTGAATTTTAGAAAGTTTGGGGGTAAGATGGTAATTCTTGGTGAAATCGAGGTTTAAAATGGTATTTTAGAAAGTTTAGGGGTAAAATGGTAATTTTTGGTAAAATCGAGGTTAAAAATAGAGTTTTGGAAAGTTCAGGGATAAAATGGTAATTTTCGATGAAATCGGGGTTAAAAATGGAATTTTAGAAAGTTCGAGGGTAAAATGGTAATTTTTGGTGAAATCGAGGTTAAAATGGAATTTTGGAAAATTCAGGGATAAAATGGTAATTTTTAGAAGTTTCGGGGTTAAAATGTAATTTTTTAAAATTTTGGGGTCAAAATGCAATTTCTAGGCTGTTTGGGGACCTATAAACAATAATACCAAAGAGTGGGTGACATGTGGCAGCCTCACAGGCATCCAGCAGTCAAGGGATTAAATTGTAAATCTTAAAAAATTCTTAGGCCAATTTGGTAATTAAATAAAAGTTGATTTAGGGATTAAATTAAAACAAATCAAAAGTAACAAGGACTAGATGTATAAATAAGCCAAAAGGTGACACGTGGCAGCCTCTGGTGCAGTCAAACAGTCAAAGGACTAAATTGAAAGCTAATTAAAATTACCGAGCAAAATTACAAATAATTAAAAAATGTAAAAAGGTCTAAATTGAAGCAAATAAAAAATGTGAAAGGACCAAACGCACAAATAACCCATTTTCAAAAAACACGCGGATCATGAGGCGGGTCGGGCCGGATCGGGTCGGGTCAAACGGGTCCTATATATATATATATATATATATATATATATTATTTTAAAGCTTTTCTTATTTTATTTTCATATCATTTTTCAAACATTCTAAAAAAACTTTGTTCTCTCATCCTCTCCCTTCCTTCATCTCCAAGTCCGGCCATGGCCCTCACGCCCGGCCGCTCCTCGCCACACGCCCTCGCCGGCGTACGCGCTGTTGACCGGCGCCCGTAACCACCACTTTCACGACGTCCAACGCTCGCCGATGTACGCGCCGTTCTTCCAACCTCCACGCGCCACTAACGAAGGTAAACCAAAAACCTTTTGTTTCCCTCTTTCGTTCATCATTAAAAAAAAAAAAAAACCTTTTTTCTTAAAAAAATTTAGATCTGGTTTGACTCAAGATCTGGAAATTTTCCTTTTATTTCTTATTTCGCTTTCATTTTGTTTGTTTTGTTTTCAAAGGGAAATCGGCTTTAATCATTTTGCTTTGTTTCTTGTGTACTAAATACCATTTTTCTGGGTTAGCCGCGTTCAAGGTGGATAGATCAGCGATATGCGAGGCTTGGGACGGTGATGGCTAGGTGGTTATGTCGGCGGCTCCGGCAATGGTACAGCAAGGAAGGGTCTTCTCTGTCCTTTCAATTTCTTCTTTTTTATTTAATAATAATTATTAAAAATATTATTATAACATTTATTATTAGCATTAAAAAATTTAATATTATTATTTAATAAACTCTGCAAATATTTATTACCATTACCGCTTTTATGACTTCCATTGTTATCACCGAAATATTCATTATTATTTAATACTAGTAATGTGAGAAATTAATGTTAATATTAATAATATTTATTAATACGTTTTGAAAGACGAAATAATAAATACCCAGATGGATAGTAAATGCATGTTATTAACACAATTAAAAACTGATGGACTCATATGCTTGAATCATGAATAACAATAAATATATTAGCAGTACCTGATTACTTTTATGCTTGAACTTTGAGTCTTTTCGGCTACTGATTCTGGGTGTTCGAATACTGTAGGTGAGTTTATTCTGCTACTGCACTAATATTGAAAATGGATTTTATATTTGGATTTTCAAGAACAATGTTTTTATATTTTGATTTCAAGAAAAGGGTTCGTAACCGGCCCAAGAACGGAGTTTTGTTTGGCTTTTTATAGCCATTTATTACAATCATTCTGTTTTGTTTCATTCATTTTAATGCATTTCTAATCTTTCTTTTCTCTTTGCAGGTTCGGCAGTGGCGGTTTGGAGCTGGTGGAGAAGGTGGCTGATCAGAGCAAGTGGCTGCTGACGTAGCGCACTCCCATTGGCCAAGCTGGAGGTTGCCAGTGCAAGTGGTTGGGTTTTGGGTTTTTGGGCTGAATTGTAATGGGTCATTGAAATTTGGGCCCAATTTGAGTTTGTATTTGTTATTGGGTCTGAATGGGTCTTTTGTAATTTGAACTTTTGAATTTAGATTTATAATAATTTTAAATTTGAAAATAAATTTAAATTCAAATTAAATTTAAATTTAAAAATAAATTTAATCTTAAAATAAATTTAATTAAAATAAATTTAAAATGGGTTTGGTATAGGCCAGGTCAAAATTGAGCTTCAACAATATTTATATAATTCAAAAAGATATTATAATATAAATTTATTTCATAATGTGGGACATAATTATATTTAGTACGTATTATATTATAAAAATAATATACATAATATTTAACTCTATATAATATATATTAATTATTATGTATAAGTAAATTATGAATGTTTAATAATTATTATACAACAACGATATTGTGATGTGCATTTCTTTATTATGATATGCAACCTAAACATTAAATGGGTAACTAATTTTGTGGCAGATTATAATATATACAATTCACGTTATATAATTAAGGTAAACTATTAATTATATGTATCTTTATATACAACTATGTAAATATAATGTACATTTTCACATTAACGATATGTAAGCATAAACTCGAAATGTGTGATTAACTTTTCGATATATTATAATATATATATATATATATATATATATATATATATATATAATTAGCATTATATAATTAGGGTTGATTATTAATGACATGTAACCTTATATACAATTATGATATTATAATGTACATTTTTATATTAATGATATGTAACCTTAACCCTTAAACGTGTAATTAATTTTATGGTAGATTAATTTATACAATTAGCTTTATAAGATTAGGGGTAAATAATTAATCCCATGTAATGGCCTGATGATTAAGGGTGCTCACTGTCCTAGATGTGGTCTAGGTAGGGGTGAGTATTCGATAGAGTCGAGTCCAATCGAGTCAAAAATTTTTGAGTTAGTCGAGTTGACGAATCCTATTTTAGCAATTGAACTCAAGTTGAATTTTTTTCGAATCGAATCGAATCGAGTCAAAAAATTTCGAGTCAAGTTAACGAATCCTATTATTTATACTTAATGTTGCGCTTATATAAACCGATTATTTAACTAGTAGACGAAGTACAAGATTTTTTAACTACATAAACAATATAATTATTTTTCTTTTTAATTTAATGGGTAAAAATCTATCAAAATGACATAGTTTTGCCTTTTAACTTAATGGTTTGATTTTTAACTTTAGAAAATGTAAACATTTATCAAAATGACGTAGTTTTATCTTTTCTTATTCGGATTTTCGGATAATTCGAATTGTGTAATTCATATCCGAATTAAACCGAAAAACTTTATTTTTTATTCGAGTTGATCCAAATAACTCGATTAACTCAAATAACTCAAACTATTTAATTCAAAATTTGAATTTTTTATTAAGTTTTTCGAATCGAATCGAATTTTGCTCACATCTAAGTCTAGGTTCAAGTCGCGCTAGTTGCATTTGTTGTTCGGGTTTTGCCCCATACTCGACTCAATCGCTAGGTCCAAGTTATAGGATGTCACATTCGTTGTCAGAGTAATTACAATCACAATATCTATTGATTCAATACTTTATATTAACTAACATGTTCATTTTTTTTAAATATACTGGTATAATTATATGGTAGTATCTATTCATACTTTCTTAACCCTTTGACAACGCACACACACCTTGCACATATAGGTGCTCGAACCCGAGACCCTAAGATGAACAACATCCTCTTTTCCACTGGAGCCACTTGTTGGGTTCAACTTGTTCATTACATCATCATATTATAATATATATAATCTGGTTTGGGGTTTATCCGAGCTTACAAAAGTTTTTTCGATAACCCGAGACCATTGGAGGGATTAAAATGTAAAATTTATAAATTGTTTCCATCTAGAGTCACGACTCCTATGGTGTGGTGTCGCGACCTCGAAGACAATATATCGGCATCAAATAGGGAACGTTGAAACTTTTTATTTTTAGAGGGATCAAAATTAATTTTAAAGTTTAGGAAGTCAAATTATAATTTTATCATTAGATTAACCTGAAATTTTATAGGTTAAAAAAAAAACTAAGATATGTTTGGATGAATTTTATTATTTTTTAGATTTTCAAAATGCTAACACCTTGGAATTCATCAATTCAAAATGATAACATTTGTAATTTCTCTGTTTGGATAGATAATTGATTTAAGAAAAATTAGGTTATTGAAATTTTATAAATTAAAAAATAATGATAAGAGAAGAAGAATTATATTAAAAATAAATAATATAAAAATATATAACATTGGTATCATTATTTTTGTAAAAAATATTGTAAATGGTTTTAATAAAATATATTTTAAAATATATCAAAATTAAATAAAAATGATTTTTGAAGTTATTTTATTTTATAACGGTACCATGTTTATTAAACTAAATAAAATTAGAAATTATTTTCAAAATATAGAATTTCAAAAAGGAAATTTAGCTAATGAAATTCTCTAATGAAATTTTTTATTGAAATTATTCATAAATTTTGAAATTCTCTCGTATATTCACTCTAACAAGTATATTTATTTTAAAATTTTGAAATCATTAATAAAAAATGAAATCTTCTCTCAAATACAATACACTTAAATAAATAATTTTATATTTTAAGATCAAAGCTTTTATTTGCACCAAGTTCGTTTTTGACATTTTTAGGGTCCTAGACGAAATAATAAATTGGGTCCCTTATAAAAAATATATAAAATGTAATACAATAAAAGTTGAAAAAAATTTGGACCCTAAAAGATGAAGCATATATGATGA